>CM062296.1:271901872-272501872 GCA_031216915.1 Pictodentalium vernedei | reverse complement strand
AGACGAAATAGTCGTATCCAACACCGCGGTTGGAATAAACGCAGACGACGGTAATGATAATTCTAAGTCTTCCGCCTCGTCGTCCAGACGCAGAGGAACTCTCGGGATACCCTGTCCTGCCGTATCGAATTTATTCCTTGCATTAATGAAAGGCAGGTTAAGAGCATTGGCGGACAAGAAACCCGCTTTTCCTGTTTTGGAAGCAAGCTTGAATATAGCGTCGTTCAATAATTCAAATGTTCTTGTGACATTATTGGACTGAGACGGAAACTCAGGGACGATGTCCCTAAACCGCTCGAAGAAATCAGTGTCCAATGACGCTATAATTCTCTTGTCCGGTACCACAGCAGTCTGGCCCGACGGAACAACCTGAGGAAGAAAGTGCCGGATGAAGTCCACGGCAGCTTTATGTTGTTCCAAAAGGGATAGCTCCAAGTTATCCGTATCATTTTCACCATCCGGTCGGACCTCATGATGCTCCCGGTCGTCCGCACCCGATACATCGGCGGAGCGTACCGACCCAGCGTCGTCGGATAGTTCCCGATCCGACACCGTTTCTGTCGGTTGCTGGGATGCTGCGATAAGTTGTGCTATTTGAGCAAGCATGTCCGACATCGAGGCCTGCGGAGGAGCAGTCTTTCGCTGCTTAGCCACGGGCAGCTCCGCATCTAGTGACTCCCGCATACTCTTCCTATGCGAACGTCCGGAGTCAACCGGCCTTGTGTCCCTGGCTACCGGATGGCGTGACCTGGTCGCCGAAGAATCCCTGATCGGCGAAGCTGTTTGAATATCAGCGGTCACGTAGCCAAGGTGCGGTCGTGTGCGCTGGTGAGAGGATGAAGAAGCCTGCGCAGTCTCAGCGGACTGCCTATACAACGGAGCGTCCCGAGCGACGGACGTGTGCTCTGCTTGCGACACATTTTGTACCACAACATCTGGTCCCAGATGTTGTTGTACGAGAGAGGGGCCTATCTCGCTCGCGGCCCGGCTGGACCTGGACGAGCTAGGAACCGGACTAGAAGGCTTCCTCCGATCTCTCCTACTATCCGCCGTCACTGGGTGTGCACCTTGAATGTTTATAGTGCTCGCATCACCCAACATTTCCTCCTGGACCGCATCGGACGAACCCGGCTGCCGAACCATTCGGTGAATGGACGCTACACCGGGCGAGCTAGCGGACGACAGCGCCGTCGATCCTACTAGGGACCTCTTAGGCAACTGTCGTATCTCCATGAGCACTTTTGCCGCTAGCTCTGCATTCAATTGTGACGACGGAAGCGCACTTGTGGAAGATAACATGGAAACATCACCCTGTTCTTGTTCCTCTGAAATAGAAACTGATAGAGTAGAGTGACCCTGCGGAGAAAGGACCGGCATAGCCCTTTCTCCACTAACAACCCTACCGTGACACACGTTTCCAATGTTTGTCATCCCAATATTGACATATTGAACAGGAGTTAGTGCGAGTACACTGACTACAATTAATACAATGATCATGAAAGTCAGAGGAAGATTTCTTCCTATTACAATTTGAACAATATCCTTTTATTGTGAAAAGACAACAACAAGTCCTAGTACTCGCACAAACCCCTAAACACAAAGATACATAATAACATGATCCATTAATATTGAAAAAACAATTGAAAATCAAAATAAGCCCAAGTTTCTGAAAAGTAACGTTGAGCCCCAATGGATCCCAAGACTAAGTGTGGTCAAAAATTTTAAAATTATATTACATAATTAATGCAACACTTACGGATAATAATAATGTATCTTGTAGTGAGATAAACTACTCCAAAGGCAAACAGCCCCCCTCAAAAGAGACTGTTGCCAATGTAAACAAAAAGTGTATAAACACCAGAAAACATGACTCCAGGCACTGAAAATACTGGCCCGAAATCAGTCATCAAAAATACACACTATCTGATGCAAAACAGAGACTCCCAGGGGAGAATCTGCAGAACATCAGATGGTAGATGCAGAACACAACGTCTAAACACCCATGGGTGAAAACGTAAACATGGGGAAAATAACAGAATACATTCTGTAACCAAGCTAATTCTCCCAAGAAAATTTAATAATGATCTTTCTCAAAAATATGCCAAAAGCTTGGGAGAATAGCAAGGAGGGACTTAGAAGACCAGGGGAGAGGAAACACTGAATAAGCAGTGCAACTTTATAGCAAGAATGACAACAACAGGCCCATGCCTCGAAAGTTAAAAAATTTATAGTAATTTATATATTTTTTATACTTACTGATGACCCAGACATAGCTGGTGCTAACTCTTAAAATATAGGGCCAAACACAAATTTTGCCCCCCAATCCCCAAAATTTGCATCTAAAACCAAAGAAAACATGTCCTGAATGGCCCTCCACACTTCACCTCTACTGCGCATGCGCAATGTCAAGGACGTTCTGAAATTGGCGCCATTAATCATTCTTATAACCAGTGCCTGGTAAGCGCTATGTACTCAGCGGGGAGGTATGAGTTCCCAACTCCTGGGAGGGCCATCCCCGTCTGGGTCATTGGTAAGTATAAAAAATATATAAATTACTATAAATTTTTTAACATTTTTATACTGTACCAATGACCCAGACATAGCTGAATAGTAAAAAGGCTGGAGGGCCTAGGACATAGAGCAAGTTGGAATACGCTCAATTATATAAAATAGAGTCATCCCCTCTAGGGAAAAAGAAGTATTAGGCCTTACATGTATCTTTCTTATTTATGTTAAATTAGAAAGATACAACACCTTGCAAAATTGAGCATCATACATCCATGTACTCTATTAATATCTAGTATAATCCTTATACTAATAATTTTTAAAGTAAGCCAATAAATAAAGTAAGTCTAGAGAATAGAGACTTTTTATACTCCTTAAAAAGGATTGTATAATAACGTCCGTTTGACACGTGCTATATTCAAAAGCTATACTTTAAAAACTAAGACCTGAATGAATTTTTAAAACAAAAACTTCTCACTAAAAAACCATCCCAGTAACAGCTCAGAATTACTAACTCCGGAGGAGGTATCCCCTTGTTTTCATAGTAAAACAGGTGACCCAAGGGAACACCCTCCCCCCCCTCCCCTTTTTCTTGCCCTGGGTCAAATAGCCCAGAGCGAAGAGGGCAGCCGGACGGAGTCACTGCCGGAACATAAAGCCTACATAGCTATAGTTGCAATTGTTAAGTGATCGACATTCTGAGCAGCCGATAATGGACCTAAATAATGCAGGCCTCCAGAAATGGACTCGATATTTCTGAGATAAAAATTCGTGAATGTGGATGGCTGAGACCAATATGCTGCCTACTTTAAATCTATAATAGCAACACTATTTACGTAAGCCCAAGATGTAGAAGAGCTCTTACTTCATGAGCCGAAATCTTAAGCACAGACTGCTGAGTTAAGGATAGATTATCCTAAGCAGTACCGATAGTTAATTGAATGCATATAGTAATAGAATGGACCGTAATGACCTTTCTATTAGGCATCAGAGCCAGAAGAAGCTTTACGTCCTTACAGATAAACTGAGATCTGTTAATAAATACATAAAGGTCTATCCAGACAGACTAAAGGCCTATGCCCGTTCGAAGACGGAAGGACCTTATAAACAATAGGTTCCGGATATTTATTAGGAGCCTGATTCTTAACCAAAAATACAACATTAGTAGTAAAGGTAATAGAGTTTCCGATACTACGAAAGTGAGAATCGTCCACCGATAGTGCATGAAGCTCACTGACTCTTCAGCAGAAGAGAAGACTAAGAGAATTGCTGCCTTAAAAGGCCAGAATTTGAAACTACTGTCTCAAGAGGTTCAAATGCTGCTTTAGTTAATAAGAACCCAAGCTAAATTCCATATAGGAATTAATCTAAGGATTCTAGGTCTATTATCGAAAAGTTTCAAACTAACTTAGATAAAGAGACATTAGACTCAATTGTAAACTATCAGGGTGTGCATAGGTATCAGATAACATAGACCTAAAACCTTTAAAAGTAACTGGCTGCAGTTGATCTCATCAAACAAGTGTACTAGAAAGTTTGCAATGTCTGGTATGGAGGGATCAAAAATATCAACAAAAAGATCCCTACACCAACGATGGAAGACCCTCCACTTTAGCCGCATAGTATAGCGAAGAGGAGGTCCTCCTACAGTTAGAAATCGCGTCCACTGCTCGTCCTGTACAATGCTTGCCAAGCAAGATGGACCGCACAACGGAATACGTGAAGGTTGAGACCTTGCGGGTTGTGATGAAATTGACACGATTTCCCCAGCGAAAAAAGATCCTCTCGTGGAGGAAGTTTCTGCGGTAAGTCCCACAGCAGACATCTAAGTAAATATATCCACCGTCTCTGTGGAGACAGAGATGCTACCAACAGAATTGTATTGTGAATGTATAATCCCAGCAATACTTGCTGAATCAACAGCGCTGGAGGATACGCATATCCTATCATCCCGTCCTACTAGATCGATACAGCGTTAACTACATATGCTCGGGGATCCGGACACGGTGACACATACGTCTGCAATTGATTGGAGAGTTATGTCGCAAATAAATTATCTCTGGGCGCTCCCATTGGTAGCAAATCTGATTGAATACTTGTTTGTTGAGAGTCCATACTGACAGCAACAAATGACCCTTACGTGAAAGGGAGACTGCTAATACGATCCGACGACCCAGAATATGACAGACCGAAACAGAACTTGGTGTTCTATAACAAACAGAAGGATTCTTTCTGTTAAAATCAATAACGGAACCGAATGAGTGCCTCCCTGGTTCTGGATATACGCAACTACTGTCGTATTATCGGACAGGATTTGGACATGCGTTTCTGAATAATGTTCATCCAATGACGTAGTGCAAGCCAAAATAATATCATTTCTTGGAAGTTAAGAGCTTGCCTAAAAACTGCGGAACCCAAAGACCCTGGCACTTCGAATCCGTTGGGATCAAAATTGTGTCCCAACCTGTTTGACTGGCATCCGTCATAATCGAAAAACTCGGATCCGGCAACTATGTTTGCCCACGTCTGAATCTCTTGTTACACTTGATTGACAAGAGAACGTGTATATCGAGCAATTCAAAGATTGCTGAAAGGTTGCCATCGAAGAGAAGCTTCTCCGAGACTGAAGCGACTCTTAGAGAGATGGATCCCAAGCCTAAGTGTGGGCAAAAATTTTAAAAAATATTTTACAAAATTAATGCAACACTTACGAATAATAATATTGTATCTAGTAATGATTAAACTAACATCAAGATATTATTTTCAAGAAATCCCCCCTCACACAGAGGGCTGTTGTCAATGTAAACAAGAAGTGTAAAAACACCAGAAACAAGACTCCAGGCACTGATAACCCTGGCCCGAAATCAGTTACCAATAATACACTATCTGATGCAAAACAGAGACTTCCAGAGAAGAAACTGCAGAACATCAGATGGTAGATGCAGAACACTACGCCTAACCACCCATAGGTGAAGACGTAAACATGGGGAAAAGAACAGAATTCATTCTGTTATCCAGCTAAAACTCCCAAGAAATTTTAGTAATAATATGACAGCCAAGGGCAACGCCCCCGGTCCCCCGACCAAGATGGCAAATTCAAGGGAGCTGTTAGGATGCAATTTGTTCGCAGAGCATGGCCATTTTTTAACTTGACCTGTATTTCCAACCAATTAAACCACATACTTAGTTTCGTTTCAATCAAATGATCCAAAGTAAAGTTATCATCCGGACAACACAAAAACCGTATTTTCTAAGTCGAAAAAGGGGAATAAATCCAGTAAAAATCAGTGGAGCGTGCCCATTTTCGAACTTGACCTGCATTTCCACCCAAATAAGCGGCATACTAAATTTCGTTTCAATCAAATGATCCTAACTAAAGTTATCATCCGGACAACACAAAAACTGTATTTTTTAAGTCGAAAAAGGGGAATAAATCCAGTAGAAATCAGTGGAGCGTCCCCATTTTCGAACTTGACCTGCATTTCCACCCAAGTAAGACACATACCAAATTTAGTTTCAGTAAAATCATCCAAACTAAAGTTATCATCCGGACAAGTGTGTGACGGACGGACGCACGCACGCACACACAGACAGACGGACGGACACTGCTGATTACAATAGTCCCCCGAAGGGTCAGGGGGACAAAAATATGCCAAAAGCATGGGAGAATAGCTAGGGGGACTAAAAGGAAAGGGAGAGAGGAAAACTCTGAACAAGCAGTGTAACTTGATAACAAGAATGACAACAACAGGCTCTTGCCTCGAAAATAGGTAACTTAACATAATTTCAAAATTTTAAGTTACAGCCCTGATTATTTTCTGTCACTCCTTTTTCCTCTCCTCCTTCTATATCCTCCTTAGAATCACCATTTCTCTAATATTTATGTGTCTGGCATCATTTAAACTGAGATTTACAAGCACAAAGATCAGTCAGATGTTAACTGATGAAGGGCCAAACAAAGAATGATTAATGGCGCCAATTTTGGGACGTCCTTGACACTGCGCATGCGCAGTAGAGGTGAAGTATGGAGGGCCATTCAGGACATCTTTTCTTTGGTTTTAGATGCAAATTTTGAGAATTGGGGGCAAAATTTGTGTTTGGCCCTATATTTTTAAGAGTTAGCACCAGCTATGTCTGGGTCATTGGTACCACAGGTGTTCGACATGAGCCAAAGATCATGAAAAATGGTGTATTTGAAGGGTTTTTGACGAATTATGTAATTTCCCATGATATTGTATATCAGAGAGTAAAGGTACATAACTTCAATCCGGGCAAGATATCTACCTGCCTCATTCAAACTCACACAAAAATCAAACGCGTGATTTTTTGGTCGAGATGTTGATGTCACCCGACAGTTAAGACGTTAAGCTTTACGTTGGTATGCCACTTGACCAACCAAAACATTTTCAACGCTGAAACCTGGGGAATATATCTCGGGGAAGAATCACTTTTCTTCAGGTCGGACAACGCTAAAGCCGGAGAATTGACTGGGACGATCAAAACAATTGATCAAATCTAAGCAACGAAACGACCCATTTTCGAACTACGATTGTCATTCTATCTAACATTTACCACACTAATCTTACGGGGTGGTATTGGGGCTTCATGACTTCTTAAATGTTATAAAATTGAAATTTGTATTCATAATTCTCTTCAGTAATAAAAGAAATGTTATTCAGTCGCCATACTTCTACTGATAGCGCATCGAATTTGATCTCGCCATCCCATTGGTTGCTTATTTTATTTGAAATATAGCAACCAATGGGATGGCGAGATCAAATTCGATGCGCTATCAGTAGAAGTATGGCAACTGAATAACATTTCTTTTATTACTGAAGAGAATTATGAATACAAATTTCAATTTTATAACATTTAAGAAGTCATGAAGCCCCAATACCACCCCGTAAGATTAGTGTGGTAAATTTTAGATAGAATGACAATCGTAGTTCGAAAATGGGTCGTTTCGTTGCTTAGATTTGATCAATTGTTTTGATCGTCCCAGTCAATTCTCCGGCTTTAGCGTTGTCCGACCTGAAGAAAAGTGATTCTTCCCCGAGATATATTTGCCAGGTTTCAGCGTTGAAAATGTTTTGGTTGGTCAAGTGGCATACCAACGTAAAGCTTAACGTCTTAACTGTCGGGTGACATCAACATCTCGACCAAAAAATCACGCGTTTGATTTTTGTGTGAGTTTGAATGAGGCAGGTAGATATCTTGCCCGGATTGAAGTTATGTACCTTTACTCTCTGATATACAATATCATGGGAAATTACATAATTCGTCAAAAACCCTTCAAATACACCATTTTTCATGATCTTTGGCTCATGTCGAACACCTGTGATTGGTACAGTATAAAAATATGTTACAGTAATCACCATGGCAATATGCCAGTGAGGTAAAACTCCACTTAAAAAAAATATAAAAACCTGCACACAAAAGTACAAAACCTGCACACAAAAGTCCAAAATTAAAGTAAATAAGCAGCTAAAGGGTTAAATAATATAATACTAGCCCCAAGAAGCATCCTAACATGAAATAGGAACCATGGCAATATGCTACAAGGTAAGTCGCCACTTGGAAGAAAAGAAAGACAAACCTCAAAACCTGCACATAAAAGTAAAAAAAAGTATCACATTTGTTTCAAGGGGTTAAAATTGAGAAAAATACCCTGTCACAGTAACCACAATGGCAATATGCCAGTAAGGTGAAACTCTACTTGAAAAATATCCACTTGGAAGAAAAGAAAGACAAACCTCAAAACCTGCACATAAAAGTCAAAAAAGCATCACATTTGTTTCAAAGGGTTAAAATTTAGAAAAATACCCTGAAAATGTTACAGTAACCACAATGGCAATATGCCAGTGAGGTAAAACTCCACTTAAAAAAAATATCAAAAACTGCACACAAAAATCCAAAACCAGCACACAAAAGTCCAAAATTAAAGTAAATAAGCAGCTAAAGGGTTAAATAACATAATAATAGCCCCAAGAAGCATCCTAACATAAAATAGGAACCATGGCAATATGCTACAAGGTAAGTCGCCACTTGGAAGAAAAGAAAGACAAACCTCAAAACCTGCACATAAAAGTAAAAAAATCAGTTGAAAAGGTTTAAATTTTTAAAAAAATGCACTGGAAAGATATCAATGTTATAGTAACCACCACTGCAATATGCAGTGAGGTCAACCTCAATTTAAATTATTTTTTTTTATCACAACCTGTACATAAAAGTAAAAAGCTGTAAACCTAAGTCCAAAACCTGTACATAAAAGTCCAAAATTGAAGTGATTCAGCAGGAAAAGGGTTAAATAATACAAACTTAGCCCTAAGATGCATGTTTACATACAATAGCAAGCATGGCCATATGCTGCAAGGTAAATCTCCACTTGGAAGAAAGGAAAAAAAAAATATCAAAACCTGCACGCAAACATCAAAATAAGTCTAAAATTTGATTCAAAGGGTTAAAATTAAAACAAAATACCCTGGAAAAGAGTTAAATGTTATAGTGAACCAACATAGCAATATGCAGAAAATAAACAAAATTTTAAAAAGCCAAAAAATCAAAACCTGTACACAAAAGTTCAAAATATTTGAGAGTGGACGCCGACGGCGACATGAGGGCTATGCCATAGGCTCACACAACTAACGTTGGTGAGCCAAAAGTTAAAAAATTTATAGTAATTTATATATTTTTTATACTTACCAATGACCCAAACATAGCTGGTGCTAACTCTTAAAATATAGGGCCAAACACAAATTTTGCCCCCCAATCCCCAAAATTTGCATCTAAAACTAAAGAAAACATGTCCTGAAAGGCCCTCCACACTTCGCCCCTACTGCGCATGCGCAGTGTCAAGGACGTTCCGAAATTGGCGCTATTTATCATTCTAATAACCAGTGCCTGGTAAGCGCTATGTACTCAGCGGGGAGGCAAGAGTTCCCAACTCCTGGGAGGGCCATCCCCGTCTGGGTCATTGGTAAGTATAAAAAATATATAAATTACTATAAATTTTTAACATTTTTATACTGTACCAATGACCCAGACATAGCTGAATAGTAAAAAGGCTGGAGGGCCAAGGACATAGAGCAAAATGGAATACGCTCAATAAAATAAAATAGAGTCATCCCCTGTAGGGAAAAGAAGTAATAGGCCTTACATGTATCTTTCTTATTTATGATAAATTAGAAAGATACAACACCTTCCAAAATTGAGCTTCATACATCCATGTACTCTATTAATATCCAATATAATCCTTATACTAATAATTTTTAAAGTAAGCCAATAATAAAGTAAGTCTAGAGAATAGAGACTCTTATACTCCTAAAAGTGTCTGAGAATTGCATAATCATGTCCGTTGACATATGCAATATTCAAAAGCTATACTTTAAAAACTAAGACTTGAATGAATTTTATAAACTTAAACTTCTCACTAAACAACCGTCCCAATAACAGCTCAGAATTACTAACTCCGGAGGAGGTATCCCCTTGTTTTCATAGTAAAACAGGTGACCCAAGGGAACACCCTCCCCCCCCCCCTTTTTTCTTGCCCTGGGTCAAATAGCCCAGAGCGAAGAGGGCAGCCGAACGGAGACACTGCCGAAACAGACAGCCTACCTAGCTATAGTAGCAACTGTTAAGAGAATGACATTCTGAGCAGTAGATAATAGACCTACAAAAGAGGCCTCAAGAAATTGACTCGATATTTCTAAGATAAAATTCAAGAATGTGGATGGCTGAGCGCAATGAGCGGCCTTCAAAAATCTATAATAGCGACACTATTAAAGTAAGCCCAAGAAGTAGAAGAACTCTTACTTCATGAGCCGAAATCTTAAGCACAACTGCTAAGTCAATGATATACCATAAGCAGTACCGATAGTTAATAGAATCCATTAAGAAGAAGCTTACGCCCTTGTAATAAACAGATATCTGTTTATAAATACAAAAACTGAACCCGGAAAGATTAAAGGCCTATGCCCATACGAAGACGGAAGGACCTTAAAATAATAGGTTCCGGATAATAGGAGCCTAACTCTTATGCAACAATCCAACCTAAATAGTAACGGAAGCATTGATTCCGAAACTATGAAAGTGAAAATCATCCATCGATAGTGCATGAAACTCACTGACTCTACAGTAAAAGAGAAACCAACAGAATTACTGTCTAAAAGGTCAGAATTTGAAAACTACTGTTTCCAGAGGCTCAAATGATTACTTAGCTAAATAAGAACCGAAGTTAAAATCCGTATAGGAATTTAATCTAAAGATTCTAAGTCTATTTATCAAAAAGTTACTAACTGACTTAGATAAAGAGACAAAAGACTCAATTGTAAACTATCGTAGAGTGCATAGGTATGAGGTAACATAAACCTATAACCTAAATAATAACAGGCTGCAGTAGATCTTGTGAAACAAGTATACTAAAAAATAGCAATGAGTAGTATGGAGGGATCAACAATATGAACATAATGATCCCTACACCACGACGGAAGAGCCTCCACTTTAGTCGCATAGAATAGCGAAGAAGAGGATCTCCTATAGTAAGAAATCGCGTCCAAAGCTCGTCCAGTACAGTGCTTACAATGCAATACGGACCACACAACGGAATACATGAAGGTTGCGACCTTGCTGGTTGTGATAAAGATGACACGATTTACCCAGTGAAAAAAGATCCTCACATAGAGGAAGATTTCACGTTAAGATCCACAGTAGACAAGAGAGTAAATTACTCATGATCTCTGTGAAGATAGAGATGCTATCAACAGAAATGTATTGTGGTTGTTTATCTTAGCAATACCTGCTAAAACAACAGCGCCGGAGGATACGCGTATCCTATCATTCCGTCCTATAGATCAATAGAGCGTTAACACTATTAGCTCAGAGATCTGGACAAGCCAACACATGCGTCTGCAATTGATTAGCAAGCTGTGTCATAAATAATCATCATTGGGCGCTCCCATAGATAGCAAATCTGATTGAATACTTGTTTGTTGAGAGTCCATTCTGACAGCAACAAGTGACCCGTAAGAGAACGGGAGTCCGATAAAACAATCAGACGACCCGGAATATGACGGACCAAAACTGAACTTGGTGTACTATAACCAACAGACGGATTCTTTCCATTAAATTGAATAACGGAAACGAAAGAGTGCCTCCCTGGTTCCGGAGATACGCCACTACTGTCGAATTAAAGGACAGGAATTTGGGCATGCGTTTCTGAATAATGTTCATGCAATGACATAAAGCAAGCCTAAAAAACATTATTCCGCGGAAGTTAAACTGATAGCTAAAAGACTGCGGAACCCAAAGACCCTGGCACTTCGAATCCGTAGGGATCAGTATATATCCCAATCTGTTAGACTGGCAACCGTCATAACAGCCACACTCGGGTCCGGCAACTGCGGCGGCACTCTCTGAGTCAACCACCGAATGTTTGCCCCAGTCTGAATCTCTTGTAACACTAGATAGACAAGAGAATGTATAAATCGAGCAATTCATGGATTGCCGGAAAGTTGCCGTCGAAGAGAAGCTCCTCCGAGAACGAAGCGACTCTGAGAGAGTTCTTAACCTTACTATCCACGCGTGTGGATGTAGCTAGGGCTGCGTCACGTCTAACCAACTCCAATCAGCCACTGAAGGGCGGAGTTATACGTGAACAAACTACTGCCCTCAAAAGAAATTACATTGAGAATAATATCCCGTAAATCTTTTCTTGAAGACGTAATGATAACGCCTCAGTAAGGCGGATTACGTATAATAAAGCGTCTAAGTTAAGTCTACTATACATAATGTCGTTCCCAACAATGAAATTGGAAAAGACATAAACGGCGAAAAAGAATATATGCAGTCTTTAATCACACCGTCTAGACGCATATGAACTCTCGGTATGCCCTGCTCTGCCAAAATAAACTATTTGTAAAAATGATAAAATGGCAGAAATGAGCAACGCGGACAAGAAACTAAACTATCATGCTTAGTAGCAGGCTTGTATATATATATAAATATATAGCGTCGAAAAATAAAACACATGTTGTAATGACAATATTGGACTGCGTCGGTAAGTCAGTGACAATGTCCCTGTACCGATCGAAAAATCCGAGTCCAATGACGCTATAAGTCTCTTATCCAAGATCGCAGCAATGAAGTCCGAAAAATAATCACTGGAAGAAATGCCAGAAGATATGAAAGGCATCTTCCGATACTACTAAAGGGAAAACTCGAAATCTTTCGAATCCCTTTCGCCATCCTGTCGGACCCTATAAAGCGTTCGGTCGTCCGTAGCTGATGCAACCGCGGACCGCACCGACCCAGCGCCGTCGGATAATTCCTGATTCGACCGAGAAACTGTCAATTGCTGGGATGCTGCGAAACAACTGTGCTAACTCGGATAGCACGTCCGTCACTGAGGCCTGAGGAGAAGCGGTCTTACGATGCATTGCCGCTGGAAGCTCCGTGATCGTTACCCCGTGCATACTTCCAATATGCGAGCGACCGGAGTGTATAGGCCTCGTGTCCCTTGGCTACCGGATGGCGCGACCTATTCGCCGAGGAATCACTGAATGCCGAAACTGATCGGATACTCGAGGTCACGTAGCCAATGTGCGGTCGTGTGCCCTGCTGTGAGGATGAGGAAGCATTAAAGACAGTCTCTCGGACTGTCAATATAACGGAGCGTCCCGAGCAACGGACATATGCTCCGAATGTAAAATATCTGAACCACAACATGCGGTCCCCTATGTTGTTGGCTTCCTCCGATCTGTCCTCAATCTGCCGTCACTGGGTGAGTACTAAAGTAATTAAAGTGCTCGCATCACCCAAATCTCCTTCCTAGACCGCAACGGACGAACCCGGCAGCCGAACCATTCGATGAATGTACGCTACACCGGGTGAGCTAGCGAATGTCACTCCGTAAGCGATAGACATATTCCATGAGCACTTATTGCCGCTAACTCTTCATTAACTATGACGACAGAGGCACACTTTTGAAAGACATCTCCATAACTCTTCGAACAAGAAACCAGAAATGCTTGGATAGCAAGCATAAAATAATAATATATATAGCGTCGTTCAATAATTCGAAAGTTTGTGTGACATTATTGGACTATGTCGGAACTGAGGGACGATGTCCCTGAACCGAACCAAAAATTTCTAAGTCCACCGACGTTATCAGTTTCTTATCCGGCATCGCAGCATATGTTGTTCCGAAAGGGAAAGCTTGAAATCCTCTGAATCCCTTTCGGTATCCCGTCGGACCAGATGAAACTTTCGGACGTCCGTACCCGCTTCCGCGGAGCGTCCCGACCCAGCATCGTCGGATAAAATATATGCGACAGATTCAGTTGATGCTGGGATGCTGCGATAAACTGTGCTATTAAGGAAAGCATGTCCGTTCCCGAGGCCTGTGCATTAGCGGACTTACGATGCATTGCCGCCGGAAGCTCCGTGTACGTTGACTCCCGCACACTTCCTATGCGAACGTCCGGAGTCTGCAGGCCTCGAGTCCCCGGCTACCGACCCAGCGCTGTCGGATAATTCTCGATCCGACACCGTTTCTGTCGACTGCTGGGATGCTGCGATAAGCTGTGCTATGTGCACAAGAATGTCCGGCGTCGAGACCTGCGGAGGCGCAGTCTATCGCTGCTTCGCCGAGGGCAGCTCCGCATCAGATGGCTCCCGCATACTTTTCCTATGCGAACGTCCGGAGTCCATCGGTCTCGAATCCCTGGCTGCCGGATGGTGTGACCTGGTCGCCGAAGAATCCTTGATCGGCGAAGCTGGTAATATATCGGCGGTCACGCAGCCAAGGTGCGGTCGTGTGCGCTGACGAGAAGAGGAAGCCTTAGCAGTCTCAGCGGACTGCCTATACAACGGAGCGTCCCGAGCGACGGACGTATGCTCCGCTAGCGACACATTTTGTACCACAACATCTGGGGCCAGATGTTGTTGAACGAGAGAGGGGCCTCTCTCGCTTGCCGTCCGGATGGACCGGAACGAGCTATGAACCAGACTAAAAGGCTTCCTCCGTTCTCCCTCCGATCCGCCGTCACTGGGTGTGCATTAAGTTAATTTTATAGTGCTCGCATCACCCCAAAATTCCTTCTAGACCGCAACGGACGAACCCGGCTGCCGAACCATTCGGTGAATGGACGCTACACCGGGCGAGCTAGCGGACGTCAAAGGCCGTCGAACCTACTAGGGTCCTCTTAGGCAATTGGCGTATTACATGAGCACTTTTCCGCTAGCCCTTCATTAATTGTGACGACGGAGGCACACTGTTGGAAGACATCACAGATACATCACCCTAATCTTGATCGTCTGAAATAGAAATTGATAAAGTAGAGTGACCCTGCGGGGAAAGGACCGGAGTGTCCAAATCCCCAACAACATACCGTGACATACGCTTCCCATATTGTCATCGAAATCATACGATACAGAACAGGAGTTAATGCGAGTACACTGACCACATATAGAATGATAATAAAGTCAGAGGAAGACTTCCTCTTAAAACAATTGATCAATATCCTTTCAATGTGAAAAGAAAACAAGTCCTGGTACTCGCACTAACCCCTGGCAATCAAAATACATAATAATAATATGATCCATTAATATAGAAAAAATAATTGAAATCAAAATATTTTGAAAAAATATTTTTTCAGAACAGCCCAAGTTTCTGAAAAGTAACGTTGAGCCCCAATGGATCCCAAGCCTAAGTGTGGACAAAAATTTTAAAAATATTTTAAACAATTTATTCAACACTTACGAACAATAATAAAGTATCTAGTTATGATTAAAATAACATAAAGATATTATTTTTTAGAAATCCCCCCCTCACACAGAGGGCTGTTGTAAATGTAAACAATGAGTGTAAAAACACTAAAATAAGACTCCAGGCACCCAGGCCCGAAATCAGTTACCAAAAATACACTATCTGATGCAAAACAGAGACTTCCAGGGAAGAAACTGCAGAACATCAGATGGTAGATGCAGAACACAACGCCTAACCACCCGTAGGTGAAGACGTAAACATGGGGAAAGAACAGAATTCATTCTGTTATTCAGCTAAAACTCCCAAGAAATTTTAGTAATAATAATTACAGAAACTATGCCAAAAGCATGCCAAAAGCATGGGAGAATAGCTAGGGGGAACTTAAAGGACAGGGAGAGAGGAAAACACTTGAAAAAACAGTGTAACTAAATAATCAGAATGACAACAAAATGGCTGCTGCCTTGAAAATAGGTAACTTAACATAATTTCATTAAAAAATTTTAAGTTACAGCCCTGATAATATTCTGTCACACATTCTTTTCCTCTCCTCCTTCTCTATCCTCCTTAGAATCACCATTTCACTAATATTTATGTGTCTGGCATCATTTAAACTGAGATTTAAAAGCACAAAGATCAGTCAGATGTTAACTGATGAAGGGCCAAACTTAGAATGATAAATGGCGCCAATTTCGGAACGTCCTTGACACTGCGCATGCGCAGTAGGGGCGAAGTGTGGAGGGCCTTTCAGGACATGTTTTCTTTAGTTTTAGATGCAAATTTTGGGGATTGGGGGGCAAAATTTGTGTTTGGCCCTATATTTTAAGAGTTAGCACCAGCTATGTCTGGGTCATTGGTACAGTATAAAAATATATAGTAATTTTGGGCAGGGCCAAAAATCTTTGCCCTCCCATTACAAACGCAAATATAGACCAATGAATTTCACTTGAACAAATTTTACTCTACACCTCAAAAGGAAGCTCAGTACCACATATCAAGTTGTTGTACCCATCAGTTCATGAGAAGATGTAAAAAAAAATTGGGACCATTTTTTTCCACAATAACCTCAAATTTAACTGAAATCAGTTCAGCATTTATTTTGAAGTCACAAACACCATGCTCATGCACAACAGATGATGTATGACAGATGGAGAGTGATCACTATAACTCGACCTAACTTTCAGTCAGATGAGTTAAAAATCCTGACTGGTGGTTGTGGAGAAAGAAGTTTTATAAATAATATTTCTCATATTGCAATAAGTTAAAATTCGGGCATCCAAAGGGTCCCAAATATGAACCCAGGGAAGTAATTTGAAAAAAAAACAACTGAATGAAAAAAAACAACTGAATCTGTCCTTCCCAAAGATGCTGTATACCAAACGTCAAAGGATTATGACTGGCAGTTCTGATGAAAATTAAATTAAGTTAAAATTCAGGCTTCCTGAGGGAGCCAAAACATGAAACAAGGGAAGTGATTTTAACATGCAAATTTATCCCCCAAACCCAGGATGCTGTACATCAAACACCAAAAAATTTTTAATGGTGGACCTCAAGAAGATTTGTAAAGATTATTCCACAGATGTTGCACAAAGTTAAAATTAAGCATTCCATAGGGAGCCTAAATATTAATTTGAACCAATTTGAATCTGAATCCCCCCCCCCTACAGGAGCCAAATATTAACTCTAGGTTGTCATTTGAAAAAAACTTGAATCCGATTCACCTCACAATGTTGTATACCAAATATAAAAAGATTCTGACTTGTGCTTCTGGAGGGGAGAAGATTTTTTAAAGAATATATCTATTTTGTTGAAATTCAGGCGCCCATTGTGAGCCCAAAGATGAACGCAGGGACCCGATTTGAACAAACTTGAATCCAATCCCCCTCCCCAACCCCACCTCAAGGATGCTGTATATCAAATATCACAAAATTTTGACTCATACTGCAGAAAATTAAAATTAGTGTTCTAATTGGAAGCCTAAATATTAACCCATGTACTTGATTTGAACCTGAATCTGCCCCTATAACGATGTTGTATTCCAAATATCAAATGATTTTGACTGGTGGTTCTGGAGAAAAGAACATGTAAATGAGCAGGTTAAAACAGAGCCATGATGCAAACAGGATGAGCAGGAATTTGAATGGCAAGATCTATGGAATTTGTGATCAAATATCAGCAGCCACAATCTGATTTCATAAAAATTAATTTATAAAAATGCTCTGCAGGTTAGGGAGAAAATAATGAACAGATCTTACTTATAAACATTGTTTTTGACAAAATCTTGTTTAATATGAGTTGGTTTTAAAAAATCAGCTTCCACCACTCCTACAACACCAATTCCCTGTCCTCCATTATTCTGAATCTGGAACAAAACATTGAAAGTTTCAGTTGTAAGTTACTTTTCAACAATTTAGCAATACATAACTTTTAGTGATGACATCATCCAATCAGATATGGTATTGATGGTTGGATAAATTAAGTTAAATTGTTTTGTTAAAGTTGATTGCAGATGCTTACTGGTATTCTATGATTAATTATAACAGAAAAAAACAAGAGGCCTCAAGAAGGCCTTGGGCACTCACCTGAATAATGAGTTTCCAACCTCAAGAGATGCCCAATAATAACTAACCAACAGACACGAAACCCACATTAACTCTTAAACTACTACGATAAGCATTTTTCAACATTAGATATACCCTGTAACTGAGAAAATGTTAAAAAAGTTAAAAAATTTATGGTAATTTATATATTTTTTATACTTACCAATGACCCAGACTTAGCTGGTGCTAACTCTAACAAAACCAGGGCCAAACACAAATTTTGCCCCCCAATCACCAAAATTTGCATCCAAAACAAAAAGAAATCATGTCCTAAAGGACCTCCATACTACGCCTCTACTGCGCATGCGCAGTGACGCAGACGTCCCGAAATTGGCGCCAATTATCATTCTTACTGGCAGTGCCTGGTCAGCGCTATGTACTCAGCGGGGAGGCAAGAGTTCCCAACTCCAGGGAGGGCCATCCCCGTCTGGGACATTGGTAAGTATAAAAAATATATAAATTACCATAAATTTTTTAACATTTTTATACTGTACCAATGACCCAGACTTAGCTGAATAGTAAACAGGCTGGAGGGCCTAGGACATAGAGGAAAATCCAATAAGCTCAACTATATAATAAAGAGGTAACCCCTTAAGGAGAAAAGGAGTATTAGGCTTTACATGTATCTTTCTTATTTAATATTAAATTAGAAAGATACACTACCCTTAATAATTGAGCACAATAACATTCATGTTCTCTATTAACATCCAGTATATCCCTTATACTAATTATTTTTAAAGCAAGCCAATAAATAAAGTAGTCCAGAGAATTGAGACTCTTTATAGTCATTTAAAAGTGTCCGAGTATTGTATATTAAAGCCCGTTTGACACTTGACATATACAAATGCTTCACACCGAGCTACACTTTAAAAATAAGACATGAATGAATTTCAACATTAATATTACACTTTAAAACCATCCCGGAAGCGACTCAGAAATACTGACTTGGAGGAGGCATTCCCTTGCTTTTCACTATAAAGCAGGTGACCTAAGGGAACACCCGCCCCCCCCCCCCTCCCCCCCGCCCCCCCCTTCCCCTTGCCCTGGGTCAAATAGCCCAGAGCGAAGAAGGCAGCCGGACGGAGTCACTGCCGGAACAGAAAGCCTGCATAACTATAGTTGCAACTGTTTAGTGGACGACATTCTGAGCAACAGATAACGGACCTAAACAATGCAGGTCTCCAGAAATGGACTCAATATTTCTGAGATAAAAATTCGTAAATGTGGATGGCTGAGACCAATAAGCAGCCTTCATTAAATCTGTAATAGCAACACTATTAGCATAAGCCCAGGAAGTAGAAAGAGCTCTTACTTCATGAGCAGAAATCTTAAGCACAGACTGCTGAGAAGAAGATAAATCTTCATAAGCAGTACGGATAGTTAATTGAATCAATCTAGCAATAGAATGGACCGAAATGTCCTTTCTATTAGGCATCAAAGACAGAAAGAAACGTTTCTGTCCCTTTCTGATAAACTGAGATCTCTGTTTATAGATACGTAACGCTCTAACAGGACAGAGTAAAGGCCTACGCCCGTCTGAAGACGGAAGAGCCTTAATAACAATAGGTTCCGGATACTTATTAGGAACCTGATTCTTAGCTAAAAAACCCACATTCGTAGTGAAGGTGATAGTGTTCCCAACACTACGATAGTGAGAATCATCCACCGACAGTGCATGAAGCTCACTGACTCTTCTAGCAGAAGAGAAAGCTAAGAGAAAAGCTGTCTTATAAGATAAGAATTTGAAATCTACTGTCCCAAGAGGTTCAAATGGCTTTTCCTTCAATTTAAGAAGAACCCAAGCTAAATTCCACTCAGGAATTAATCTAAGAGTTCTGGGTCTATTTATCGAAAAGTTTCTAACCAACTTAGATAAAGAGACATTAGATCCAATTTGGAAACTATCATGATGTGCATAGGTATCAGATAACATAGATCTATAACCCTTTATAGTAACAGGCTGCAGTTTGATTTCGTCAAACAAGTATACTAGAAAGTTTGAAATGTCTGGTATAGAGGAATCGAATATATCTACAGAATGATCCCTACACCAACGACGAAAAACCTTCCACTTAGCCGCATAGTTTAGCGAAGAGGAGGTCCTCCTACAGTTAGAAATCGAGTCCACTGCTCGTCCTGTAAAGTGCTTGCCATGCAAGAAGGACCGCACAACGGAAAAACGTGAAGGTTGAGACCTTGCGGGTTGTGATGGAATTGGCGCGATTTCCCCTGCGAAAGAAGATCCTCCCGTGGAGGAAGCTTTCGCGGTAGGTCCCACAACAGACACCTGATTAGATTTATCCACGGTCTCTGTGGAGACAGAGATGCTACCAACAGAATCTTGCATTGAGATTGTTTTATCTTTAGCAATACTTGTTGAATTAACGGCGCTGGAGGATACGCATATCCTATCATTCCGTCCCAAGGGATCGACAGAGCGTCTACTGCAAATGCTCTTGGATCCGGAAATGGAGACACATATGTCTGCAACTGATTGTTGAGATGTGTCGCAAATAAGTCTTTCATTGGCCGTTCCCATTGGTAGCAAATCTGATTGAATACTTGTTTGTTGAGAGTCCACTCCGACGGCAACAAGCGACCCTTTGGTGAAAGGGAGTCTGCTAGCACATGCAGACGACCCGGTATGTGACGGACCGAAAGAAGAACGTGATGTTCGAGCGCAAACAGAAGGATTCTTTCCGTTAGATTGAACAACGGAACTGAATGAGTGCCTCCCTGATTCCGTATATACGCCACTACTGTCGTATTGTCGAATAGGATTTGGACATGAGCATTGTGAATAATGTCCATCCAGTGACATAACGCAAGCCAAATTGACATCATTTCCTTGATGTTTATGTGCTTGCACAGGAATTGCGGATCCCAAAGACCCTGGCATCTCGAATCCGTTGGGATTAATGATGCACCACAACCTGTTTGACTGGCATCCGTCATAATGGTAAAACTCGGATCCGGCAACTGCAGTGGAACTTCCTGAGTTAACCACTGAATGTTTGCCCAAGTCTGAATCTCTTGTTTCACTTGATCTGACAAGAGAACGTCTACATCGAGCGAATGAATTTTCACACTCCAATTCTGAGTCAAGAAAATTTGAAGAGGACGTGTGCGCAACCGCCCCATCGGAATGAGATCTGCGGCGGCTCCGCACAGACCTATCAGTCTCATAAATTCTCTCGCCGTGACTTTGTCTGCGTGCAGACAATAGCGAGCGTAACATCTGACTAATTTCACTCTGGTTAACGGCAGTCGAAGGAGATTGTTGTGCGTCTCGAAGCTCATTCCCAGATGAGTGAATGACTTGGACGGCACCAGATCCGACTTCTCCTCGTTTACTATAAAACCGAGACGTCGGAGCAATAGAAGAAGATTCTGAACATCGTTCTGAAGCGTTAAATCGTTGCCGTACCTCTGAAGAATGTCGTCCAGGTAGGCCGACGTTACCGCAGACGAATGAGCTCGGAAATAGATCATTACCGAGTTCATTACCCGAGTGAAAGCCCAGGGTGCTAGATTCAATCCGAAGCACATCGCCCGGAATTGATACACCACTCCTAGGACTGCGAAGCGTAGGTACTTTCGGAATGTCGGATGTACCATGACGTGAAAGTACGCATCTTTGAGATCTATGCTCGTTGCATAATCGTTCACCCGAATACTCGCTCTGACCGATCGAATCGTCTCCATATAAAACTTCGGAGCGACGATCAGCTTGTTTATCCAGCTCAAATCTATGACTGGACGGAACGAGCCGTCTGGTTTCGGAACCAGAAACAGATGGCTTAGAATCCCGGAGATTCCTGGTTTTCTACGACCTCTACCGCGTTCTTCATTAAAAGAGACTGAACCTCTGATAACAGAGCGTCTCTTTTCTGCGGATTTGACGGAAGATGAGTCCACTTTGGACTTCGAGTTAATGGAGGCTTTCGTCTGAAGGATATCTTTAGACCTTCCGAAGTCACTCCTCTCACCCAAGGGTCGTCCGTAATCGACGCCCATTCTTGTGAAAAGCTCGACAACCTTCCGCCAACCGGTACGCGATAGAGGTTTAAGCCATCACCTCCTGGACCTGCGAGGCCTGCGGTAGGAGAAACCACGTCCTCCACGGCCCGCACCTCGCCCCGTCGACCTCGGGGCGTCCGACCGATTGTCCCGGCCTGAAGGACATCCTGAACGAGAGTCGCTACCCTGACGGTCTCTCGAATAAGACCAAGAGGACGCACCGGAACCTCTATAGGAACCTCTCTTGGGCGCATTAGACCCAGAAGTGCCTGTCTTATTCGTGTCTGCTGTATCCGACTTCTTAGGAGCAGATGTGAACAACAGAGAATCCTTAGCTTTCTTTGTAATTTTATCATAAATAGCAGAAAGCTTGCCGTCAAAGAGAAGTTCTCCTGAGACCGAAGCGACTCTAAGAGAGTTCTTCACCTTAGTATCCACTAATGTGGATGTAGCTAGGGCTGCGTAACGTCTAACCAACTCCAGATTTGCCACTAAAAGGGCGGAGTTACACGTGGAATAAGCTACTGCCCTTGAAAGAAGTCTTAAAGAGGATTGTATATCCTGAAACTCTTTCCCCTGAAGGCGCAGTGATAACGCCTTGGTAAGGTGATCTGCGTAAGATAAGGCATCTAAATTGGCTCTGTTAGACTCAATAGCTGTTTCCAACACCGCGGTTGGAATAGAAGCCGACGACGGTAATGATAGCTCTAAGTCTTCCGCCTCGTCGTCCATACGCAGAGGAACTCTCGGTATACCCTGTCCTGCCGTATCGAATTTATTCCTTGCATTAATGAAAGGCAGGTTGAGAGTATTAGCGGACAAGAAACCTGCTTTCCCCGTCCTGGAAGCAAGTTTAAATATAGCGTCGTTCAATAATTCAAATGTTCTTGCAACATTATTGGACTGCGACGGAAACTCGGGAGCGATGTCCCTGAACCGCTCAAAAAATTCAGAGTCCAATGACGCTATAATTCTCTTGTCCGGAAGCGCAGCAGTCTGGCCCGACGGAACAACTTGAGGGAGAAAGTGCCGGATGAAGTCCACGGCAGCTTTATGTTGTTCCGAAAGGGATAGCTCCAAGTCATCCGTATCCCGTTCACCATCCGGTCGGACCTCATGATGTTCCCGGTCGTCCGTCCCCGATGCTTCGGCAGAGCGTACCGACCCAGCGCCGTCGGATAATTCTCGATCCGACACCGTTCTGTCGGCTGCTGGGATGCTGCGATAAGCTGTGCTATCTGCACAAGAATGTCCGGCGTCGAGACCTGCGGAGGCGCAGTCTTTCGCTGCTTCGCCGAGGGCAGCTCCGCATCAGATGGCTCCCGCATACTTTTCCTATGCGAACCTCCGGAGTCCATCGGTCTCGAATCCCTGACTGTCGGATGGTGTGAACTGGTCGCCAAAGAATCCTTGATCAGCGAAGCTGGTAATATATCGGCGGTCACGCAGCCAAGGTGCGGTCGTGTGCGCTGACGAGAAGAGGAAGCCTTAACAGTCTCCGCGGACTGCTTATACAACGGAGCGTCCCGAGCGACGGACGTATGCTCCGCTAAAGACACATTTTGTACCACAACATCTGGTCCCAGATGTTGTTGTACGAGAGAGGGGCCTCTCTCGCTCGCGGCCCGGCTGGACCTGGACGAGCTAGGAACCGGACTCAAAGGCTTCCTCCGTTCTCGCTTACTGTCCGCTGTCACTGGGTGTGCATCTATTATGTTTATAGTGCTCGCATCACCCAAAATTTCCTCCTGGACCGCATCAGACGAACTCGGCTGCCGAACCATTCGGTGAATGGACGCTACACCGGGCGAGCTAGCGGACGACATTTGTCTAATCTCCATGAGCACTTTTGCCGCTAGCTCTGAATTCATTTGTGACGACGGACGCACACTTGTAGAAGATAACATGGAAACATCACCCTGTTCTGGTTCCTCTGAAATAGAAACTGAGAGAGTAGAGTGACCTTGCGGAGAAAGAGCCGGCATAGCCCTTTCTCCAGAAACAACATATCGTGACACACGTTTCCAATGTTTCTCATCCCAATATTCACATATAGGACAGGGATTAATGCGAGAACACTGACTACAATTAATACAATGATCATGAAAGTCAGAGGAAGATTTCTTCCTATTACAATTTGAACAATGTCCCTTCATTGTGAAAGAACAACAATAAGTCCTAGTTACTCGCAAAAACCCCTGACACAAAGATACATAATAACATGATCCATTAATAAATGAAAAAACAATTGCAAATCAAAATAATTTTGAAAAAATATTTTTTCAGCGAAGCCCAAGTTGCTGAAAAGTAACGTTGAGCCCCGATGGATCCGATGGCAAAGTGTGGTCAAAAATTTTAAATTTATATTAAATAATTAATGAGACACTTACGGATAATATAAATGTATCTTATAGTGAGATAAACTACAGCAAAGGCAAACAGCCCCCCTCAAAAAAGGCTGCTGCCAATGTAAACAAACAGTGTAAAAACACCAGAAAACATGACTCCAGGCACTGAAAAACTGGCCCGGAATCAGTCATCAAATTACACTCTATCTGATGCAAAACAGAGACTCCCAGGGGAGAATCTGCAGAACATCAGATGGAAGATGCAGAACACAAACGTTATACACCCATGGGTGAAAACGTAACTATGGGGAAAATAACAGAAAACATTCTGTAACCAAGCAACTCTCCCAGGAAATTTTAGAAATGAAATTTCTCAAAAATATGACAAAAGCATGGGAGAATTGCAAGAGGGGACTTTAGAAGGCCAGGGGAGAGGAAACACTGAATAAGCAGTGCAACATTTAGCAAGAATGACAACAAGAGGCCCATGCCTCGAAAATAGGCAACTTAACATAATTTCATCAAAAAATTTTAAGTACAGCCCTGATTATTTTTTGTCACTTCTTTTCCCTCTCCTCCTTCTATCCTCCTTAGAATCACATTTTCTCCAAAAATTACGTGACTGGCATCCTTTAAACTGAGATTTACAAGCACAAAGATCAGTGAGATGTTGACTGATGAAGGGCCAAACAGAGAATGATAATTGGCGCCAATTTCGGGACGTCTGCGTCACTGCGCATGCGCAGTAGAGGCGTAGTATGGAGGTCCTTTAGGACATGATTTCTTTTTGTTTTGGATGCAAATTTTGGGGATTGGGGGGCAAAATTTGTGTTTGGCCCTGGTTTTGTTAGAGTTAGCACCAGCTAAGTCTGGGTCATTGGTACAGTATAAAAATTTAAAGATTGTGATATCTCTTTGTTTTTTTACTGTAGCTACTGTAAACAAGAAATATCAGAATAGATGATGAATGCTCTCTGAATATGAGCCCAAAAGATTAGACATGACAGTGATAGATTATAATACTATGGAGAGAATCTCAAAATAAACAAGCATAGCTGTCAAAATGTCAGTGAAAATAGATTGTGCACAAGGTTGCAAATACTTTTCTGCTTTAGTGTGTGT
The DNA here is from genome assembly GCA_031216915.1 of Pictodentalium vernedei. Taxonomy (NCBI): domain Eukaryota; kingdom Metazoa; phylum Mollusca; class Scaphopoda; order Dentaliida; family Dentaliidae; genus Pictodentalium; species Pictodentalium vernedei. Next base: position 272,476,517 of record CM062296.1, on the reverse strand, counting down.
CATGACAGGTGAATGATCTGTGACCTTGCTTGAAGTTATAACCTTGGGTCAAGGTCATGACACACCCTCGAGCCATGAACAAACACTGTGTGAAATATATGCAAGACCTGCCCACTGAATCAATTTTTCTGAACCGGACAATTTGAGAATGGATGAATAGTCTGTGACCTTGACCTTGGAGTTAGGACCTTAGCTCAAGGTCATGACACAGCCTTGAGTCATGAGCAACTACTATGTGATGATGATAACTCTTGTCCGTTGAGCCAAATTTTCTGAACCAAAGTAAGAAGGCAAGGTCTGTGACCTTGACCTTCATGTTATTACATTGGGTCAAGGTCATGATACACCCTTCGAGTCATAAGCAATCATTGGTGTGTAAAGTACAAACAAGATGGGTCCACTGAATCAACCCTTATGGACTGGACAAAGTTGGAATGGAAGAAAGATCACACAAATGGTCTGTGACATTGACTTGGAGCCTTGGATCAAGGCCATAACACATTCTTCAGTCATTAGCAATGATTGTGTGAAGTATCAACAAGATCAGTACATCGAATAATTTTTGTGGACACAACAAAGTTAGAATGGACAAACAAACACACGACTGGTATGTGACCTTATCCATCAAGATATGACCATGGCTCAAGGTCATAACACACCCTTGAGACTTTAGCAATCCTTGTGTGAAGTACAAATCAGATCAGTCCACTAAATAATTCTTTATGGACTGAACAAAGTTAGGATGGCGGAACAAACACACAATCAGTATGTATTTATTTATTTATTTATTGGTATTTAAGGTCACATATTTTTGCACAATGGCTAATTGTGACTGCAACATGGATATAAAATCAAGCCCAGCCAATCGTTTATACCCATGTTGCCCATTTTAGAGGACTTCCACCACAGACATTGGTTACCTGGTCCTATTTTGACAGTAAAACAGAGCCTGATTACCACAGTAAACAGGCACTGCTTCACTTTCCAGGGTTCCCATGCTGGCACAATCAGTATGTGACCTGGGGGCTAAGAACTTCTGTCAAGGTCATGACACAGCCTTCAGTCATCAGCAATCGTTCTGTGTGAGTATTAACTGGTTAAGGGCTAAATTATTATTGGGGGTCTAAATTTGATATTCAAAATTTGTTGTATTACAAATTATTGGATAGTACCCACAGGCACTCTCCAATATTTTGTAATAAAACAAACTTATATTAACAAAATATTATTTGGGTTTGCCTGAATATGAAATGCGAGCAGTGAAAATGATAAATTTATACCAATTTGTATATTTTTATACTTACCAATGGCCCAGACATAGCTGGTGCTAACTCTAAAATATCTAGGGCCAAACACAAATTTTGGCCCCCAAACCCCCAAATTTGCATGCAAAACCGAAAATTAGAAGCCCTAACTGGTCCTCCATACATTTATCCTCTGCGCATGCGAAGACATTGGGAAGTGACCGGAATTGGCGCCAACACCATTCTTTGTAAAAGAGAGTATTACAAAATAATTCAGTGGGGAGGTATGAGTGCCCACTCATGGGAGGGCCCTTCCTGTCTGGGCCATTGGTAAGTATAACAAGACCAATACCGGGTCTGGACCTGCATCGCTGCATGCAATTGGTTACAGAGATGATTTCAAAGTATCGGCAAACAGGAAGTGGCTGCACGGCAGATCTGAAAATTAGATACACGATACAACTCATCATTATGAAGCAGCAGACCAAATATAAAATCATTCCCTTTCATGGAAGCCAAGAAAACTTTGATGGAAGAAGTGTTTCGGATGGACTGATGGACGGACTGATGGACGGACGGAGTCTGCAACTGGCGACGCAGGTAAAAATATACAAATTGGTATAAATTTATCATATTTTTACACAGTATACCAATGGCCCAGACATAGGTGAATCGTAAATAGGTAGAGGGCTTAAGACTTCTGAAATAATTCTAATCCTGCAATCCATAATGAAGGAACTTACATGTAAAACAGTTAGAATTTACATGTCTCTCTATATCATAATAGAGGAGACATATTCTAAAAAAGGAGCCCAATGAAGTAATTCCTTAATGAAAGTATGAAGACAAGTTCCTAATTTTCCAAGGCTAGCCCAGACTAAACCCCAAAAATTAGAATGGCGTATCTGAGAATAAGAGAAAATTTCCCACAAACATACGCCTTACAATAACATTTCAGCTGTATGCAGGATATAAATACGGATAAAAACAGCATCCTTCAAAGATACATACATTTTAAGCCAGATTATGAGTAAAAACAGCCCCCCCCCCCCCCCCTCCTTTTTGAAGAAACCTTCAAACTAAAAAAGGGGGAGAGCTCTGCAAACAATAAGAGCGGTACCCAACAACAATATAATTAATCGTCGAACACGCACTCAAGTATTAATTCAAGATTAATAAATGGTGCTTAACATTACTTCAGAAATTACGGCTACAGCGACGATCCTGGAAATTAATATTGCACAGTAAATAGCATACACCGCAGACAACATACACAGATAGTTGAAAACCGGTGAGATAAAATACAAGAGCACCGAGTAGCGGGACAATATACGCCTGTTTTGTATAGTATATATTTTGTATTTTTGAAGGGTTGGGGTAAGGATGGGGGTGAGGGTGAAAATTGTTTGGACCAACCCCATATTCGAACTTGACCTGTATTTTGTTTTGATTAAACAACATACCAAGTTTGGAACCAATCGGAAAACAAATAATAAAAGTTATCATCCGGAAACCAAATATTTGATGCATTCTATGTACAACAGTTGGGCCATACTAAAGTTATAATCCGGAAAACACAAAATGCACAAATTCAAGAGGAATAACTCTGGAAAAGTACATGCGATTTTGGCTGTAAGTGAACCTGAGCTGTGCTTTGTGGTCATAAACAAAATCTGAGAATTTGAAACAAATTAGTCAAGGCAAACTAAAGTTATCATCCGGAAACCACATCATTCACAAATTTGCAATCATTCACGGGGAATAACTATGGAACGGTACATGCGATTATGGCCAAAGGTGAACTTGAGCTGTGCTTTGTGGTCAAAAACAAAATCTGAGAATTTGAAAAACATCGGTCAAGGCAAACTAAAGTTATCATCCGGAAACCACAAAATCCACAAATTTGCAATCATTCAAGGGGAATAACTTTGGAAAGGCATATGCGATTGTGGTCAAAAGTGAACTTGAGCTGTATTTTGTGGTCAAAAACAAAAAACTGAAAATTTGAAATAAATCAGTCAAGGCAAACTAAAGTTATCGTCCGGAAATGTAAAGTTGGGCTAATTCTCATAAATAAAGGGCCATAACTCTACTGCAAATGGGCCGCTAGAAACGGAAATCGAACCCATCCTGTATTTTGTCATACTAAATCCACATGCCAAATTAAACTCAGCTCAATCCATTACAACTAAAGTTATCGTCTGGAAACGAAATGTGTCCATGGATGGATAGACAGACAGACGGGTGGAGAGACCATTCACATAATACATCCCGTTTTTCAAACATGCGTATAAAATCAACATCTGAAATATTTGGTGTCAATCCATCAAGGCGTTCGGCTTTAAATGAACGGAAACCAATTTTTTTTTAAAAATTGTGGTTTCAAAGGGCCATATCTCTGCAGCGAACGGACTAAGAAACACCAATATCGAACTTGACCTTGTATTTTATTGCTACAAACAACATCTGAAAGTTTGATGTCGATCTGTCAAGGCATTCGACTTTAAATGAAGGGAAACCAATTTTTTTCGAAAGATTGTGTTTTCAAAGAGCCATAACTCTGCAGTGGATGGACTGAAAAACACCAATATCGAACTTGACCTGTATTTCATTGCTAAAAACAACATCTGAAAAATTTGGTGTCAATCCGTCAAAGCGTTCAGCTTTAAATGAACGGAAACCAATTTTTTTAGAAAAGTTAAAAAATTTATAGTAATTTCTATATTTTTTATACTTACCAATGACCCAGACATAGCTGGTGCTAACTCTTAAAAATATAGGGCCAAACACAAATTTTGCCCCCCAATCCCCAAAATTTGCATCTAAAACCAAAGAAAACATGTCCTGAAAGGCCCTCCACACTTCGCCTCTACTGCGCATGCGCAGTGACAAGGACGTTCCGAAATTGGCGCCATTAATCATTCTAATAACCAGTGCCTGGTAAGCGCTATGTACTCAGCGGGGAGGCAAGAGTTCCCAACTCCTGGGAGGGCCATCCCTGTCTGGGTCATTGGTAAGTATAAAAAATATAGAAATTACTATAAATTTTTTAACATTTTTATACTGTACCAATGACCCAGACATAGCTGAATAGTAAAAAGGCTGGAGGGCCAAGGACATAGAGCAAAATGGAATACGCTCAATAAAATAACATAGAGTCATCCCCTGTAGGGAAAAAGAAGTAATAGGTCTTACATGTATCTTTCTTATTTATGATAAATTAGAAAGATACAACACCTTCCAAAATTGAGCTTCATACATCCATGTACTCTATTAATATCCAATATAATCCTTATACTAATAATTTTTAAAGTAAGCCAATAAATAAAGTAAGTCTAGAGAATAGAGACTCTTATACTCCTAAAAGTGTCTGAGGATTGCATAATCATGTCCGTTGACATATGCAATATTCAAAAGCTATACTTTAAAAACTAAGACTTGAATGAATTTTAAAAACCTAAACTTCTCACTAAACAACCATCCCAATAACATCTCAGAATTACTAACTCCGGAGGAGGTATCCCCTTGTTTTCATAGTAAAACAGGTGACCCAAGGGAACACCCTCCCCCCCCCCCCTTTTTCTTGCCCTGGGTCAAATAGCCCAGAGCGAAGAGGGCAGCAGAACGGAGACAATGCAGAAACAGACAGCCTACCTAGCTATAGTAGCAACTGTTAAGTGAATGACATTCTGAGCAGTAGATAATAGACCTAACAATAGTGGCCTCCAGAAATGGACTCGATATTTCTGAGATAAAAATTCATGAATGTGGATGGCTGAGCGCAATGAGTGGCCTTCAAAAATCTATAATAGCGACACTATTAATGTAAGCCCAAGAAGTAGAAGAACTCTTACTTCATGAGCCGAAATCTTAAGCACAACTGCTAAGTCAATGATATACCATAAGCAGTACCAATAGTTAATAGAATCCATTAACAATAAAATGGAGCGTAACGTCCTTCTACTAGGCATCAAAGACAGAAGAAGCTTACGCCCATAGTAATAAACAGATATCTGTTTATAAATACATAAACTCTACCCGGAAAGAGTAAAGGCCTATGCCCATACGAAGACGGAAGGACCTTAAAAAAAATAGGTTCCGGATAATAGGAGCCTAACTCTTATGCAAAAATCCAACCTAAATAGTAACGGAAGTAGTGATTCCAAAACTACGAAAGTGAAAATCATCCATCGATAGTGCATGAAACTCACTGACTCTACAGTAAAAGAGAAACCAACAGAATTACTGTCTAGAAGGTCAGAATTTGAAAACTACTGTTTCCAGAGGCTCAAATGATAACTTAGCTAAATAAGAACCGAAGTTAAAATCCATATAGGAATTTAATCTAAAGATTCTAAGTCTATTTATCAAAAAGTTACTAACTGACTTAGATAAAGAGATATAAGACTCAATTGTAAACTATCGTAGAGTGCATAGGTTTGAGGTAACATAAACCTATAACCTTAATAATAACAGGCTGCAGTAGATCTTGTTTTACAAGTATACTAAAAAATCGCAATGAGTAGTATGGAGGGATCAACAATATGAACATAATGATCCCTACACCAACGACAGAAGAGCCTCCACTTTAGCCGCATAGAATAGCGAAGAAGAGGATCTCCTATAGTAAGAAATCGCGTCCAAAGCTTGTCCAGTACAGTGCTTACAATGCAATACGGACCACCTTGCGGGTTGTGATAAAGATGACACAATTTACCCAGTGAAAAAAGATCCTCACATAGAGGAAGATTTCACGTTAAGACCCACAGTAGACAAGAGAGTAAATTACCCATGATCTCTGTGAAGCTAGAGATGCTATCAACAGAAATGTATTGTGGTTGTTTATCTTAGCAATACCTGCTGAAACAACAGCGCCGGAGGATACGCGTATCCTATCATTCCGTCCTATAGATCAATAGAGCGTTAACAACATTAGCTCAGAGATCTGGACAAGCCAACACATACGTCTGCAATTGATTAGCAAGCTGTGTCGTAAATAAATCATCATTGGGCGCTCCCATAGATAGCAAATCTGATTGAATACTTGTTTGTTGAGAGTCCATTCTGACAGCAACAAGCGACCCGTAAGAGAACGGGAGTCCGGTAAAACAATCAGACGACCCGGAATATGACGGACCAAAACAGAACTTGGTGTACTATAACCAACAGACGGATTCTTTCCATTAAATTGAATAACGGAAACAAAAGAGTGCCTCCCTGGTTCCGGAGATACGCCACTACTGTCGAATTAAAGGACAGGATTTGGGCATGCGTTTCTGAATAATGTTCATGCAATGACATAAAGCAAGCCTAAAAAAACATTATTCCGCGGAAGAAAACTGGTTGCTAAGAGACTGCGGAACCCAAAGACCCTGGCACTTCGAATCCGTAGGGATCAGTATTATATCCCAATCTGTTTGACTGGCAACCGTCATAACAGCCACACTCGGGTCCGGCAACTGCGGTGGCACTCTCTGAGTCACCCACTGAATGTTTGCCCCAGTCTGAATCTCTTGTAACACTAGATAGACAAGAGAACGTATAAATCGAGCAATTCATGGATTGCCGAAAAGTTGCCGTCGAAGAGAAGCTCCTCCGAGAACGAAGCGACTCTGAGAGAGTTCTTAACCTTACTATCCACGCGTGTGGATGTAGCTAGGGCTGCGTCACGTCTAACCAACTCCAATCAGCCACTGAAGGGCGGAGTAATATGTGAACAAACTACTGCCCTCAAAAGAAATTACATTGAGAATAATATCCCGTAAATCTTTTCTTGAAGACGTAATGATAATGCCTCAGTAAGGCGGATTACGTATGATAAAGCGTCTAAGTTAAGTCTACTATACATCATGTCGTTTCCAACATTGAAGTTGGAAAAGACATAAACGGCGAAAAAGAATATATCCAGTCTTTAACCACACCGTCTAGACGCATATGAACTCTCGGTATGCCCTGCTCTGCCAAAATAAACTATTCGTATAAATGATAAAATGGCAGAAATGAGCAACGCGGACAAGAAACTAAACTATCATGCTTGGTAGCAGGCTTGTATATATATATATATAGCGTCGAAAAATAAAACACATGTTGTAATGACAATATTGGACTGCGTCGGTAAGTCAGGGACAATGTCCCTGAACCAATCGAAAAATCCGAGTCCAATGACGCTATAAGTCTCTTATCCAAGATCGCAGCAATGAAGTCCGAAATAACAATCACTGGAAGATAATGCCAGAAGATATGAAAGGCAGCTTCCGATACTACTAAAGGGAAAACTCGAAATCTTTCGAATCCCTTTCGCCATCCTGTCGGACCCTATAAAGCATTCGGTCGTCCGTACCTGATGCAACCGCGGACCGCACCGACCCAGCGCCGTCGGATAATTCCTGATTCGACCGAGAAACTGTCGATTGCTGGGATGCTGCGAAACAACTGTGCTAACTCGGATAGCACGTCCGTCACTGAGGCCTGAGGAGAAGCGGTCTTACGATGCATTGCCGCTGGAAGCTCCGTGATTGTTACCCCGTGCATACTACCAATATGCGAGCGAACGGAGTGTATAGTCCTCGTGTCCCTTGGCTACCGGATGGCGCGACCTATTTGCTGTGGAATCACTGAATGACGAAACTGATCGGATACTCGAGGTCACGTAGCCAATGTGCGGTCGTGTGCCCTGCTGTGAGGATGAGGAAGCATTAAGGACAGTCTCTCGGACTGTCAATATAACGGAGCGTCCCGACCGACGGACATAAGCTCCGAATGTAAAATATCTGAACCACAACATGCGGTCCCCTATGTTGTTGGACGAGAGAGGGACCTCTCTCGCTCACAGCCCGGACGGACCTGGACAAGCCAGGAACCAGACTAACAGGCTTCCTCCGATCTGTCCTCAATCTGCCGTCACTGGGTGAGTACAAAAGTAATTAAAGTGCTCGCATCACCCAAATCTCCTTCCTAGACCGCAACGGACAAACCCGGCAGCCGAACCATTCGATGAATGTACGCTACACCGGGTGAGCTAGCGAATGTCACTCCGTAGGCGATTGACATATTCCATGAGCACTTATTGCCGCTAGCTCTTCATTAACTATGACGACAGATGCACACTTTTGAAAGACATCTCCGTAACTTTGCGAACAAGAAACCAGAAATGCTTGGTTATAGCAAGCATAAAATAATAATATATATAGCGTCGTTCAATAATTCGAAAGTTTGTGTGACATTATTGGACTATGTCGGAACTGAGGGACGATGTCCTTGAACCGAACCAAAAATTTCAAAGTCCACCGACGCTATCAGTTTCTTATCCGGCATCGCAGCATTCTGGTCCGACGAAAGAAGCTGTAGAAGACCAAGTCAGATGACATACACAACAGCATATGTTGTTCCGAAAGGGAAAGCTCGAAATCCTCCAAATCCCTTTCGGTATCCCGTCGGACCGGATGAAACTTTCGGACGTCCGTACCCGCTTCCGCGGAGCGTCCCGACCCAGCATCGTCGGTTAAAAAATATGCGACAGATTCAGTTGATGCTGGGATGCTGCGATAAACTGTGCTATTTAGGAAAGCACGTCCGTTCCCGAGGCCTGTGCAGTAGCGGTCTTACGATGCATTGCCGCCGGAAGCTCTGTGTACGTTGACTCCCGCACACTTCCTATGCGAACGTCCGGAGTCTGCAGGCCTCGTGTCCCTGGCTACCGGATGGTGTGACCTGGTCGCCGAAGAATCCTTGATCGGCGAAGCTGGTAATATATCGGCGGTCACGCAGCCAAGGTGCGGTCGTGTGCGCTGACGAGAAGAGGAAGCCTTAGCAGTCTCCGCGGACTGCCTATACAACGGAGCGTCCCGAGCGACGGACGTATGCTCCGCTTGCGACACATTTTGTACCACAACATCTGGGGCCAGATGTTGTTGAACGAGAGAGGGGCCTCTCTCGCTTGCCGTCCGGATGGACCGGAACAGGCTATGAACCGGACTAAAAGGCTTCCTCCGTTCTCCCTCCGATCCGCCGTCACTGGGTGTGCATTAGGTTGATTTATAGTGCTCGCATCACCCCAAAATTCCTTCTAGACCGCAACGGACGAACCCGGCTGCCGAACCATTCGGTGAATGGACGCTACACCGGCCGAGCTAGCGGACGTCAAAGGCCGTCGAACCTGCTAGGGACCTCTTAGGCAATTGGCGTATTACATGAGCACTTTCCGCTAGCCCTTCATTAATTGTGACGACGGAGGCACACTGTTGGAAGACATCACAGATACATCACCCTAATCTTGATCGTCTGAAATAGAAATTGATAAAGTAGAGTGACCCTGCGGGGAAAGGACCGGAGTGTCCAATTCCCCAATAACATACCGTGACATACGCTTCCCATATTGTCATCGAAATCATACGATACAGAACAGGAGTTAATGCGAGTACACTGACCACATATAGAATGATTATAAAGTCAGAGGAAGACTTCCTCTTAATACCATTAGTGCTGCCACGGTTAAGACTTTTTTCTGACCGGTTAACCAGCGTGTTTGACCATGGTTAACCGTGGTTAACCGCATTTAAGGTACCTATATTTGTAGTGTGTTCTTGCTTCAACTGTAACTATTATATCGGGCCGGCCAATGTTATTTACATTGACCATAAATAATAATAAAGAAATATTCTATTTAGTCGTTGTTGTTCAATCGCCCATGTGTTTACATCAGTGCGTGTAATAGGAAATCAACAGGTTTGTGGGGCCAATATGGATGAAACCATAAAAAATACAAAATCATCAAAATAACAACGAAAAAATAAATAATAACACATTAAATGTTTGCCAGCAATACCTGGAGAGACGTATTTATTTATTCCCTGAACTCCAATTCACTGATGTGTAATGTCCGGTTATAAATTACGCACACGTGCACCAGGTAAAGTTAGATCCAAGAGCACCAACAATGCTTAAGTGGGACAACAATTTGAAAATAATTTGCGCTGTAACCTGCGCATTTGTTGTATTTTTATTGTTTTTTCCAAAACGTTCTCGCGTTCCGGAAAAAACAACTTAATCACAACAACTGCGCAGGTTACGGCGCAAATGGTGCTCTGAATCATCTGATTCTGAAACTATGAAGTTTCAGTCACAAACGAGCGTTGGATTTTCTTGACAGGGATGAAAACATTGGGGTGATAAACAAACAACGAAAAACAAATAAATGGGAGTATTTTTTAAATCTTTAATAATAATTTTCCTTTATTCTTTTATCTTATTCACCATGTGGTAACTCGTGAAAACTTACCTATTTCCATTGCATCCCAAACGACTTATACACGGGGGTGACTTATACACGGACATATACGATGAGTATAGTGAATGTAAGGTTAACCGATTAAAACATTTTCTTGACCGGTCAAAGTTTTAACCACAGGTTAACCGGTTAACCGGATAACCGCGGCAGCACTAAATACCATTGATCAATATCCTTTCAATGTGAAAAGAAACAAGTCCTGGTACTCGCACTAACCCCTGGCAATCAAAATACATAATAATAATATGATCCATTAATATAGAAAAAATAATTGAAATCAAAATATTTTGAAAAAATATTTTTTCAGAATAGCCCAAGTTTCTGAAAAGTAACGTTGAGCCCCAATGGATCCCAAGCCTAAGTGTGGACAAAAATTTTTAAAATATTTTAAACAATTTATTCAACACTTACGAACAATAATAATGTATCTAGTTATGATTAAAATAACATCAAGATATTATTTTCCAAAAATCTCCCCTCACACAGAGGGCTGTTGTAAATGTAAACAATGAGTGTAAAAACACTAAAATAAGACTCCAGGCACCCAGGCCCGAAATCAGTTACCAAAAATACACTATCTGATGCAAAACAGAGACTTCCAGGGAAGAAACTGCAGAACATCAGATGGTAGATGCAGAACACAACGCCTAACCACCCGTAGGTGAAGACGTAAACATGGGGAAAAGAACAGAATTCATTCTGTTATTCAGCTAAAACTCCCAAGAAAATTTAGTAATAATAATTACAAAAACTATGCCAAAAGCATGGGAGAATAGCAAGGGGGGACTTAAAGGACAGGGAGAGAGGAAAACACTTAAAAAACAGTGTAACTAAATAATCAGAATGACAACAAAATGGCAGCTGCCACGAAAATAGGTAACTTAACATAATTTCATTAAAAAATTTTAAGTTACAGCCCTGATAATATTCTGTCACACATTTTTTCCTCTCCTCCTTCTCTATCCTCCTTAGAATCACCATTTCACTAATATTTATGTGTCTGGCATCATTAAAACTGAGATTTACAAGCACAAAGATCAGTCAGATGTTAACTGATGAAGGGCCAAACTTAGAATGATTAATGGCGCCAATTTCGGAACGTCCTTGTCACTGCGCATGCGCAGTAGAGGCAAAGTGTGGAGGGCCTTTCAGGACATGTTTTCTTTGGTTTTAGATGCAAATTTTGGGGATTGGGGGGCAAAATTTGTGTTTGGCCCTATATTTTTAAGAGTTAGCACCAGCTATGTCTGGGTCATTGGTACAGTATAAAAATATTGTGTTTTCAAAGGGCCATATCTCTGCAGCAGATGGACTGAGAAACACCAATATCGAACTTGACCTGTATTTTAATGCTAAAAACAACTTCTGAAAGTTTGATGTCGATCCGTCAAGGCGTTCGACTTAAAATGAACGGAAACCAAATTGTTTATGGACAGACAGACAGACAGACAGACAGACAGACAGACAGACAGACAGACAGACAGATGGACGGACAGACAGACAGACAGACAGACAGACAGACAGACTGATAACATAATATGACCGTTTTTTAAACGGGCGTATAATAACATACACATATCTAATCAAGCCACAATGAACGATTCTTGAAGAGAAAGCACACTTCCTACATGTTCCATAGGCGGCCACTGTACAATAAATTCCAGTAACAACACTCTCCAACGTGAATAATCCGATAACTATGATCGTAAAAGCACATGTAATATGAGTACCAAACAAAATAGAAACTTGGATCTAGAGATGTACAAAGGTATGATTATAAAATATAACATACACATATCTAATCAAGCCACATTGAACGATTCCTAAGTGAAAGCACACTTCCTACATGATCCATAGGCAGCCACTGTACAATAAATTCCAGTAACAACACTCTCCAACGTGAATAATCCGATAACTATGATCGTAAAAGCACATGTAATATGAGTACCAAACAAAATAGAAACTTGGATCTAGAGATGTACAAAGGTATGGTCATAAAATATAACATACACATATCTAATCAAGCCACACTGAACGATTCCTGAAGAGAAAGCACACTTCCTACATGATCCATAGGCGGCCACTGTACAATAAATTCCAGTAATAACACTCTCCAATGTGAATAATCCGATAACTATGATCGTAAAAGCACGTGTAATATGAGTACCAAACAAAATAGAAACTTGGATCCAGAGATGTACAAAGGTATGATTAACAGGCTCCTACACAGACCACCCCCAAAATAAATTATTGTTTCAAGGTCCACCGAATACAATAAAGCGTTAGCCTAATAATAATAATGCACGATCGCATATATATTAGCATGTAATCATCTGAATACCAGTTAACTGGTTATGCAGCCTGCGAGGTACTCAAGAGTAACAATTTAATTGTGATGATTTATAAATAAATGCTTGTATATAACAAATCAGATGAGCCCATGAGGTCGCCACAGAACACTACATAAATGCATAAAATGCATGTATTACAATAATAAAGCTTGCGGGAAGATAACTACGTCTTGCCCGGTAATTGCTTATAACACATATGGAAGTGTCTGAGTGTGTGTGTGTGTGTGTGAAGGGGGGGGGGGGGGGGGGGGGGGGGGGGGGGGAATTCAAAGTCATAACAAAATCTCCTCACCCGCATTATTCAATCGTACTTGTGTCAGTTAACAGAAAAATATAGGAACTGCCATGGTTCTCTCAAGGTGGGGGAAATTCGAAATAATAATGAAATCCCCTTACCCGTATTATATAATCGTACCTGTGTCAGTTAAGATAAAAAATATAGGAACCGAAATGGTTCCCTCACGTCTAACCGACTCCATATGCCACTATGGACGGAGAGGAATGTGAAGAATAAAACATCCCCTGAAAGAAGATCCTCTCTGGGAGAAAGCTTCTGGAGAGTCTCACATAACCGACACCTGAGAATACTGATCCAAGATTCTTGTGACAACAGAGGCGATACCAGTAGGATTCACTGTTTAAACTTAAACATAAGCTATTGAATCAAATGAATAGGAGGATTCGCATATCCTATTATTCCTCCCCATGAATTTGCAGAGCGCCTACTGCCTGAGCTCAATAATTGGGGCATGGCGACACAAATGACGGTAACAATTGTTCCGGTGTGTCGCAAACTAAAGAATCATGGGGTGATCCTACTGGTGGCAAAACTGTACAAATAAACGCATGTTGAGCGTCCATACATATGAAACAGGTGACCTTTCCAAGGAGCGAGTCTGCTAGTATGTTCAGACGACCCGGTATATGACGGATAGATAGACATGAAAATGATTCTCCATTAGGTATTATAATAAAAGTGAATGGGTGCTGCCCTGGTTCCTGATGTACGCTACCACTATTGAGTTGTTCAACAAACTCTGAACAAGCGTGAACGCATTGATACAGCGCTAACAATATTGACATCATTCATGATGATAATGTGTTTCTACAGGAACCGAGGGTCTCAGAACCCTGCAATTATAGTCTGTAGGACTCAGGGCCGTGCTCCAAACTATTCACTCATACCCTTCATAATCGTGAAAGCCGGATCATGCAGTTGCAGCGGAACGAATGAGTTAACTACTGAAAATCTGCCTCAATATGGACCTTTTTGTTTACTATATCCGTTGAAACAATACTGGTCCTGAGCGAATGCGTTGTCACACTCCAGTTCTGTGTAAGAATAACTGGAGGGGGCGTGTACGTAAGCGACCCATCTAAACAAGATGCGTAGCCACTCAGCACATCTCCATTAGTCACATAAAACTAATTCGTTCTGGATAATGGCAGGCGAACCAGATTGTTATGAGACATCACCAAGTTAATATTCGAGTGACAGCGCAGGGCACTATCTCCAGACCAAAGCTATCCTTAGATCTATGCTTATAGCATAGTCAATCACTCGAACACTCATTTAACCGACTAAATGATAACCATAAATAAACTTTTAGAGCTTTGATAAACTTGTTAACCCTTTATCCAACGTTACGGCCAAAACCGGCCAGCGTTATTCTAAAAAATCGCCCATTAATTTTCATTATTTTTTCATTTTTTGTCTCAAAAACATAGGTTATGACCCCTCATTGGAACGAGCTCGTTCCAATGAGGGGTTATAACCTATGTTTTTGAGACAAAAAATGAAAAAGAATAGTTATTCAAGAATTTTTTTTGCAAGTGTCATCTGCTTTTCATGTTAGGTAAAGGGTTAACAAGCTCCAGTCTATTATCTGTTGGAACGAGCTCTTAGGCTTCGGTACTAGTAACAGGTGGGTACAGAATTCCAGAGAATCTTAATTCTCGACGACCTCTATTAACATCATTATCAAGAGAACCTTTACCTCCAATTGGAGAGACTCTTATGCAAGGATTAGATGGAAGCATTGTCTATCAGATATTAATTAGTTGTGGTTCTCTCAGAAAGATAGCTGCAGGCCTTCCGAAACCAGACTTCTGAACTACTAGTCTCCGTAACAGTTATCCAGATTGATGCTCATCTTGATAACCATCCGTCAACTGCAAAACAACAGAGGTCCTAACTCACACCTGTAGCACCTGCGAGGCCTACGGAAGGAGGAACTGCGTCTCATTCGCGAAGAGCCTCGACCCAGCAGTTTAGGGGCGTCTGATCGGAAGTCTCGATCAGACGTAAGCCCCGTATTCGAGTTGCTATATGACGATCCCTAGGGTAATTATAGGAGAGTAAACTATACCCTCACAAGGAGTCCTCATCGGCGACCTTCTATCTAGGACGTTTCTTACTCGTTTCTGCTAATGCATGTCGAATATACGTCGACATAATGAGCAGAGTATTGATGCTTTCATTGTAGCTTGTTCATAAACCAATGAAAGCTTATTGTCAAAAACTTAGTGTCTGGAAACCGGAGTGACTCTAAGAGAGTTTTTCACCTTGTCATCTATTAAGGATGACGTGCAAGGGCTCTGTCACGTCTCTTTAACTCCGAATTAGCAACTTGTTAAGACAGAGTGCATGATAAATATATAGCCCTGGAAAGGACTCTAAATGAGGTACAAACGTCCTCCAATTCCTTTCCATAGAGAAGTAGCGTTACAGTTCTTAAAGGTGATCTGCT
Organism: Pictodentalium vernedei; assembly: GCA_031216915.1. NCBI lineage: Eukaryota > Metazoa > Mollusca > Scaphopoda > Dentaliida > Dentaliidae > Pictodentalium > Pictodentalium vernedei. Next base: position 272,460,886 of record CM062296.1, on the reverse strand, counting down.
TAATACAGTGAGTCTAAATTCGCTCTGAATGAATAAATGTCGTCTCAATTGTGACGAAGCGAATAATGAAATGACAAAGGTAAGGCCATACCTTGGTCCTTTGCCTACTCATTCAAACGCAGAGGAACTCTCAATACATCTTCACTGTTTTCCAACCAGTGGAACTACAGAAGAAGATGACAAGAAACCGCCTTACTTCTTTCAACTGGAAAGTTGAATGTGGAGTCGTCTAAAAGGCCAAAAGCCTGCGACACCTGTCTATACTTAACCGGAAAAGACATTCCTTCTCTTTTTCCGGATAATTTAGCGTGCAACAACGCTAGTGGTTTCTTGTAAATAGATGCAGCATTCTGATTCGTTGGAACACATTCAGTGTCGTGTTGATGGAATAAATCCTCTCAACCCTGTATTGTTCCAAATGTGGAGGGTAAATCCCGTCCACATCCCTTCATCATTCGTCTGAATCAGTTGAAATCTCGGTCAACGGCATCTGAATGCGCAGATAACTGGACCGACCCAGCACCATGCGACAGCTCAGATTTTGAGACTGCCGTTGATTGCTACTGCACTTGCTGGGATGCTGCGAGGAGCTGCGCATCTGCGTCAGCAAAACCGTAACAGAGGCTTAAGGAGCAGCAGTCTTCTGGCCGCCGGCTGCTCCCGGGACAGTATGTCCGAGACGTCCTTTCTCCAGACGTCCTGATATTTGAGGCCTCGTCTAAGCTATTGAATGGTGCTACTTTCGTGCTGTCGCAGCATTTTGATTCTCAGGAACAAACTCAGGGAAGTATAGATGCATAAGCACTATCACCGCCCTGTTGTTCCGAAAGGGAAGGGTAATTCTCCGCCAAATCGCTTTCATCCTCCAACTGAATCAGATTATACTCACGGTCATAGGCATTTGAACGCGCAGATGATTGGACCGACCCAGCACCTTCTGACAACTCAAGTTCTGAGACTGCCGTTGTCTGCTTCTGCATTTGCTGGGATGCTGAGATGAGCTGTGCAATCTGTGACAGCAAGTCCGTTACGGAGGCCTAAGGAGCAGTGGCCTTCTGTTGCATGGCCGCCGGCTGCTCCTGGGAGAGTGTGTCCAAGATGGCTCTTTTCTGTGGACGTCCCTATAAATGAGGCCTCGTCTCCTTGGCTACTGTATGGTGTGACTTCACTGACGAAGAGTGACTTTCTCGTCAATGCAGGCTGGATATCAGAAGTCACGTAGCCAAGGTGCGGGCATGTGTGCTTCGTAGACGTTGAAGAAGCTGTAATAATAGCCGACTCTGGCTGAAAACTGAATGGAGCGTCCCGGACGGGAGGCGTGGACATATGCTCCAACTGACGCAAGTTCCGATCCATAACATCTGGCCCCCAGATGTTAAAATAAAATAGAGAGGGGGGGGGGGGGGGGGGGAAGGGAGGGGGTGGGGGGCACTCACACTTGCGGTCCTTCAGACCTCCCCGAGCTTCTTGCTGAACTTGCCAGCTTTTTCCTTTCCATCGTCGCAGGGTGAGCCTTATATTGATTTTATATTATAGTGCTCGCTCTACCTTTTCCATTCTCCTTGACTGCAACGGACACACCCGGCATCACGGTACCCTCAGGCAGTATACCGCTTCACCGGTCAAGCTAGCTGGCGACAGGGATTTGAAACCACACTGTGGTTTATTGCCCTGTCTAATATACATGAGTGCCTTTGCCGCTAGCTCTGATTGACTAATTAATGCGACAACTGAAGCACATTATCTGACGGCGTCACATAAACATCACCATGTTCTTGTTCCTCTGTAAATATAAACTAATAAACTAGAGCGACCTAGGGCGAGAGGACCGGTGGCAGCCTCTCATAACGAGAGGACTGGCAGTGGTCCCTTGCTAACAACGTACTGTGACACCCGTCAGCAACGTTTGCCATCCCATGCAACACATATGAGCAAGAATTAGTAGAAATACATTGACTACAAGCAAGGCAACCTACAAGAAAATAAGAGGAACGACTTCCTCACCTTGCTTAAGAGCAATATGCTTACATAATAAAACAGACTAAGTCGATTGTACTCCACATTAAATACAAATAAAAAGATACATAACAACTTAGATGTGAGTCTTCCATGGAAGATGTGTGTCGCCTGGCATTTCAGACAGAATTCTAAGTGAAAAAGGGGCATAACTCTGGAAAAAATACAGCGGATCAAAAAATAAAATAGGACGTGCACAATGCCATTATGTGATAAAGAATCACTGAAAGTTTCATCAAAATCCATTCATAGGTTAACAAGGAGTGGCGGATAAGAGAAAGTGTGATGCGGACGACGCGGACGACTACGCGGATGATGCAAGACGACAAAAGTAATCCCTATATGTCGCTCCCCACTTCGTGGGGCGGCGACACAATAGGAGGTGCACAATGCCATTATGTGATAAAGAATCACTGAAAGTTTCATCAAAATCCATTCATAGGTTAAAGAGGAGTGGCGGATAAGAGAAAGTGTGACGTGGATGTAACCCCGGGGAAATACAGAAAAAACTTTCTGTATAACATGTGAAACTCCCAAGAAATTTTATATAAACAAGAGGCCCCAAAAGGCCTTAATCGCTCACTGGGCAAAGTGATTCAAACAAAGTGGTTCAAAGAAGTATTTGGGGTCCCATTCAGTTAGACATGGTTCATCAACACTACAAAGAAATGAAGTCATGAGAGACAAATTTTATGGAACTAGGGACATGGCTTGAACAAGCTTGAATCTTAACCCTTAAGGATGCTGCATACCAAATATCAAAAGCATTCATCTGCTGGATCTGAAGAAGATTTTTAAAGAAAATTCCTCATTTTGAACTAAGTTATCATTCGGGTTCCCACAGTGAGCCCAAATATGAACCCAGGGACTTGGCTTTAACAAACTTGAATCTCACCCTCCTAAGGATGCTACACACCACATATCAAAACATTCCGACTGCTGGATCTGAAGAAGAAGATTTTTAAAGAAAATTCCTCATTTCGAACTAAGTTACAATTCAAGCTCCCACAGTGAGCCCAAATATGGACCTAGGGATATGGCTTGAACAAACTTGAATCTCACCCCCCTAAGGATGCTGCATACCAAATATCAAAACATTCCGACTGCTGGATCTGAAGAAGAAGATTTTTAAAGAAAATTCCTCATTTTGAACTAAGTTATCATTCGGGCTCCCACAGTGAGCCCAAATATGGACCTAGGGACATGGTTTGAACAAACTTGAATCTCACCCCCCTAAAGATGCTGCATACCAAATATCAAAACATTCTGACTGCTGGATCTGAAGAAGAAGATTTTTCAAGAAAATTCCTCATTTTTGAACTAAGTTATAATTCGGGCTACCACAGTGAGCCCAAATATGAACCCAGGGACTTGGCTTGAACAAACTTAATTCTCAACCCCCTAAGCATGCTGCATACCCAATATCAAAAGATTCTGCCTGCTGGATCTTGAGAAGATGATTTTTAAAAAAATTTGCCTGAAATGCACTAAGTTCAAATTTGGGTTCCTATACTGAGTCCAAATATGAACCCAGGGGGCCGATTTGAACAAACTTGAATCAGATCCACCCCACAATGTTGCATACCAACTATCAAAAGATTCTGCCTGCTGGATCTGGAGAAGAAGATTTTTGAAGAAATTTGCCTGAAATGCACTAAGTTCGAATTCGAGCTTTTATAGTGAGCCCAAATATGAATCCTGGGAGGGCCGTTTTGAACAAACTTGAATCAGATCCACCCCACAATGTTGCATACCAAATATCAAAAGATTCTGCCTGCCGGATCTTGAGAAGATTTTTTAAGAAATTTGCCTGAAATGCACTAAGTTCGAATTCGGGCTTCTATACTGAGCTCAAATATGAATCCAGGGGGCCGATTTGAACAAACTTGAATCAGATCCACCCCACAATGTTGCATACCAAATATCAAAAGATTCTGCCTGCTGGATCTGGAGAAGAAGATTTTTGAAGAAATTTGCCTGAAATGCAGTAAGTTCGAATTGGGCTTCTATAGTGAGCTCAAATATGAATCCAGGGGGCCGATTTGAACAAACTTGAATCAGACCCATACCAAGTATCAAAAGATTCTGCCCACAGGTTCTGGAGAAGATTTTTTAATAATTTTTCTATAATTTATATGGTGCTATCAGAGTTATGCCCCATACAGAGCCCCCATGGGACGTGGCTATTTCATTTGAACAAACCTGAATTGCCATATAGTAATGAACATCCACATGAAGTTTCGTGAAAATTGGACCAGTGGTTTCAGAGGAGATGTCGTTTGAAAAATGTTCACGACGACGGACGACGAAGGACAGCTGGTGATAAGTTAAGCTCCCTTCGGTGAGCTAAAAATTTAAAAAAAACAAGCCAAAAAGCTTGGGAGTTTAACAGGGGGGATCAAGGGAGGTTAGGGAAGGAATACTTAACCAACAGTGGAAAAATCATTATCAACAATGATGATGTCAGGCTCATGTCCCAAAAGTTAAACAATTTATAGTAATTTATATATTTTTTATACTTATCAATGACCCAGACTTAGCTGGTGCTAACTCTTAAATTCTAAGGCCAAGCACAAATTTTGCCCCCCAATCTCCAAAATTTGCATCAAAAACCGAAATTCAATGTCCTATGTGGTCCTCCATACTTTCTATCCACTGCGCATGCGCAGTGTCAAGGAGCTCTCGAAATTGGCGCAAATGTCATTCTTTGTTTGGCCTTTGATATTTGTGCTTGTAAATCTCAAGCAGTGTCTTTTTTTTGTCCACTGCTCATGCAGTAACGAAATTGGAGCCAAATCCTCATTCTTACAACCAGTGCCTGGTAAGCGTTACGTCATCAGCGGGGAGGTATGAGTTCCCGAGGATTGTATATTAGCGCTCGTATGACACGTGACATATACAAATGCTTCACACCGAGCTACACTTTAAAAATATTACATAAATGAGATAGACATTAGCTTTACACTTTAAAACTATCACGGTACCGACTCAGAATTACTGACTCCAGAGGAGGTATTCCCTTGCTTTTCACAATAAAGCAGGTGATATAAGGGAACACCACCACCACCCCCCCCCCCCCCTTCCCCTTGCTCTGGGTCAAATACCACAGAACGAAGAGGGCAGCGGGACAGAGTCACTACCGGAACAGAAAGCCTGCATAACTATAGTTGCAACTGTTTAGTGGACGACATTCTGAGCAACAGATAACGGACCTAAACATCGAAGGTCGCGAGAAATGGACTCAATATTTCTAAGATAAAAATTTGTGAACGTGGAAGGCTGAGACCACTATACAGCCTTCATCAAATCGGTAATAGCAACACTATTAGACTAAGCCCAAGATGTAGACAGCGCTCTTACTTCATGCAGCGAAATCTTACGCACAGACTGCTGAGTTGAAGATAATTTTTCATAAGCAGTACGGATAGTTAATTGAATCCATCTTGCAATAGACTGGACTGTAATGTCCTTTCTATTAGGCAGCAGAGACAGAAAGAAACACTTACATCCCTTTCTGATAAACTCAGATCTACGTTTGTAAATACGCATGGCTCTAACTGGACAGAGCAAAGGCCTATGACCGTCTGAAGACGGCAGAGCCTTAATAACAATAGGTTCAGGATACTTATTAGGAGCCCGATTCTTAGCAAAAAATCCAACATTAGTAGTTAAAGTAATATCAGTGAGAATCATCAACTGATAGTGCATGAAGCACACAAACTCTTCTAGCAGAAGAGAAGGCTAAGAAAAAAGCTGTCTTATAAGATAAGAATTTGAAGTGCACTGTATCAAGAGGCTCAAATGGCGCTTCTTTTAGCTTCAGAAGAACCCAAGCTAAATTCCACTTAGGAATTAACCTAAGGGTTCTAGGTCTATTTATCAAAAAGTTTTTCACTTACTTAGATAAAGAGACATTAGATCCAATCTGTAACCTATCATGTTGAACACAGGTATCCGATAGCATTGACCTATAACCCTTAATGGTTATTGGCTGCAGTTTGATCTCGTCAAACAAGTAGACCAGAAAATTAGCAATGTCTAGAATGGAGGGATCATAAATATCAATAGAATGATCCCAACACCACCTATAGAAAACCTTCCACTTAGCAGCATAATTTAGCAAAGAGGAGGTCCACCTACAGTTAGAAATTGCATCCACTGCCTATCCTGTAAAATGCTTGCCGTGCAAGAAGGACCGCACAACGGAAATACGTGAAGGTTGAGACCTTGCGGGTTGTGATGCAGTGCATGCGATTTCCCCTGCGAAAGAAGGTCCTCCCGTGGAGGAGCTTCCGCAGAATGTCCCACAACAGACACCTGAGTAGATTTATCCATGGTCTCTGGGGTGACAGAGACGCTACCAACAGAATCTTGCAGTGAGATTGCTTGATTTTTAGCAATATCAATGGAGCTGGAGGATACGCGTATCCTATCATTCCGTCCCAAGAGATCGAGAGAGCGTCTATTGCAAACGCACGAGGATCTGGGATTGGCGACACATACGTCTGCAACTGACTGTTGCGATGCGTCGCAAATAAGTCTATCATTGGACGATCCCATTGGAAGCAAATCTGATTGAATACTCATTTGTTGAGAATCCATTCAGACAGCAACATGCGACCTTTCCGAGAAAGGGAGTCTGCTAGAGCGTTCAGACGACCCGGTATATGACGGACCGATAGAAGAACTTGATGCTCTAGGACAAACAGAAAGATACTTTCCATTAAATTAAATAACGGAATGGAATGAGTGCCTCCCTGGTTCCGAATGTACGCTACTACTGTCGATTTGTCGGACAGAATTTGAACATGTGAATTCTGAAGAATGTTCATTCATTGACGTAGCGCAAGCCATACTGACATCATCTCTTTGATGTTTATGTGCTTGTTTAGGAACTGGTGATCCCAAAGACCCTGGCACCTCGAATCCGTTGGGCTCAGAGTTGCGCCCCAACCTGTTTGATGCGTATCCGTCATTATCGTAAAACTCAGATCCGACAGTTGCAGTGGACTCCTTGAGTTAACCACTGAATATCTGCCCAAGTCTGAATCTCTTGTTTCACTTGATTCGACAAGACGATGTTCGATTCGAGCGAATGAGTCTTCACACTCCAATTCTGAGATAAAATATATGTGGAGTGGACGAGTGCGTAGCCGCACCATCGGAATAAGATCCGCATCGGGTCCGCACAAACCTGTCAGTCTCATGAATTCTCTCGCTGTTACTACATCTGAGTGAAGACAAAAGCAAGCATAACAACTGACTAATATCGCTCTGGTTAACGGCAGACAAACGTGATTGTTGTGCATCTCTAAGCTCATTCCCACGTGGGTGAATGATTTGGACAGCACTAGATCCGACTTCTTTTCGTTTACTATGAAACCGAGACGTCGGAGCAATTGAAGCAGACTCTGAATATCGTTCTGAAGTGTTAACTTGCTGTCGTAACCCTGAAGAATGTCGTCCAAGTTGGCCAACGTTAGCACAGGTGAATGAGCTCAGAAATGAGTCATTACCGAGATCATTATTTGAGTAAAGGCCTAGGGCGCTAGATTCAGACCAGAGCATCATTGCTCGGAACTGAAAACAACTCCTGGGACAGCAAAGCGAAGGTACTTTCTAAACGCCGGATGTACCATGACGTAAAAGTACACAACCTTGAGATCTATGCTCGCAGCATAATCGTTCACTCGAGTGCTTGCTCTGACTGATCGGAAGGTTTCCATATAAAATTTTGGAGCCACGATCAGCTTGTTTATCCAGCTCAGATCTATAACTGGCCGAAACGAGCCGTCTGATCTTGGAACAAGGAACAGGTGACTGCAGAAAACTGGAGATTCCTGGTTTTCTACGATGTCTATAGCGTTCTTGTCCAGAAGAGATTGAACTTCTGATAGAAGCGAATCTCTCTTCTGAACATTTAACGGAAGCCGAGACAGGCGTGGACTTCGAGTTAACAGAGGTTTTTCCTTGAAGGGCAGTTTAGACCTTCGGAAATAACCCCTAGCAGCCATGGGTCGTCCGTAATTGACAACCAATTGGTTAAGAATCTCTACAGCCTTCTGCCCACTGAAATGCAATAGAGGTTTAGATCATCACCTCCTGCCCTGCGAGGATTGCGGAAGGAGAAACCATGTCCTCCACGACCTGCACCTCCTCGCCAAGTCGACCTGGGGGCGTCTGACCGGTTATCTCGGCCAGCATTACGACCCCTATGTGAGTCGCTACTCTGAAGGTCTCCGGAGTAAGACGTAGAGGCTTTTTCAAAGCGGAATTAAAAGCAGAGAATCCGAAGTTTTCTTAGTAATCTGATTACAGATTGTAGAAAGCTTAACATCGAAGAGAAGCTCTCCTGAGACCGGTGCGACTGGAAGAGAGTTTTTTCACCTTACTATCCACTCCTGTGGATGCAGCCAGGGCAGCAACATGTCTGACTAACTCCATATTGCCACTGAAAGGGTGGAGTTATACGTAGAATATGCTATAGCCCTCGAAAGAACTCTTAAGGAAGATGGAGATCCTGGAATTCTTTCGCTTCGAGACGTAGTGATAACACTCTGGAAAGGTGATCTGCATTAGAAAATGTGTCTAAATTGTGTTCTCCAATATACTGGAGTAAATAGACATGTACGCCGGCAATGACCGTTCCAGGTCTGCAGCCTAGTCGTCCAAACGCAGAGGAACTCTTGGTGTGCCTTGTCCTGCAGTTTCAAATTAATGTCTAGCATTGATGAAAGGCAGATGTACAGCGCAGGCGATAAGAAACCGGATTTGCCTGTCTTAGAGGCTAGCTTGAATATAGCGTCATTCAAAAGTTCAGATGTCGATGACATTTCTGGACTGGGTCGGAAACTCAGGGACGGTGTCCCTAATCCGGCCGAAAAAGTCTGTGTCCAGTGACGCTTACAGTTTCTTATCAGGTAACGCAGCATTTTTGTCCAGAGAAATCAACTTCTAAAGGCGATGCCGGATGAAATCTATGGCACCTTAAGTTGTTCTGAAAGGGAAAATTTCAGACATGCTGATTCCCTTGTACCAAACGCCTGGACCACACAATAATCTCGGTCGTCCCTACCGACTCTGCAGGGGAGCGAACCGACCCAGCATGCTCAGATAGTTCTTTATTGAAAAAGTTTCTGATAGCTGCTGGGATGCTGCGATGAATTGAGCTATCTGCGATAGCTAGTCCATCACGGAGGCCTGTGGAGCCGCGGTCTTACGTAATTAGCCGCTGGAAGCTCCAGGGACGTTCATTCCTGCATTTATATAATATGCGAACGTCCCAACTGGAAAGGCCTTGTGTCCTTGGCTAGCGGATGGAGTGACCTGGTTGACATGGATTCCCTGGTCGGCGAAGCAGGAGCTCCAGGGACGTTCATTCCTGCATTTATATAATATGCGAACATCCCATGGTAATCTGTGGTCTCATAGCCAAGGTGCGGTCATGTGTGCTGACGTGAGGATGAGGATGCCAATAGAATAGCTGCGTCGGACTGTCTATGTCAGCGTCCCGAGCAGGAGGAGTGGACGTATGCTCCGACTAACGAACGAAATACAACAACATCACGGCGCAGATGTTGCTGTAAGAGAGAGGGGGCCTCACTCGCTCGCGTTCCGGATAGACCTAGACGAGCTAGCTACCGGACTGACAGGCTTCCACCGTACTATCCTCGGATCCATCATCGCTGGGTGTGCACGTTCAATGTTTATAGTGCTCGCATCACCCAAACTGCTTCCCTGGACCACAATGGACGAACCCGGCTGCCGAGCCATTCGATGAATGGTTGCTACACCGGGCGGACTAGCGGACGATCAACGCCTTCGATCCTACTAGGGACCTCTTCGGCAATTGTCGTATTTCCATGAGCACTTAGCCGCTAGCCCTAATACTGCAACGACGGAGACACACTTGTTGAAGACATCACGGAAACAACATGTTCTTGTTCTTCTGAAAAAGAGACTGATAAACTAGAGTGACCTTGCGGAGAGAGGACCGGAATTGACCCCTCACCGCTAACAATATACCATGACATATGTCATTACAATTACCACACACTGAGCAAGAATTAGTGCGAGTACATTGACTGTTTGTTTGTTTGTTTGTTTGTTTGTTTGTTTGTTTGTTTGTTGGTGGTGGTTAACGTCACATATTTATGCACTATGGCTAATCGTGACACAACATAGAGATGAAGTCAAGTTAAGTCAATCGTTGATCAACATGTTGCCCATCTTAGAGGACTTTCACCCCAAGCATTGGTGACTGGGTCCTATTTTACTGGTAAAGCGGAACTGGTTTACCACAGTAAACAAGTGCTGCTTACTTCCCGGGGTTCCCACGGGGAAGTACATTGACTACAGGAAATACAATGAACATGAGTATCAGAGGAAGATTTCCTCGCATTACAATTGAACAATATTTTTTCATCATGAAAAAATATAAACAGTCATAGTACTCGCACTATTATTATTTATTTATTGGTGTTTAAGGTCACATATTTCTGCACAATGGCTAATCATGACCACGACAGTTTTATGGGTGGAGGAAGCCGGAGTACCCGGAGAGAACCACCGAGCAACGGCGAGCAACTGTCAGCTCCCCAACATACTAACTCCAAACAAGCAGGGTTAGCATTGGTTGAAGACAGGTGCACCATCGACATGCAGTATGCCTTAGTGTACAGCGTCACCGTGCCCCCACATGGGCAATGTAGGTGAAGTGTCTTGCCCAAGGACATAACGCGGTTGCCGCTGGTGGGATTCGAACCGAGCCTCAGTAGTCGCACTAACCCTTGAAACAAAGATACATAATATAATATAATCCATTATAACATTTTGAAAAAATAATTTAAAAAAAAAAAAATTTTTTGAAAAATTTTCAGAAGAGCCCAAGTTCCCAATGGGAACAATGAGCCCAAATGGATTCCCAAAAAGCCTAAGTGTGGACAAAATATTTTAAAACATTTTAAAAAATTAATGCAACACTTCCGGACAATATTAAAGTATCTGGCTATGAGTAGAACTAATAGAAGATAAGTAATCACAATCAGAAGTAACCGTTGTCAACATAATCAAAAGTGCACAGAAACCGGAAACATGACTCCAGGCACTGAAACCATAGCCCAAAATCAGTAACCAATTTAAACACTATCCGATGTAAAACAGAGGCTTCCAGAGAAGAAACTGCAGTACATCAGATGGTAGATGCAGATAACAATGCCTAAACACCCAAGGGTGAGGGCGCAAACATGGGGAAAAACAGAATAAACATTCTGTTACCAAGCCAAAACTCCCAAGAAATTTTAGTAAGAAAAAATTCCAAAATTATGCCAAAAGCATGGGAGAATAGCAAGGGGGTTATTAAGGAAAGGGAGAGAGGAAACACTGAATAAACAATGGTAAGTTCATAGCCAGAATGACAACATAAGGCTCATGCCCCGAAATTAGGGAACATGAAATAATTTCATAAAAAAGTTAAAAAATTTATAGTAATTTATATATTTTTTATACTTACCAATGACCCAGACTTAGCTGGTGCTAACTCTAACAAAACCAGGGCCAAACACAAATTTTGCCCCCCAATCCCCAAAATTTGGATCCAAAACAAAAAGAAATCATGTCCTAAAGGACCTCCATACTACGCCTCTACTGCGCATGCGCAGTGACGCAGTCGTCCCGAAATTGGTGCCAATTATCATTCTTACTGGCAGTGCCTGGTCAGCGCTATGTACTCAGCGGGGAGGCAAGAGTTCCCAACTCCAGGGAGGGCCATCCCCGTCTGGGTCATTGGTAAGTATAAAAAATATATAAATTACTATAAATTTTTTAACATTTTTATACTGTACCAATGACCCAGACTTAGCTGAATAGTAAACAGGCTGGAGGGCCTAGGACATAGAGGAAAATCCAATAAGCTCAACTATATAGTAAAGAGGTAACCCCTTAAGGAGAAAAGGAGTATTAGGCTTTACATGTATCTTTCTTATTTAATATTAAATTAGAAAGATACACTACCCTTAATAATTGAGCACAATAACATTCATGTTCTCTATTAACATCCAGTATAACCCTTATACTAATTATTTTTAAAGCAAGCCAATAAATAAAGTAGTCCAGAGAATTGAGACTCTTTATAATCATTTAAAAGTGTCCGAGTATTGTATATTAAAGCCCGTTTGACACTTGACATATACAAATGCTTCACACCGAGCTACACTTTAAAAATAAGACATGAATCAATTTAAACATTAATATTACACTTTAAAACCATCCCGGAAGCGACTCAGAAATACTGACTTGGAGGAGGCATTCCCTTGCTTTTCACTATAAAGCAGGTGACCTAAGGGAACACCCGCCCCCCCCCCTTCCCCTTGCCCTGGGTCAAATAGCCCAGAGCGAAGAGGGCAGCCGGACGGAGTCACTGCCGGAACAGAAAGCCTGCATAACTATAGTTGCAACTGTTTAGTGGACGACATTCTGAGCAACAGATAACGGACCTAAACAATGCAGGTCTCCAGAAATGGACTCAATATTTCTGAGATAAAAATTCGTGAATGTGGATGGCTGAGACCAATAAGCAGCCTTCATTAAATCGGTAATAGCAACACTATTTGCGTAAGCCCAAGATGTAGAAAGAGCTCTTACTTCATGAGCCGAAATCTTAAGCACAGACTGCTGAGAAGAAGATAAATTTTCATAAGCAGTACGGATAGTTAATTGAATCCATCTAGCAATAGAATGGACTGAAATGTCCTTTCTATTAGGCATCAGAGACAGAAAGAAACGTTTTCGTCCCTTTCTGATAAACTGAGATCTCTGTTTATAAATACGTAACGCTCTAACAGGACAGAGTAAAGGTCTACGCCCGTCTGAAGACGGAAGGGCCTTAATAACAATAGGTTCCAGATATTTATTAGGAGCCTGATTCTTAGCTAAAAATCCCACATTAGTAGTGAAGGTGATAGTGTTCCCGACACTACGATAGTGAGAATCATCCACCGACAGTGCATGAAGCTCACTGACTCTTCTAGCCGAAGAGAAAGCTAAGAGAAAAGCTGTCTTATAAGACAAGAATTTGAAATCTACTGTCCCAAGAGGTTCAAATGGCTTTTCCTTCAGTTTAAGAAGAACCCAAGCTAAATTCCACTTAGGAATTAACCTAAGAGTTCTGGGTCTATTTATCCAGAAGTTTCTAACTAACTTAGATAAAGAGACATTAGATCCAATTTGTAAACTATCATGATGTGCATAGGTATCAGATAACATAGATCTATAACCCTTTATAGTAACAGGCTGCAGTTTGATTTCGTCAAACAAGTATACTAGAAAGTTTGCAATGTCTGGTATAGAGGGATCAAATATATCTACAGAATGATCCCTACACCAACGACGAAAAACCTTCCACTTAGCCGCATAGTTTAGCGAAGAGGAGGTCCTCTTACAGTTAGAAATCGCGTCCACTGCTCGTCCTGTAAAGTGCTTGCCATGCAAGAAGGACCGCACAACGGAAAAACATGAAGGTTGAGACCTTGCGGGTTGTGATGGAGTTGGCGCGATTTCCCCTGCGAAAGAAGATCCTCTCGTGGAGGAAGCTTCCGCGGTAGGTCCCACAACAGACACCTGAGTAGATTTATCCACGGTCTCTGTGGCGACAGAGATGCTACCAACAGAATCTTGCATTGAGATTGTTTTATCTTTAGCAATACTAGTTGAATTAACGGCGCTGGAGGATACGCATATCCTATCATTCCGTCCCAAGGGATCGACAGAGCGTCTACTGCAAATGCTCTTGGATCCGGACACGGAGACACATACGTCTGCAACTGATTGTTGAGATGTGTCGCAAATAAGTCTATCATTGGCCGTTCCCATTGGTAGCAAATCTGATTGAATACTTGTTTGTTGAGAGTCCACTCCGACGGCAACAAGCGACCCTTTCGTGAAAGGGAGTCTGCTAGCACATTCAGACGACCCGGTATGTGACGGACCGAAAGAAGAATGTGATGTTCTAACGCAAACAGAAGGATTCTTTCCGTTAGATTGAACAACGGAACTGAATGAGTGCCTCCCTGATTCCGTATATACGCCACTACTGTCGTATTGTCGGATAGGATTTGGACATGAACATCGTGAATAATGTCCATCCAGTGACGTAACGCAAGCCAAATTGACATCATTTCCTTGATGTTTATGTGCTTGCACAGGAATTGCGGATCCCAAAGACCCTGGCATCTCGAATCCGTTGGGATTAATGATGCACCCCAACCTGTTTGACTGGCATCCGTCATAACGGTAAAACTCGGATCCGGCAACTGCAGCGGAACTCCTTGAGTTAACCACTGAATGTTTGCCCAAGTCTGAATCTCTTGTTTCACTTGATCTGACAAGAGAACGTCTACATCGAGCGAATGAATTTTCACACTCCAATTCTGAGTCAGGAAAATTTGAAGAGGACATGTGCGTAGCCGCCCCATCGGAATGAGATCCGCGGCGGCTCCGCACAGACCTATCAGTCTCATAAATTCTCTCGCCGTGACTTTGTCTGCGTGCAGACAATAGCGAGCGTAACAACTGACTAATTTCGCTCTGGTTAACGGCAGACGAACGAGATTGTTGTGCGTCTCGAAGCTCATTCCCAGATGAGTGAATGACTTGGACGGCACCAGATCCGACTTCTCCTCGTTTACTATAAAACCGAGACGTCGGAGCAATAGAAGAAGATTCTGAACATCGTTCTGAAGCGTTAACTCGTTGCCGTACCTCTGAAGAATGTCGTCCAGGTAGGCCGACGTTACCGCAGACGAATGAGCTCGGAAGTAGATCATTACCGAGTTCATTACCCGAGTGAAAGCCCAGGGTGCTAGATTCAATCCGAAGCACATCGCCCGGAATTGATACACCACTCCCAGGACTGCAAAGCGTAGATACTTTCGGAATGTCGGATGTACCATGACGTGAAAGTACGCATCTTTGAGATCTATGCTCGTTGCATAATCGTTCACCCGAATACTCGCTCTGACCGATCGAATCGTCTCCATATAAAACTTCGGAGCGACGATCAGCTTGTTTATCCAGCTCAAATCTATGACTGGACGGAACGAGCCGTCTGGTTTCGGAACCAGAAACAGATGGCTGTAGAATCCCAGAGATTCCTGGTTTTCTACGACCTCTACCGCGTTCTTCATTAAAAGAGACTGCACCTCTGATAACAGAGCGTCTCTTTTCTGTGGATTTGACGGAAGATGAGTCCACTTTGGACTTCGAGTTAATGGAGGCTTTCGTTTGAAGGATATCTTTAGACTTCCGAAGTCACTCCTCTCACCCAAGGGTCGTCCGTAATCGACGCCCACTCTTGTGAAAAACTTGACAACCTTCCGCCAACCGGAACGCGATAGAGGTTTAAGCCATCACCTCCTGGACCTGCGAGGCCTGCGGTAGGAGAAACCACGTCTTCCACGACCCGCACCTCGCCTCGTCGACCTCGGGGCGTCCGACCGATTGTCCCGGCCTGAAGGACGTCCCGAACGAGAGTCGCTATCCTGACGGCCTCTCGAATAAGACCAAGAGGACGCACCAGAACCTCTATAGGAACCTCTCTTGGGCGCATTAGACCCAGAAGTGCCTGTCTTATTCGTGTCTGCTGTATCTGACTTCTTAGGAGTCGATCTGAACAACAGAGAATCATTAGCTTTCTTTTTAATTTTATCATAAATAGCGGAAAGCTTGCCGTCAAAGAGAAGATCTCCTGAGACCGAAGCGACTCTAAGAGAGTTCTTCACCTTAGAATCCACTAGTGTGGATGTAGCTAGGGCTGCGTCACGTCTAACCAACTCCAGATTTGCCACTGAAAGGGCGGAGTTACACGTGGAATAAGCTACTGCCCTTGAAAGAAGTCTTAAAGAGGATTGTATATCCTGAAACTCTTCCCCTTGAAGGCGCAGTGATAACGCCTTAGTAAGGTGATCTGCGTAAGATAAGGCATCTAAATTGGCTCTGTTAGACGCAATAGCTGTTTCCAACACCGCGGTTGGAATAGAAGCTGACGACGGTAATGATAGCTCTAAGTCTTCCGCCTCGTCGTCCATACGCAGAGGAACTCTCGGTATACCCTGTCCTGCCGTATCGAATTTATTCCTTGCATTAATGAAAGGCAGGTTGAGAGTATTAGCGGACAAGAAACCTGCTTTCCCCGTCCTGGAAGCAAGTTTAAATATAGCGTCGTTCAATAATTCAAATGTTCTAGCAACATTATTGGACTGCGACGGAAACTCAGGAGCGATGTCCCTGAACCGCTCAAAAAATTCAGAGTCCAATGACGCTATAATTCTCTTGTCCGGAAGCGCAGCAGTCTGGCCCGACGGAACAACTTGAGGGAGAAAGTGCCGGATGAAGTCCACGGCAGCTTTATGTTGTTCCGAAAGGGATAGCTCCAAGTCATCCGTATCCCTTTCACCATCCGGTCGGACCTCACGATGTTCCCGGTCGTCCGCCCCCGATGCTTCGGCGGAGCGTACCGACCCAGCGCCGTCGGATAATTCTCGATCCGACACCGTTTCTGTCGGCTGCTGGGATGCTGCGATAAGCTGTGCTATCTGCACAAGAATGTCCGGCGTCGAGACCTGCGGAGGCGCAGTCTTTCGCTGCTTCGCCGAGGGCAGCTCCGCATCAGATGGCTCCCGCATACTTTTCCTATGCGAACGTCCGGAGTCCATCGGTCTCGAATCCCTGGCTGCCGGATGGTGTGACCTGGTCGCCGAAGAATCCTTCATCGGCGAAGCTGGTAATATATCGGCGGTCACGCAGCCAAGGTGCGGTCGTGTGCGCTGACGAGAAGAGGAAGCCTTAACAGTCTCTGCAGACTGCTTATACAACGGAGCGTCCCGAGCGACGGACGTATGCTCCGCTAAAGACACATTTTGTACCACAACATCTGGTCCCAGATGTTGTTGTACGAGAGAGAGACCTCTCTCGCTCGCGGCCTGGCTGGACCTGGACGAGCTAGGAACCGGACTAAAAGGCTTCCTCCGTTCTCGCTTACTATCCGCCATCACTGGGTGTGCATCTATTATGTTTATAGTGCTCGCATCACCCAAAATTTCCTCTTGGACCGCATCGGACGAACCCGGCTGCCGAACCATTCGGTGAATGGACGCTACACCGGGCGAGCTAGCGGACGACATTTGTCTAATCTCCATGAGCACTTTTGCCGCTAGCTCTGAATTCATTTGTGACGATGGACGCACACTTGAAGAAGATAACATGGAAACATCACCCTGTTCTGGTTCCTCTGAAATAGAAACTGAGAGAGTAGAGTGACCTTGCGGAGAAAGAGCCGGCATCGCTCTTTCTCCAGAAACAACATATCGTGACACACGTTTCCAATGTTTCTCATCCCAATGTTCACATATAGGACAGGGATTAATGCGAGAACACTGACTACAATTAATACAATGATCATGAAAGTCAAAGGAAGATTTCTTCCTATTACAATTTGAACAACGTCCCTTCATTGTGAAAGAACAACAATAAGTCCTAGTTACTCGCAAAAACCCCTGACACAAAGATACATAATAACATGATCCATTAATAAATGAAAAAACAATTGCAAAACAAAATAATTTTGAAAAAATATTTTTTCAGAGAAGCCCAAGTTGCTGAAAAGTAACGTTGAGCCCCGATGGATCCGATGGCAAAGTGTGGTCAAAAATTTTAAATTTATATAAAATAATTAATGAGACACTTTCGGATAATATAAATGTATCTTATAATGAGATAAACTACCACAAAGGCAAACAGCCCCCCTCAAAAAAGGCTGTTGCCAATGAAAACAAACAGTGTAAACACACTAGAAAATATGACTCCAGGCACTGAAAAAACTGGCCCGGAATCAGTCATCAATTACACTCTATCTGATGCAAAACAGAGACTCCCAGGGGAGAATCTGTAGAACATCAGATGGAAGATGCAGAACACAAACGTTATACACCCATGGGTGAAAACGTAACTATGGGGAAAATAACAGAAAACATTCTGTAACCAAGCAACTCTCCCAGGAAATTTTAGAAATGAAATTTCTCAAAAATATGCCAAAAGCATGGGAGAATTGCCAGGGGGGACTTTAGAAGGCTAGGGGAGAGGAAACACTGAATAAGCAGTGCAACAATTAGCAAGAATGACAACAAGAGGCCCATGCCTCGAAAATAGGCAACTTAACATAATTTCATCAAAAAATTTTAAGTACAGCCCTGATTATTTTTTGCCACTTCTTTTTCCTCTCCTCCTTCTATTCTCCTTAGAATCACATTTTCTCCAAAAATTACGTGTCTGGCATCCTTTAAACTGAGATTTACAAGCACAAAGATCAGTGAGATGTTGACTGATGAAGGGCCAAACAGAGAATGATAATTGGCGCCAATTTCGGGACGACTGCGTCACTGCGCATGCGCAGTAGAGGCGTATGATGGAGGTCCTTTAGGACATGATTTCTTTTTGTTTTGGATGCAAATTTTGGGGATTGGGGGGCAAAATTTGTGTTTGGCCCTGGTTTTGTTAGAGTTAGCACCAGCTAAGTCTGGGTCATTGGTACAGTATAAAAATATTATAAGTTACAGCCCTGAACACATTCTGCCACTGTTTCTTCCTCTCATCCTCTTATTTCATCCTTAGATCCACCATTTCTTTCATAATTATGTGTCTGGCATCATTTAAACTGAGATTTACAAGCACAAATATCAGTGACAAGTTACTGATTTTAGGGCCAAAGAAAGAATGACATTTGCGCCAATTTCGAGAGCTCCTTGACACTACGTATGCGCAGTGGATAGAAAGTATGGAGGACCATATAGGACATTGAATTTCGGTTTTTGATGCAAATTTTGGGGATTGGGGCAAAATTTGTGTCTGGCCCTATAATTTAAGGAGTTAGCACCAGCTAAGTCTGCTAAGTCTGGGTCATTGGTAGAGTATAAAAATATTATAAGTTACAGCCCTGAACACATCACTGTTTCTTCCTCTCATCCTCTTATTTCATCCTTAGATCCACCATTTCTTTCATGATTTTGTGTCTGGCATCATTTAATTGAGATTATAAGCACAGATAACAGTGAGATGTTACTGATTGAAGGGCCAAACAAAGAATGAGGATTTGGCTCCAATTTCATTACTTCCTGGACACTGCGCATATGCAGTGGACAAAAGTATGGAGGACCACATAGGACATCTAATTTTTGGATTTTGATGCAAATTCTGGGGATGGGGGGGGGGGGGGGGGGGAGTGCAAAATCTGTGTTTGGCCCTAGAATTTAAGAGTTAGCACCAGCTAAGTCTGGGTCATTGGAACAGAATAAAAATTTAGGGAACATGAACTAATTTTTATAAATATTATAAAATTACAGCCCTGAACGTTTTCAAACCACCATTTCTTCCTTCCTTCATCCAACTGTGTCCTTGGATCCACCAATTTAACCATTGATTTGTGTCTGGCATCATTATTAACTGAGATTTAAAAAGCACGAAATTCAGTTTGTTGTTATCTGACAAAGGTCCAAACAAAGAATAGTGTTGGCGCCAATTCCGGTCACTTCCTGACGTCTGTGCATACGCAGAGGGTAAATGTAAGGAGGACCAGTTAGGACTTCTAATTTTCAGTTTTGCATGCACATTTTGGGGATTGGGGGGCAAAATTTGTGTTTGGCCCTAGATATTTTAGAGTTAGCACCAGCTATGTCTGGGCCATTGGTATACTGTATAAAAATATGTTGGCTTTTGCACCGCTACCCGCATGTTTCTAATAGTGGCTTCTAGCACTCAACCACTTAACAAGACTGGTCCATTGTATAATTTTTCAGGGACAGGACCAGGTTAGAATAAACACATGAATGGGATGAGTTATAATCTTGGGTCAAGGTCATGATACATCCTGGAGTAAATGCAAGAATTGTGTGAGGTATGATTAAGATCGGCCCACTGAATATTTTTTTATGGACCGAACAAAGTTATAATGTTACCAAATATCAAAAGACTCTGCCTGAGGGATCTGAAGATCTTTGAAGAATATTTCTCATATTGGATATTAAACTTGAGTTAAGATTTGGCTTCGTATAATGAGTCCAAATATAAACACAGGAACTTGATTTGAATAAACTCAACTTTGTGCCCAAGGATGCTTTTAAATTCCTTGCATTGCATTTCCCATAGGAAGCCCAAAAATGAACCCAGGTACTTGATTTAAACTACGCTCAACTCCCAATGATGTTGAATACCATATATCAAAAGATTCTGAGTGGGGGAACTGAAGAAGATTCTTAAAAAAATTTCCTCATATTGCATAAAGTTAAAATTTCAGTAAGAAGCACAAAGATGAACCCAGGGTCCTGATTTGAATAAATTTGATTCCTCAACACCCTCTCCTGCCACAAAGGATTTTGTATACCCAGACATAAAATTATTCCAATTGATGGTTCTCTAGAAGAGTTTTTTAAATTTCTGAACAGTTTTGCGGGTGCTAACAGAGTTATGCCTCTTGGGGTGTCCCCTTTGGGAGTGACAACCTTTTTTCACCAAACATGAATTGACATAAGATGTGGAACATATGCATACCAAAATTAGTTCTTGAGAAGTTGACAATGTAAAAATTATGACAGAGGGATGATGAACAACGCATGGAAAGTTAAAAAATTTATAGTAATTTATATATTTTTTATACTTACCAATGACCCAGACTTAGCTGGTGCTAACTCTAACAAAACCAGGGCCAAACACAAATTTTGCCCTCCAATCCCCAAAATTTGCATCCAAAACAAAAAGAAATCATGTCCTAAAGGACCTCCATACTACGCCTCTACTGCGCATGCGCAGTGACGCAGTCGTCCCGAAATTGGCGCCAATTATCATTCTTACTGGCAGTGCCTGGTCAGCGCTATGTACTCAGCGGGGAGGCAAGAGTTCCCAACTCCAGGGAGGGCCATCCCCGTCTGGGTCATTGGTAAGTATAAAAAATATATAAATTACTATAAATTTTTTAACATTTTTATACTGTACCAATGACCCAGACTTAGCTGAATAGTAAACAGGCTGGAGGGCCTAGGACATAGAGGAAAATCCAATAAGCTCAACTATATAGTAAAGAGGTAACCCCTTAAGGAGAAAAGGAGTATTAGGCTTTACATGTATCTTTCTTATTTAATATTAAATTAGAAAGATACACTACCCTTAATAATTGAGCACAATAACATTCATGTTCTCTATTAACATCCAGTATAACCCTTATACTAATTATTTTTAAAGCAAGCCAATAAATAAAGTAGTCCAGAGAATTGAGACTCTTTATAATCATTTAAAAGTGTCCGAGTATTGTATATTAAAGCCCGTTTGACACTTGACATATACAAATGCTTCACACCGAGCTACACTTTAAAAATAAGACATGAATGAATTTAAACATTAAAATTACACTTTAAAACCATCCCGGAAGCAACTCAGAAATACTGACTTGGAGGAGGCATTCCCTTGCTTTTCACTATAAAGCAGGTGACCTAAGGGAACACCCGCCCCCCCCCCCCCTTCCCATTGCCCTGGGTCAAATAGCCCAGAGCGAAGAGGGCAGCCGGACGGAGTCACTGCCGGAACAGAAAGCCTGCATAACTATAGTTGCAACTGTTTAGTGGACGACATTCTGAGCAACAGATAACGGACCTAAACAATGCAGGTCTTCAGAAATGGACTCAATATTTCGGAGATAAAAATTCGTAAATGTGGATGGCTGAGACCAATAAGCAGCCTTCATTAAATCTGTAATAGCAACACTATTAGCATAAGCCCAGGAAGTAGAAAGAGCTCTTACTTCATGAGCAGAAATCTTAAGCACAGACTGCTGAGAAGAAGATAAATCTTCATAAGCAGTACGGATAGTTAACTGAATCCATCTAGCAATAGAATGGACTGAAATGTCCTTTCTATTAGGCATCAAAGACAGAAAGAAACATTTCCGTCCCTTTCTGATAAACTGAGATCTCTGTTTATAGATACGTAGTGCTCTAACAGGACAGAGTAAAGGCCTACGCCCGTCTGAAGACGGAAGAGCCTTAATAACAATAGGTTCCGGATATTTATTAGGAGCCTGATTCTTAGCTAAAAAGCCCACATTAGTAGTGAAGGTGATAGTGTTCCCAACACTACGATAATGAGAATCATCCACCGATAGTGCATGAAGCTCACTGACTCTTCTGGCAGAAGAGAAAGCTAAGAGAAAAGCTGTCTTATAAGATAAGAATTTGAAATCTACTGTCCCAAGAGGTTCAAATGGCTTTTCCTTCAATTTAAGGAGAACCCAAGCTAAATTCCACTTAGGAATTAATCTAAGAGTTCTGGGTCTATTTATCGAAAAGTTTCTAACCAACTTCGATAAAGAGACATTAGATCCAATTTGTAAACTATCATGATGTGCCTAGGTATCAGATAACATAGATCTATAACCCTTTATAGTAACAGGCTGCAGTTTGATTTCGTCAAACAAGTATACTAGAAAGTTTGCAATGTCTGGTATAGAGGGATCAAATATATCTACAGAATGATCCCTACACCAACGACGAAAAACCTTCCACTTAGCCGCATAGTTTAGCGAAGAGGAGGTCCTCCTACAGTTAGAAATCGCGTCCACTGCTTGTCCTGTAAAGTGCTTGCCATGCAAGAAGGACCGCACAACGGAAAAACGTGAAGGTTGAGACCTTGCGGGTTGTGATGGAGTTGGCGCGATTTCCCCTGCGAAAGAAGATCCTCTCGTGGAGGAAGCTTCCGCGGTAGGTCCCACAACAGACACCTGAGTAGATTTATCCACGGTCTCTGTGGCGACAGAGATGCTACCAACAGAATCTTGCATTGAGATTGTTTTATCTTTAGCAATACTTGTTGAATTAACGGCGCTGGAGGATACGCATATCCTATCATTCCGTCCCAAGGGATCGACAGAGCGTCTACTGCAAATGCTCTTGGATCCGGACACGGAGACACATACGTCTGCAACTGATTGTTGAGATGTGTCGCAAATAAGTCTATCATTGGCCATTCCCATTGGTAGCAAATCTGATTGAATACTTGTTTGTTGAGAGTCCACTCCGACGGCAACAAGCGACCCTTTCGAGAAAGGGAGTCTGCTAGCACATTCAGACGACCTGGTATGTGACGGACCGAAAGAAGAACGTGATGTTCTAACGCAAACAGAAGGATTCTTTCCGTTAGATTGAACAACGGAACTGAATGAGTGCCTCCCTGATTCCATATATACGCCACTACTAATGTCCATCCAGTGACGTAACGCAAGCCAAATTGACATCATTTCCTTGATGTTTATGTGCTTGCACAGGAATTGCGGATCCCAAAGACCCTGGCATCTCGAATCCGTTGGGATTAATGATGCACCCCAACCTGTTTGACTGGCATCCGTCATAACGGTAAAACTCGGATCCGGCAACTGCAGCGGAACTCCTTGAGTTAACCACTGAATGTTTGCCCAAGTCTGAATCTCGTTTCACTTGATCTGACAAGAGAACGTCTACATCGAGCGAATGAATTTTCACACTCCAATTCTGAGTCAGGAAAATTTGAAGAGGACGTGTGCGTAGCCGCCCCATCGGAATGAGATCCGCGGCGGCTCCGCACAGACCTATCAGTCTCATAAATTCTCTCGCCGTGACTTTGTCTGCGTGCAGACAATAGCGAGCGTAACAACTGACTAATTTCGCTCTGGTTAACGGCAGACGAACGAGATTGTTGTGCGTCTCGAAGCTCATTCCCAGATGAGTGAATGACTTGGACGGCACCAGATCCGACTTCTCCTCGTTTACTATAAAACCGAGACGTCGGAGCAATAGAAGAAGATTCTGAACATCGTTCTGAAGCGTTAACTCGTTGCCGTACCTCTGAAGAATGTCGTCCAGGTAGGCCGACGTTACCGCAGACGAATGAGCTCGGAAGTAGATCATTACCGAGTTCATTACCCGAGTGAAAGCCCAGGGTGCTAGATTCAATCCAAAGCACATCGCCCGGAATTGATACACCACTCCCAGGACTGCAAAGCGTAGATACTTTCGGAATGTCGGATGTACCATGACGTGAAAGTACGCATCTTTGAGATCTATGCTCGTTGCATAATCGTTCACCCGAATACTCGCTCTGACCGATCGAATCGTCTCCATATAAAACTTCGGAGCGACGATCAGCTTGTTTATCCAGCTCAAATCTATGACTGGACGGAACGAGCCGTCTGGTTTCGGAACCAGAAACAGATGGCTGTAGAATCCCAGAGATTCCTGGTTTTCTACGACCTTTACCGCATTCTTCATTAAAAGAGACTGCACCTCTGATAACAGAGCGTCTCTTTTCTGTGGATTTGACGGAAGATGAGTCCACTTTGGACTTCGAGTTAATGGAGGCTTTCGTTTGAAGGATATCTTTAGACCTTCCGAAGTCACTCCTCTCACCCAAGGGTCGTCCGTAATCGACGCCAACTCTTGTGAAAAACTCGACAACCTTCCGCCAACCGGAATGCGATAGAGGTTTAAGCCATCACCTCCTGGACCTGCGAGGCCTGCGGTAGGAGAAACCACGTCTTCCACGACCCGCACCTCGCCTCGTCGACCTCGGGGCGTCCGACTGATTGTCCCGGCCTGAAGGACGTCCCGAACGAGAGTCGCTATCCTGACGGTCTCTCGAATAAGACCAAGAGGACGCACCGGAACCTCTATAGGAACCTCTCTTGGGCGCATTAGACCCAGAAGTGCCTGTCTTATTCGTGTCTGCTGTATCCGACTTCTTAGGAGCCGATCTGAACAACAGAGAATCATTAGCTTTCTTTTTAATTTTATCATAAATAGCGGAAAGCTTGCCGTCAAAGAGAAGTTCTCCTGAGACCGAAGCGACTCTAAGAGAGTTCTTCACCTTAGAATCCACTAGTGTGGATGTAGCTAGGGCTGCGTCACGTCTAACCAACTCCAGATTTGCCACTGAAAGGGCGGAGTTACACGTGGAATAAGCTACTGCCCTTGAAAGAAGTCTTAAAGAGGATTGTATATCCTGAAACTCTTCCCCTTGAAGGCGCAGTGATAACGCCTTAGTAAGGTGATCTGCGTAAGATAAGGCATCTAAATTGGCTCTGTTAGACGCAATAGCTGCTTCCAACACCGCGGTTGGAATAGAAGCTGACGACGGTAATGATAGCTCTAAGTCTTCCGCCTCGTCGTCCATACGCAGAGGAACTCTCGGTATACCCTGTCCTGCCGTATCGAATCTATTCCTTGCATTAATGAAAGGCAGGTTGAGAGTATTAGCGGACAAGAAACCTGCTTTCCCCGTCCTGGAAGCAAGTTTAAATATAGCGTCGTTCAATAATTCAAATGTTCTAGCAACATTATTGGACTGCGACGGAAACTCGGGAGCGATGTCCCTGAACCGCTCAAAAAATTCAGAGTCCAATGACGCTATAATTCTCTTGTCCGGAAGCGCAGCAGTCTGGCCCGACGGAACAACTTGAGGGAGAAAGTGCCGGATGAAGTCCACGGCAGCTTTATGTTGTTCTGAAAGGGATAGCTCCAAGTCATCCGTATCCCTTTCACCATCCGGTCGGACCTCACGATGTTCCCGGTCGTCCGCCCCCGATGCTTCGGCGGAGCATACCGACCCAGCGCCGTCGGATAATTCTCGATCCGACACCGTTTCTGTCGGCTGCTGGGATGCTGCGATAAGCTGTGCTATCTGCACAAGAATGTCCGGCGTCGAGACCTGCGGAGGCGCAGTCTTTCGCTGCTTCGCCGAGGGCAGCTCCGCATCAGATGGCTCCCGCATACTTTTCCTATGCGAACGTCCGGAGTCCATCGGTCTCGAATCCCTGGCTGCCGGATGGTGTGACCTGGTCGCCGAAGAATCCTTCATCGGCGAAGCTGGTAATATATCGGCGGTCACGCAGCCAAGGTGTGGTCGTGTGCGCTGACGAGAAGAGGAAGCCTTAACAGTCTCTGCGGACTGCTTATACAACGGAGCGTCCCGAGCAACGGACGTATGCTCCGCTAAAGACACATTTTGTACCACAACATCTGGTCCCAGATGTTGTTGTACGAGAGAGGGACCTCTCTCGCTCGCGGCCCGGCTGGACCTGGACGAGCTAGGAACCGGACTAAAAGGCTTCCTCCGTTCTCGCTTACTATCCGCCGTCACTGGGTGTGCATCTATTATGTTTATAGTGCTCGCATCACCCAAAATTTCCTCTTGGACCGCATCAGACGAACCCGGCTGCCGAACCATTCGGTGAATGGACGCTACACCGGGCGAGCTAGCGGATGACATTTGTCTAATCTCCATGAGCACTTTTGCCGCTAGCTCTGAATTCATTTGTGACGATGGACGCACACTTGAAGAAGATAACATGGAAACATCACCCTGAAATAGAAACTGAGAGAGTAGAGTGACCTTGCGGAGAAAGAGCCGGCATCGTTCTTTCTCCAGAAACAACATATCGTGACACACGTTTCCAATGTTTCTCATCCCAATGTTCACATATAGGACAGGGATTAATGCGAGAACACTGACTACAATTAATACAATGATCATGAAAGTCAGAGGAAGATTTCTTCCTATTACAATTTGAACAACGTCCCTTCATTGTGAAAGAACAACAATAAGTCCTAGTTACTCGCAAAAACCCCTGACACAAAGATACATAATAACATGATCCATTAATAAATGAAAAAACAATTGCAAAACAAAATAATTTTGAAAAAATATTTTTTCAGAGAAGCCCAAGTTGCTGAAAAGTAACGTTGAGCCCCGATGGATCCGATGGCAAAGTGTGGTCAAAAATTTTAAATTTATATAAAATAATTAATGAGACACTTTCGGATAATATAAATGTATCTTATAATGAGATAAACTACCACAAAGGCAAACAGCCCCCCTCAAAAAAGGCTGTTGCCAATGAAAACAAACAGTGTAAACACACTGGAAAACATGACTCCAGGCACTGAAAAAACTGGCCCGGAATCAGTCATCAATTACACTCTATCTGATGCAAAACAGAGACTCCCAGGGGAGAATCTGTAGAACATCAGATGGAAGATGCAGAACACAAACGTTATACACCCATGGGTGAAAACGTAACTATGGGGAAAATAACAGAAAACATTCTGTAACCAAGCAACTCTCCCAGGAAATTTTAGAAATGAAATTTCTCAAAAATATGCCAAAAGCATGGGAGAATTGCCAGGGGGGACTTTAGAAGGCAAGGGGGGAGGAAACACTGAATAAGCAGTGCAACAATTAGCAAGAATGACAACAAGAGGCCCATGCCTCGAAAATAGGCAACTTAACATAATTTCATCAAAAAATTTTAAGTACAGCCCTGATTATTTTTTGCCACTTCTTTTTCCTCTCCTCCTTCTATCCTCCTTAGAATCACATTTTCTCCAAAAATTACGTGTCTGGCATCCTTTAAACTGAGATTTACAAGCACAAAGATCAGTGAGATGTTGACTGATGAAGGGCCAAACAGAGAATGATAATTGGCGCCAATTTCGGGACGACTGCGTAACTGCGTATGCGCAGTAGAGGCGTAGTATGGAAGTCCTTTAGGACATGATTTCTTTTTGTTTTGGATGCAAATTTTGGGGACTGGGGGGCAAAATTTGTGTTTGGCCCTGGTTTTGTTAGAGTTAGCACCAGCTAAGTCTGGGTCATTGGTACAGTATAAAAATATAGACTCAGTTGAGCTAAACAAGAGCCACATGGGCCTCAGGTGCTCAGCTGATGAAGTTGTTTAATGAAGGATTTAATTCAGCATCTATGGCTAATGGCTAGTTAACACTACTGAGCAATGAAGTCGGTAATTATTTATAACTCTGTTGTCCAAGTAAGATGATTTTTTCTAGTATTCAGATATTACCACAGAACTAATGCCCATATTTCCAGTAATGCTAAACTAGGAAGTCCAAATATCTACCCCGAGACTTGATTTGAACAAATGAATCTGCCCCCACTCTAACCCCTACCCCCACCCCCATGCTCCATGATGCTGTATATCAAATATCTAAAGACTATGAATGGTGAATCTGAAGATTTTCTAGATTATTCATCATATTGGAATAAGTTAAAATAGGAACCAAGGGGAACAGATTTGGACAAACTTACATTCGAGCCCCAGAAGTATATTGTATGCCAAATATCAAAAGATTCTGACTGATGGTTCTGTAGAAGACAATCTATAAAGCATATTCCTCACATTGTAGTAGTTAAAATTTGGGCTACCATACGAAGCCAAAATATGAACCCAGGAACTTGATTCGAACACAGCTGGATCTGACCACCATAAGGATGATGAATCAAGGGGCATGATCTGAACAAACTGGAATCTGGCTAAGGATGCTGGATACCAAATATAAAAATATTTTGACCAATGGATCTGAAGAAGATTTTTCAAGATTATTGCTCATATTGCACTATGTTAAAATTTAAACCCAGAGACTTGATTAGAACAAACTTGATTGAATCACCCTCCCCCCCCCCCCCCCCCCCCCCCCCCCCCCCCCACTTAAAAATAATGGATGACAGTGACCGACAGATGTCAAGTGACATGTTAAGCTTCCTGAGGTGAGTTAAAAAGCTTCTGAAGAATGATCAAAGTAAAAAAAAATGGATGAGGTTTCAAATGAATTACAAATGAAGTGTTGGCTACAAATCAAAAACTTTCCCGAATTAACAGCAGTTCAAATTATATTATTTTTTGCAATTTTTGCCTCCCAAAACATAGCTCAGTAGAACAAGCTTGATGAGCTTGGGTCATACATGATCAATGATTAAGAGGCATTTAAATTCCCTGCAAATGGTGACAGTAAATGCTGTGCCCAAATAAGGTAACGGTGCCCAAATTATGCGGCAATTGAAGCTTTTCCCAAAGTTTTGCAATGGTTCAACTATATATAGTTTGGTCAAGTTTCCTACTGTCAAGCAAACAATGCAACACATAATTTTCAAAAACCAGAGTCCGCCAGAGAAAAGCAATCTGCATTGACAATCTTGTATACAACACTGTCGTGGACGATTGCTTTTCACTTTCACTGGAAAACTAGTATGAGCATGTACTTAAAGCTTGAGATCTAATATATTCTTGTTTGTAGCATTTCCTATTAAACGACATGTGTAATTTATATATAAATAGGATTGTGGTTTCATACTGGAAAATCTAAGAAACTTTATCGAGTAAACTTTTGGTCAAGGAGGGCCAATAAAAATAGTGAAGACTTGTAACCAGAGTCTGTAAACTATGATTCTCAGGGGGAAAACCCCTAATCCTGAAACAGACACCAATGTCGCCAAGGAAGAAAAGATACCGGCTCCTTTCTCCCCATCAGGCCACGATATGGTAGATTCGTTTTTGCTGTTTTGCCCAAATTAAGACTAATCTAGAGGCCTGGTTGGAGACAAAAAATGAAAGTATCTAATTTTATGAATAAATGGCATCTTCTGGACATGTCAGGTAATAAGCGAACATACAGGAAATGGTGCGGTGTAAATTGTTCAGGCCTTAAGTTTCAAATTAAGGAGAATTGAAAGCATATAAGTTAAATATCAAACAACAATAAGTTAATGTACCTGTCTTTGATATCCTATCTTCTCATAAGCTTTAATTAGTCGGTTTTTGTGGTACGTCATCAAGCCATAGTCTTCTTTGTTTTTGCTACATGTAAAACCAAACTTTATGTGGCAGCAATTTTTCTGCAGGTTAAGAAAACTATCACAGTCACATCTCAAATATTTTCAGTTATTTTAAACCAGTTATTCCATTTTAAGAAAATTATATTTTTCCAGTAAGGCCGAAAAAAGTTAAAAATAAGTTTCTCAGGCCTTCCTGCATGGCCCTTTTGGCCGCCGCATGCTCTCTTTTTATAACCAATGCAAACTTTAAAAAAATAAAAACTAAATGGTTTATGCCTGATATTTTACCTAAGCTAATAAAACTGATCAATTTGTCTATGAGTGCAACAAAGATTTAGCATTGCAAAGTCTTCTTGCACTCAAGGGACGAAACACACCACCACCCATGCTATGCGGTACATTATGAGGCCTAAAAATATAAAGCAAACCAAGAACATGAACTTTTGATGACAAAGAAATAATTACAAAAGTAAACAATAAAATAAAAAAAACACCCGCCCACATGCAAATTTTATAAAAAGCTTGAGAAACAGATCTACTTTGTGGGGGCCTTAAACTTGTTTCTTTTAATACCTACCACACTGACACAACATGCTCAACTTCATTTAGATCTCTAGTATGAAAAATCTGACAATATGGTAGTCCTGAAGCACCAAAGCTCTGGAGAGACTGTAAATGTCAAAAAAGACAAAAAGAAGCCAAACCAGATAAACCAGGGGCCAGTTGAGCATGGTGCAGAATGCCTAGTGTCCATAAAAAGATAGAGTTATGACCCTGCCAAAATAAGAAATTCTATATTTTAGATAATATGTATATGTATATGTATGGACAGCAAGGAGGCAGCTCAGTTTCTAAAATAAAGGTTATAATTTGTGAATGTGAGGCAGGTATAAAAAGAAAACAATTTTACTGAAAAATTGAATTTCTTTCGATACCACCATACTGACACAACATGCTGAATGAACAAAGGAGGTTGTGTACACATATATATAGAAAACAGACTTCAATGGTTCTCAGAGTTAAAGTGATACCCAACTAACCAAAAGGTTTTGCAATACAATATATAGTAAGGTTTGGCATAATCCATACTAAACAAGTGGAACGCCAAGGGTGGCTATGCCCCTATCTCCCACTACCAAGCATGAGTTTCTAGTAATTTATCTTTGTTGATATTGAATTAATAAGTATTTAATCTTATCTCCATTAAACCATAGCAACAATACAGCAGGCCACCACATGTGTCCATGGGACACCAATGCTCCCACTTTTTGTGTTCTAAGTCAGTGAAGGGCCATAACTCTGCAAAAAAATATCTGACCATGCCCACTATCAATCCCAACCTGTATTATGTGGTTATAAACCTATGTATAAACTTTTGTTTCATTTCGTTCAGTCAAACTAAAGTTATTGTTTGGAAATCATATCTGGAGTGGACGCTCGTGCAGACAGAGGAATAGATGTATAGGCAAATGGACAGACGCTCCGAAAATCAGGGGTTATGAGGCTAAAATATTTGAGGAATTTAAAATGCATGGACAACCACTAAAAACTCTTTTTTAAGTCTAATTTCTGGGTGGTACCAAACCCTAACCCCTTCAGCTTACTGACCCTAACTCTAATCCTAACCCTTACCCCAACATAAAATCCCTAAAAATGATAAATTTAAAGTAATTTGTATATTTTTTATACTTACCAATGGTCCAGACTTAGCTGGTGCAAACTCGATATTATCAAGGGCCAAACACAAATTTTGAACCCCCCCCCCCCCCAATCCCCCAAATTTGATAACAATACCGAAAATTAAAAGTCCTATCTGGCTCTCCATATTTTTACCATCTATGTATGCGCAGCAGTCAGGAAGAAACCAGAATTGGCGGCAGCCTCATTCTTTGTAGATGAGCGTACTAAATAATAACTCAGCAGGGAGGTAGGGCCATCCCCATCTGGGCCATTGGTAAGTATAACAAATATACAAATTACTTTAAATTTATCATATTTTTATACTAATAACCAATGGCCCAGACTTAGCTGAATCGTAAAAAGGCGGAGGGCTTCGGACTTGAGAATTAGCAAACCAAATATAGCTCCTAATCCTGCATTCCAAGGAGATTAAAATTAAAAGAATTACATGTATGTCTCTCAAAACAATAATAGAGAAGAAATATCATCAATAAGGAGCCATATCTAAGTAATTCCGTACTTTTAGCATGAATGATTATGATTAATGATTAATTATTAATGACCATGTTAATTGGGTGTAACAAGCCCCCAATTTAAGGCTATACTGGACTAAGCCACTTGAATGAGGATGGCGTATTCGAGAGTGAGAGACTAACCCCCACAAACACTCACTACATATATATATATACTAGCGGGTGAATACCAGGCGTTGTGCGGGAGAAGATGGTTATATCAATATACCCTCAGATATGATCAGCTCAGCCGTTTTCAAAATAGGTCAAGGTCACCAATTTCAAGGTCAAGGTCACCCAGCATGGGCACCCCGATAAAGTAAAAATGATCGATGGGTCAATATACCCGCACATATGAAATTTTTGCCCAATCAGCCCAGCTTCAAAATAAAAGGTCAAGGTCATCAATATCAAGGTTAAGGTTACCCCACATGGGCGTGGCACCCATACCATGCTACTCGCAGGGACGAATTACCCCTGAGTAGAAAATATGAGATCGATCGGCTCGAGAAATGGAGGAGCTCACCCGCAACAAAGATAGAGAGATAGATACAGACATTCGCATTTATATATTAGAATAAACAAGCTGTATCTAAGATCAGAAAAAATCTACAGACAAAAACAGCTTCACTCATAGTTACACACTTGTTTTCAAGCTGGGCAAGATGAAGAAAAATCACTAAACCCTCTTCAAAACAAAGAGGGAAGCGCTCTGGAATCAGTGAAAAGCGGTACCAAATAATCAATATATATTCGCCCAACATGCACCCAGGTATTAATTATTATTAATTATTGGTGCTTAATGCCACTTCAGAAGCTAAGGCTATCGTGGCAATCCCAGTTATTAACAGTGCACGCTTCTAACGTATACTGGAGTCGGAATACGTAGATAGATCGAAAACCGGTGATATAACGTGTACAACCATACACTTGTCCAATTGAATTCCAATGGAAAGTATCTGTTAGAGCAAACACGCTTCTAAGGCAACCAACAGGCGACCCTGTTCAGGTGTACAATTATTTCCAATAATAAAACTCCAATTGAACTGTGCGAATATATGAGAATGTGAATTCTCCAGTGTACCGTCTGTGGTAGAAACCTGGACTTAGAACATGGAATGAGCTATGATTAACAGACTCGTCACAGACCGTCCCCAAAATAATTAATTGTTGCTAGGTCCATAACAACCAATGACTGTTCGGAGAAAGAATATACTACTCCGAATAATGATGCCGAATGAAAGTGTCAATGACACTGTAGCTTAACTTGTCTGTGTGATGTGTTTGATGAAAAGGATAATGTTCAATGTTTATGAAAGGATTATGAAATAAGACAAGAATTGTGATAATTGGGAATATGTTAATTTCTGTTCCCTCTATGCTATGTTGTTAATAAAAAATAATATGAGGTGCAGACTGTACTAAAGAACTGAGGGGTGGGTTAATGTGGCCTTCACAGTTAATGTATGTGGCCCTCACAGTTAACGTATGTAAACAAAAGTTACCAAGTTACAGTGAAATTATTTCAAAACGAGTCATCCTAACAAGTTACCATGAAATGCCTTCAAAAATAAGGCCTGCAGACTGTGCTAAAGGTTTTCGGACTTCAGGCCTGTGTAGCCATCACGGTTGACCAACTGCAACTAAAAGGGGACGTCCTCATCTCGACATTATACTGAGTCATTCTACCAAGTTACAATGAAATCCCTTCACAAATACGACCTGTAGTCTGTACTAAAGTTTTTCGGGTTTTGGGCTTGGGCAGCCATCATGGTTGAATGATTGTGACCAAACAGGGACGTTCTCATCTGGGAATTATCTGGAGTGATCTTACGAAGTTACAATGAAATCCCTTGATAAATATGACCTGTAGACTGTGCTAAAGGTTTTCGGGCTTCGGGCCCATGTAGCCATCACAGTTGACCAATCACGACCAAAAGGGGATGTCATCATCTAGGCATTATATGGAGTCAACCTAACAAGTTAC
Organism: Pictodentalium vernedei; assembly: GCA_031216915.1. Lineage (NCBI taxonomy): Eukaryota > Metazoa > Mollusca > Scaphopoda > Dentaliida > Dentaliidae > Pictodentalium > Pictodentalium vernedei. Next base: position 272,427,001 of record CM062296.1, on the reverse strand, counting down.
AATGAAATCCTTTCATACATATGACCTATAGACTATGTTAAAGGTTTTTGGGTTTTGGGCTCGGGCAGCCATTACGGCTGAATGATCACAACCAAAAGGGGACATTTTCATCTAGACATTATTTGGAGTCATCCTACCAAGTTACAATGAAATCTCTTCATAAATCTGACCTGTTGACAGTGCTAAAGGTTTTCGGGCTTCGAGCTCCTGAAGCCATCACAGTTGACCAATCGGGTCCAAAAGGGGACGTTCTCATCTAGACATTATATGAAGTCAATCTACCAAGTTACAATGAAATCCCTCCATAAATATGACCTGTAGACTGTGCTAAAGGTTTTCAGGTTTTGGGCTCGGGCAGTTATCACGGTTGACAGATCGCGACCAAATGGGGAAGTTCTCATCTAGACATCATACGGAGTCATCCTACCAAGTTACAGTGAAATCACTCCATATTAAATATGACCTGCAGACTGTGCTAAAAGTTTTTGGGTTTCGGGCTTGGGCAGCCATCACGGTTGACTGATCATGACCAAAAGGGGACGTTCTCATCTAGACATTATACAGAGGCATCCTACCAAATTACAATGAAATCCCTTCATAAATACGACCTGTAGACTGTGCTAATGGTTTTCGGGTTTTGGGCTCGGGCAGCCATACTGGTTGACCGATCGCGACCAAAATCTAGACATGACCCCAAACCTGCATATGAAATTTTGTGACGATCAGACAAGAACTACGGGGTGTAGCCTGTGCTAAAGGAAAATGTGAACAGACTCACAGACTAACAGACTTCCGCATGCGTGATGGCAATAGCTTATCTTGACTTTGTCAAGTTAAGCTAAAAATCGAGAACGTATGCATAGACGGCCTATTGGAATTTCCATAACTGATCCAAATAGCCCCAAAATTCTCATGATCTCTATAAGCAAAGCAAGAATTTATATAATCTGTTCAATAATGCGCCTGCCTAATAAATACAAATATTATGCACGCAAGCAATGAAATCCCGCATGCACTCATCTGAATACAGCCTGTATCCACGGTTTGACTGAGTGATACAAGTGTAACCAGGAAACTGAATGAATAATACGTTATTAAACAGTTAACTGAGTTATAAACTCATACGTCGTAAGAAAAGGCCAGACCGCTCTGAGCGAAATTTTTCCGAGTGGACTAATTGCCACATTGCAGAATGTCGCCCAGATAACCGACATGTTAGCCACACAGGTACACAAAGGATAGTAATTTTATTGATAAGGAATCATATGCTCGTATATGACTTATAAACGAACAACCACAGGAAACAAACCAACTGAATAGTAGATGTGCCCATGAGGTCGTCGTTAGAACATGACCCAGCCTCAATCGAGGAGCCATGAAAGGCATGCATATACTTGAATGTATTCGAGGCTTAGAGGAAGAAAACTAAGTCCTGCCCTGTAATAGCCTCTTAACTCTTAGAAGCCAGGAGTCGAGTTTTCTTGCCTGTGATGGGACACGGCAGGTAATCTGGCTGTGACGGTTCGGCTATCTTTGCGCTGGGGGAGAATTAAACACTGAGCAGGTGTTTCTAGTCAAGTGTCCTCTGCCTGAATAAGCAGACAACACTTGACTAAAAGCACCTGCTTTACTGTAAATTTGTCCTGGTATGTTATGTTCAATAAATTCATTCTGATTCCCCAGCTTCTAAGAGTTAACACATTGGCACACACAGCAAAAGATTGGATAGAAATGAAAAGGGAGATGAAAACAATGTTCCGACACCTGATCATAAAAACCTAGATGAATTCTTACCTTCGATCTGATATCAGGAAATATATTCCTGAGAAGGAGATTAGTATAGGTGTTTGAAGAAACGCTCATTAATCACACTAGGTTAATATGGCATCATCAATAGGACTTATTGCCTCAGATAACTAACACCAAACCATACAAGTAGGAAGAGAATAACCTCCTCTAACATAATGGTATCATGTCCGATAGAACAATGAACTCAACCTAGCAGAAGCAGCTAAAGGTCTTCCTATCCGTGAAGACAATTAAAAGGCTGATAACTGCGGCCTTAGAAGCTCGCTAAGGAGACTTACAACGCCAACCGTAGCTTATAAGTCTTCATCTCCGTGAAGACAGATATATCGGTGTAAATTGCGACCTTGAAAGCTCACTAAACGGAGACTTACAACTATCGTCACACAAGATAAGGAAAGAAGAGCCGCTATATTAACAGCCTTAAATTTCCAAAGAGACAGTAGTCTCAAGAGATAATTATTTCAGTTATGTCATTGCATAATTACTGAAAAAACATCGTTTATGATTCTAGTTAGCCAACTAAGGTGTAAACAATAAGACTCAAGTCTATGACACCTAGGAAAACAAACCGAAAAGCACTCTTCCTTTAGCGGTTTTATTCACAAAAGACAGCGGTCAGAGCCCAGCTAACATAGCTTAGAAGTCTTTCTCTCCGTGAAGACAGATATCTCAGTGTAACTTTCGACATTGAAAGCTCACTAAATGGAGACTTACAACCATCATCGCGCAAGGTAGGGAATGACAAGCCGCTATACTAACAGCTGTAATTCCTAAAGAGACAGTAGTCTCAAGGTAACTATGCAGTGATGAGTCTTCGTCTGCGTGAAGACATATCTGTGTCACTTGCGGCCTTTGAAAGCTCACTAAATGGAGACTTACAACACTAGCTGCTAATGTACAAGAAAAGACCGCTGTAACAATACATAAGGCTGCTAAGGCATCCACAATGGTAATAAATGTCCTGACGCCAAGGAATACAACACAGAGAAGGAAAAGACATACTTATTCCCTCTAACGGCTCTATTCCAAACATTGGCAAACAAGACAGCTGTCTCAGCCTAACTATGCACTATAGAACCTCTATTCATAAAGGATAGGGCATAGCATTTCTTATACTATTGCTAAGGCAAGTAAGGCGTTGTTAATTGGGACAAAGGCCCTCGACACCTGAGCCAAAAGATCCGGGGATGAAAGATCTTCTTTCCATCGCCCGGAATGATAAGCTGTTTTTTGCCTAGCAAATGCAGACTTATATTCAGATGGAACAATATTCTGAGAGTTTAAGCCCTTCTGTGAGGGATGGAGACTCACATTCCATAGCCCTCTCACCATCCAAATGTTCCATCTGAAAATATGGTCAACTCCATCCGACTGAACGGATGACTGGACCAACACAGCACCATCCGACAGCTCACAATCAGAGTCTGTTAAACAGTAATACCAGCGACTACTGGAATCCTGCGATACAAAGAGCAATCTGTGGCAGCTGGTCCGTGACAGAACAATGATAATACACTTGTTACCATAAGCTGCTCACGGGACGGAGATCTGGCCCCAGATCCTCGACACATGTCCCGTACAAAAATGCCTCGAACGACTAGCTATCGACCCGAACATGCGAAGTCAGATAGCCAATCTGCGGTCAACGTGCTTCATTAATGAAGCAGGGGAAGATGCGATAGCTGCAACCAGATCTGGCTGCAGTGTGGAAGGAGCGCCCGAACCGCAAGAGTGAACGGGCATCCCTACTCACTGATGTTTCTCGAATCCCCGACTGCTGACGGAAAGGAGATGGTTCTCCAGCTCGCTGTCTGCTCCAGACCCTGCCGAGCGTTCTGTTAGAAACTTTTAGGCATCTATCCCTTATCATGCATATCCATGGAAGAAGAGGAAGCCGTAACCACAGCCGACCCCGGCTGAAGTGCGGAAGAAGCATCCCGACTCGTCACATAGGACGGATGCTCCTCTCATTGAAGTTTCTTACAACACAAAACAGTAGTCCCCGACTGTTAACAGGAAGAAAAATGCTCTGCACTTGTGATCTGTCCCCAGATCTCGCCGAGTATCCCACTTAGAAACTTCTAGTTTCTCTCGTGCGCTTCCATGTAAGTAGAAGAAGCCATAACTGCCACCGACTGCAGTGTGGAACGACCATTCTGATGCGTGTTCCGACTCAATATGGTTCCTCACAATGGACACAGTTGACCCCAACTGTTAACGGGATGGAGAGGGTTCTCCAAACGGTGATCTGACCCCAGATCTAGCCAAGCCTCCCATAGAGAAACTACTGGCTTTTTCTATAAGCACAATTGACCAGACTGATTCAGCACCATCTGACAGCTCACCACCGGAGTCTGCGGGAGGCTGCGCTTGCACTTGCTGGGATGAGCTGCGCAATCTGTGACAGCAAGTCCTTTACCAAGGCTTGAGGAGCAGTGGTCTTCCGTATTATACCGCTTGCTGCTCCTGGGGCGAAGATCCGGATGTAGATTTCTACTCCAAATGTCCCAATGATTGAAGCCTCGGATCCCAAGCTACTGGATGGGCCGATTTCACTGAAAGCAGGATACTTTCTCTGGTGGCTGCCAGGATATCCAAAGTCGGGTGGCTAGTATGCGGTCATATGTGCTATATCAGCCTGAGGAAGCAGCCATAACTGTAGCCGACCATGGCTGCAGTTTAGAAGGGGCATCCCGAGCGGCGAGTGTGGACGTTAGCTCCAACACAGGCAAGTTTATCAAATAACATTTGGCCCCAAATGGGTGGGTTAGTGAGGGACCTCTCCCGCTCGCGGTCTTTTTAGACCTCGCCGAGCCTCCCTAAGATAAACTTGCAAAAAACTACACAAGCAAGTTTCTCAACAACATTTGGCCCCAAATGTTGCTGAGTTAGAGAGGGACCTCTCCCGCTCCTATCAGATCTCGCCGAGCTTCCTTAAGAGAAACTTGCAGGCTTCCTCCCTATTTCCGTCGTTGCTGGGTGAGCTTTAGTTTTTGGGGTGCTTGCTCTACCCAAATCTACACTTCCCTCGACCGCAATGGACTTACCCGGTGTCACGGCTCCCACGAACGGCGTAACCGCTTCACCGGTCGAGCTAGCTGCTTGCAAAGGATAAGAACACTAACGAGATGCCTTATCCCTTGCTTATATTCATGAGCACCTTGCAACTAGCTCTATTTGCTCATCAGAGCGCGACAATGGTAACACACTTTGGATGGGTGTCACAAAACCATCACCATGTTCTTGTTCCTCTGAAAAAGAAACTGAAAAAATCGAATTATATTGCACTGAGCTCCGGCATAGGAACCTCACTGCCAATAACGTACCGTGACACCCATCTCCAACATTTGTCATCCAAATTACTACATGTAGGACAAGAATCCGTAGGAGTGCATCGACTACAGGCAAGGCAACAAGCATGTAAATCTGAGGTAGACTTTCTCGCCTTGCATTTAGAGTAGTAAGCTTTCATAATTACAATCAAAATACAAAGTTGATAGCACTCCTACAAACTCCACAATAAATATATGATAAAGATACATGAATTATAGCAATCAAAATTAAATTCGAAAAATTAAATCAAAAAAATTTTTGAAATTTTTTTTAAAAAGCCCAAGTTCCCAAAATTGGGAAACATGAAATAATTTTTATAATTATTATAAAGTTACAGCCCTGAACGTTTCCAACCACTGTTGTTCACTTCCATCATCCATTTACAGCCTTGGATCCACCAATTCTTTCATTGATTTGTGTCTGGCATCCTCAAAAAAGGAGATTTAAAAGCACAGATGTCAGTTCATTGTTACTGACTTTAGGGCCAAACAAAGAATGAGGTTGGCGCCAATTCCGGTCTCTTCCTGACTGCTGCGCATGCACAGATGGTAAACGTATGGAGGGCCATATAGGACTTTTAATTTTTGGTATTGTATGCAAATTTGGGGGATTGGGGGGGTTCAAAATTTGTGTTTGGCCCTTGATAATATCGAGTTTGCACCAGCTAAGTCTGGGCCATTGGTTATTAGTATAAAAATATACAAAACCCACTTTTTGTCACTTTTGAGCCACGTAAACCATTTTAGCCACATAAAAAACATTTTAGCTACATATATTAAACCCACTTTTTAGACACATAAACACCATTTGTTAGTTCAACTTATGTGGCTAGTCACATAAATCAGACTAGACACATAACAGTGCTATGTACCAACAACTAGGCAAATAAACCTGATTTGTTTGGTCGGAGGGATAGGCGACAGACGGGCAAGGGTAACACTTATTGCCCCTTCACCAAACTGACAGAGGCATAAAAAAGAACAAGAGTGATGTCACGCATGCAGCCCGACTGTCCCAGGAATGGCAATGCTTAGATGCAAAATAGTCGGAGCCATTTTTTGTTAGCAGTTTACCTAATGAATCTGCCATATCTGCACTCGTGATATACAAAATTTGCTATTTAAATTTTATTTTTTCATTTCTCTACTTCAAAACATACCCCATGACCTATTAATGGAACAAACGTGATGAGCTTGTTCCAATAAGGAGTAATAAGCCATGGTTAGAAGTAAATAAAAAATGAAAAAATCTGATTTTTCAGAAAAATAATTTGTACTTTTGGCTTCAACTTGTGTTAGGTGAAGGATTAAAGATGCAGTACATAAAGTAATGTTGGGCTATATGAGTCAATTTTCTTTTTTGCATGTAATAACTCCCAATCCTTCAAAATGCATTTTGGGAATAATTGCCTAAGTGACATGTTTGTGTGTGTGTGTGTGTGTTTGTTTGTTTGTGTGTGTGTGTGTGTGTGTGTGGGGGGGGGGGGGGGGGGGGAGGATCCGGTGGAAGGAGGGTCTATGGGGTTGTGGAACCTATATTGAAACCTGGCTTGTATTACTAGCTGGAAAATACACATATCAACTTTGGTTGAAAACAAATAATCCAAACTGGAGTAATCAGTTGGAAACCAATTGTTTGCAGACAGATGGATGGACGAAAGTCATGACTATAGCCCTGACTATAGTCAGGCTAAAAATGAATTTTGTACCAAAGAAAAAATATTGCATGAATGGCCCTGGGTGAGGAGGATGTGGGGTGGGGGTGAGGGGTGGGGGGTGTGTTAGGGGAGTCCATTTTTTTTTTCCACATCTGGTCAGTCTAAATCCTTCAGAATGCATTTTGAGCAGAGAGAAAAAAAAAAATACCTAACTGGCACCATGGGGGTGGGGGTGGGGGGGGGGTGGGGTGTTTGTCTGGGATTTTAACCACAAACTTTAACCAAAACTGTAAAACTGCATTTTTGACGAAAGAAAAAAAAAGTGCCTAATTGGCCCCCGGTGGGTGGGGTGGGGGTGGGGGTGGGGTTGAGGGGGGGGGGGGGGTTGGGGGGGTGAGGGGGGGGGGGTGGGGGGGGTTTGAGGTGAGGGGGGGGGTATGTGAGTTTGAAAAAAGATTCCGCATTAACAGTGACATAGTCAAAGCATTCTGACTGATGGATCTGAAGAAGAATATTTTTTTAAATTACCCTCCATGTTGAACAAAGATAAAATTTGGGCTTCTGTAGAAAGCCCATATATTAACCTAGGGACTTGGTTTGAACAATCTAGAATCTGACCCTCATAACAATGATGTATACCAAATATTAAAAGATTCTGACTGGTGGTTCTTTAGAAGAAGATTTTTAAAGAATATTCCCCATATTACCCTATGTTAAAACTTCGGGCTCCTGTAGAGAGCCCAAATATGAACCAATGAGCTTTATTTCAACAAACTTTTATCTGACCCCCCCCTATGAATGCTGTATACCAAATATCAAAAGATTCTGATGATTGGTTCTGGAGAAAAGATTTTTTTAAATTTTTGCAGATATGCTGACTCAGCATTTTTTCGATGCCCATTACAGAACACCCTAACATAACCGATGGCAATTTGTTTTTACCATTCAATTCTACTGGTCGTAAGGATACTTCATACCAAATAAAAGCTCTCTGTTCCGTGGGGTTTGGGAAATATGGGCGTTTGAAAATATTTCTATTTTTAGCTCCCAGGGTTCCCATGGGGATGCGGGAATTTTTTTTTTTGCATGGGTCGAGTACTTATGACCCAATACTACCACAAACCAAATTTGGTTCATACCAGACCATCGGTTCAAAAAATAGAAATTTTGGGCGGGGCCAAAAATCTTACCCCTCCAATTACAAAGCCAAATATTACTTTACGAACTTCGTTTGAACAAACTTGATTCTACACCTCATATGGAAGCTCCATAGCAAATATCAAGTCATTGTACACACTGGTTCTTGAGAAGAAGATTTTTAAAATATTTTGGAGCATTTTCCCCCACTCCCTCCCCATGGGGCTGGGCATACTGAGTTGAACAAAAATGAAATGCCCCTTTGGGACCATCACTCACACAAACTTTCACTTGAATTGGAGGAGAAGACCAAAACATGGTGTTGACAGATGACGGACGACAGACGGGAAGCGATTAGATTAGCTCAGCTTGACTTTGTCAAGATGAGCTAAAAAAAATGCCTAATTTGTGGGGGGGGGGGGGGATAATTTCTGTCTGGATTTCTAACCGCAAACTTTAACAAAAAAAGCATTTTTGACAAAAGGAAAAAAATGGTTCTGCATGTAGTGACTGTAAATAGTTCAAAATGCATATGGGAGGAAATACAAAAAAATAAAATGCCTAATTGGGGGTTGACTTTGTCAAGATGAGCGAAAAAAATTCCTAATTTGTGGGGGGGGGGGGGGGGGGGGGGGGGGGGGGGGGGGAGGGATAATTTCTGTCTGGATTTCTAACCACAAACTCTAACAAAAAAAGCATTTTTGACAAAAGGAAAAAAATGGTTCTGCATGTAGTGACTGTAAATAGTTCAAAATGCATATTGGAGGAAATACAAAAAAATAAAATGCCTAATTGGGGGGGGGGGGGCTGGGGCGCAGTGGTGCTTGTCTGGGTGTTTAACCAAAACTGTAAACAAGCATTTTTGATGAAAGACAAAAAAAGAGTGCCTAATTGGCCTGGGGGGGGGGGGGGGGCAGGGGCAGGGGGTTTTACGTAAGTTTAAAAAAAGGTTCTGCATGTAGTGACTGTAAATAGTTCAAAGTGCATATTGGAGAAAAGTAGAAAAAAAAGCCTAATTGGGGGGAGGGGGGGGGTAGGGGGGTGGTGGTGTTTGCTTGGGTTTTTAACCACAAACTTGGAGTCATCCTACCAAGCTACAATGAAATCCCTTCATAATTATGGCCTGTGGAATATTCTAAAGGTTTTCGGGCTTCGGGCCTCTGTTGCCGTCACAGTTGCCCAAAAGGGGACGTTCTCATCTAGACATTATATGAAGTCAACCTATCACATTACAATGAAATCCTTCCATAAATATGACCTGTAGACTGTGCTAAAGGTATTCGGGCTTCGGGCCCCTGTTGCCGTCACAGTTGCCCAAAAGGGGACGTTCTCATGTAGACATTATATGAAGTCAACCTATCAAGTTACAATGAAATCCCTCCATAAATATGACGTGTAGACTGTGCCAAAAGTTTTTGGGCTTCGGGCTCGGGCAGCCATCATGGTTGAATGATCACAACCAAAAGGGGACATTCTCATCTGGGCATCATGTGGATTGATCATATGAAGTTACAATGAAATCCCTTCGTAAATATGACTATAGACTGTGCTGAAGGTTTTCGGGTTTCGGGCACCTGTAGCCGTCAAAGTTGCCCAATCACGTCCAAAAGGGGACTTTCTCATGTTGACATTATATGAAGTCAACCTATCAAGTTACAATGAAATCCCTCCATAAATATGACCTGTAGACTGTGCTAAAGGTTTTCGGGTTTTGGGCTCGGGCAGTTGTGACGGTTGATAGATCACGCCCAAATGGGGAAATTCTCATGTAGACATCATACGGAGTCATCGTATCACGTTACAATGAAATGCATCCATATTAAACATGACCTGCAGACTGTGCTAAAAGTTGGGTTTTTGGGGGGCTTGGGCAGCCATCACGGTTGACAGATCATGCCCAAACGGGGACGTTCTCATCTTGGCATTATACATAGGCATTCTCTGAAGTTGCAATAAAATCCCTTTATAAATACGACCTGTAGACTGTGCTATTGGTTTTTGGGTTTTGGGCTCGGGCAGCCATACCGGTTGACTGATCATGACCAAAAGGGGACGTTCTCATGAAGACATGACCTAAAATCTGCATATGAAATTTCGTGATGATCAGACAAGAACTACAGGGTAGAGCCTGTACTTGAAGGTTGAATAAAAAACTTTAACCACAAACTTTAACCAAAACTCCAAATGTTAACTAACAGGAAAAGACAAAAAAAAAAAAAAAAACAAAAAAAAAAAAAAAAACACTTGAACCTTCAATAAAAAACTTTAACCACAAACTTTAACCAAAAACTCTAAATGTTAACAGACGGACAGACAGACGGACAAAAGTCATTACTATACCCCTTATTGTAAACAGTCGTGCTAAAAAGGTAATATAATATAAATATTTTCCTGCAACAATAAAGCAGAATATATGTACATATTTACATATGTTATCCTGTCCTCAATACAAGGCTTACTCCAAGGAAGCAAAGCTGTGTGATTCCAATGTCAATATCAATCTAAATGGGAACATAACTTTGAATTAACCCTCTAAATGGAGAAGATAACTTTGAATTAACCCTCTATACAAACGCTTGGTACTATACAAGATCTAAAGATAACAAGAGGTGGGCCACCACCCCAATGCATACTCCCACGGTGTATACCACCAAACAATGGCAAGAGAAGAAATAAACCACGATACTGAACACTGAAGTTCAAGTTATGACCTAAACAGACATCAGATAGCAAATTTTCAAAGTTAAAAAAGGGGGATAAGTCTTGAAAGTGAAATTTAAGAAATATTATTAAAGACTGTTGTTGCTGCATTCTCAAAACGACAAACTTTTCAAATTTTTCCTTTTAGTCCACAGACTTTTTTCTAGTACTGTGATGCCACCCAGAAATAATGCCCTGATTTCCAGTAATGCAAAACTTGGGAGTCAAATATCAAACTAGGAACTTAACTTAAACAAACTTGAGTCTGAGCCCTTCCCTTCCACCAACAGGATGCTGTATACCAAATCTGAAAGTATTGTGACTGGGGGATCTGAGGGAGAAAATTTTCAAAGAAATTTCCTCATTTTGACCCAAGTTGAAATTCGGGCTACCATAGGGGGCCCAAATATTAACCCATAGACCCGATTTCAACAAAAACTTGAATCTCACCCTCCTAGAGATGCTGTATATCAAATACAAAACCATTCTGACTGGTGGCTTTGGAGAAGATGATTTTTTAAAAATTCCCCCATATTGCACTAAGTTAAAATTCAGGCTCCCATAAAAAGCCCAAATATTAACTCAGGGACTCAATTTAACCAACTTGAATCTGAAAGTGATCCCCCTAGAGATGCTGTATAACAAATATGAAAGCATTCTGACTGGTGGATCTGAAGAAGAAGATTTTTAAAGAAATTTCCTCATATTGCACAATGTTAAAATTTGGGCTACCATAAGTCTGATTCTGTGTGGGGGACTTGAGTGAAACTCCTTTCAACACGAAACGAAACATGCACAGACTGAACCATTCTATACACCAACTAGTGGATTACAGGCATTTACTGTTTACCTTACTGTTTAACAGAAAAGACGTGAAATTACCAGAAGTACTTTAGACCTTTACCCAACATAATGGTTAAAACCGACCAGCACTTTATGCAAAAGACAAACTGTAATTTCATTATTTTTTCAAATACTCCCCTCCCAAAACATAGCTGATAACCCATCACTGGTGCAAGCTCATCGCGGTCGCTCCACCGACGGGACAGAGGCTGTGGACTAGAAGAAAAAATTGGAAAAGTTTGTTGTTTTGAGCATGCAACAACATATTATCAAAACATTTTGTTAGGTAAAGGGTCAATGCGACTCAACCTAAGCAACGCACAGAGCTCATCCAGACTGTGTAACATCGCTACAAGTAACATGTAAACAATTCATGGTGTTAAAAACCCTGATTGCAATCTGCATTGTCACTACATTATTGTGACAAAACAGTATATGAAAAATGCAAAAGGGGTTAACCAGTCAGCAATGAACTGATTGTATCTCACCTTCAATTTATTTTCTTTGTACGTTTATTTGAGTATGTATATTTGGACAGGACTTCTAGATTTCTGTACTTTCTTAATTGTTCAATAAATCCTGTAAAGGTTGGTAGGTTATTCTTCACTTTGCAGGAATAAATAAATAAACTTTCTGTAGATCAACATATAGAAGTATGTTGTGTTATTGGGAGGGGTGTGGATACTTCTGTCGCCTAAAATAATATATTCTGGGGTGAAGGGAAATTCAACATCACACTTGTCCTTCAAATGTTCTCAAAAGTTCAGAAGAACTGTTTTCACAATAGAGCATTCAAAGAACAAGTGAAGTATTGACTCCTTTGTTTTGCAACAGAAAGGACATAGTTCCGTTTTAGAGAGTTTGCATTTATAAAGTTTTGAATTTCTATATAAAATTTGGTGGACAATTTTGAAATGCAAACTTTGTAAATATGTATCGTCCATGATTGTAAATGGGATTTTATATATAAAATTCCACTCATCTGAGTGCAGATTTATATCCAAAACCTCATTCCATTTATTTTGCATATGAATTGAGGGTGTTGTGTGCAGTTCTAAAAATTTAAAATAAAAGCTCGAGAGACTTTATTAGTAGATATTAACGTTTCAACGTTTCTGTGCTGAATATTATTCAAAGGTTTATTGGATCTGGTTGCCATTTTCCAAACTTTGGGTAATGCATTAATACACTAAAAAACTGTAAATGGGGTATTGATGTTATTCTTGTTGTGGAAGTCAGAGAAGGTTAGGAGGCCGTTGTTAGCAGATACGAGGTCAGTTACAAAGTAAATACCTTTATTACACCACGTTTTATTGAAAAAAAGTTGTCCATTAATTTTTATCTGATTATTTAATAAAATAGTTTCACCTAATATGTCTGCAGGGGTTGTGTTGCTGTTATTGTCCAAAAGAGCCCAGGCCAAAAGAACATCCGTCCAGAAAGTGTTCACGTGTTCTCCCTACTTTTAAACCTTCTTTATTTAATTGGTAAAGTTTGTAAGTTCCGAACATTTCCAACTCGTCAATTACAAGGGTTTTTGATGCAGCCAACGAGGTGGAGTCCAATAATTTCTTAATCCAAATCATTTTTAAAACACGACTAAAAGTTTCAACACTGGGGAATTTAATTCCACCTTTTTCAAAAAGGCCAATAATTGTTGTACGTTTTAATTTTTTCAACTTTTCCGGGACATAAGAAATTATAAAAATTCTTTGAATTTTGTTAAAAAACTCCTTTGGTGGGTCTGGTAAAACCATAAAACAATGTGTCAGAATTGGTAAAGCCAAAGTTTTAATAATGGTATTTTTTCCGATTATTGTTAAGTTTCGAAATGACCAATCACTTAACATTTTTTGAATTCTCTGCATTTTGTTAGAGTAATTATTTAGCATATAATTGTTGCTAAATAGATTAAATTCAATCCCCAAAATTTTGAATGATCTGGAAAGATTCCAAATGACTTGTTTGCTTGTTGATAGTGTTTCACCACAATCCCGCTTGGAACCTATCCATATAACCTCCGTTTTATCAAAATTAACCCTTAAGCCAAATATTAGTGAGAATTGTTAAACTATATTCAGGGCATTGTCTAAAGAGTATCCATCATCGCTTAAAAACAAGGTGGCATCATCAGCGTATTGACTTATTAAGTATTCAGAATTTTTTATCTTTATTCCATTTATATTGGGGTTACATTTTAGAGACGAGCTAAGAATTTCCACACTAAGAATAAAAATATACTGCGAAAAGGATCACCTTGCCTTATGCCTTGTTCTATATTGAAGCTTTCAGAACAATGGCCATTATTAAGTATGCAACTGGAAATGTTGCTGTGGAAGGTTTGAAACCACCTTATCATGGAGGGTCCAAAAGTTAAAAATTCCATCGTCTTTTGGATAAAGATCCATTCCAGGGAATCGAAGGCCTTTTCAAAATCTATAAGAACTAAAATGCCTGGAATTAAAAAGAGTTGCAAGTCTGATGATAATAGAAAGTAGTCAAATCTCGTCATTTTATTTTCAGGTCCTCTCCAAGTAAAACATTTTTCCTCTGTATTTTCTAAACGTCAGACATCAAATAAGTCAAATTTTTCCATTAAATTCATTCATTTATTTGCCTTTTGGTTGTTGTTTTGCTTATATTTAATTGTATCTTTTTCGTAATCTTGTGGAATGTTCCCCTCCTATTATGGTTGAATCATTACCCATGCTTTTGATTTTAGAGAATAATTCATAATAGACTTGTGGTCTATCATCATTGGGACCATAGACAACTGAAAGGGTTAATCTTTGATCCTTGATGGTAGCATCCAGAAGAATAAAATTTCCAGTCTCATCTGAAACACTTTTGTGTATGGTGAACGCAAAAGTATTTTTGAAAAGTATAGCCACGCCTCTGCTTGAACTTGCGTGAGAACAGAATATGGCCTAATAACCCCATTCACTCCTCCAACAGTTTTCCACTTTCATGCTCGAAAGCGTATCTACCAGAAAAGTTATATCAAATTTATCCTTGCATTGAGAAACAAGAGCAATGCGAAGTGCAGCATATGCCCCCTTCTGCAATATCATGGATAGAATTACAAAAAAAAACCAAAAAACAGGATCAATGTTGCAGAACTTTAGTCATAGTGCAGAAACAAATTTCAAGTGTATTTAACATTGGATGTCACTGTGACCTTGACCTTTGGCACATCATGGTCAAAATACATATGCTTCTTCCACTTATCATACCTAACCTGCATATGAAGTTTGGTAAAGATCCGGTTGGTAGAACTTTAGTTAATTGATGGAATGCAAAAAGTTAACGGACGGACGACGGACACCAGACATGGTGAAAACATAATGCCCTCGAGAAAATTTCTCTGGGGCATAAAAATTTCTCGGCGTTTATAAGAATTGGAAGATAAGCCACGGTAGTTCATGCTTCCTATTATTATGCTAGTCATTTTGGATGAAGTTATCGGTAGAACTGAAAGTACATGTGCAGCTTCTATGTTGTGAATTATTCATTTTTCAATTTTTAAACTTGCATTTCTGTACAGAACAGTACATGGAAAGGTCTATGAATCTGTAAGGTTTGTTCCTAACGCAAACATTGCTTTTCTGTACAAAGTTGCCATGAGAAAATCTGTTAGATCTGAAATTTAAAGTTTTATCAGTAACAAAAAAGGTAATAAAAAACAGTAACAAAGTGAACTCATTTTACTACCGGGTTTGATAAAACAAAACTCCCACACGTTATTGATATTTAATGAAAGTAGAAATACTTGCTCCTTTCCAGAGAGCAGTCATCCCAGGAATGATCCATCACGCGGTCTGGCCAACATAAGACAGCAGCAAAACTGATATACAACACGTGGCGAGCAGACCGTAACCAAACCACCCGCAGAGGGGGGTCATCACCCAAAGTATGACTTAAAAGTTCTGTAGATATTGACAAAAAAGTCAAGTAATGTTTCAGACGATGGACCTCCGGGTTAAACCTGGAGGTCCATCGGCCGCAACTTTACTTGTGCTTGTTATGCTTCACAAACAAATTTGCAATTATTGCTCGGGTGGAATCCCCACTCCACAGGCGATTCAGCAACAACACAACCTCCGCGTACTATATTCAGTGTTGCTTCAAGTAGTTTTTTTTTGTTCTTTTTTTCCTCTCGTCAAAGCTGCACCCTCAAAAATTCCTGGAGAGTGTTACTGGCTCACTCCCCAATAATTCTCAACAAAACAGCCCTGACAAGAAGAATTTACTTTCCTTGTTCAGAAAAGAAATGATTTCTCCCAGTCAGTAGAAAGGGGATTGTAATTCGGTTGCCAGTCTTTAGTTGCTTTTGTTCACTTTGTTGACTGTACAAATGGCCATGAACTACATCCTAGTTACAAAACCAACAGACCCGACAGTGCTTGCCAACGAGCACATGGTGGAATTCTGGGGATATATCCACGTAAAGGGTTAAGTGTGAGGCATAGAGCACTACAGCAGTTCGCAGTAGTAAAACACAGTCAAGTACCGTAACAATGTTCGCTCTTTATCTGACGTAATTGAAGACTTCATCACAACCATTTTTCCACCCCCCCAAAAGAAAATAAATAAAAATTAAAATAAATAAAGAGATAAATAAATAATAATTGTAAATAGATAAATAATTTATATTTTTCGTTTCCTATTTTTTTTTTTTTAAAACATGGCCTATGACGAATAGGGTATGCTAACACATAACACAATGAGTTAAATGAGCTTTCGATTTGGGAAAATATGTAATCAATACACATGACCTGGGCATGTTTCAGTATATGACTATGATTACTGTTACACAATGCCTCTTCAGCTACCAGGTTCAGTGCCGGCTTTTCTAGTAAAACCTCTACTCTGTCACTACACTCACCTGTTTACGCTAAACGAAAAATCATTCTTGAAGAAAACAGTGCACACATCCCTCTTATCACTACCACGGCCACATGTTTATCACTGCTGTTTCTGCTGCTACTGTGGACTCTAACGTCAGTTTGGGATAGGCGGTATTCAAATTTTGAGTTCGGTGTCGATTTCGGTATTTTTAAGGGGTATACCCAGGTATCGGTTCGGTATCGAACTTGACTGAGATTTGCTGTTAGTACCAAAGAGGAATTCACATCAGGAAAATCAAAATAGGTCGTAGTATCATTCTTCCACGATGTTATAACTGACACGGTCAATGAGCTCAACAATGGCATTCTTTCACAGCTCCAAATCATATCTACAGTGATTTTGTGACTTGTTCTGAATGCACCTTAATGTTTATAGACCTATTTCAGGATTTTGCGTTCTCAGGGTTTGTGCCCTGATGCCATCTTTTGGAGGCCGTGCTGGCAATAGACAAAAGCACCCAGGAAGTGCTTTCTAGTTAGGTCCTGGCAGCCAAGACTTGACTAGAAATCACTTCTAAGCACTTGGACACATGTACAGATTGTAGTCTAGTGCCAATTCATGACAACGGCCCAGTTCACTGAGGGTTAACAAAACTGAAAAGCGAGTCAGTCACTTCTTTCCTGAAAATGGATCTTTCAACTGTTATCATGCCTCAACAGGGACTTGTAAATAATTCAGAATTCATACAGGCTCGATATTCAGCGACTGGCATGGTTTGGTTTTTCGGTAATAATAATAGTAACACATGTCGGCCATTGATGTGTCGCGGTTCTCAGGTAGAGAAGGCCTTGGTTACCCTTGAGGTCCCAACTGCCTCTCCGCCCAACAATCAGAGTCGAAGTGCTTGATGACATCCCTTGCCCCATTCCTCCCAATCTGTCCAGTAAGCATATTAACCTTATCCTTTGTATCACCCAATAACTACATGCCCTTCATTCTCGCATCCCACTTCCCCATTATAATCAAGGTAACTCTTATTCCATCAGACTGGTACTTTGGTTATTTTAGTAGAACGTGTTCACCACGCCTAATTACACATCTGGTACTCCTGTTCAATGGTTTTTCCAACTTCCTCTCTCAGCTCTGGGACCGCAACCTCAACTTGAACAACAGTGATTCCCCCCCCCCACCCCCCCCCCCCCCCAAAAAAAAAAAAGAAAAGGTGCCATCAAGGTACTCTTCAAAACCTGGGTTCTCTTTATCACACAGGTTTCTTTGCCGATTTTTTTACCCTTGGTTGTAAAAAAATTGTCAGAGAAGGATATCCCCATGATATCGGTATCGTTTTGGTTTTTCGTTATATTGCTCATCTCTAACGTCAATGCTGCCAATATCTCGGCTATTGCTATCAATACTCGTATGGCTATCAAAACCTCGTCTCCATGGAACAAGCCTACATCTTCCCTGCAGAGTGCGCACTCCCATCACTACTGAACAGTACCTCAATACTCCAAAAGTGGGGGGATATCACGCGATAGAAGAGAGACAGAAAAAAATACAAACTATCTCATCGGTAAGGGGTTGAGGGTGATTATTGTGCTTATCTTGGGGCCAAAAGTAACTGTGCTTCATGCAATCGGTCCATATAATTACTGTACAATGTAATTTATCTACCAGCCGTTGTGAGTTCTGGCTGACACCGGTCAGTAGAAAAGTTACAGTATGCAGTTAAATTTAATGTTGTTGGCAATGGAATGGAAAGAATAGAAAGAAGTTTAAAGTCGAGCGATATCGTCAATGTTGTCATATATATCAAACTTCAGTCTTCTTCCGTTTTTCAGTTTTCCCAAAATATTAACCCAGGCACTCGATTTGAACAAACTTGAATCTGACTCCCCTGGAGATGTTGTATATCAACTAGAGGCTCTACAGAGCCTGTAATCGCTCACCTGGAACTACATATAAAGTGATTTCCCATAGGCTTTCCATGGAAACTATGAGCTGCTATTGTGGCCATGTTTGCGACATTACATCAACATTACATGAAAATCATTGGTAGAAAGTGTCCCAGTCTTCAATCACGTGAAGTTTCAAAACATTTGAATCCATCAAACAGAATCATAGAATGTCTCTGGTGGCCATATTTTCCAACCAACAGGAACAAAAAGAGGATCGTTTGTAGAGGGCCTCCTATAGATCATTCTTGCCAAGTTTTGGTTCCATCGGCTCAGTAGTTCCAGAGAGAAGATGAAAATGAAAAAATTTATAGTAATTTATATATTTTTTATACCTACCAATGACCCAGACTTAGCTGGTGCTAACCCAAAAATATCTAGGGCCAAACACAAATTTTGACCCCCAATCCCCAAAATTTGCATGGAAAACCGAAAATTAGAAGTCCTATCTGGCCCTCCATACATTTTACCCTCTGCGCATGTGCAGATGCCAGGAAGTCACCGAATCTGGCGCCAATAAATCATTTTTTGCAAAAAAAGATTATAATAATTCAGCGGGGAGGTATGAGTGCCCAGTACTGCTCACTCATGGGAGGGCCATTCCCGTCTGGGTCATTGGTAAGTATAAAAAAAATATATAAATTACTATAAATTTTTTCATATTTTTATACTGTAACCAATGACCCAGACTTAGCTGAATCATAAAAAGGCGGAGGGCCTAGAACTTCCAAAATAGTAGATCAACATAGATCAAATCCTTCAATTCATGATGAAGAAATTAGAATTTACATGAATGTCTCTTTATACCATAATAGAAGAGACACATCCTAATATGGATCCCAATTATGTAAATCCTAAATCTAAGCATGAAATCATGTTAATTAGGATGTAACAAATAAACAATTTTTAAGACTAGTCTGGACCAGACCCTAAAAATTAGAATGGCATATTGAGAATGAGAGAAAATTGCCCATAAACTGACGCCACACAATAATACTGCAGCTGATCGCCGAACATAGTACGGACAAGACAGCTTCCTTATTAGCTACATACCCCATACGACAGAGAAGTGGACAAAATGACCCCCCCCCCCCCTTTTTTTGAACATATCATCAAAAGAAAGAGGGGAGAGCTCTGGAATCAATAAGCAGAACCAGGAAACGATATAAATAAATATCGATCAGGCACTCAAAAATCCATGAATAATAAATGGTGCTTAATGCTACTTCACAAGCCAAGGCTATAGCGATGATTTTGGTAAATAACATTATCCGCTACAAAATATGCACTGCAGACGCCGTATACAGGTACGACGAAATCAGTGAAAAATCAAATATAACATATACATACAAAAGGGGGATAAGATGAACAATCTCTGCAGAGAAAACAAGCTTCAAGATCATTCACAGGAGGCTTCTGTAATATTAAATCCAGTAAAAACACTCTCCAACGTGTACTATTTGGTATCTACAACTATAAACACATGAGAATATGCGATTTGAGATCCAACAAAATAGAGACCAGGATCTAGAAATGGAGGTAGGTATGATTAACCGGCTCCAAAACAGACCACCCTCGAAATATAATAATTTCAAGGTCCACCAAGAGATAGCGTAATCACACATTATGCGAGTGCATAAAAATCCAGCCTGTAATCATCTAAAAACCACTAAATGGCTATGCCGTAACCTATGAGCTCAAATAGTGGCCATTATGATGATAAAATAAGTGCCTGTATATTAGAAATCAGAAAATAAACACCGGAAACAAATGCAACAGAACTGCATATATGCCTATGAGGGCGCCATCCACAACACATCCCAAATGCAAAGTATGTATGTATTACAATATATATACGCAACAGTGTGAGTGTGTGGGGGGGGGGGGATTCAAATATATGTTGAAACCTCCTCACCCACATTACTTAATCATTGCTGGTCCAGACAGCAATAATATAGTGACCACAAAGCTCTTTCATGTCTGACATACTCCATAATGACACTAAGAGCAGAGAATGACGTGAAGAATAAAACTTCCCTTAAAGAAGAAAACCCTCTCGTGGGGAAGCTTCTGGCGAATGCTCAATAACATTAACAGACCCCATAACCTCAGTGAAATCAATAGAAACAAATGAATTGAAGGATACACATATCCTATCACTCATTCCCATGAAAACGGCTGAGCGTCAAATGTATGTGCTCAAATGCCTTATACTAGCGACACAAATAATGGAAACTATTATTCCCGTGCGCCGAAAACTTAACTATCCTGAAGTGATCCCACATAAGATCATGTAATAGCCATACAGTTAAAATAAACGCAAGATGTAGCCAGCGCTTACTTATGCGCTGAAATCTTAAGCACTGACTACTGATTGGAAGATAAAATAACCAAAGCAGTACGAATAGCTAACTGACTTATTTAACAATAGAATGAACATAAACGTCCCTTCTATTGGACAATAATGACAAAAGAAGTGGTACTTCTCTTCTGATAAGCTCTGATCTACATGAACGGAAATAATTCAATGATGTAACGTAAACAATGAGACATCATTGAATATGTGGTTTCCAAGAACCGAGGGTCCCAAGATCCCTGCAGGTCTCTAGAGAGACCCTCAGACTCAGGATTGTAACGCAATATATGAACTCACGTCCAAAATAATTGAGAAAACCGTTAACATATGCCCAAACTTGACCTTATGTTAAAAGATTCTCTAAAACAAAAGAGGTCTAGAGGGAAAAACGTCTACCACTCCAGTTAATAACTGGAGTAGTCATGTGTGTAAGCGACCCATCGAAATAACATTCAAAGCCGCTCCGCACAACTCCATCTGGCACATAAAACTTCCGCTGTTAAAGCGTCAGATAACAGATAAAAGTTTGCCAAACAGCTGGCTAATTCGCTCTGTGAAACAAAAGATGAACCAGCCAAATGAATAGTGGGATACGTGTATCCTATCATAAATCCCATGAGACATTATCTAGGTCACAATACAAGTGATCTAAAGAACTATACTCGCTACAATTGCCGAACGTTCACTTTTCGACTCAAAGAAAATCATAAATAACCTAAACATCCACTTCCAGTCAAAATCGGTCGGACCGAGCACACTGGCTCAGGGGAGTCTGATCAGTAACTCAGACAGACGAGAAACCCCTATCCAAGTGTCTGTATAGGTAATCCTAAAGAAATATATAGGAGAGATACCTATACGTTCGCTATGAGCCCTTATAGGCGAATTGAGTCTAGGACAACCTCTCCTACTCTTTCTGTTGCTGTGGTCGACTGGACCCCAATTTAAAGAGTCGAGTATTGATGCTTTCTTGTAGTTTAATCCTAAAATAATGAAAGCTTACCATCAAAGACTTAGGTATACCTGTACCTTCGCTATGAGTCCTTATAGACAATCTGAGTCTAGGACAACCTCTCCTACTTTTCCTGCTGGTGTTGGTCCATTAGACCCCAACTTAAAGAGTCGAGTATTGAGGCTTCTTACCATAAAAGACTAGAGTTTGGAAGACTAAAGCGACCTACAGCAAGTTTTCCACCTAGTCAAATGCAAACATGAAGACACAAGGCTTCATTACATCAGAATAACTCCCACTTAACATTAGTTAAGACCGAGATATATATAATAGGTCTGGAAAGAATTTTAAAAAGTACAAAAGGCCACAAAATTCCTTTCCATATAGACGTTGCGTCACAGTACTTAAAATTGAAGTACATAAGACCATGAGACTAAATTCGCTCTGAAAAAGAAATTATCTTCTCAATTGTGTCTGAGCGAACAGCTAAATGATGAAAATAAGGCTACAACTAAAATCTTAGCCTGCTCAATCAATGCAGAGAAACTCTCAACACATCTTCCCCTGTTTTTAAAAGTATGTGAACAAACACAAATGATTAAAAATAGAGAGGAAGAAGATAAGAAACCAAATTACTTTTTCCCGCAGGAAGTAAAATATGGTGTCATCTACACAATCGAAGACCTGTGACATCCGTGTAGACTTAACTGGACAGAGATCTTATTACCCTGCTCTTTATCCGGATGAAGTCAGCGTCAAACTACGCTAGCGGTTTCTCATAATTGCTCGCAGCATTGTGATTCACTGGAACAAGTTCAAGGAAACGATAATGTATGGTATCTATATCATCATCCAAGAGTTGTTCCGGAAGGGAAAGATATCCTTTCCATCATTCATCTAAATCAGTTAGAATCAAAGTCACCAGCATCTGAACAGGCAGGTGACTGGACCAATTAAGCACCATGCAACAGCTCAAGTTTTGAGACTGACGTTGAGTGCTTCTGCCTTAGCAGGAATACTGCGATTAGCTGCGCAACTGCGACAGCAAGTCCGTTACGGAGGTCTGAGGAGCAGCGGTCATAAATAGCCTGTCCGCCAGCTGCTCCTTGGACAGAGTGTCCCATACAGTTATTACTGCAGACGACCCGATGAATAAAGCCTCATCTCCTTGGCTACTAGATGGTGTGACTTTCTTCACAAAAGATGGACCTTTTGACGATGCAGACTGGAAATCCTGAGTCACTTAGCCAAGGTGCGGTCGGGAGTGCTTGGTAGATGCTAAAGAAGCCAAACTGTAGCAGTCCCCAGCTAAGAATTGAACTAAGCATACCAGACAATAGCCATGTACGTAAGCTCTGACTAACACAAGGTCCTGCCAACAACACCCGGCTCCAGATGTAGTTAAAAGAGGGAGAGGGGTCTCCCTCTTGTTCATGGTCCGGGGAGACCTGGACGAGCGTACCTCAGAACTTGCCGTCTTCTTCCTTCCATCAACACTGGGTGAGCATGATTCAATTAAACAGTGCTTGCTACACCCTTATTCTCTCTCGACCGCTACGGGCATACCCAGTGTCACACCACAAGTCTATGTGATAGATCTGCCGGATGAGCTAGTTGGAGACAAGGGACGTAAACCTCTTTTGAAGCCTAGCCCTTGCCTAAAATCATTGAGCACTTATCCACTAGCTCTGAATACAATGCATGTGCGACACATCCGGAGTCACGGTCCTCGTATTCAATCTTAAGGGTTTCACCGGCGTCAGGGAACTGAAACCACTCATCGGGTTTATAGCCCTGTGCAATATAAAGATCACTTTGTCCGTTATGTGGAGGAAACCATAAGACTAGCCGACCCCGGCTGCCTATTAGACGGGTCGTCCCGGGCAGGAGGCATGGACGTATACTCCGACTGACGCAAGCTCCTACCAACAACATCTGTCCCCAGATGATGCTGTAAGAGAGAGAGGCCTCTCTCTTGCTCGTGGTCCTGGATGATCTTGCTCGTGGTCCTGGATGACCTGGACGAGCGTACCTCTGAACTTGCCGGTTTCCTCCTTCCGTCATCGCTGGGTGAGCATGGTTGCATATCATAGTGTTCACTCCACCCTATATCATCTCCTAGCCCGGATCGCATACACCCGGAGTCACAGTTCTCAGAGGACTAAGTAACCACTTCACCGGTCGAGCTAGCTGGCGACAACGGACTTGTGCAGTCGTGTGTGCTTTTCGAACATAGAGGAAGCTATAAGACTAGTCGACCCCGGCAGTCTATGGAAGGAGCGTCCTGTGGACATAAGTTCCAACTGACACAAGTTCCTACCAACAACCTCTGACCCCAGATGTTGTTATAAGAGAGAGGGGGCCTCTCTCTTGCTCACGATCACGGAGGACCTGGACAAGCATACCTCAGAACTTGTGTACTTCCTCCTTCCTGTGCTTCCTCCTTTCCGTCGTCGCAGGGTGAGCATGTTTGTATCTTTATAGTGCTCGCTACACCCTTATTCCTCTTCTCGACCACTACAGACATACCCGGCATCACACCACCCATATTTTATGTCGTGATAGATCTGTCGGTTGAGCTAGCTGTAGACATGGGATGTACACTCACGTTTGTAGCCTAGCCCTTGTCTAATATCATTGAGCACTTTCCAGCTAGCTCTTATAGTATAATGCGACGACAGAAGCACACTCCCTGACGGCGTCACGAACCCACACCATGTTCTTGTTCCTCTGTAAATAGAAACTAAAAAACTATAGTGACATTTTGACAAGAGGACCAGCCGAGTCCCCTCGCCGCAATAGGACCGATAGTGTCCACTCGCCTAACACAAACCATGACGACCATCATCCAGATTATCAAATCTGACACATGGAGTAGAATTAGTGGTAGTACACCAACTAAACTCATTACAACGACCAAGTAAAAAGAGGAAAGGCTTCCTCTATTTGCTATACTATTAGATAAATATAATTACCTAAATTCTAATATATGTCATTGTACCACCACCAAATCTACATATAATATAACATTAAAATATAATCAATGAAATAAATATATCCAAAAGAAAAACTCTTTCAAAAAAAAAAATAAAAGGAAACGATGAGCCCAAAAAAGCCTAAGTGTGGACAAAATTATAAAATCTGTGTAAAATTAACTACCACACTATCAGAATATTTAATGTTACTTACAATTAAACAAAAACAGGAAACTACCTAGAGTAATGTAAAAGTAAACAAAAAACCTGAATCAAGACCCCAGGCAACACAGCCAGACATGTTAACTCTCCCGGAATGCCCGGGAAAATCCTGGAATTTCAGTGTAGTTCCCAGCCTCCCGGACAGGAATCAGTTTTGGACCAAAAATCCCGGAAAACAGCAGTCAAATATTTTGTTCCCGTTGTAGCTTACGAAAAATGTTCGGAGTCAAATCACATGCATTTCAAACTCTGGTAAAAATTCACGAAGCAGTAAAATATGGATTTAAGTTAAATTTATTTAAGAAAAGGCCATTTTATGATATATATTTCAACTGTGTTCATGTTTATTTCTGGGGTTTTTCTTCGGAGATTCGTGATAAATGTGCGAGTGTCGAAGTGAAAATAGGTGACTTACTTTCAAAAAAATTGAAAGCTCAACCTTTATTTAAATGCAGTTTTTGGAAATTAAAATATATGTAAAGGAATTAAATAATATATATTTATTTATTATTTCATAGAATAGCTTTAATTCGCATACCTTTTCCAAAATCAAAACGTAAACAACAACAACTATTTAGCAAAGCTTAAAAGTAGGTTAAAGTTGCTTAGAATGCTGAAAAATTATGACTGCATATTTAAACACAATGGACTTATTTTCTAACACTACATTTATTCTGTTGTGCTGACTACAGAACTGTTAACTGTTGGCCATCTGCAACCAGAAAATTTCGAATGGAATTAAACAAAAATACTTCAATGATGAAAAAAAAAGTTTTGTGTAGAGCACAAGCATCCCACATGCATGAAGTTTGATAAAGATACTTTCTGAGTACTAATGTTCTTGAAGTGAATGCAGGAGAAGTCGGCCCCAAACGAAGTTGGCCCATAGGAGAACTCGGCCCAAAACAAAGTCGGCCCACAAGAGAAGTTCGGCCCATAAGAGAAGTCGGCCCCAAACGAAGTCGGCCCATAGGAGAACTCGGCCCAAAACAAAGTCGGCCCACAAGAGAAGTCGGCCCATGAGAGAAGTCGGCCCCAAACAAAGTCACCCATAGGAGAACTCGGCCCAAAACAAAGTCGGCCCATAAGAGAAGTCGGCCCATGAGAGAAGTCGGCCCCACCCTTATAAAAAGGATTGCTAAGTCAGCCAGATACAATAACATATGAAATTATTTCCAACGGTTCACAACGGTCAGGCAAACTTTTAATAGACAGTCACGGCTACTCATACACTAAGAAATCAGGCCGTCCAATATGGCGCTGCTCTGTCAGAAATAAGAACAATACATGTGAAGCTACTGTGAAAGAACTTCGGGAGAACTTTACACCTGGGCCACAAAGCCACAACCATCCAGGTCAACCTGGGTTGGCTTCAAAAATTAAAATTGTCAAGAAAGTTCACCATCTTGCTAAGGGTGATATATTTCGTTCTGCAACTTCACTAGTCGAGGATGTGTTTGCGACAGACATTCAACTTGAGAAACCAACAACTAGTCGACCGAAACCGTTGAATCTAGCCCGTAGCAGCAACTATCAACGCCAAACAGGCCGTCCTACTGAACTGAAAGATATAGCATTTGACTTAGCAATTGATTGGTTACCGAGCAATTTTCTTCAAGCTGATATCAGTTTAGACGGAGCTCGGCATATTCTGTTTCGACGCCAGATCAATTACAACTTTTGAGTAATGCTACATCAATCTACTGTGATACTACCTTCAAGGTAGTTCGCCCACCATTTTACCAGCTGTTTAGCTGGCATGCATTTGTCGGCGACGAAAACAGCGAATACGCCAAACAAGTACCCCTTGCTTTTGCATTAATGTCACGCTGCCGTACCAAAGATTACAAAGCCATTTTCGAACGCATCAATGACTCATTCCTGACAATAAGTTTAAAAAGATCACAACAGACTTTGAGCGGGACATATGGCGTGCGGCATACGAAGTATTCCCAGATGTAATTATACACGGGTGCAGCTTTCATTGGGGTCAGGCACTTTGGAGAAAAGTCCAGGACCTAGGCCTAGCGGTGGCCTATCGTTCTAGTGGACCAGTTCATGAATACATAAAAAATCTGTTTGCCCTTCCATATATACCAAATGAATATATAGAGCCTACGTTTCATCAAATACAATGTTGCACTACAGACCAATTCAGACCACTAAATGAATACATCCAAAATACATGGCTCTCTGAGAGTCCCTGGTCTTCGTCCGACTGGTGTGTTTATAAGAAGGCCATTCGTACAAACAATGATGTCGAAGGTTGGCACCACCGCCTGAATGTCAGAGCCCATCAAGGCAATCTATCATTTTACAAACTTATATCATTGTTACATAAGGAAGCTTCACTTGTCCCCATTCAGTGTCAGCTTGTCCAAGAAGAGAAACTTAGACGGATTCAAAGGAAACAAAAACAACTTATGCAGGGCAAGCTCTTTCAACTCTGGCGACTTTACCGTCACGACGAACTAACAACTAGTCAACTTTTAAAAAGGGTGGCCAACTTAACTGCTCCTACCACTCTGTAAATAGGTAAAGAGTGATTTGTTATACATCAGTGTAGGTCAGTGTATTGTAATTGCTGTAAATTAGTTCTGTTTGCAGTAAAATAATGTCTTTTTATCACTGATAATACCACTACGAAACGTCAGTTCCTAGAAAGCCCTGTGGGCGTTCTAGGAATTAATGTTAAGTACTGGTATTTTCAATGATAAAAAAACAAGACTGCTTTTTTTCATACATCTCAAATAGTGAAGCTTTGAATCGTCATTACGGCGAAATACGGAAATAGATCAGTGTATTGTAATTGCTGTAAATTAGTTCTGTTTGCAGTAAAATAACGTCTTTTTATCACTGATAATACCACTACGTAACATCAGTTCCTAGAAAGCCCTGTGGGCGTTCTAGGAATTAATGTTAAGTACTGGTATTTTCAATGATAAAAAAACAAGACTGCTTTTTTTCATACATCTCAAATTGTGAAGTATATATGTCACTATTTTATTTCATCAAATGACTGATACCGGGTCCCTGTGATCAGACTTTTTGCCCTAAACCATCGGATGTTAACCTTTAGTTTGTGGGGCCGACTTCTCCCAAATTGTCTGGGTCGACTTCCTAGGGGCAGAGTTCTCTTGTACTTCATGGGGGCATCTTCTCTCGTGGGCCGACTTCTCTCAAATTGTCTGGGTCGACTTCTCATAGGGGCCGACTTCTCCTGTAGTTTGTGGGGCCGACTTCTCTCATGGGCAGACTTCTCCGAAATTGTCTGGGCCGACTTCTCCTAGGGGCCGACTTCTCCTGTAGTTTGTGGGGCCGACTTCTCTCATGGGCCGACTTCTCCGAAATTGTCTGGGCCGACTTCTCTTAGGGGCCGACTTCTCCGGGGCCGAGTTCGCAATGGGCCGACTTCTCCTGCTCCCCTTGAAGTAACTGAACATCAGGACATCTTTTCCTGTTAACATATCCAGACTTTCCAGGGAAATTATTAGCTAAGTAGACTTTGATAAGAGCAAAACACAAGTGGATGTGCTCTGTGGGACAGTGTGGGTGGGTGGTGGTGGGGAGGGGGGGACCTCATGAAGAAGAAGATCCTGGGGGGAGGGGGGGGCAAATCAACAGTTATTTTATGATTTTTTAACATAGCATAAATGCATCAGCATAGTTGACTAGTTCTGGATATAACCCGGTGTTAATAGTGGTCCGTGAGCTGAAAATTCACAAGTTTTTTCTTTTATTTTGCCCCCGTGCAAACTTTTCCCTGAAATCCATCCCATTTCCCTGAAAATCACCCTCAGGTTCCCTGAAAAATTATTCTGGAGGTTAACATGTCTGAACACGGCCCGAAGTCAGTAACAGAAACAAGACTATCCCTTGTAAAGCAAGATCTTCCTCAGAAGAAAAAACGATACATTGGATGTATGATGCATGACCAAAACGCCCAAACACCCTAAGGATGAGGATGTAACCCTGGGGATGTACAGAATAATCTTCTGTATAATACGTTAAAACTCCTAACAAATTTTATAAAAAAATTTCACTAAAACAAGCCAAAAAGCTTAACTGGGGGGATCAAGGGAAGGCAGGGAAGGAATACTAAACTAGTGGTACTGTGAGCAAACTCACAAAGTGATACCCCCTCTCCCCCCCCCCCTGCCCCCCCCCCCCCCCTCCCCCCACCTGTCAGAACGGAATTATATTGCTTCATGCACATCTTCATATGGAGTTTGAAACGGTTCAGGAGGATTTGCGCTTATAAGGATGGACAGACGGACAGACGGACGGACGGACAGACGGACAGACGGACGGACGGACGGACGGACAGGGTGATTCCTATATACCCCCCCAAACTTTGTTTGCAGTGGGTATAATAAACAGTGGATAGATCATAATCAATCAGGGATAATGTCAGGCTCATGTCCCGAAATTAGGGAACATGAACTAATTTTAATAAATATTATAAAATTACAGCCCTGAACGTTTCAAACCACCGTTTCTTCCTTCCTTCATCCAGTTCTGTCCTTGGATCCACCAATTTAACCATTGATTTGTGTCTGGCATCATTAATTGAGATTTAAAAAGCACAAATGTCAGTTTGTTGTTATCTGACAAGGGCCAAACAAATAATGATTTATTGGTGCCAGATTCGGTGACTTCCTGGCGTCTGCGCATGCGTGGAGGGTAAAATGTATGGAGGGCCAGATAGGACTTCTAATTTTCGGTTTTGCATGCAAATTTTGGGGATTGGAGGGCAAAATTTGTGTTTGGCCCTAGATATTTTTGGGTTAGCACCAGCTAAGTCTGGGTCATTGATTACAGTATAAAAATATGTGATTACCCATAGGTTTTTTCTATAGTAACTATAAACTGCAATTGTGGCCATGTTTGCAATACGATCAAAATTAAAATGAGGAATGTCGTGGAGGGTGTCCCAGTTATCAACCATGCAAAATATCAAAACATTTGGCTCAGTGGTTTCAGAGGAGAAGAGTTTTCAAAACTGACTAATCAGAATCAAAGAATGCTTCTGGCGACCACGTTTTTTCATGCAACAGGAATAAAATGAGTAAGAGTTGTAGAGAACCTCTCACAGACAATGCCTGCCAAGTCTGGTTCAAATTGGATCAGTACTTTCAGTGAAGATGATAAAAATGTGATTTCCCATAGGGTTTCTATAGTAACTATAAGCCACAATTCCAGTCATAATTGCAACCTGGTGAAGATTAAAATGAGGATCACTGGTAGAGGGGGTTACAGTCATCAGTCACAATAAGTTTTCAAACCATTTGGCCTTGTAGTTTCAAAGAAAATTTTCTTGAAAATGCACACATTTATGAATTCTGTTTCAACAAAAAAAAATCAGTAAAAGAAGGTTAAATATTTTGAAAATAACAATTCTCTCAGACAGTATTCTCTTTTCATAATAACTTTGGATAGGTAAAGGGTTACAGTCAAACACACTTTCCTCCAATATTTGTCAAATCTTAAAAGATAAACAATAATTACTGTCACCTAAGCTGACATGATTGAAACAGAATACAAACACTGTTCATGTTACTTATCAGAAAATACTGTTATCAGATTGAAATTGACAGGTGCCAGTCCTTCTCACGAAGCGGGCGCTATTGCTCTCGCGCCTGGGAACGCCCTGTTTTTTTATTTTCCGAGCGCAAATTGTGACACAGCAATGACAAACATCTAGGTAATGACCTGATAACAAAGGTACATATAAAGTATTGTAACGGTCTGTACATAAATACTGACCGTAGCCTGTAACAAATGTATAGGTAAAGTATTGTAAAGGCGGGTGACAGTCAGATGCTAAAATAGAAAAGAAATCTTTCAGTCCCAGAGTGGGTCTGACTGAACCCCAAAATATTTGTTCTCAAAGCACAGTGATAACAAAGGCACCCCAAAACACACTCGTTCCTGTCCCAAGGTGAAAACAAAGGTTCCCAAGAAGTTTCGTGAAGATACGAGCTGTATAGAAGTTGTGACAAAAAACTGATTGGACCTAATTTCGGTACAAAATGGCCACTGGCAGCCATCTTGAATTTTGGACCGCACCCAGAAACACTTGTTCTCGTCCCAAGGTGATAACAAAGGTACCCAAGAAGTTTTGTGAAGATCGGTTGATAAATGCTGCCTCTAGTCCGAGCCGTATTGACATGTGCACTTACAGTTTATAATTAGCACTGAATAAATAAAGTTCATCTAATTTGCATAATTTCTGCACGAGAAAAAAACCTGTACTATATGTGATGTAATCCATGTTACTAAACATTCATACAAAAATTTACTCAAATCAGAACTTTCATACAGAAGTTCTGTACAAAAGACTGATTGCACTAATTTTGGTACAAAATGGCTGCTGGTAGCCATCTTGAATTTCGGACCACACCCAAAAACACTCGTTCTCATCCCACGATGATAACAAAGGTACCCA
Organism: Pictodentalium vernedei; assembly: GCA_031216915.1. Classification (NCBI taxonomy): domain Eukaryota; kingdom Metazoa; phylum Mollusca; class Scaphopoda; order Dentaliida; family Dentaliidae; genus Pictodentalium; species Pictodentalium vernedei. Next base: position 272,395,766 of record CM062296.1, on the reverse strand, counting down.
AGAAGTTTCATAAAGATTGGTTCATAAATACGGCCTCTAGCCTGAGCCGTATAGAATTTGTGTACAAAAACTGATTAGACCTAATTTCGGTACAAAATGGCCACTGGCAGCCATCTGCCATCTCAGAAACACTCATTCTCGTCCCAAAGTGATAACAAAGGTACCCAAGACGTTTCTTGAAGATCGGTTCATAAATACAGACTCTAGCCCGATCCGTATTGACATGTGTACTTACTGTGTGTAAGTAGCACTGAAAAAATCAAAGTTCATCTAATTTGCATAATTTCTGCACAAGAAAAAACCTGTATTATATGTGATGTATCCCATGGTACTAAACATTCACACAAAAAATTATTCAAATCAGCACTTTCATATGGAAGTTCTGTGCAAAAATTTGATTGCACCTAATTTTGTACAAAATGGCTGCCATCGGCCATCTTGAATTTCGGACCGGACCCAAAAACACTCGTTCTCGTCCCATGGTGATACCAAAGGTACCCAAGAAATTTCGTAAAGATCGGTTCATAAATACGGCCTCTAGCCCGAGCCGTATTGAATCGTTGATGGACAGACGAACAGATGGACAGACGACTGGCCCTGGCATAAGCTCAAATTTGGCTTCGCCAAAGTTGAGCTAAAAATGAAAATCTCTCTATCATTAGAAAATTACATAAACATGGCATAAAATGCCTGACTAGAGTTGTCCCTTTCAAAAATGCACGAAAATCAATTTTGCGGTTGGTCAATAATGGTGATGTGTCATTGCGAGAGCAAATAGCTCCCGTGATTGATTTTGCGAGAGCAATTTTTCACTCCCGGTGTAATATATTCTTGAGAAGGACAGCAGATGCCTGTAAAGACTAATGATGCAAAAATCAAGGTACAGTTAAAACGGTTTACAGTAAAGTCAAAATAAATTGTGTAGGATAATCCAAAAATTATGTATCTTTTTCTTTTTTCTCTTCCTACACTGATAAGACCAGAAGCTAACATCATTTTATGGAAAGCTCTCACTGATAGCTTTCTAGAAAATGTCAGATTCTGATCTTGTCAGGGCAGGAGCAGCAGTTTACTTAGTTTATTGCAGTTATGCTACAGCTTATTTTGACTTGTACTGTATACACAATATTTTGGGGGTTTTTTTTCCCAGTCCTCAGTGGAGAAAACTGGAACCAACCCTTACCAGATTCTCAAAAAACAAATATTTTGCTGACAGTACCAATCTTTTGTGCAGACAGGTGGGGCAATGGGTTAAGCATTAGAATATAGCCTCTGGTGGCCACATATTTCCATCCTCTCACAGACCATTCCTGCGAAGTGTGGTTCACGTCGGCTCAGTAGTTTCAGAGAAGATGAAACTGTGATTTCCCATAGGGTTTCTATAGTAACTATAAGCCGCAATTGTGGCCATGTTTACAACCCGATCAACATTAAATGAGGACCGTTGGTAGAGGGGGTCCCAGTCATTACTTATGTGAAGTATTAAAACATTTGGCCTGGCAGTTTCAGAGGAGAAATTTTTTGAAAATCCACCTATCAGAATCAAAGAATGCCTCTGGTGGCCATGTTTTTCAACCCTCGAGAACAAAATGAGGATCGTTTGTAGAGGACCTCCTATACACCATCCCTGCCAGGTTTGGTTCACATCGGCTTAGTAGTTCCGGAGAAGATGAAAATGGGATTTCCCATAGGGTTTCTATAGTAACTATAAGCTGCAATTGTGGCCATGTTTGCAACCCGATCAACATTAAATGAGGATCGTTGGTAGAGGGGGTCCCAGTCATCGTTTATGTGAAGTATCAAAACATTTTGCCTGGCAGTTTCAGAGGAGAAGATTTTTGAAAATCTACCAATCAGAATCAAAGAATGCCTCTGGCTGCCATATTTTTCAACCCACGGGAACAAAATGAGGATCATTTGTAGAGGACCTCCCATAGACTATCCCTGCAAGGTTTGTTTTCACGTCGCCTCAGTTTTTCCAGAGAAGAAGAGGAAAATGTGATTTCCCATAGGGTTTCAACAGTAAGTATAAGCCGCAATTGTGACCATGTTTGTAACCCAATCAACATTAAATGAGGATCGTTGGTAGAGGGGGTCCCAGTCATCGTTTATGTGAAGTATCAAAACATTTCGCCTGGCAGTTTCAGAGGAGAAGATTTTTGAAAATCTACCAATCAGAATCAAAGAATGCCTCTGGCTGCCATATTTTTCAACCCACGGGAACAAAATGAGGATCATTTGTAGAGGACCTCCCATAGACTATCCCTGCAAGGTTTGTTTTCACGTCGCCTCAGTTTTTCCAGAGAAGAAGAGGAAAATGTGATTTCCCATAGGGTTTCAACAGTAAGTATAAGCCGCAATTGTGACCATGTTTGTAACCCAATCAACATTAAATGAGGATCGTTGGTAGAGTGGGTCCCAGTCATCATTTATGTGAAGTTTCAAAACATTTGGCCTGGCAGTTTCACAGAAGATTTTTGAAAATCCACCAACCAGAATCAAAGAATGCCTCTGGAAGCCATGTTTTTCATCCAACGGGAACAAAATGAGGATCATTTGTAGAGGACCTCCCATAGACCATTCCTGCCAAGTTTGGTTCACACCGGCTCAGCGGTTACAGAGAAGATAAAAATGTGAAAAGTTTACGGACGACGACCGACGGCGGACGCCAAGTGATGAGAAAAGCTCACATGGCCTTTTAGGCCAGGTGAGCTAAAAATGAAAGGATTCTGACTCGGGGATCTGGAGAAGATTTTTAAAGAAATTTCCTCATACTCATATTGCATTAAGTTAACATTTGGGCTCCAATAGGGAGGCCAAATATTAATCCAGAGACCCAATTTGAACAAACTTGAATCTGATCCCCCTAGAGATGTTGTATACCAAATCTGAAAGCATTTTCTGACTGGTAGATCTGAAGACGAAGATTTTTAAAGAAGTTTCCTCATATTGCACTGAGGTACAATTCGGGCTCCCATAGGGAGCTCAAATATTAACTCAGAGACTCAATTTGAACATATTTGAATTTGGTCCCCCCAGAGATGTTGTATATCAAATATGAAAGGATTCTGACTGGTGGATCTGAAGATTTTTAAAGAAATTTCCTCATATTGCATTAAGTTAAAATTCGGGCTCCAATAGAGAGCCCAAATATTAACCCAGAGACCCAATTTGAAAAAATTTGAATCTGCCCCCCTAGAGATGTTGTATACCAAAAATGAAAGCATTTTGACTAGGGAATCTGAAGAAAAAGATAATTTATCACTCAACCAGTTAAAATTCTACTCAAAGGATACCAGCCAACTTGGCTTGTACTGATCAATAGCCTCTTGGGATAAACTTTTAGAAATGAGCTTTGTTTTGACTTTCTTTCCGCGAAGAATTATCTTCATTCTTGGTTTCAGAAAAAGGATGCTGCAATATTCCTGAAAAGAATGAAAAGATTGAAGTGCTTTTTAATATTGTATAGTATATATTCCAATAAAAGTAAAATCCTCGCCATCTGATTGGATGAGAGCTGGCACAGTTTCTTTTATGTTTACGGCTCCAGTAGCAAATGTTACCGTCTGATGTCACCACGCGAAATATATGAAATGGCGTTGCCCTTTTCGTAATTGCTTCATCAACGTAGTGACCAAGAAGCCACTTCATTTTTTCTGGATTTTTCACATGTGCAGCAGACGGCGTTCCAGATGAAGTGTTGTTTAAATTACAAATCAATTTACGATTTGAGATGGAATGAGTTTATCTGGTTTATTGATTATTTATCCAGTGCCGATGTGGGCTATGCCAGAGGTTTCTTACTAAACCTGTGATCATTAACTGGTTGAGCACTACAATTCTTACACTGTGCAGTTGAAACGTGTATATTTTTTTTCAGAAGTTTTACAAATAATGTATGATTCATATATCCTGACTTTTTTACCCTTTCTTTTGATGAAACCCATCAACATGTATACATATTTTTTAAGGTAATTAAATTTTCTTCAAGGCTTCATTTTTTTATTTTACCGTATATTGTATTAATTACAGGTAACACAGGTAAAAAGGTAACTAATTAACAAGAAAAATGGTAAAAATTGAAAACATAAGGGAAAATAAAGATTTTGGACTTTGTTTACTTTCCACTCACAAAACATACCCTTTTATCAAAGGTAACCCTATTGGTTGATTGCGGTGTATAGTAGGTGTATAACAGGTATATTATCATTAACAAGCAAACAGGTAAGAACCATCATGAAAGTCAATTTTTAAAGAAAATTTGTTTTGAAGTTTTTCACAAGCCTCTTACAAGACGTATCCATTGACATATGATACTATGACAGCTAACAACAATATTTGCTGTGCATTGTTTCAGTGGTATGCCACAACAGGTATTACCTGTACTAAATGAGCAAACAGGCAAATGGAAAAAAATAATCGCAAATTATTGTAACCATTATGGAAAAGTTCTACCAGGATATATGTTAACACAAACAGTTGAAAATTCATTACCAAAGGCAGAGGCCACATTTCATTGTTTGAAGATGGTCGCATTGCAGGTGTCTTACAGTTGTTCCAGATAGCTAATTAGCAACCAGGTAAAAAATTAAGAAAAAAAAAAATTATATTTTTTTTTTTATTGGAGTCCCACAAGATACTGCCCTAACACATATCCTGTACAAATAACACTAGCATAATAACTTGTCATATTATGACAGGTAAATTACAGGTAAAATATGTGAATGAATCAAATAAGTTGTAGGATAATAGGTTGTGATCCTGTCTGCACACTGCATGTGCTAACCTGCAGATACACACACAGTTCCTCCTCAAATATGTTGGATAGCCACAAAAAATTTGGGTTATCAACTTATCTCTTATTTTTGCCAACAGCTCTGACACAATTTTATTGTGGTTATCCTACAACTTATATGTGGAGGTACTGTACAAGAACGGCACACGGTATGTGACCCAAAACGTCTAGAGTAGAGGCCGAAATGTCCCACTCCCAGGAGCGAAACATCCAAGTGCCTTGAGAACAAGTATTCACAGGGCCTTCGTTGGGTTATTCACTCTTTCAAAATACACAAGACCCAGGAAAGTATGAGGGGTGGGGGTGGGGACGAGCATCTCAACATATTTTTAAAAAAAATATCTGAACGGCAGTGTAAAAGAACTGTTGACAATTTACCTTGGATTCTGATGCCGGAACACCTGTTTGACACAATTTGTATTGTATTTGTAAACAAGATGGCTGGCTCGCTTCAATAAAAATATATCTTACATAATGTTCCTGGCATTGGGAAGGGGGTCCTTTCTTTTATTGTGTTCTCCGTTGGACATGTCAATTCTACATTTTTAATGCATGAATAAATATGCGTGAATGAATGCCAAACAGGCACAACAGATGAACAGTGCAATGACGCCATTGCAAATTTCCTGCATAAATTAACTCAGATTTCGACCTTCACTTCCGTCTGGATAATTCTCGAATTCTGTATTCTTTTTGATGAAATAATGCACCCCCCATCATATTTATTTGTATAACAATAATTATTGATTTTAACAACTTTTATGAACAAAAGTTGTCTTGTTATTTACTGCTAAAAATAGTCCAAAATATCCGCACGTGCGTTTCAACTTTTATTCTCCAAGTTTACAATTAAACAAGAGTCTCCAAGGGGCCTGAGGGCGCTCACCTGACATGGTAGCCTAAATATCAACCCAGAGACTGATTTCAACAAGTTGCATCTGCTCCTCCTAAGAAAAGCTTATACCAAATATCCAAAGATTCTAACCAGTGGATCTAAAAAAAAAAGAAGATTTTTAAAGAATATTCCTCATATTGAACTAAGTTATAATTCAGGCTCCCACAGGAAGCCCATATATGAACTCAGGGACATGGCTTTAACAAACTTGAATCTCACCCCCCTAAGGATGCTGCACACCAAATATCAAAACATTTCGACTGCTGGATCTGAAGAAGAAGATTTTTTAAAGAAAATTCATCATTTTGAACTAAGTTACAATTCAAGCTCCCACAGTGAGTCCAAATATGGACCTAGGGACATGGCTTGAACAAACTTGAATCTCCCCCCCCTCCCCCCCCCCCCCCCCCCCCCCCCATAAGGATGCTGCATACCAAATATCAAAACATTCTGAAGAAGATTTTTAAAGAAAATTCCTCATTTTGAACTAAGTTATAATTCGGGCTACCACAGTGAGCCCAAATATGAACCCAGGGACTTGGCTTGAACAAACTTGAATCTCACCCCCTAAGCATGCTGCATACCCAATATCAAAAGATTCTGCCTGCTGAATCTTGAGAAGAAGATTTCAAAGAAATTTGCCTGAAATGCACTAAGTTCAAATTTGGGCTCCTATACTGAATCCAAATATAAACCCAGGGAGCCGGTTTGAACAAACTTGAATCAGATCCACCCCACAATGTTGCATACCAAATATCAAAAGATTCTAACTGTTGGATCTGGAGAAGAAGATTTTTGAAGAAATTTGCCTGAAATGCACTAAGTTCGAATTCGAGCTTCTATAGTGAACCCAAATATGAATCTAGGGAGCCGATTTGAACAAATTTGAATCAGATCCACCCCACAATGTTGCATACCAAATATCAAAAGATTCTGCCTGCTGGATTTGGAGAAGAAGATTTTTTAAGAAATTTGCCTGAAATGCACTAAGTTCAAAATTGGGATCCTATACTGAGCCCAAATATAAACCCAGGAGGGGGGGGGGGGGGGGGGGGGGGGGGGGGGGCGATTTGAACAAACTTGAATCAGATCCACCCCACAATGTTGCTTACCAAATATGAAAAGATTCTGCCTGCTGGATCTGGAGAAGAAGATTTTTTAAGAAATTTACCTGAAATGCACTAAGTTCAAATTAGAGCTTCTATAGTGAGCCCAAATATGAATCTAGGGAGCCGATTTGAACAAACTTGAATCAGATCCACCCCACAATGTTGCATACCAAATATCAAAAGATTCTGCCTGCTGGATCTGGAGAAGATTTTTTTAAGAAATTTGCCTGAAATGCACTAAGTTCGAATTCGGGCTTCTATAGTGGGCCCAAATATGAATCCAGGGGGCCAATTTGAACGAACTTGAATCAGATCCACCCCACAATGTTGCAAATATCAAAAGATTCTAACTGCTGGATCTGGAGAAGAAGATTTTTGAAGAAATTTGCCTGAAATGCACTAAGTTCGAATTCGAGCTTCTATAGTGAGGCCAAATATGAATCTAGGGAGCCGACTTGAACAAACTTGAATCAGATCCACCCCACAATGTTTCATACCAAATATCAAAAGATTCTGCCTGCTGGATCTGGAGAAGAAGATTTTTGAAGAAATTTGCCTGAAATGCACTAAGTTCAAATTCAAGCTTCTATAGTGAGCCCAAATATAAATTTAGGGAGCCGAATTGAACAAACTTGAATCAGATCCACCCCACAATGCTGCATACCAAATATCAAAAGATTCTGCCTGCTCGATTTGGAGAAGTAGATTTTTGAAGAAATTTGCCTGAAATGCACTAAGTTCGAATTCAAGCTTCTATAGTGAGCCCAAATATGAATTTAGGGAGCCGATTTGAACAAACTTGAATCAGATCCACCCCACAATGCCGCATACCAAATATCAAAAGATTCTGCCTGCTCGATCTGGAGAAGAAGATTTTTGAAGAAATTTGCCTGAAATGCACTAAGTTCGAATTCAAGCTTCTATAGTGAGCCCAAATATAAATTTAGGGAGCCGATTTGAACAAACTTGAATCAGATCCACCCCACAATGCTGCATACCAAATATCAAAAGATTCTGCCTGCTCGATCTGGAGAAGATTTTTGAAGAAATTTGCCTGAAATGCACTAAGTTCGAATTCAAGCTTCTATAGTGAGCCCAAATATGAATTTAGGGAGCCAATTTGAACAAACTTGAATCAGATCTACCCCACAATGCTGCATACCAAATATCAAAAGATTCTGCCTGCTCGATCTGGAGAAGAAGATTTTTTAAGAAATTTGCCTGAAATGCACTAAGTTCGAAATCGGGCTCCTATACTGAGCCCAAATATGAACCCAGGGGGCCGATTTGAACAAACTTGAATCAGATCCACCCTACAATGTTACATACCAAAAATCAAAAGATTCTGCCTGCTGGATCTGGAGAAGATTTTTTAATGTTTTTCCCATTGCCTACAGTGTTAAAAAGTGCTGACTCAGCACTTTTTCAAAGTCCTGAAAAAAGTACCTTGTTATCAAACCGATAGGGATTTTTTTTAACCATTCTATTCTACTGGATAAAAGTAAGCTTTATACAAAATAAGAATTCTCTGTGCCGTGTAGTTTTGGAGATATGGCAGTTTTAAGGTTTTTCCTATTTTTAGCTCCCGAGGTTCCCACGGGGCAATGAGAAAATTTGTTTTTGCATCAATCAACTACTTATGACCCATTATCATCTCATATCAAATTTGGTTCAAATCGACCTCACGGTTCAGAAAATATAAATTTTAGGCGCGGCCAAAATTTTTGCCCCTCCCATAACAAAGGCAAATAATGCCCGACAAACTTCTCTTGAACAAACTTGATTGTACACCTCAAAAGGAAGATGCATACCAAATATCAAGTCTCTGCTACTGCTGGTTCATGAGAAGAAGATTTTCAAAGATTTTGGTGCCCCTTGGGGACATGGCCCCACTCAGGAGGAGGGGCAACTTCATTTGAACAAATCTGAATTGACATTAGGTAATAAACATTTACCAAATATTGGGCCAGTGGTTTCTTTGGAGAAGTTGGTTTTGTAAAGTTTACGCCAGATGACAACGGACGGAAAGCGATTAGTCAAGCTCACCTTGAGCTTTGCTCAGGTGAGCTAAAAAATGACAACTACAGTACGTTCAACGTGGATTGTAACAAAAACACTGCTGCAGTGTGTTCTCCACCATGGAGTTCCAGTGGACCACAGTGTTTGATCAGTGGAAGACAGTTTTTCAAAACACTGTGACCCACCATGGTCACGAGTGTTAAGGATTAGCTTAATTGCTTTTGCATGTCAGTTTCTCTGCTGATTAATAAATACTGTCTTGTGACGTCAACTGGCAAGACAACTGCGTTTGTTACTGGTAGTAGATAATTTATTTTAAATTTAAATTGAATTTGGCGAAGGCTGACGGCGACTATTGCTGTGGTTTGAAATTGTTAATTGGGAATAGAACAGTCAGTTCCATTTGGTTATGTACAAAGTCCTCGTCATTTTCGAAACTAAACTGATGTATTTGTGTGATCGAATTGATCGAGGAAATAAATAAACAAGACTTGAGAAAAAACAACTAATATTCGCGAAGTTCCCAATTTCACATTTTGTTTACATTTGTAGGCCAACACGTGATGAACCGTGTTTTTCTTGGGTCGGAAGTGGGGGGCGAAAAAGCCTCCTGCGTCACGAAAGAGCCCCACAGCGCACAGCTAATGATCGAAGTGATACCAAGTTTACAATATTAAGTCAACTCGACCAGCCCATCCCCTTTCCCGTCTTACTCTTGTCGGGCTACGCAATTAAAGATTCTTATAAAAAGGATATAGTAAAAAGAAAATATAGTGTTTTTGAATGGATACCAAAACGTATCTCACTCATGACTGAAACTAATGATTTATTTACAGGGTTGGGGGGGGGGGGGGGGGGGGTACGGGAGATATCTGCATACCGAAACAAATATCCTTCATCCAATTCTGTAGGGGTTTCCCTGGTTTGTACATACATTTATATTCTTTGCATTTGCAGATTTTTCAACGTTCCTCTACGTTGTTGTTATTTGTATTATCAATTGAAATAGCTAAGCCTGTGTGTATGAAAAAAATACGTGGGTGAATATAAGGGAGATGCCGCATTAAAATATCTGAACGCCGGACAAAAACCATGGGACAATAACCCATGCGGACAAAAACCCATGCGGACATAAACCCATACTAGGGCGGACAATAACCCATACTAAGCGGCCATTTCCCCCCTTTTTTTAATTGTGGAGTTTATTTGGTTTTTGCGGTTATTTTATTTTTGTTTCACTTGATTTTTTTTTCACTTTGGATTAAACTTATTCCTCTTTTTCTTTTTTCCATTGTATTTTCTCTTTTTTTTTGTTTTGTTTTCTTAATAATATTACATCTATGCCCATATGGCAGGATTAAATCCGCTTGTTTTGGAGCTGACTTTTTATGCATTGTTCAATGCATTGTTTGTTGTTTTTCCCAGTGTTGATTAGAATTAGATGCTGGCACTGATCTTTTTCTCGTTGCAATTTATAGTTGTCACTTTTGTTTCTTTAACAATCACAATGTCGGAAGGTACCAGATGATTTTTTATGCTGGTTTATGTGGTTTTTAGTGCTGACAAAACAAATCATTCCACAGTATATCTCATGTTTGTTGGCGTTAAAAAAATCCAGGCCCTTGTATTAAATGCATTCCAATAAATAATACAGGGGCCTGGGTATTTTTTAACACCAACGAACTTGAAATATATGTGGTTTTTAGTGCTGACAAAACAAAATCTGGCATTGTATATCTCAAGTTCGTTGGACAACAAACGAGCTACGCAACCAAAGTTGTGAATTGGTATCAAAACACAACCTTTGAAAATAGGATTGGGAAAGCAATAAACTTTGTATAGTGCAAAGGATAATCAGTTTAGATGGAAACCTTGTCACATCACAATATCATATATCATGGATTAACATAAATGGCAAAGTAACTAACTATGCGTAAATAGGATCAGCCTTTGTGTTCCAAGAGTGAAGCTTATTTATGGTGCAGATAAAAAAGAGGGAGAGTGACCATAACAATATGGAGACTGATAATGTGGCTTTCTTTATTGTTTAGACACCAATGTATGAGAATCTGAATCAATTAAATGTAAACACAATTAAATTTCTAAGGGACTGTGGCAGTTTAAAACACGTACATAAACATTACGAGTAGTCATTCCAATATATTTCAGGTTTATTGGTGCAAAAAGAGAAGAAAAAAAAATGTTGCGTTATAAGAAAAGCCTTGAAATATATTGAAATGAGCACTCGTAATATATATTTGAATACATGTATATATGAATTCTGTCAATGTCTGAATTTAAATGTAATATGTGCTACTTCGAAATGCTCTTTTGTTATTGTTTTTATTTATAGGACAATGTGTTTTCTCTTGAAACTGAAAGTAAAATAAAACAAGAGGCCTGTCACGCCTAGAGAGCTCCGCTGAGAATAATTGATGACACACTGTCTATTGATAATACATATTGTTATGAAGTTTGGTGTAAAAATATTCAGAGGTTCAGAAATTATGGCTTGGACAAACAAATATCAAAAATATCTTAAGATTTTCTTGATCCTGTGACCTGTGACCTTGACCCTGTGGATTTACAGACCGCAGAATAATTGATGACACACCGTCTATTGATAATACATATTGTTATGAAGTTTGGTGGAAAAAATATTCAGCGGTTTAGAAATTATGGCTCAGACAAATAAAATGTTGACGACGGACGGATGGACGGACGGACGGACGGACGGACGGACGGACGGATGGACAGACGGACGGACGACAGACGACGGACGACGGACGAATCAGTATAAGAAAAGCTCTGCTGACTTTGTCAGCGGAGCTAAAAAGATTAACATGAAAAGTGTTTTTAATTTTGTTAATTTTCCCGGAGAAGTGTCCGCCCATGTAATTCACAAAGTAATCTGTTGAAACATTCAAAATTTTCCAAAAAATGTCAACAAAACCACGTCATTGGAACGGGCTTGTCGTCACATGATGTGGTTTTGTTGAAATTTTTGGGAAAATATTTAAAAAATTTAAATTAAAAGAATAAATTTTATTAAAATTTAAATTCATGGGGTAAAATTACAATTCATGGGTTATTGTCAGCCCAGTATGGGTTAAAATCCGCCTCTTCATAAAATTTCAATTCATGGGTTATTGTCCGCCTAGTATGGGTTTTTGTCCGCATGGGTTATTGTCCCATGGTTTTTGTCCGCATGGGTTATTGTCCCATGGGGTTTTATCAGCGCACCAAATATCTGCGAATGTGCCATTCTAGGAGAGAGTACACTTCAGTGGGAAAGAGATAGAGAGACAGATATACACACAGTGAGGAGGGGAGTCAGAAAAAGTGAAAGAAAATTAGTACACGAAAGTATACGCAAGTGCGGATATGTCTGCATATTACTCTGTGTGTGTTTGAGGTTAAAAATTCGCACTGGCACAGACATTTCCTACTGAAACGTTTTTTTTTCTTTTAATATGCCGCTGAAAAATTGCAGGATCTCCATCATCAAGGTATGTCTTAGTCTCAAAGGCAGTTGGGATAATACTGGTAAGTCAAAACTAGGGTACAGAGTTGAAATGGTTAACCAATTAATCGATTAACCAATGATCAATGTCTTGCTCAACCAAAAAGGTAATTGATCGATTAACCATTGCTTTTGAACTACTGTATTTTCTGGGTTAACAAAGGAACAAACTTGCTCCAAAACAGGCAAACATTGTCACACTGACTCACATCAATTATATGAGACAGAGTAAAGCATGCAAGTTACGTGATGACATACTTGTTCACTTGCATGATCATTATACTGTATCAGTAGCTGGAACTGGTCATTCTTAAGTTAACCTTTACCCAATGCGGGTAGTAGATGACACTTGCAAAATAGATTCTTGAATTAATAAAATTTTTCAATTTCTGTCTCAATAATATAGCTTATGAACCCTCATTGGAACGATCTCGTTGAGCTCATTCCAATGAGGGATCATAAGCTATGTTTTTGAGACAAAAATTGAAAACATAATAAAATCTGAATGGAGATTTTTGTGTGTAGAGCTGGCCGATTTTGTCCTTTACGTTGGGTAAAGGGTTAATGCTATAAATCATCAACGGTACAGCAATTATTCAGCTACCTATAAGGGCAAGTGATTAATCGGTTAACCAAGGTTTATCCACGTGATTAATCGATCAAGAAAACCCTTTAACCATTTCAGCTCTACTAGGGTATAATATACTCCCAGGTTTTCAATGAACCAGAAACTGGATTATTTTAAAAAGAAAATCGGAGAACCAGGATATTCTCGTTTTCATAAATCTCAATGATAATTACGACCAGCAGCCTGGGAGTAATTGTCATTGAGATTGAAGAAAGCAAGAATTTCCAAGTTGACAGCAAGTATATAGCAGAACGAACAATGGTCGTTCCTTTTGGCAATTCAATTTTGGACACATGCAGTTCTAAATACTAATGCTCATACTGGGATCTCTAATATGTGCATTAGCATTCAGAACTGCATGAACCCCAAATTAAGGGATGTTAAAAAAGGTAGTTACATGATCAGTTGGAGTTATCAGGTGAAAGAGCAATGAAATTTAAAGCAAACTGCTGACAGCTTGGGGAAAAACACTGCCATTGTTATGGCCGACAAGCGCATCATTAACATTTCTGTTCCGCCCTTATTTTCCGGTAAACAGGAACAGAAATTAAATGAAGGTGGAATTTTTAGAATGATGGGCATAAGTCAACTATTTTTGCTCCAACACTAGCAAATTCAACCACGAAGCTCTGATTGTAATGAATAAAATAGAAAAAAATATGGATATAAGTGATTTATATGTATAATAAAAGACTCTTGGTAAATACATTCCATGTATATCTATTTTGTTTTTGTTTTATTTATTACCATCAGCACTTCAAATGCCAATGATCTAATAATGAACATCTAAAAACAGGAAAAAATAATCGACTGTTAATAGTGTTATTTTCTGGGATTATGTGCCCAAACTGATTCTCTTCCAGAAGGGTGGGAACTGCACTAAATGTCTGGGAGTAAACATGTGTGGCTTGAACCAACTTGAACTGACCTCTACATCAGTGTGGTCCATCACCGAAGACTTTGCTTTTGATTGACTTCTCTCTCCCCAAACTGAATTATAGTATGGGTGAAAACTCTGCACTGCTGGTGTTTTTGCAATTATCCACTCACAACAAGCATTCAAAAGCCAATTGTAAATTGTGCGGAAAAAATACAGAGAATTATCCAACAGCAGAACCTGATCCTGAAACAATGAAAAGGTAGTAAATTATGGAATTTGCAGAAATTAATCAAAACAAGGGTCCCCATGGTGCTTTAATCACTCAAATGAAAAAGTTAAATAATTGACTGATGTCGTATTTAATTCTCACTGAGAAAATAATTGGTCTGATACACTGTGATATAAGATGACTTTCAGGGGGATGACAGGTAGACAGCTAATCTGGCTATGTCATCTTCCTGCGGTATACATGCATGTTTCATTGTACACACTAATTTAGTTTAGAGGTTGTATGCTGCAAACAAAATTATCAGTTATGAGTTGTTTAAAGAAGGATTTGAGGCCACATTCAGCATCTATGACTAGTTAAACACAACATAGGAATGAAGTTATCTATTGTATTATTGAAATGGGGGGGGGGGGGGGGGGGGGGGGGGGTGATTCATTGATTCAGTCCAGCTAGAAATTCAAGTATCTCACTTCATGTGCAATGCCACTAGAAATGCTCCAGTGCATGGGCATGCTCCCGCCCTGGAATGGGTCAGCCCACTAGTTTTTTATAACTCAGTTGTCCAAGTCAGATGATTTCCTGGGGTGACAGTAGGTTGATGTTTTTCATAAAAATCACTTGAAATTTTCGAGAACTCATTTTAAATAAAAAAACACCAATAAAATCACTTGAAATTCTACACAACTCAATTTAAAGCACAAAAAAAACCCCATGGTGCAATGCCACCAGTATCCCCCACAAAGAAGTGGTTTACTAAAAAGGGGACAAATTTGTTGGGGGTTGGTCGCCCATCAACATACAAAAGATATATCTACCAATCCAAAGTTATTAGGGACGGACAAGCGGAAGGACGGAACTCATTTCTATATCCCCAGCAAACTTCATTTTGGCGGGGGGATAATTACCCAATAAAGGCCACCCAGGGTGAACATTTTGTTTTGCATAAAATCATTCAAAATCCTTCAAAAACTCATCTTAAAGAAAGAAAAATGCACACAATGGATCCCAGCTCTGGGTCAACGGGAGAATTTACCTTTTTTGCATAAAATCACTTGGAATTCTTTAAAACTCCTTTTAAAGCCAAAAGAACCCCCACAAATCACCCAATGGACCGGGTTAACAGCGTTACATAATTTGGGGGCGCATAAAATCAAAACTCTTTTTACAGCAAACATGCATAACAACTTTTGTTTCACTTCAGTACAATATTTTTTGAGGAGTTAATAATGTGAAGTTCTTGTTGGATGAATGGCTGGATGACAGACAGAAAGTGATTAGCAAAGCTCCCCTTGAACTTTGGTCAGGCACGCTGAAAATTGGAGTGTTTTCTTAAAAAGCCAAAATTCACAAATTAATGGAAATCACCCATGACTTAAGTATATACAATTTTTTATGATTTTGAAATTGTGGCAATGTGCAATGCTTTAATGTTGTTTATTCAATTTTCCACTTTGAAGCTGCTACACAAGTCTAACCTCACCTGCATTTGTTGTAAAACTTTGTTACAAATATGGATTTGAAGGATAGCTTAATTTGGTATCAAGAAGCAAGAATGTGAAGACTGATGACATATGGACAACATCAGATAACATACGGACAATATCGTCACATAATACATCACATTTCCATGGGTGTACAAAACTATGCAACCGTCTACCTAACATAATATGTGAACAACTCTAATTTCCTCTAATATTGAAATTATTTTATCCTCTTTCAAACCATAATACAGTGGAACCCACTTAACAGTGTATCTCTTAACTGAATAATTCTCTTAATTGAATATAACTTCCAATCACAAAACAATTTACCAAATCTTCAGTACAAATTTTATCTCTTTATTAAGGTTTAATGACACTTTAACAGCCAAGGTCATATCATGTCGGTGACAGTTTTACGGTTGGAGGAAGCCAGAGTACCTGGAGAGAACCACCGAGCAACGAAGAGCAGCTGCCAGCTCCCCAACATCGTAACTCTGCACTGCAGCACAGGCAGGGTTAGATTGGTTGAAGACATGCGCACCATCGAAGTCCAGTATGCCTTAGTGCACAATGTCATCGTGCCCCCTTGTGGACAATCGGGGTTAAGTGCCTTGCACAAATTTTATCTTTTAATTGCATATTGGTTAATTGATTAAACAAGAAAATCAGTTAAACTGATGGATGCTCCCTGACAGTCGACTTAGTAACAAGCAGATTCGTAAAATTGTGGTCCGCCACCAGGGGAAATAATTTAGCACATGTCTTTGAAATGCAAGGACAATAACTCTGGTGAAAAATATGCAGGCAACTTTTATAACATGTGCAGGAGTGGCTTGTCACAAGGATCCATCATACCAAATTGCATTAAAATCCATCTATACCCCCCCCCCCCCCCCCCCCCCCCCCCCCAACTGGTAAGATATTGCTGCATATGGAAAACAATCCTGAAAAATTGAGAAAGTAAGGACCGTAACTCTGGTGAAAAACATGCTGGCAACTTTTTTATAACATGTGTAGGAGCGGTTTGTCACAAGGATCCCTCATACCAAATTTCATTGAAATCCATCCACTCACTGCTGAGATAGCACTGAAGACAGACGGATGCACATATGGATGGATGGACGGATGGATGGATGGGCAGATGGATGGACAAAGCAGCGAATATATGATCCTCTGAAATGTTTTTGGGGTGCATAAAAATTCTACAAAATGTCAAAAAGCTTCCCTCACAACTGCCAAATTCCCTTTGTTTATAGCATACAATATAAAAGAGCCAATGTAGTTCTTTATAGTGCATGATCTGTGTATTTTCATAGAGATCAGGAGCACTCAAATGTATGTCAATAATTCAGAATTCCATGTTGTCAGACAAGTGGTCTGGTCCATTATTATAGTGTGTACTTATGGGTAATGAAAAGGTAAATCACATTTCTGCTTTGACAACTGTATCCACCCCAGCCAGCTGCACCCATCCCGTGACCTCAAAATGACCTGGTCATGCCCTCAGTTAAGGTCATGACACCTTCTTGTGGAGGTATAAAAGGAAGTGATCAACAGTGACCTCTGGCTTTCATGCCACTGAAAAAGAACGCAATAGTTCAAAACTAGGTTAATGGGCAACTGCTCCTAAACCACCGAGAAAGCCTGCACTAGTAACGTCGATTCCAACCCAATGACATCCCCATCCACTGAGGCCCTCATGGCCGAAATGTATGGAGACCTGCCAAGGAGCATCAGGACTAACAGTGTATTCTACCAAGAATCACCCCCCGCCTACCAAAATGCATGACCCGACCAAAGTGGTCCTAGTCACAAGTCCAGGTAAATATCTCTCACATGACCTTCAACAAAGAGGTCATAGGTCAAAAGTTAACAACTTTTTCTCCCCCCTCCCACCCCGGGTTTATTTGACCTTTTTATCTTTGTGGTGCACCCATTTCGTGACCTCAATTTGATCCAGTCATACCCGCAATTGACAGGGTCATGACACCCTCTCGTGGGGGTATAAAAGGGAGTGAGCAGTAGTTACCTCTGGCTTTCATGCCACTGAAGAAGAACACAACAGTTCGAAACTAGTTTGGCTCAGGAAAACTCCAGTTAGCAATACAGTAACCATTGAAATTGGGCTAACATACTTTATATATTATATTTTATTCCCTTTGTTTATAGACCTATTTGGCCTCAGTATATTCAATACAGGCATTTAATCTATTATAGCTTGTTTGACAGTGCATTATGAGCTCTGTCAATCAAGAAAAATAGCATAAATGTTCAGTTAATCTCTAGAATACAGGAAAATGACCAAATCCCAGTTAATTTAATACTCCTTTTAACTGAATAATTTTCATAGGCAAACTGGCGATTCAATTAAAAGGGTTTCACTGTAACCTATATTACCCCTTAATTAAAATGGGAACATGAAACTAGTTTCAACGATGGGTGATAGCTTGATTTTTAAGTTATGAATTTTTAAAAGTTTCAATGGCTATCTCGGTTTATTTTGCTTGTATTAAAAGAATTCAGCAAGTTTGTGAGAGGCATGTTTTAGATCTAAAAGTGAAATTTTAATATTATTCAAGATGCAGGTATATTCCCTCAAACATTTGTCCAGTAATAAGTAATAGAAAGAAGAAGTCTCTCAGCCTAACAATATTAAAGTTTTGTTGTCTATGACCATGACCATGACGGTATGACCTTGGAGCAAAGTTGCGACACAGCTTTGAGTCATGAGCAATAATTGTATCACCTATGAATAAGATCTGTCAATTATAGCAAGTTATATGGACTGGACAAGTGCTGTATAACAATATAAAAGTTTTGCCGTCTGTGACCTTGACCTTGATCATATGACCTTGGATCAAAGTCATTACACACCTTGGAGTCATGAGCAATAATTGTACCAAGCATGAATAAGATCTGTCAATCATACCAAGTTATATGGTCTGGACAAGAGCTGTATAACAATATCCATGTTTTACTGTCTGTGACCTTGATGATATGACCTTGGATCAAAGTGGGGACACACCCTTGAGTAATGAGCAATAATTGTACCAAGTATGAATAAGATCTGTCAATCATATCAAGTTATATGGACCAAACAAGGGCTGTATAACAATATCAAAACTTTGCTGTCTGTGACCTTGACCTTGATGATATGACCTTGGATCAAAGTCGCGACACATCTTTGAGTCATGAGAAATAATTGTACCAAATATGAACAAGAACTACCAATTAGATCAAATTATATGAACCAGACAAAAATTATAGTAAAATATTAAAGTTTTCTTTAATGTTACCTGATCAATGGGGCCAATGACCTTCACTTTGAGGGGACTGACCTCATTATAACTAATGATACATTGTTTAGTGGCAATACATACGGTTACAAAGTTTTGTTAAAAAATATGGCCTGGTCAAACAAAATGTTGATGAGTGGATGGATGGATGGACGGATGGATGGATGGATGGATGGATGGATGGATGGATGGATGGGATGGACGGATGGATGGATGGATGGACAGACTGACAATGGATGACGGGCAATGGACAACTTAGCTTTAGAAAAGCTCTGCTGACATTTTGTCAGGTAAAGCTAATCAGCTGCAACAATAAAAGTATCACAAAATAATTTGCTGAATACACACCCTTAATGATCTGGTGTATTCCGGAGAATACACTTGAATTGGTCTATGAATGGTGCTTGCATCAAAGAGTTGTGTTTCTGGATTTCGAATATCATACTCATCACTTTCAAAATCTAATTCTAGTTTCCCATCACTGCCTCTGAAAAAAGAATATTATCATGTTGTATATTCATTTAAAGGGACAATAAACTGTTGTGTTGAAAAAAATAAGATGACCATTTAACAAAACCATAATGTATGTTACGCAAAAATACCCTCATGTTTTAAATATCATTTATATGAAAGCATCCAATTCGATTAAATAAATTAACTTCTAGGCAAGAATTTATTGTATATTTAAAAAACACTGCCCTATTTTTTCAATCCAAAATTGGTAGCCAAATAACTCACAGAAAATTCTGAAATGGTGTCATTTTCCAGATGTATCGAAAACAGTATTCTCAGATGGAGAAGTTTGTGTGCACATGCATCTATTTCTAGCATACACATTAATGAAGTTTCTTTCTGATTGTCATTATTGATAAACATGCTGTGGGTTTCATTGGATACACAACTGCAATTTATTTGAAATAATAAAGTTCTTTTTTTATCTAATTATACCCAATTAGAGCGAAAATAATGAATACTTGTTGTTCTTGTCAGTCAATTATTTGAGCAGCAACAAAGTTAAAATTATAAACTGCAGGTATTCATATATGATATCCAGGAAAGGATTTCATGGATTTGTTTAAAAATTTAAATAAATTTTGGGTAACTTTGTTTATATTTTTGCAAAGTCGTGTTTTCCGATATTTCATCTGCATTAAAACTTTTTAATTACAGATTCAAGTCATTTCATGTTGCTTCTGATTTTGTATACTTTGCATGCAGTAGTATTTTTCCCATGCTCTTTCACAAGGAAGCAAAATCTAAGAGTGAATATTTTTCACATTAGCAGCTTATTGTCACTTTAATGTACAATGTGAATATTATGTGATCGACAAACTAAAACCAGAGGCTCAAGAGAGTCTAAATTCTTCCCCGGATCAAGTTGCCCGCAATGAGTAAGAGTATTAGTGTTGAGGGATCAGAAAGAGAGAGGCAAAAATGAAGTGTCACCTTGTACATGTGTGCATACAAAGGCAGGAAGCCAAAAGGCTCCAAAAAATGTTTGTTTCAACTCCAACTCCCTGCACACATGTAATGTTTGAGATTATGTTGAAACATGACAAAGCCATCAGATGTGTGAAGAAATGGAGTGAAATGGAAGTCAACAAGGACATGATTGGGAAAGTTTTTTTTTTCCTTCTATAAATTAGGGGCTTCTGGTTGTGAATCCTTTTCCACTCAAAAACAGATGTAATCATTCATGAAAACAGAACATTTGATTGAAATAAAATGATAAATTTATACCAATTTGTATATTTTTATACTTAACAATGGCCCAGACATAGCTGATGCTAACTCTAAAATATCTAGGGCCAAACACAAATTTTGCCCCCCAATCCCCAAAATTTGCATGCAAAACCGAAAATTAGAAGTCCTAACTGATCCTTCATACATTTACCCTCTGCGCATGCGAAGACGTCAGGAAGTGACTGGAATTGGCGCCAACACCATTCTTTGTAAAAGAGAGTATTACATAATAATTCAGCGGCGAGGTATGAGTGTCCACTCATGGGAGGGCGCTTCCCATCTGGGCCATTGGTAAGTATAAAAATATACAAATTGGTATAAATTTATCATATTTTTACACAGTATACCAATGGCCTAGACATAGCTGAATCGTAAATAGGTGGAGGGCTTAAGACTTCTGAAATAATTCCAATCCTGCAATCCATAATGAAGGAACTTACATGTAAAACAGTTAGGAATTACATGTCTCTCTATACAGTAATAGAGGAGACATATTCTAAACAAGGAGCCCAATGAAGTAATTCCTTAATGTAAGTATGAAGACAAGTTCCTAATTTTCCAAGGCTAGCCCAGACTAAGCCCCCAAAATTAGGATGGCATATCTGAGAATAAGAGAAAATCTCCCACAAACATATGCCTTATAATAACATTTCAGCTGTATGCAGGATATAAATACGGATAAAAACAGCATCCTTCAAAGATACATATATTTTAAGCCAGATTATGGGTAAAAACACACCCACCCACCCCCCCCCCCCCTTTTTTTGAAGAAACCTTCAAAATAAAAATGGGGGAGAGCTCTCGAAACAATAAGAGCGGTACCCAACAACAATATAATTAATCGTCGAACACGCACTCAGGTATTAATTCAAGATTAATAAATGGTGCTTAATGTTACTTCAGAAGTTATGGCTATAGCGACGATCCTGGAAATTAATATTGCACAGTAAATAGCATACACTGCAGACAACATACACAGATACGTTGAAAACCAGTGATATAAAATATAACATACACATATCTAATCAAGCCACACTGAACGATTCCTGAAGAGAAAGCACACTTCCTACATGATCCATAGGCGGCCACTGTACAATAAATTCCAGTAACAACACTCTCCAACGTGAATAATCCGATATCTATGATCGTAAAAGCACGTGTAATATGAGTACCAAACAAAATAAAAACTTGTATCTAGAGATGTACAAAGGTATGATTAACAGGCTCCTACACGGACTGCCCCCAAAATAAATTATTATTTCAAGGTCCACCGAATACAATAAAGCATTAGCCTAATAATAACTAGTGTTTGACCACCGAGGTGGTATTAGTCCCCTTGTGACATAAGGTGTTTTTGTCACAGAAGACACTAGATTATATAAGCATTTTGGATTTTGAAAAAAAAAAAATTGAGCGTGCATAATCCCCTCACAACCCTTTATCCATGTACCATATATGAAAGGCGTAGCTTGAACCATGTTGGAGGGAGGGGTGGTAACATAAAATAGAGAAAAAAGCTTAAAAAACACAACAAAAATGGCCGCCATTCTGCCATCTTGGATTTTGAAAAATAAATATTGACTGTGCATCATCACCTCAGAACCATTTATCCATGTACCAAATATGAAAGGTGTAGCTTAAAGCATGTTAGAGGGAGAGGTGGTAACATAAAAACAAACAGACAGACGGACAGACAGACAGACAGACGTTAGATTTTGAAAAAAAAATATTGAGCGTGCATAATCCCCTCACAACCCCTTTATCCATGTACCATATATGAAAAGTGTAGCTTGAACCATGTTGGAGGGAGCAGTGGTAACATAAAATAGAGAAAAAAGCTTAAAAAACACAACAGAAATGGCTGCCATGGCGCCATCTTGAATTTTGAAAAAAAAATATTGAACGTGCAACATCCCATTACAACCCTCTATCCATGTGCCAGATATAAAAAGTGTAGCTTGAACCAAGTTAGAGTGAGGGGTGGTAACATAAAATAGAGAAAAAAGCTTAAAAAATGGCCGAAATGCCCCCCATCTTGGATTTTGAAGAAAAAATATTGAATGTGCATCATCGCCTCCCAACCCTCTATCCATTTGCCAAATATGCCAAGTGTAGCTTGAACCATGTTGGTGGGAGGGGTGGTAACATGAAAATAGAGAAAAAAAGCTTAAAAAACACAACAAAAATGGCCACCATTCTACCATCTTGGACTTTGAAAAAAAAATTTTGAGCGTGCATCATCCCCTCAGAACCATTTATCCATGTACCAAATATGAAAGGTGTAGCTTAAAGCATGTTGAAGGGAGAGGTGGTAACATAAACAAGAGGCCCCAAGGGGCCTGAGTGCGCTCACCTGACATGGTAGCCTAAATATCAACCCAGAGAATTGATTTCAACAGGTACCATCTGCTCCTCCTAAGAAAAGCTTATACCAAATATCCAAAGATTCTGATCAGTGGATCTAAAAAAAAAAATTTTTTAAAGAATATTTCTCATATTGAACTAAGTTATAATTCAGGCTCCCACAGGGAGCCCATATATGAACTCAGGGACTTGGCTTTAACAAACTTGAATCTCACCCCCCTAAGGATGCTGCCCACCAAATATCAAAACATTCTGACTGCTGGATCTGAAGACGAAGATTTTTAAAGAAAATTCCTCATTTTGAACTAAGTTACAATTCGAGCTCCCACAGTGGGTCCAAATATGGACCTAGGGACATGGCTTGAACAAACTTGAATCTCACCCCCTAAGGATGCTGCATACCAAATATCAAAACATTCCGACTGCTGGATCTGAAGAAGATTTTTAAAGAAAATTCCGCATTTTGAACCAAGTTATAATTCAGGCTACCACAGTGAGCCCAAATATGAACCCAGGGACTTGGGTTGAACAAACTTGAATCTCACCCCCCTAAGCATGGTGCATACCCAATATCAAAAGATTCTGCCTGCTGGATCTTAAGAAGAAGATTTTCAAAGAAATTTGCCTGAAATGCACTAAGTTCAAATTTGGGCTCCTATACTGAGCCCAAATATAAACCCAGGGGGCCGATTTGAACAAACTTGAATCAGATCCACCCCACAATGTTGCATACCAAATATCAAAAGATTCTGTCTGCTGAATCAGGAGAAGATGATTTTTTAAGAAATTTGCCTGAAATGCACTAAGTTCAAATTCGAGCTTCTATAGTGACCCCAAATATGAATCTAGGGAGCCGATTTGAACAAACTTGAATCAGATCCACCCCGCAATGTTGCATACCAAATATCAAAAGATTCTGCCTGCTGGATCTGGAGAAGAAGATTTTTGAAGAAATTTGCCTGAAATGCACTAAGTTCGAATTCGAGCTTCTATAGTGAGCCCAAACATGAACTAGGGAGCCGATTTGAACAAATTTGAATCAGATCCACCACACAATGTTGCATACCAAATATCAAAAGATTCTGCCTGCTGGATATGGAGAAGAAGATTTTTGAAGAAATTTGCCTGAAATGCACTAAGTTCGAATTCAAGCTTCTATAGTGAGCCCAAATATGAATCTAGGGAGCCAATTTGAACAAATTTGAATCAGATCCACTCCACAATGTTGCATACCAAATATCAAAAGATTCCGCCTGCTGGATCTAGAGAAGAAGATTTTTTAAGAAATTTGCCTGAAATGCACTAAGTTCAAATTCAGGCTTCTATAGTGAGCCCAAATATGAATCCAGGGGGCCGATTTGAACAAACTTGAATCAGATCCACCCCACAATGTTGCATACCAAATATCAAAAGATTCTGCCTGCTGGATCTGGAGAAGAAGATTTTTGAAGAAATTTGCCTGAAATGCACTAAGTTCGAATTCAAGCTTCTATAGTGAGCCCAAATATGAATCTAAGGAGCCGATTTGAACAAACTTGAATCAGAACCACCCCACAATGTTGCATACCAAATATCAAAAGATTCTGCCTGCTGGATCTGGAGAAGATTTTTGAAGAAATTTGCCTGAAATGCACTAAGTTCGAATTCAAGCTTCTATAGTGAGCCCAAATATGAATCTAGGGAGCCGATTTGAACAAACTTGAATCAGATCCACCCCACAATGTTGCATACCAAATATCAAAAGATTCTGCCTGCTGGATCTGGAGAAGAAGATTTTTGAAGAAATTTGCCTGAAATGCACTAAGTTTGAATTCGGGCTTCTATAGTGAGCCCAAATATGAATCCAGGGGGCCAATTTGAACAAACTTGAATCAGATCCACCCCACAATGTTGCATACCAAATATCAAAAGATTCTGCCTGCTGGATCTGGAGAAGAAGATTTTTGAAGAAATTTGCCTGAAATGCAATAAGTTCGAATTCAAGCTTCTATAGTGAGCCCAAATATGAATCTAGGGAGCCGATTTGAACAAACTTGAATCAGAACCACCCCACAATGTTGCATACCAAATATCAAAAGATTCTGCCTGCTGGATCTGGAGAAGATTTTTGAAGAAATTTGCCTGAAATGCACTAAGTTCGAATTCAAGCTTCTATAGTGAGCCCAAATATGAATCTAGGGAGCCGATTTGAACAAACTTGAATCAGATCCACCCCACAATGTTGCATACCAAATATCAAAAGATTCTGCCTGCTCGATCTGGAAAAGAAGATTTTTTAAGAAATTTGTCTGAAATGCACTAAGTTCGAAATCGGGCTCCTATACTGAGCCCAAATATGAACCCAGGGGGCCGATTTGAACAAACTTGAATCAGATCTACCCTACAATGTTGCATACCAAATATCAAAAGATTCTGCCTGCTGGATCTGGTGAAGAAGATTTTTTAATGTTTTTCCCCATTGCCTACAGTGTTAAAAAGTGCTGACTCAGCACTTTTTCAAAGTCCTGAAAAAAAAGTACCTTGTGATCAAATCGATAGGGATTTTTTTTAACCACTCTATTCTGCTGGATAAAAGTAAGCTTTACACAAAATAAGAATTCTCTGTGCCGTGTAGTTTTGGAGATATGGCAGTTTTAAGGTTTTTCCTATTTTTAGCTCCCGAGGTTCCCACGGGGCAATGAGAAAATTTTTTTTTGCATCAATCAACTACTTATGACCCATTATCATCTCATATCAAATTTGGTTCAAATCGACTTCAAGGTTCAGAAAATAGAAATTTTAGGCGTGGCCAAAATTTTTGCCCCTCCCATAACGAAGGCAAATAATGCCCGACAAACTTCTCTTGAACAAACTTGATTCTAAACCTCAAAAGGACTCTGTATACCACATATCAAGTCTCTGCTACTGGTGGTTCATTAGAAGAAGATTTTCAAAAAATTTGGCCATTTTTTCCCCACACCTCTGCTCAATATGAGCCGAAACCTAATTTGGATAAAAATCAAAATGCCCCTATATAACCACTACTTACATGAAATTTAATTAAAATATGGCCAGTGGTTTAGGACAAAGAGGCTCAAACACCACCTTCACGCAGGACGACGGACGACGAGTGATAAGAAAAGCTCACCCTGACTTTCAGGCAGGCAGGCAGGCAGACAGGCAGACTGAGTGCAATCCTATAGTCCCCTTACGGTTCCCGTAGGGGACTAATAATGCGCGATATATATTAGCATGTAATCATCTGAATACCAGTTAACTGGTTATGCAGCCTGCGAGGTACCCAAGAGTAGCAATTTAATTGTGATGATTTATAAATAAACGTTTGTATATAACAAATCAACTAAAATTATAGGGTATTAATTCATCTAAAAAGCGGATGAGCCCATGAGGTTGCCACAGAACACTACATAAATGCATAAAATGCATGTATTACAATAATAAAGGTTGCGGGAAGAGAACTACGTCTTGCCCGCTAATTGCTTATAACACACAAGGAAGTGTCCGAGTGTGTTGGGGGAGGGGGAGGGGGGGGGAATCGAAGTCATAACGAAATCTCCTCGCACGCATTATTCAATCGTACTTGTGTCAGTTAACAGAAAAATATAGGAACCGCAATGGTTCTCTCACGGTGGGGGGAATTCGAAATTATAATGAAATCCCCTCACCCGTATTATTTAATCGTACCTGTGTCAGTTAAGATAAAAAATATAGGAACCGAAATGGTTCCCTCACGTCTAACCGACTCCATATGCCACTATGGACGGAGAGGAACGTGAAGAATAAAACATCCCCTGAAAGAAGACCCTCTCTGGGAGAAAGCTTCTGGGAAGCGTCACATAACCCACACTTGGTCATACAGATCCAAGATTCTTGTGACAACAGAGGCGATACCAGTAGGATTCACTGTTTAAACTTAAACATAAGCTATTGAATCAAATGAATAGGAGGATACGCATATCCTATTATTCCTTCCCATGAATTTGCAGATCGTCTACTGCCTGCGCTCAATAATCTGGGCATGGCGACACAAATGACGGTAACAATTGTTCCGGTGCGTCGCAAACTAAAGAATCATGGGGTGATCCCACTGGTAGCAAAACTGTACAAATAAACGCATGTTGAGCGTCCATACATTTGAAACAGGCGACCTTTCCAAGGAGTGAGTCTGCTAGTACGTTCAGACGACCCGGTATATGATGGATAGAGAGACATGAAAAAGATTCTCCATTAGGTATTATAACAAAAGTGAATAGGTGCCACCCTGGTTCCTGATGTACGCTACCACTATTGAGTTGTTCAACAAACTCTGAACAAGAGTGAATGCATTGATATAGCGCTAACAATATTGACATCATTCTTGATGATTATGTGTTTCTACAGGAACCGAGGGTCTCAGACCCCTGCAATTATAGTCTGTAGGACTCAGGGCCGTGCCCCAAACCATTGACTCATACCCGTCATAATCGTGAAAATCGGATCTGGCAGTTGCAGCGGAACTAATGAGTTAACCACTGAAAATCTGCCTCAGTATGATGGACCTTTTTGTTTACTATATCCGTTAAAACAATACTGGTCCTGAGCAAATGCGTTGTCACACTCCAGTTCTGTGTAAGAATAACTGGAGGGGGCGTGTGCGTAAGCGACCCATCTAAACAAGATGCATAGCCGCTCAGCACATCTCCATCAGTCGCATAAAATTAATTCGTTCTCGATAATGGCAGACGAACCAGATTGTTATGAGACATTACCAAGTTAATATTCGAGTGACAGCGCAGGGCTCTATCTCCAGACCAAAGCTATCCTTAGATCTATGCTTATAGCATAGTCAATCACTCGAACACTCATTTAACAGACTAAATGATAACCATAAATAAACTTTTAGAGCTTTGATAAACTTGTTAATAAGCTCCCATCTATTATCTGTCGGAACGAGCTCTTAGGCTTCGGTACGAGTAACAGGTGGCTACAGAATTCCAGAAAATCTTGATTCTCAACGACCTACATTAACATCATTGTCAAGAAAACCTTTACCTCCTATTGAAGAGACTCTTATGCAAGGATTAGATGGAAGCATTGTCCATCAGACATTAATTTAGTTGAGGTTCTCTCGGAAAGATAGCAGCAGGCCTTCCAAAACCACACTTCTGAACTACTAGTCTCCGTAACAGTTATCCAGATTGATGCTCATCTTGATAACCATCCGTCGACCGCAAAACAACAGAGGTCCTAACTCACACCTGTAGCACCTGCGAGGCCTACGGAAGGAGGAATTGCATCTCATTCGCAAAAACCCTTGACCCAGCAGTTTAGGGGCGTCTGACCAGAAGTCTCGATCAGACGTAAGCCCCATATTCGAGTCGCTATATGACGATCCCTAGAGTAATTATAGGAGCGTAAACTATACCCTCACGAGGAGTTCTTATAGGCGACCTTCTGTCTAGGACGTCCTCCCTGACTCCTTTCTGCTTTTTTTCGAATATACGTCGACATAAGGAGCAGAGTATTGATGATTTCTTTGTAGCTTGTTCATAAACCAATGAAAGCTTATTGTCAAAAACTTTGTGTCTGGAAACCGGAGTGACTCTAAGAGAGTTTTTCACCTTGTCATCTATTAAGGATGATGACGCAAGGGCTCTGTCACGTCTATTTAACTCCGAATTAGCAACTTGTTAAGACAGAGTTATAAATATATAGACCTGGAAAGGACTCTAAATGAGGTACTAACGTCCTCCAATTCCTTTCTGTAGAGACATAGCGTCACAGTTCTTAAAGGTGATCTGCGTAATACAGTGAGTCTAAATTCGCTCTGAATGAATAAATGTCATCTCGATTGTGACAAAGCGAATAATGAATGACGAAGGTAAGGCCACAGCTTGGTCCTTAGCCTACTCATTCAAACGCAGAGGAACTCTCAATACATCTTCACTGTTTTCCGACCTGCGGAACTACAGAAGAAGATGACAAGAAACCGCCTTACTTCTTTCCACTGGAAAGTTGAATGTGGAGTCGTCTAAAAGCCTACGACACCTGTTTATACTTAACCGGGAGACATTTCTTCTCTTTTTCCGGATAATTTAGCGTGCAACAACGCTAGCAGTTTCTTGTAAATAGACGCAGCATTCTGATTCGTTGGAACACATTTAGGGTAGTGATGATGGAATAAATCCTCTCAACCCTGTATTGTTCCGAAACTGGAGGGTAAATCCCCTCCATATCCCTTCATCAATCGTCTGAATAAGTTGAAATCATGATCAACAGCATCTGAAAGTGCAGATAACTGGACCGACCCAGCACCATGCGACAGCTCAGATTTTCAGACTGCCATCGATTGCTACTCCACTTGCTGGCATGCTGCGAGGAGCTGCGCATCTGCGTCAGCAAAACCGTAATGGAGGCCTAAGGAGCAGCAGTCTTCTGGCCGCCTGCTGCTCCCGGGACAGTATGTCCGACACGGCACTTTCTCCGGACGTCCCGATACATGAGGCCTCGTCTTAGCTATTGAATAGTGCTACTTTCGAGCTGTCGCAGTATTCTGATTCTCAGGAACAAACTCAGGGAAGTATAAATGCATAAGCGCTATCGCCAACCTGTTGTTCCGAGAGGGAACGGTAATTCTCCTCCAAATCCCTTTCATCCTCCAACTGAATCAGGTTATACTCACGGTCATCAGTATCTGAACGCACAGATGACTGGACCAACCCAGCACCTTTCGACAGCTAAAGTTTTGAGACTGCCGTCATATGCTTCTGCATTTGCTGGGATGCTGCGATGAGCTGTGCAATCTGCGACAGCAAGTCCGTTACGGAGGCCTAAGGAGCAGCGGTCTTCTGTTGCATGGCCGCCAGTTGCTCCTGGGACAGTGTGTCCGAGATGGCTCTTTTCTGTTTTCCCTATAAATGAGGCCTCATCTCCTTGGCTACTGTATGGTGACTTCACTGACGAAGAGTGACTTTCTCAGCGATGCACGCTGGATATCAGAAGTCACGTAGCCAAGGTGCGGTCGTGTGTGCTTTGGTAGATGTTGAAGAAGCCGTAATTATAGCCGACCCCGGCTGTAAACTGAACAGAGCATCCCGGACGAGAGGCATGGACGTATGGTCCGACTGACACAAGTTCTGATCCATAACATCTGGCCCCAGATGTTATAATAAAAGAGAGGAGGGGGGGGGGGGGGGGGGGGGGGCCCTCTCTCATTCCGCGCCAAGCTTCTAGCTTCTTGCTGAACTTGCTGGCTTCTTCCTTTCCATCGTCGCAGGGTGAGCCTTATATTATAGCGCTCGCTCTACCCTTTCCATTCTCCTTGACCACAATGGACACACCCGGCGTCACGGTACTCTCAGGCGGAGTACTGCTTCACTGGTCGAGCTTTGCTGGTGACAGGGATTTGAAACCACACTGTGGTTTATTGCCCTGTCTAATATTCATGAGCATTTTTGCCGCTAGCTCTGATTGACTAATTAATGCGACGACGGAAGCACACTATCTGACAGCGTCACGTAAACATCACCATGTTCTTGTTCCTCTGTAAATATAAACTAATAAACTAGAGCGACCTAGGGCGAGAGGACCGGTGGCAGCCTCTCATTACGAGAGGACCGGCAGTGGTCCCTCGCTAACAACGTACCGTGACACCCATCAGCAACGTTTGTCATCCCAAGCGACACATATGAGCAAGAATTAGTAGAAATACATTGACTACAAGCAAGGCAACCTACAAGAAAATAAGAGGAACGACTTCCTCACCTTGCTTAAGAGCAATATGCTTACATAATGAAACAGACTAAGTCGATTGTACTCCCACCAATTCCACATTAAATACAAATAAAAAGATACATAACAAAAACATTCAAAATATAAATCGAAAAATAGTTTACACCAAAAAATTTTTTGAAAAATTTTGACAAGAGCCTATGTTCCCAAAGGGAACGAAGTGCCCAAATGTATCCCAAAAGAGCCCAAGTGTAGACAAAATTAATTTTTTCCTCCTCAAAATTAACTGCTACACTACGGGACTGTATAATATATCTTCCAATAGACTTACCATATCAGAAATAGGAACCTACACATAAATAACAAACGTTGCTAATGTAAACAACGTCAAACTGAAAAGGCAACACAGCCTGAAGTCAGTAACAGATTTTTTAACTATCCGATGTAAGGCAAGATCTTCATAAGAAGAAAAAACGATACATTGGAAGTATGATGCATGACTAAAAACACCCCAAGGGTGAGGACGTAACCCTGGGGAAATACAAAAAAAGACTTTCTGTATGACACGTAATACTCCCAAGAAATTTTATATAAAAATTTTTAAAAAACAAGCCAAAAAGCTTGGGAGTTTAACAGGGGGGATCAAGAGAGGTTAGGGAAGGAATACTTAACAACAGTGGAAAAATCATTATCAACAATGATGATGTCAGGCTCATGTCCCAAAATTAGGGAACATGAACTAATTTTTATAAATATTATAAAATTACAGCCCTGAACGTTTTCAAACCACCGTTTCTTCCTTCCTTCATCCAATAGTGTCCTTAGATCCCCAATTTAACCATTGATTTATGTCTGGCATCATTATTAATTGAGATTTAAAAAGCACAAAAGTCAGTTTGTTGTTATCTGACAAGGGCCAAACAAAGAATGGTGTTGGCGCCAATTCCGGTCACCTCCTGACGTCTGTGCATGTGCAGAGGGTAAATGTATGGAGGACCAGTTAGGACTTCTAATTTTCGGTTTTGCATGCAAATTTTGGGGACTGGGGGGCAAAATTTGTGTTTGGCCCTAGATATTTTAGAGTTAGCACCAGCTATGTCTGGGCAATTGGTATACTGTGTAAAAATATTTGTTTTCTTATCAAATATCAAACAATTCTGTCTGGTAGATTAAGAAGATCACCGAAAAATATTCCTCATATTGCACTAAGTTAATATTTGGGCTCTGTAGAGAACCAAAATATGAACCCATGGACTTGATTTGAACATATCTGAATCTGCCCCCATAAGGATACTGCATACCAAATATTAAAATTTTCTGCCAAGCAGATCTGAAGAATATTTTAAAGCATTTTTTCATATTTCACGGAGTCAAAATTTGAGTTGCCATAAGAAGCCCAAATATGAACCCAGGGAACTGGTTTGAATAAACTTGAATCTGGTCCGTATGAGAAAGCAGTATATCGACTATCAGAAGATTGTGACTGAAGCATCTAAAGAAGGAAGATTTTAAAGAATATTCCTCATTTTGCACCAAGTTAAAATTTTAGTTTCCACAAGGAGCCCAAATATGAACCCTGGTACTTGATTTGTACCTACTTGAATCGGATTCCCTTAAGGATGCTGTATACTAAATATCAAAAGATTCAGATTTGTAGTTCTGGGACATAATTTGAACAAACTTGAACTGCTCCCTCACCCCTGCCCCCAATAATGCTGTATACCAAATATGAAAAGATTCTGACTGATGGATCTGAAGAAGACATTTATAGAATTTCCCCATATTGTGGAATTGGATATCCTTAAGGATGTTGTATACCAAATATCGAAATATTCGCAATGGTAGTCCTGGAGAAATTTTTTTTTTTTTTCATTTTTGTAAAGTGCTGCCATTACACCCATAAGGCACCCATAAAACAACCATATGAGATTTTTTTTTTTTTTTTTTTGGGGGGGGGGGGGGGTGAGGGGGGGGGGGGGGGCATTCAATTTTACTGGTTCTAAGGATGCTTCACCAAATACTAATTCTCTGTTCCGTGCAATTATTATGGAAATATGGGTGTGTGACATGTTTTTTTTATTTTTAGCAGCTGGGGTTCCCACGAGGGCATGAAAAGTTTTTTTTCCATCATAGATCAAGGACAAGTGCCCTAATACTACTGCATATAAAATTTGGTTTGCATTGGCCAACTGGTTTGGAAAATAGAAATCTGTACCCAGCGAGTACCATCAAGCAGTGGCAAGAAACTCTCCAACTTACTAACCTGGCACAAGCAGAGTAAGCAGTGGTTGAAGGCAAGTGTACCATTGGCACGCAGTATGCCTTAGTATATAGCGTCATCAGTCCCCCAAGTGGTCATTGAGGATTAAGTGCCTTGTCTAAGGACACAGCAGGAATTAAAAACTTAAACTTAAAACCTAGGGGTTTTTATTGGATCAGTTACCAAAGCTGATTTATGAAGCTCAACTGATCTGAGGCACCTGACAATGTCTCAGCCACCACTGATCAGTTGAGGTTCCTGTAGCTATGAGGTAGTTTGCCTGAACTTGAAAGTAACTGTAGAGGGTCCTCACTTCCAAAAAAGGCCATTTCCCAATTTCTATGGATTAACACTTAACCTGCTGAGTATTTTCAAGATATTTTTTATCAAATCTGGTCGTGGCTGCATTACATTTAATTGGTGAAAAGGTCGATGCAATTTACAAGGGAAAAATTTGATTGAATGTGCCCAAGTTATACTTATTTCAGTGGTAAGAGAAATCCTGTCCAAGGCTGGAATATTCGCCAGCAGCATGCAAAGAGTTCAACTCTGATATCTACTGTGTTATTTATAATGACCTCGACAAAAAGGTTAAAGTACACAAGATCAACTTACTTGGCCAGATTGTAAATTATGATTTTTGTTCCACTTTTGCAGCCATTTTGTTGCAAGGTAATGAACTCATTCAGCAGATCATCTTCCGATTCAAAAAGGGTATGTGTTGTAATAGCATTCAGATTTTTTGTGCCTTCTTCCTTAAACAATCTCTGTATGAACGTTAAGGAATTATTACATGGTTCCTGCTGCTTTTGAAAAAACTGATTCTATGAAATTCCATGACCTGTTCAACACAAATTTTTAATTCACTGAGATTATACCAGTTTTTGTGTGGTGTTGTTTTTTGTGATTTTGTGGATTTTTTTTTCAATTTCTTCAGCACAATTATAGGTTAAATAACTGAGCTACAACTGAGTTTGACCTGCAGTCAATGAGGTTGCTTGTCAATTTTGGCTGAAGATCAGTATATGCCCAACAAATGTGTTCATTTTCCCAAACCTTGTTTCCTATTTACTATGTTCAATACTTTTCTAGAGCTATTTCCATAATTTAATTCTATAACATTCCACTCTTCTATGACCCATGGGAACCCTGAATTAAAATGAATATACAAAATGAAAGCTTAAAATTCTCGGATAATGTCAGGATTCAGCATATTTTATACTATGATCTTCAAACAGTTTTGCCTGTGAATTAAATCCCTCACACCACTTACATGTAGACCATCAATCGAATCACCAACAAACTCGTAATGTGCACAAACTCAGCCCAGAGAGCGTCAATGGGGAGTTGAGGTTTTCATACAGGAAGGCCAAAGGGGTGGAATGGGGTGAAAAACAGCAATATTTTATTTGTTCCATATCTGCTCCTACAAAATCAATCGAATCAACAACAAACCTGGCATGCATACTCAGTTTCTATTCATGGGCGATAAAGAATTTGTGAATATGTGTGTACGTTAATTATACACAATCTTGTCTACATTTTGATTTCCTTCCTTAATTTGTTTCTACAAATCTCTTTATCTCCTCTGACTTACAATAAACTAATTTTCTGTCCTTGGATGAGGAATCAGTTTATATTCTTAATACAGTAAAATCATGTTAATTGAAGCGCCACTTTGCCAGAGAAAAATATTCAATTAACAGGAATTGGGTCATTTACTTCTTGTTATAAACTGAGCATTTAATCTACTATATCTTTTCCCAGAGCTCATGGTAGGGCCCTGCAAAGCTTTGATATTCTATTTGATTTTGAATCTTAAGTTGCTATTCAGTTCGATTAGAAATTGGCTGCTGGATTCATTTCCTATCAAATCTTTGCACATGAATATAGCCTGGTATCAGTCATCCAGGCCTGGCATTTTCAGAGAGTGATTTATTCACTCACCTACTGCTCGCCTTAAAAACAAGAGGCCCCAAGGGGCATTAAGGTGCTCACCTGACATGGTAGTCTAAATATCAAACCAGGGACTTGACTTGAATAAGCTGCATACGTCCCTCCTAAGAAAAACATATACCAACTAGATGAAGCTATTGTGCCCACACAATACACAGGATTTTCTTTCTATTTTCAGTTCCTGAAGTTGCACATCCCAAAATTGAGATAAATGCATAAAAAACAGATTTTTTTTTATTTTTGTTCGGAAATTTTCGAAGTCCCAAACAAAATTTTTTCAGACTAAAATTTTTTTTTTCTCCTTCTTAAAATGGACCAAAATGCATAAAAAACCAAAGAAGTAATTTCTGGATTTTGGTCCAAAATTTTCTAAATCCCACCCAGACCCCAAATTTTCAGCTCAAATATGAACCCAGGGATTTGGCTTGAACAAACTTGAATCTCACCTCCCTAAGGATACTGCATACCAAATATTAAAAGATTCCTATTGGTAGATCTGAAGAAGAAGATTTTTAAAGAATATTCCTCATACTGCACTAATTTAAACATTTGGGCTCCCTTAGAGAGCCCAAATATGGACCCAGGGAATTGATTTCAATAAACATGTGAAACAATCTTCCAAAGATGTAATATGTGAAATTTGAAAGCTTTTGGAGCAGTGGTTTGGGAGAAAAGTAGTGTTAAATGTTTTTCCCATTACCCACAGTGTTAAAAAATGCTGAGCACTTTTTCAAAGTCCCAAAAAGTACCCCATGAAAAAACTGACAGCAATTTTTTTTTACCATTCCATTCTGTTGGTCCAAAGGAAGCTTCACACAAATAAGAATTCTCAGTGCCGTGTAGTTTTGGAGATATGGGCGTTTTAATTTTTTTCTATTTTTAGCTCCTGTGGTTCCATGGGGCGACAGGAAAAAAATTTTTGCCATAAATTAAGTACTTATGACCCAATAAGCCCTCATATCAAATTTGGTTCAAATCTGCCTCTCAGTTTGGAAAATAGAAATTTTGGGCGGGGCGAAAATTCTGCCTCTCCCATAACGAAGGCAAATATAGCTCCTCGAACTTCTCTTGAACAAATCTGAGTCTACATCTCAAAAGGAAGCTGCACACCAAATATCAAGTCTCTGCTACTGCTGGTTCATGAGAAGAAGATTTTTTAAGATTTAAGCACACTTTTTAGGCATGGCCCTACCGAGGGACGGGTCAACTTGATTTGAACAAACTTGAATTGACATATGATAGGGTACATGCACAGCAAATTTGGTTGAATTTGGTCCAGTAGTTTGTTAGAAGAAGTTGATAATGTAAAGTTAACGCCGGACGGACGACGGATGCCGGACGGAAAGTGATTAGTAAAGCTCCCCTTGAGCTGCACTCAGGTGAGCTAAAAATATGGAGGGCGAAGACTAGCCCTCCTGACCTTAGAAAATATAGATTACCATAATAGCCTATTCCTAAACCCCACATCTTTTCAGACCTCTGCTATGTTAGTGGTCTCTGCAAGATGGCCACACTGCCCCTCCCACACCTCCAGACCTTTCCGAAGCCCGGAGGTGTGGGAGGGGCAGTACAGCTGTCTCACAGAGCCCACCTTGTTAGCAGCAGCAAATAAAATGTATAAGGCCTACTAGTCAGAATTCATTAGCAGTAAAACTTCATTTTGCTATTTTTGTAAGCTGGTCATCTATGTCATCTCACAAAGCATATAGTTCAGATGGAAATTGTAAATATATAATGCCGAAAATAAAGACTGAATGTAACTTCTGCTATATTAACATAACTCAACTGCACCCATGCTACCACTATGCTTATTCCAATCTCACTCATCAGTACCACTGTTGAAAGCAAATTTAAAGTTTTCAAACAATGTCGACAACGAGCTGTTGCTGTTGCCTAGAACCTGTAATTCTCATTCTTTGAACTATAATCCTTTCTGCGTAATATTCCAACTACATCATCAAGGCATGCCTTCGATGAAGGCATGCCTTGATGATGTAGCTGGAATATTTTATCAGTCAGGACTAAGACATCATAGTCAGAACAAATCAGGTTTACAGCCCCCACCCCACCCCAACTGGTCACCTTCAAGAAGCCCCTTATTCAATTTGATTCAAGGTTCAATTTAATTTCAAATATAATATTTGATTCAATTCGAGATTCAATTCGAATCGAAAATGTGTGGTTCACAGGGCCCTAGCTCATGGAGCTCTGTCAAACAACATATAATAGATTAAATGCCCAATTTGGATGTAATGAGACAAAAAATGTCTGTGAATATGGGGAATTCAGTGGAAGTCAGAGTAATTCTTAGGACAGCTCACATAATTTTTTATTCAATTAATAGGAGTTTATTCTATAACCTATATGCAATTAACAAATTAAATATATACCGAAGGTATGTCAAATGGTGTGGTGTTTGTAATTTATATACAATTAACAGGATTAATCAATTAAAAAATATACGACTAAGTGGGAACCACTGCAATACAATGCGGAAACATGTAACATGAAAATGTGAACAAATATAAACAAAATATTAGAGAGACAAAACCTGACAACTTTAAAAATTCTTTGCTCAGCTGACAGAACTGGAATAGTGGAGACCACTTAAATGGATTATTTAACTGAGAAACCATTGTTAACTGCATATAATTTATTTATTTATTTATTTTTGTTTACGGTCACATATTTTTGCACAATGGCCGATTGTGACTGCAACATGGAGATTATTTATTTAATGGTGTTTAAAGTCACATATTTCTGCACAATGGCTAATCATGACCACGACAGTTTTACAGAGTGGAGGAAGCCGGAGTACCTGGAGAGAACCACCAAGCAACGGTGAGCAATTGTCAGCTCCCCAACATACTAACACCACACAAGCAGGGTTAACATTGGTTGAAGACAATTGCATCTTTGACGTGCAGTACGCCTTAGTACACAATGGGCAATGGAGGTGAAGTGTCTTGCCCAAGAACACAAAGGGGTTGCCGCAGATGGGATTCGAACCAAGGACCTCTTGACTTGCAGCCTGCACCCCTACCAACTGAGCCACCGCGCCGCAGCAACATGGAGATAAAATCAATTTTAGTCCATCATTTATACCCATGTTGCCCATTTTAGAGAACTTCCATCCCAAGCATTGGTGACTGGGTCCTATTTGACCAGTAAAACAGTGCTTGTTTACCACAGTAAACAAGCACTGCTTCACTTCCTGGGTTCTCACTGGCCAGAAAATTGATTATCACAACAAACCTTCCTGCAGTCAACAGTCATGAACTAGAAGAAATTTGTTTGTTTTTTAAGTTATTGCTCAGACAACCCAAAAAAAAAAAATAGACTTAATGATTCTGGAGAATCATGATATTTCCAGATGAGAATCCCTGATTTTCCACGACCCCTGAGTGTCTGAAGAATTGTTTCTAACTGTATAACTAAGTACCTTTATTGATGTCCTGAGAAAGGTGGGTTTAATAGTCTCAAATGACTCAGTTTGATAAAAGGAAATGTTTAGGTTAAAACCATCATTACCGTTGTCTGACAAGTCTAAGTCCAATAGAAGGAGTTATGTTTGTTTGACACATACCAACTGAGTGCTGTGGCTATTTGAAAAGAGCTCATTTTATCTCAAATGTATCTAAAATGTTGATGTTTGGTAGCTTGTAGAGGGTTAACAAAGGCTAATGGGAATATTTTTTCCATGCAACTTGTAATGTGACACCAAGACCTGCAAATGGCCATTTTATCTTGAAAATCTACAAGTTGTTTTCACAGAAATCCAGAGAAAACATGCTTTTTAAGCTTTTGATGGGTATCATTGTTTAACCAGCTCAAAACGGGTTAAGGACTGGTTTTCTGAATACCCTTATTACTTACAAAAATAATCCTTGGTGAATTCCACTTAAAATAAAGGAAGTTATGTTTATCGCTCCGCTACACGTTGGGTGCTGTGGGTACCCAAACACAGCCCATTTTATCAAAATGTTGATGTCTGAGAGCCTGCAGAAGGTTAAACGCTTACTGGGACATTTTGTCCATGCAACTTGTAATGTCACACCAAGACCTGTGAATAGCCAATTTTTCCTGAAAATCCACAAGATGTTTTTTAAGAAATTCTCGGAAAACATGAATTTTTAAGCTTTTTATGGGTATCACCCTTTAATCACCCCAAAACAGGTTAAAGCTTGGTTTTTTGAATACCCTTGTTACTTACAACGAAAGTGTCAATGACACTGTAGCTCAACTTGTCAAGACATGTACATGTATAGTATGTGACACAGCAATGACAAACATCTAGGTAATGACCTGATAACAAAGGTAAATATATAGTATTGTAATGGTCTGTACATAAATACTGACCGTAGCTTGTAACAAATGTATAGGTAAAGTATTGTAAAGGTGGGTGACAGTCAGATGTTAAACTAGAAAAGAAATCTTGGAGTCCCAGAGTGGGTCTGACTGAACCCCAAAATATTTGTTCTCATAGCACAGTGATAACAAAGGCACCCAAAAACACACTCATTCCTGTCCCAAGGTGAAAACAAAGGTACCCAAGAAGTTTCGTGAAGATCAGTTCATAAATACGAGCTGTATAGAAGTTGTGACAAAAAACTGATTGGACCTAATTTCAGTACAAAATGGCCACTGGCAGCCATCTTGAATTTTGGACCGCACTCAGAAACACTCGTTCTCGTCCCAATGTGATAACAAAGGTACCCAAGAAGTTTCATGAAGATCGGTTGAAAAATACAACCTCTAGCCCAAGCCGTATTGACATGTGCACTTACAGTGTATAAGTAGCACTAAATACATCAAAATTCATCTAATTTGCATACTTTCTGCATGAGAAAAAAACCCGTACTGTATGTGATGTATTCCATTTTACTAAACATTGATACAAAAATTTATTCAAATCAGAACTTTCATACAGAAGTTCTGTACAAAACACTGATTGCACTAATTTTGGTACAAAATGGCTGCTGGTAGCCATCTTGAATTTCGGACCACACCCAAAATCACCCGTTCTCATCCCATGGTGATAACAAAGGTACCCAAGAAGTTTCGTATAGATCGGTTCATAAATAAGGCCTCTAGCCTGAGCTGTATAGAAGTTGTGTACAAAAAACAGATTAGACCTAATTTCGGTACAAAATGGCCACTGGCAGCCATCTTGCATTTTGGCCGCATTCAGAAACACTCGTTCTCATCCCAAGGTGATAACAGAGGTACCCAAGAAGTTTCGTGAAGATCGGTTGAAAAATACAGCCTCTTGCCCAAGCCGTATTGACATGTGTACTTACTGTGTGTAAGTAGCACAGAAAAAATCAAAGTTCATCTAATTTGCATAATTTCTGCACGAGAAAAAAACCTGTATTATATGTGATGTATCCCATGGTACTAAACATTCAAACAAAAAATTTTTCAAATCAGCGCTTTCATATGGAAGTTCTGTGCAAAAATCTGATTGCACCTAATTTTGTACAAAATGACTGCCATCGGCCATCTTGAATTTCGGACCGCACCCAAAAACACTCATTCTCGTCCCACGGTGATACCAAAGGTACCCATGAAGTTTCGTAAAGATCGGTTTATAAATACGGCCTCTAGCCCGAGCCGTATTGGCATTTGCACTTACAGTGCTGAAAGTAACACTAAATACATCCAAGTTAGTCTAATTTGCATAATTTACGTACGAGAAAAAAACCCGTATTATATGTGATGTATCCCATGGTACTAAACATTCATACAAAAAAATTATTCAAATCAGCGCTTTCAGATGGAAGTTCTGCGCAAAAATCTGATTTCACCTAAGTCTGTACAAAATGGCTGCCAGCAGCCAACTTGAATTTCGGATCGGACCCCAAAACACTCGTTCTCGTCCCACAGTCATAACAAAAGTACCCAAGAAGTTTCGTAAAGATACGTTCATAAATACGGCCTCTAGCCCGAGCCAGACGGACGACTGGCAATGGCATAAGCACAAATTTGGCTTCACTAAAGTTGAGCTAAAAATGATCTTCAGTAAACCCCACTTCCAATAAAGGAGGTTATGTTTATTTCTCAGGTACATGTTTGGTGCTATGGGTGCTCGAACACAGGCCATTTTCTCAAAATTTTTATGTTTGAGAGCCTGTGGACAGTTAACAAATGCTTACCGGAATATTTTGTCCATGCAACTTGTAATGTCACAGCAAGACCTGCGAATGGCCAATTTTTTTTGAAAATCTACAAGACTCGTTTAGAGAAATCCATGGAAAACATGAATTTTTAAGCTTTTGAAGGGTATCGCTGCTTAACCAGACCAAAACGGGTCAACACTTGGTTTTTGGAATACCCTTATTACTTACAAAAATGGTCCTCAGTAAATTCCACTTCCAATAAAGGAAGTTATGATTATTTCTCAGGTACATGTTGGGTTCAGTGGGTGCCTGAAAACAGGCCATTTTCTCAAAATTTCCATGTTTGAGAGCATGTGGACAGTTAACAAATGCTGACCGGAATATTTTGTCCATGCAACTTGTACTGCCACAGCAAGACCTGTGAATGGCCAATTTTTTCTTGAAAATCTACAAGATTCATTTAGAGAAATCCACGGAAAACATTAATTTTGAAGCTTTTGAGGGGTATCGCAGTTTAACCAGCCCAAAACGGGTTAAGGCTTGGTTTTTTGAATACCTTTATTACTTACAAAAATGATCCTTGATGAAGTCGACTTTCAATAATTGAATTTATGTTTATCTCTCATGTACACGTTGGATGCTGTGGGTGCCCCAAAACAGCCCATTTTATCAAAATTTTGATCTTTGGCAGCCTGTGTAGGGTTTACAAATGTTTAGCCCAATTTCTCTTGTATATCAATTGTAGTGTCAGTCAGGTCTAACAGTGATAAATGTTTTAAAAAATCTACAAGTAGCATTTTGAGAGAGTTCTGATAAACCCTAATTTTGAGAGTTTTTTTCCAATTCTGGCGAAAGAAGGGTTAAATTGAAAATTCCACTTTTTGATACGCTTTTAGATTTTATGCCCCTCTATGCATGTGCAAAATTGTGCGAAATGCAGTTCGAAAATGCCTTCAGAATCGTATGGACAATATGTGTGAGGGAAAAAACTAAGCAAGAGGCCCCACGGGGCTTGAAGTGCTTAACTTGAACAGAACACAATATAAACAGAGTCCAAGAATGAGTCTACATTAAGCAATCCATCTCCACAGGATACACTGTCAATCCTTGAGCCCCTCAGAAGTGACAAAAATAGTCTGAGCATCATGCCTTTTCTTCAGTTGATCATAATGTAAAATGTAGAGCTCCCCTATGAAGCCCCTTGATGCAACCTATGTGGATTAATCTTAGTTACACATCTCCAGAGGGTACTAAATATAAAATTTCTAATTCTTCAGCTACATGGCCAATTCCGGCTCCCAAAGGGAGCCCAAATATTAACCCAGACTCTTGATATGAACAAAGTTGAATCTGACCGCCCCCCCCACCTCCCCTAGAGATGTTGTATTTCAAATATGAAAGCATTTTCAATGGTGGAATTTCCTCATATTGCACTAAGTTAAAATTTGGGCTACCTTAGCAAGCCCAAATATATACCTAGGGGGTTCAAATCTGACCATTTTTCGATACCTTCTACAGAACACCCTAACATAACCGATGGCAATTTTTTTACCATTCAATTCTACGGGTCCTAAGTAAACTTCATGTCAAATAACAGCTCTCTGTTCCATTTGGTTTTGGAAATATGGGTGTTTGAAAATATTTCTATTTTTAGCTCCTGGGGTTCCCATGGTGATGCAGGAATTTTTTATTTTTTTTGCACGAATCAAGTACTTATGACCAGTTCAGAAATTTTGGGAGGGGCCAAAAATCTTACCCCTCCCTTTACAAAGCCAAATATTGCTTCACGAATTTCGTTTTAACAAATTTGATTCTACACCTCAAAAGGAAGCTCCATAACAAATATCAACTCATTGTACCCACTGGTTCATGAGAAGATTTTAAAAATATTTTGGAGCATTTTCCCCCCACCCCCTCCCTATGGGCTGTTGAGTCGAACAAAAATGCAATGCCCCTTCGGGACAAGCACTCACACAAACTTTCACTTGAATTAACCCAGTGGTTTTGGAGGAGCAGACCAAAACATGGTGATGACGGATGATGGACACTGGACGAGAGACGATGGGCGGAGAGTGATTGATAAGATCAGCTCAGCTTGACGTTGTCAAGGTGAGCTAAAAATTGCTGATCGACTGGACAACTTTCCAAGTTTATTTACGTCATGCTGTAAAGAAATAAATGCCTGGTGCATAGGGTAGAAAAGGATATTGTTTTGCAAATCCCATGTAACTATTGGCACAAGAACAGTCTCAGCTTTTATTTCATTCAAGTAAGTCTGAGACAATAGTCCGCAGCTCTTAGTTTTCTTGTGCTGTGTGAATACAATGGCATCTTTTCCCAGTCTCATAGAACCAGATTTAAATCCATTTCCATACTGCCCAATTGGCTCAAATCCATTCACTTCTGTCTTCTCACAAAATCCAAAACTGAAACAAAGATAGAATCCAGATTAAATTGATAGACATCTGTGTGCCAAAGTTCACACAACACATCAACCACATCCGCAAGAATACATTTTTTTTTTAGGTACAATCAAAAATGACTGCGTGTAGTGTTTCATGAAAATGATAATGGTCAATGTTTATGAAAGGATTATGAAACCAGAGGCTCAAGTGAGCCCAAAATGCTCACCTGGCTCAAATTGCCAAAACAGATGAGTGTATCAGCATGTAATCAGTAGCAAGAGCAATTTTTTTGATTTGCTATGACACAACCAAAGGAAACTTTTTTGGCCATTCATTTCTGCTGGTCCTAGGAAAGCATCCTAGTAAACTCTGTTCTATGAAGTATTAAAAAACAACAACCGAAAGAAATTTTTGTTTTGTTTTTAACTACTGTGTTCTCTCTAGAACCCCCTGCTGGATCTGAAGGAGATGATTTTAAATGATAATTCCCCATACTGCACTAAGTAAATATTTGGACTCCCTTGGGGAACCCAAATATTAACCCAGGAACTCAATTTGAAAAATCCTGCAAGAGGATCACAGATCCACAAGTCGAGTCTTGACATTAAATTTTGTGAAAGGTCAGAAAAGCAAGTTATTTGTCGCAACAGCAACTTTTGCCAACAGTGATAACTACAGTATTTTATTTATAGTAACAGTGACCTTGACCTTGAGGCTCCAGACCCCAAAATCAATAGGTGTCTTCCTTTCCTATGGAGTAACCTCTGATGTAAATTTGGTGAAGGTACGACAAATAGAACTAAAGTTATTGCCCGGAAACCAATTTGTTGAAAAAAAATTCTATTTATAGTAACAGTGACCTTGACCTCGGGGCAACAGACACCAAAATCAATAGGTGTCTTCCTTTCCTATGGAGTAACCTCTGGTGTAAATTTGGTGAAGGTGCGACAAATAGAACTAAAGTTATTGCCCGGAAACCAATTTGTTGGAAAAAATTCTATTTATAGTAACAGTGACCTTGATCTTGAGGCTTCGGACCTCAAAATCAAAAGGTGTCTTCCTTTCCTATGTAGTAACCGGTGGTGTAAATTTGGTGAAAGTGTGACAAATAGAACTAACGTTATTGCCCAGAAACCAATTGTTTACGCCCACCCGCGGCTCGCTGCCCGCCCACCGCCCGCCACTTCATCAAACTATTAGTCGAGTTTGACTTTGTCAAAACTCGACTAACAAATTTGAACCTTACATCTCCAGAGATGTCACATACTAAATATGAAAGGATTCTCACTAGTGGGTCTGAAAAAGAAGATTTTTTAAGAAAAAAAAGTTAAAATTTGGGCTCCAATAAAGAGCCCAAATATTCATCCAGGGATACCATTTGAACAAACTTGAATCTAACCCCCCTAGAGATGCTGCATACCAAATATCAAAAGAATCTGACTCGTGGATCTGAAGAAGGAGATTTTTTAAAGATTATTACCCATATTGCACAAAGTTAATATTCAGGCTCCCACCGGAA
The DNA here is from genome assembly GCA_031216915.1 of Pictodentalium vernedei. Classification (NCBI taxonomy): domain Eukaryota; kingdom Metazoa; phylum Mollusca; class Scaphopoda; order Dentaliida; family Dentaliidae; genus Pictodentalium; species Pictodentalium vernedei. The sequence continues at coordinate 272,350,835 of CM062296.1, read as the reverse complement.
GCCCAAATATTAACCCAGGGACTCGATTTGAACAAGTTCGAATCTTACCCCTCTAGAGATGTCACATACCAAATATGAAAGGATTCTCAATAGTGGGTCTGAAAAAGAAGATTTTTTAAGAAATTTTCTCATATTGCATCAAGTTAAAATTTGAGCACCAATAAAGAGCATAAATATTCATCCAGGGATCCTATTTGAACAAACTTGAATCTAACCCCCCCTAGAGATGCTGCATACCAAATATCAAAAAAATCCAGCAAGAGGATCACTCATTCAGAAGTCGAGTTTTGACATTAAATTCTGAAGAAATAAGCTATTTGTAGCAACAGTGACCTTGACCTTGGAGTCCCAGACTCCGAAATCAATAGGTGTCTTCCCATCCTATAGGGTAACCTCTGGTATAAGTTTGGTAAAGGTGCTTCAAATAGAACTAAAGTTATTGCCCGGAAACCAATTTGTCACCAAATATTCTATTTATAGTAACAGTGACCTTGACCTTGGAGTCCCAGACTCCAAAATCAATTGGTGTCTTCCCTTCCTATAAGGTAACCTCTGGTATAAGTTTGGTAAAGGTGCGTCAAACAGAACTAAAGTTATTGCCCAGAAACCAATTTGTCACAAAATATTCTACTGATAGTAACAGTGACCTTGACCTTGGGCCCCCAGACTCTGAAATCGATAGGTGTCTTCCCTTCCTATAGGGAAACCTGTGGTATAAGTTTGGTGAAGATACACAGAATAGAACTAAAGTTATTGCCCGGAAACCAATTTGTCACAAAATATTCTATTTATAGTAATAGTGACCTTGACCTTGGAGTACCTGACTCCGAAATCAATAGGTGTCTTCCCTTCCTATAGGGTAACCTCTGGTATAAGTTTGGTAAAGGTGTGCCAAATAGAACTAAGGTTATTGCCCGGAAACCAATGTGTCATAAAATATTCTATTTATAGTAACAGTGACCTTGACCTTGGGAGTCCTAGACTCCAAAATCAATAGGTGTTTTCCCTTCCTATAGGGTAACCTCTGGTATAAGTTTGGTAAAAGTGCGACCAATAGAACTAAAGTTATTGCCCGGAAACCAATTTGTCACAAAATATTCTATTTATAGTAACAGTGACTTTGACCTTGGGGCGCGAGACTCTGAAATCGATAGGTGTCTTTCTTTCCTATAGGGTAACCTCTGGTATAATTTTGGTAAAGGTGCATCAAATAGAACTAAAGTTATTGCCCGGAAACCAATTGTTTACGCCTGCCCACCCACCACCCACCGCCCGTCCGCCACTTCATCAAACTATAAGTCGAGTTTGACTTTGTCAAAACTCGACTAAACATCTGACTGCTGGATTTGAAGAAGAAGATTTTTAAAGATCATTCCCCATATTGCACCAAGTTAATATTCAGGCTTCCATAGGAAGCCCAAATATTAACCCAGGGACTCAATTTGAACAAACTTCAATCTGTAGAGATGCTGTACAGCAAGTATCAAAAGAATCTGACTGTATGACCTGAAGAAGAAAATTTTTAAAGCTTATTCACCATAGTGCCCTAAGTTAATTATTTGGGCTCCTCTTTTGGGCCCAAATATGAACAAGGGGGTCGATTTAAACACACTTGTATTTGACCATCCTGTGGATGCTATATACAAAATATCCAAAGATTCTGATCAGTGGTTCTGAAGAAAATTTTTTTTTTTAATTTTTGCAAATATACGGACTCAGCATTTTTTCAAATGCACTTACAGAACACCCTAACACAACCGATGGCCATTTTTTTTAATCCTTTCTACCGGTCAAAAGAATGCTTCATACCAAATAACAGTTCTCTGTTCCGTGTTGTTGGGAAAATATGGGCATTTGAATTTTTTCTATTTTTAGCCCCTGGGGTACCCACGGGGCAACGAAAAAAAACATTTTGGGCATCAATCAAGTACTTTGGACCCACTTACGCTACATGCAAAATTTGGATCAAATCGGCCCATCGGTTCTTGAAATAGAAATTTTGGGTGGAGCCTAAAATGAATGTGTCCACAGAGAGCCCAAATATTGATCTACCAACTTCTCTTGAACAAACTTTAATCTACAACACCAAAGAGTGTTACATACTATATATCAAGGCAATCTCTCTGGTGGTTCATGAGAAGAAGATTTTTAAAGATTTTTAGGCTTTGGCATCATTGCCCAGAGACCGACGAAGGCAGGCACTCCATGTGAACAAAATAGAAAGGGTATACCCCAGGGATGGTTTGTGCAATATATGTTTGAATTTGGCTGAATGGCTGTGGAGAAGAAGCCAGGTTTGCAAAAGTTAACGGACGACGGGCGCCAAGTGATGGCAATACCTCACACTGACTTGCAGTCAGCTGAGCTAATAAGACAAGAATTGTGATTATTGAGAATATGTTAATTTCTGTTCCCCACAAGCTATGTTTTCAATACGAATAATTTGAGGTGTAGACTGTACTAAAGAAATGAGGCCTGGGCTAATGTGGTCCTCACATTTGATGTATGTCAACCAAAGTTATCAAGTTACAATAACATCATTCCAAAACAAGTCATCCTACCAATTTACAATGAAATCCCTTCATAAATATAACTCACAGACTTTGCTAAAGGAATCTAGGTCACATGACAGTCCAGCAGTCACGGTTGATGGATCACAACCAAAAGAGGACAGTCTCATCTAGATATCATACCAAGTTATCCTACCTAGTTACAATGAAATCCCTTCATAAAAACAACCTGCAGAAAGAGCTAGAGGAACCCAGGTCACGAAGCTAGGTAGCGGTAATGACTGATCAATCGTGGCCAAAATAGGATAGTCTTATATGGATATCATACCGAGTTATCCTTCAAAGTTACAATGAAATCGCTTCATAAATATGAACTGTAGCCTGTGCTAAACAAATCTAGGTCATGAGCCTGTGCGGTCATCACAGTTGACTGATCATGGCCAAAATAGGACGTTCTCATCAGGACATTATACCGAGTCATCCTACCAATTTACAATGAAATCCCTTCATAAATGCAGGTTATAGACTGTGCTAAAGGAATCTAGATAAGGGGCCCCTCCAGCCATCACTGTTGACTGAACTCAACCAACATAGAACATTCTCATCTAGACATTACACAGAGTCATCCTACCAAGTTATAATGAAATCCCTTCATAAATACATGTAGACTATGCTAAAGGTTTTGGGGTTTTGGGCCTGTTGCAGCTGTCATGGTTGGCTGACTGCGACCAAAAGGGGATGTTCTCATCTCAACGTTATATGGAGTTATCCTACCAAGTTACAACTAGAGTGATGTCATGCATGCAGCCCAACTGTCCCAGGAATGGCTTAGATGCCAAATAGTCGGAGCCATTTTTTGTTAACAGTTTACCTAACGAACCTGCCATATCTGCACTCGTGATATACAAAATTTGCTATTCAAATTTAATTTTTTCATTTCTCTTCTTCAAAACATACCTCATGACCTATTAATGGAACAAACTTGGGGAGGGGGGGGGGGGGGGGGGGGGGTTGTGAATTTAAAAAAAGGTTCTGCATGTAGTGACTGTAAATAGTTCAAAATGCATATTGGAGGAAAGAAAAAAAAAATGCCTAATGGGGGGAGGGGGGGGGGGGGGGGGGGGGGGGGGTAATTTCTGTCTGGATTTTTAACCACAAACTTTAACCAAAACTGTAAAAAAGCATTTTTGACAAAAGGAAAAAATGGGTTCTGCATGTAGTGACTGTAAATAGTTCAAAATGCATATTGGAGGAAACAAAAAAAAAATGCCTAATTGGGGTTGGGGGGGGGGGGGGGGGGGGGATTAGGTGGTGTTTGGGTTTTTTAAAAACTGTAAACAAGCATTTTTGACGAAAGAAAAAAAAAAGTGCCTAATTGTCCCCCGGCGGGGGAGGGGGGAAGGTACGTAAGTTTAAAAAAAGGTTCTGCATGTAGTGACTGTAAATAGTTCAAAATGCATATTGGAGAAAAGAAGAAAAAAAAAGCCTAATGGGTGAGGGGTGGGGGGGGGGGGGGGGGGGGTGGGGGGCAGGTAGGGGGTGGTGGTGTTTGTCTGGGTTTTTAACCACAAACTTGGAGTCATCCTACCAAGCTACAATGAAATCCCTTCATAATTATGGCCTGTGGAATATTCTAAAGGTTTTCGGGCTTCGCCCTCTGTTGCCGTCACAGTTGCCCAAAAGAGGACGTTCTCATCTAGACATTATATGAAGTCAACCCATCAAGTTACAATGAAATCCCTCCATAAATATGGAATATGGAATATTCTAAAGGTTTTCGGGCTTTGGGCCTCTGTTGCCGTCACAGTTGCCCAAAAGAGGACATTCTCATCTGGACATTATATGAAGTCAACCTATCAAGTTACAATGAAATCCCTCCATAAATATGACCTGTAGACTGTGCTGAAGGTTTTAGGGCTTCGAGGCCCCTGTTGCCATCACAGTTGCCCAAAAGGGGACATTCTCATCTGGACATTATATGAAGTCAACCTATCAAGTTACAATGAAATCCCTCCATAAATATGACGTGTAGACTGTGCTAAAGGTTTTTGGGCTTTGGGCTCGGGCAGCCATCATGGTTGAATTATCGCAACCAAAAGGGGACATTCTCATCTGGGCATCATGTGGATTGATCCTACGAAGTTACAATGAAATCCCTTCATAAATATGACCTGTAGACTGTGCAGAAGATTTTCAGGCTTCGGGCACCTGTAGCCGTGACAGTTGTCCAATCACGTCCAAAAGGGAACTTTCTCATGTGTAGAAATTATATGAAGTCAACCTATGAAGTTACAATGAAATCCCTCCATAAATATGACCTGTAGACTGTGCTAAAGGTTTTCGGGTTTTGGGCTCGGGCAGTCGTGACGGTTGATAGATCACGCCCAAATGGGGAAATTCTCATGTAGACATCATACGGAGTCATCGTATGAAGTTACAATGAAATCCGTCCATATTAAACATGACCTGCAGACTGTGCTAAAAGTTTTTGGGTTTCGGGTTTGGGCAGCCATCACGGTTGACAGATCATGCCCAAACGGGGACGATCTCATCTAGGCATTATGCAGAGGCCTTCTATGAAGTTGCAATGAATTCCCTTCATAAATACGACCTGTAGACTGTGCTAATGGTTTTCAGGTTTTGGGCTCGGGCAGCCATACCGGTTGACCGATCACGACCAAAAGTGGTCATTCTCAAGTAGACATGACCTAAAACCTGCAAATGAAATTTTGTGACGACCAGACAAGAAATACCGAGTATAGTCTGTACTTGAAGGTTGAATAAAAATCTTTAACCACAAACTTTAACCAAAACTCTAAATGTTAACAGAAAAAGGCAGATGGACAGATGGACGGATTTACAAAAGTCATTACTATAGCCCTCACTGAAACAGTCGAGCTAATGAAATCCCTTCATAAATACGACCTGTAGACTGTGCTAAAGTTTTGGGGTTTCGGGTCTGCGCAGCAGTCACGGTTGACCGGTTGTGACCAAAAGGGGCCGCTGTCATGTAGACATGACCTCGAACCTGCATATGAAATTTCATGATGATCGGACAAGAACTATGGGGTGTAGCCTGTGCTAAAGAAGTTAACACTACAGAGGAATGAAGTCATTTAATTATTTATAACGTTACTGTCAATGTCACAATGATTTTTTTTTAGGATTGGGATGCTACAACAGAAATAATGCCCGATTTCCAGTAATGCAAACCTAGGGACCCCAAATATCAACCTAGGGACTTAACCTGAACAAACTTAACCCCACACCCTACACCACCAGGATGCTGTATACCAAATATCAATAGACTTGGAATAGTGGATCTGAAGGAGATTTTTAAAGATTATTCATCACATTACAATAAGATAAAATTTTGGTTTCATGGGAAGCCTAAATATGAATCCAGGGACTTGCTTTGAATAACCCTGAATCTGAGCCCGCCTACGGTGTTGCATACCAAATATCAAAACACAATGAATTGTACAAGTTAAAATTTGGGCTTCCATAGGGAGCCCAAATATTAACCACCCCCACCCCCGACCCAAAGATGTTGTTTACCAAATATCAAAAGATTCTGATTAGTGGTTCTGGAGATTTTTTTCCATTTTTGCAAATATGCTGACTTGGCTTTTTTTTTTTATTCGGCCTATGGTACAGTACACTATGACACAACCGATGGCATTTTTTTTATTATTTGATTCTACTGGTCCTATGGATGCTTCATACCAAATAACAATTCTCTGTTCTGCGCAGTTTGAAAAATACAGGCACTTGGAAAATATTTCTATTTATTGCTCCTGGGGTTCCGATTGGGTGAAGGATATTTTTTTATTTTTTATTTTTGCATGAAAAAGTAAATACTCATGGCTTAAGAATACCATATACAAATTGGTTCAAATAGACAGGGCACAAAATAACCAGTATCGCATCGAATCTCGTGATGCAAAACTCGCTTTTAGCAACGCAAATTATTATCTCTCATCGCGATTCACGATACGCGAACTCTGGAATTTACAGTGGAATTTGGTAACGCTGTCACATTTTAAAGGGCAAAACCCACACTTTTTCCTATCACATGCATTATTGAGTCGCAAAACTTTTATTAGATGACTTTGATTTTGATTAAATTAACATGCTTTAAAAAGAAAAGCATGCGGTGTTGTTCTCATTTTTTGTATGGACCTGTATTGGTCTTAACAGGCTATGGAAATTTGTCAAAACAGAGCAATGCACATCAAGGGAGGTAATGAACTTACAAACAATGAGGTCATGTCACAGCAATACGAAGTGGAGTTTCAAACATTTAGTTTCTTTTAACAGTGAACACATGAAAGAATAGAAACAAGAGGCCTCAGGGGGTCTGAGGGCGCTCACCTAACATGGTAGCCTAAATATCAACCCAGAGAATTGATTTCCACAAGTTGCATCTGCTCCTCCTAAGAAAAGCTGAAACCAAATATCCAAATATTCTGACCAGTGGATCTAAAAAAAGATTTTTAAAGAATATTCCTCATATTGAACTAAGTCATAATTCCACATATGAACCCAGGAACTTGGCTTTAACAAACCTGAATCTCACACCCCTAAGGATTCTGCACACCAAATATTAAAACATTCCGACTGCTGGATATGAAGAAGAAGATTTTTAAAGAAAATTCCTCATTTTGAACCAAGTTACAATTCGAGCTCCCATAATCAGCCCAAATATGGACCTAGGGACATGGCTTGAACAAACTTGAATCTTACCCCTAAGGATGCTGCATAAAAAATATTAAAAGCATTCATCTGCTGGATCTGAAGATTTTTAAAGAAAATTCCTCATTTTGAACTAAGTTGTCATTCAGGCTCCCATAGTGAGCCCAAATATGAACCAAGGGACTTGGCTTGACCAAACTTGAATCTCAGCCCCCTAAGGTTGCTCCATACCAAATATCAAAACATTCCAACTGCTGAATCTGAAGAAGAAGATTTTTTTAAAAAAATTCCTCATATTGACTAAGTTATAATTTGGGCTCCCACAGGGAGCCCAAATATGGACCCATGGACTTGGATTTAACACACTTGAATCCCCCCCCCCCCCCCCTCCAAAGGATGCTACTCACCACATATCAAACCATTCCGACTGCTGGATCTGAAGAAGAAGATTTTTTAAGAAAATTCCTCATTTCGAACAAAGTTACAATTCAAGCTCCCACAGTGAGCCCAAATATGGACCTAGGAACATGGCTTGAACAAACTTAAATCTCACCCCCCTAAGGATGCTGCATACCAAATATCACAAGATTCTGCCTGCTGGATTTTGAGAAGATTTTCAAAGAAATTTGCTTGAAATGCACTAAGTTCAAATTTGGGCTCCTATACTGAGCCCAAATATAAACCCAGGGGGCCGATTTGAACAAACTTGAATCAGATCCACCCCACAATGTTGCATACCAAATATCACAAGATTCTGCCTGCTGGATCTGGAGAAGATTTTTTAAGAAATTTGCATGAAATGCACTAAGTTCGAAATCGGGCTCCTATACTGAGCCCAAATATGACCCCAGGGGGCCGATTTGAACAAACTTGAATTGGATCAACCCTACAATGTTGCATACCAAATATCAAAAGATTCTGCCTGCTGGATCTGGAGAAGAAGATTTTTTAATGTTTTTCCCATTGCCTACAGTGTTAAAAAGTGCTGACATAGCATTTTTTCAAAGTCCTGAAACTGTACCCTATGATAAAACCGATGGCAATTTTTTTTTACCAATTCTTTCTGTTGGTCCTAAGGAAGCTTCACACCAAATAAAAATTCTTGGTGCCGTGCAGTTTTGGAGATATGGGTGTTTTAATTTTTTTCTATTTTTAGCTCCTGCGGTTCCCATGGGGCTACAGGAAAAAAAAATCAGCATAAATTAGGTACTTATGACCCAATAAGCCCTCACATAAAATTTGGTTCAAATCAGCCTCTCGGTTTGGAAAATAGAAATTTTGGACGGGGCCAAAAATGTTGCCCCTCCCATAACGACGCCAAGTATAGCCCCACAAACTTCTCTTGAACAAATCTAAGTCTACACCTCAAAAGGAAGCTGCACACCAAATATCAAGTCTCTGCTACTGCTGGTTCATGAGAAGAAGATTTTTTAAGATTTCAGCACACTTTTTGGGTGTGGCCCTACCCACGGGTGAGGCAACTTGATTTGAACAAAATCAAATTGCGATGTCATAACAAGCTATTATCTCAAATATCAATCAAATTGTTTCAGCAGTTTGAGAGGAGAAGACGCAAACACCATGTTCACGGACGACGACGGACGACGGACGGTGAGTGATCACTATAGCTCTCCTGACTGAAAGTCAGGTGAGCTAAAAATGAAGATGATTCCCTGTACTTTTTTCGAAAAGAATAACCACACTAGCTGAACTGAACAGTTACCAGGAAAAGAATAGAAGAATAATTCATATTTAATCTTGGTCAGAAACATGTTAAGATGAGATGATTACTATTGTGGGAGTGGTTTGGAGTATTACTGACAGAAATTGCACATGGCCAACTGGCGTTGGCAGTTACACTTTCCGTCCACAAAAAAAGAGAGGAGTCAAGATTTTAATAAAGACAATATACTTACCGGAACCTAATTAAAAGCACAGTAGTTCATGGGGGAGAAGGGTGTCGTCTACTTTCGCCTACAGTGCACTTTCGCCAACAAAATTATCAGGTAAAAGTGTAGGCGAAAGTGCACTAATTAAGGTATAGGAATTAGTAGCTAATTACCTGCTCTACCCAATAAATGGACCGACCGACCATTCATTCCCAGCATTTTTCCTTTTTTTTTTCTTATGTTATGTTTTTCACTGAGGCCATGAAGACAAAAACTGACTTGTTTTTAAAAGCACAAATAACTGGAAATGCGCTGACGCGGGGTTGTTATGGAACATGCACAACTGTAGATGATTTTGTCAGAAATGTAACTCCACATAACCACCCACAAGAGCAGGAGGACGTGAATAAATTTTTAGACACATTACGGCAGCGTGTTGAGACTGAAACAGCGCCGATCCAAGCCATTTATGACGAAAATATCAGCAACATTCAACGAGACTTGGCTATTGACATTCAATCGTTTGATAGTGTAAAGAGTGGCTTGTATAAGAGACGAAGGAAAACCACACCAACTCTTCCAACTTCACTTTCAGAAGTGTACCTACCTGATAGATGTTGTGTAACACTGGATGGGGAAAGATTCCTGTGTATCAATAAAACCTTGCAAATATGAATATTACTTGAACCGGCTCAGTGAGCCGGTTCCAATAATACTCAAATTTGTATGTTTTAACTGAGACTAGAGACAGAGTGAGTGAGAGGGATGGATAAATTTCATCGATATTTGTCAATAAAACCTATGAATATGAATATTATTGGAACCTCAGCCGATTTTATGGTCGGTAGAGCAGGTAATTAGCTACTAATCCCTATACCTTAGTCAGTGCACTTTTGCCTAAACTTTTACCTGATAATTTTTGTATGCGAATGTGCACTGTAGGCGAAACTACACTAAACCAGGAAAAGAATAGAAGAATAATTCATATTTAATCTTGGTCAGAAACATGTTAAAATGAGATGAGATGATTACTATTGTGGGAGTGGTTTGGAGTATTACTGACAGAAATTGCACATGGCCAACTGGCATTGGTAGTTACACTTTCCGTCCACAAAAAAGAGATGAGTCAAGATTTTAATAAAGACAATATACTTACCGGTACTTAATTAAAAGCACAGTAGTTCATGGGGGAGAACCCCCCCCCCCCCCCCCCCCCCACCACCACCAAAAAAAAAAACCCTTAGAAAATGAAAACATCAAACAATCGTTTACGAATTGGCAAGTAGAAAGCTACTATATTTCACCTGTTTTCATTTCACTGCCCATGGCATGACTGGTGTGAAATAGATGTCCCATGACTCCCATCCAATTCATAGGTAAACTTTCCTGTTTTAATTTATTCAATTTACATACCTAATCTTGTTCCATGGTTTTGCATGTGACACTCATCGAATTCTGTCAACCTATTTTTGTTTTATTCCAATTTCTTCCTTTTTTGGGGAGTGTTCAGAACCCCAGCTGACATAGGCATGATAACTTGTTGCTTAAATGTTGAAATATAGGGGACTTCAACACAGGGAAGTATGAGTTATGTGTGATTTGTGCCTTTTTTGGTTACAGGACGTTCTCAGCATTTTCCCCTACCCTTCCATATTGGGAAGGCCATGTTGATTTGAACAAAAACAAAATGTGATGTCAGAAAAAACAATCATCTGAAATTTACCTGAAACTGGTCCAGCAGTTTGAGAGAAGTCGCGAATAAATATTACAAAGCTGAAAATGGATTTTTGGCATACTTGAGACAACATCGCTAAAAAATCGCAAAATGTCAAAGGTTGATTGCACCCTCCCATATTTCAAAACTCGTAACCCAGGACAAGGCTATGTGATTATTTTTGTTCTGAATAGGAACAATTTATTTTTTGGATTTTTCAACTTTCAAATGCACCTTTTATTAATGGAAAAGGAAACAAGAGGCCCCAGGGGGCCTTAGGCATTCACCGAATGTTCCACACTGTTAAGACACAAATTTTATCAAAAGCTGTTCTACAGAGTAAATCTATACTCTCTGTGGAGCTAAAACATCAACAGGACTGAAAGGGACAATACTGCTGATCAAATATCAAAAGATTCTGCATGATGGTTCTGAAGAAGATTTTTAAAGAATTTTTCTTGAATTGCACAAAGTAAACATTCACGCCCCCAAAGTGAGGCCCAATATTGATCGAGGGACTCAATTTGAACAAATTTGAATCAGAACCTTACTAAGATGCTACATACCAAATATCAAAAGATTTTGCCCACTTGTTCGGGAGAAGAAGATTTTTAAAGAATTTTTTCTTAAATTGCACCAAGTAAAAATCCACGCCCCCACAGGTAGCCCCATTATTGATTGAGGAACTCTATTTGAACAAACTTGAATCAGCCTCATACCAAGTTGCTGCATACCAAATATCAAAAGATTCTGCCCATTGGTTCTGGAGAAGAAAATTTTTGAATAATTTTTCTTAAATAGTACCAAGCAAAAATAGGCCGATGAAATCGTCAGATGTGTACCCATACGCGCAATTAGTAGAAAGCCGTATGGCGGAGGGCCACCACAGATGCTGACATAATGTACACCATACAAGGTATGAGTACATATAGAAATGGACTGGAGGAGTGCCTAATTTGATGGATAAAGGGTTAATATCTCTGGATCAAATTATCAGATTTACATAAAAAACTATACAGCACAGCACATCAGTAACCTGAATAAATATATAAAGTAACATGACAATCGGATTGATATTTTTTGAGTTATCTCATGCCAAAGGGATTGGAGAAATTTTCAATTTGAAGGATAAAAGGTGTTAATATCTCTGGATCAAATTATCAGATTTACACCAAGAACTATACAGCTCAGCACATCAGTAACCTGAACACAATTATAAAGTAACTTGACAATCCAAGCAATATTTTTCAAGCTATCGAATGCGAAAGGGATTGGAGGAATTTTCAATTTGAAGGATAAAGGGTTAATATCTCAGGATTAAATTATCAGATTTACACCAAAAACTATACAGCTTGGCACATCAGTAACCTGAACACAAATATAAAGTAACTTGACAATCCAAGAAATAGTTTTCAAGTTATCGAATGCCAAAGGGATTGGAGGAATTTTCAATTTGAAGGATAAAGGGTTAATATCTCAGGATCAAAATATTAGATTTACACCAAACACTATACAGCTTGGCATATCAGTAACCTGAACACAAATATAAAGTAACTTGACAATCCAAGTAGTATTTTTCAAGTTATCGAATGCCAAAGGGATTGGAGGAATTTTCAATTTGAAGGATAAAGGGTTAATATCTCGGGATCAAATCATCAGATTTACACCAAAAACTATACAGCTTGGCACATCAGTAACCTGAACAAAAATATAAAGTAACTAGACAATCCAAGCAATATTTTTCAAGTTATCGAATGCCGAAGGGATTGGAGGAATTTTCAATTCGAAGGATAAAGGGCTAATATCTCAGGATCAAATTATCCGATTTACACCAAAAACTATACAGCTCGGCACATCAGTAACCTGAACACAAATATAAAGTAACTTGACAATCCAAGCAACATTTTTCAAAATATCGAATGCCAAAGGGATTGGAGGAATTTTCAATTTGAAGGATAAGAGGTTAATATCTCACGATTAAATTATTAGATTTCCACCAAAAACTATACAGCTCGGCACATCAGTAACCTGAACACAAATATAAAGTAACTTGACAATCCAAGCAATATTTTTCAAGTTATCGAATGCCAAAGGGATTGGAGAAATTTTCAATTTGAAGGATAAAGGGTTAATATCTCAAGATCAAAATAACAGATTTACACCAAAAGCTATACAGCTCTGCACATCAGTAACATGAACACAAATATAAAGTAACTTGACAATCCAAGCAATATTTTTCGAGTTATCGAATGACAAAGAAATGGATACGGATGCCGGATGGACAGACGGATGGACAAAGGATGGACGAATGACGGATGGTCACCCCGGATGCAGACATTATGTGTACCATACATAGTATGGGTACACATAAAAATTCACGCCCCCACAGGGAGCCCCAATATTGATCGAGGGACTCAATCTGGAGAAGAAGATTTTTAAAGAATTTTTTTCTTAAATTGCACCAAGTGAAAATGCAGAGCCCCCATAGGGAGCCCCAATATTGATCGAGGGACTCGATTTGAACAAACTTGAATCAGATCCATACCAAGATGCTGCATACCAAATATCAAAAGATTCTGCCCACTGGTTCTAGAGAAGATTTTTCCTTAAATTGCACTAAGGAAAAATTCATGCCCCTATAGAGAGCCCCAATATTGATCAAGGGACTCGATTTGAACAAACTTGAATCAGACCCATACCAAGATGCTGCATACCAAATATCAAAAGATTCTGCCCATTGGTTCTGGAGAAGAAGATTTTTAAAGAATTTTTCTTAAATTGTACCAAGTAAAAATTCACGCCCCCATAGTGAGCCCCAATACTGGTTGAGGGACTCGATTTGAACAAACTTGAATCAGACCCATACCAAGATGCTGCATACCAAGTATCAAAAGATTCTGCAAATTGGTTCAGGAGAAGATTTTTTAATAATTTTTCTGTAATTCATACGGTGCTATCAGAGTTATGCCCCATACAGAGCCCCCAAGAGACGTAGCCATTTCATTTGAACAAACGTGAATTGCCATATAGTAATGAACATCCACATGAAGTTTCGTGAAAATCGGACCAGTGGTTTCAGAGGAGAAGTCATTTGAAAAGCAAAGAAAAACACAAATTTTACCCTGTTTGATAAAATTCAAGTGGCATAACTTCAAAAGAACATTGCACACAAATACATGTATGCAAAATTTGAACTTTGCCTGTACTCCATCAAACTTAAGATCTTCCAGAAGTTTGAAAAACATTGGTCATTTGAAATGGATTTTATGAGATGGAAACCAAAGAAAATTCCTAATTTCAAATTTTTTATTTAATTCAAGGGGTATAACTCCTAAACTACAATAGGCAGAAATGTGTGTATCAAACTTCCCCTAAATTCCATAAAACACATAATATTCCAGCAGTTACAACTGATTCTTTGAAACATATTTTAACCTGTGGAAATCACAGAAAAACTCAATTTGACCATTTTTTATCATTCAAGCAGACTCAAGGGACATAACTCCTAAACAACAATGGGGTGAGTGCAAAATAGGACTTGACTTTTTCGCCAGATAAAAATCTGTTTCAAACAACGAGTTGTTTTTTGCCTTTTCCTAAATGGTATGATGCTCCTGAGGTTTAAAAATGAAAGTGTCAATGACACTGTAGCTCAACTTGTTTGAGGTATCGCGGAACTAAATATTGAAATTAGAGTGAACCGCCTTAAAATGTTGCACTCGGAAATGACGCAATCTCTAAAAATAAACAGCCTTGGGAAAATCCATTGTTTCAATAAAAGTTTGAAACATTCTATTGACATCTTGCATTATTGTTGAATATTCGTGATAAAAAAGAGGGTGATTTGATGACTTTTGGACCTAAAAAATACAATTTACTTTTTGTGTGTTTTTGTAGGGAATTCCCTGAAAAATATGTGCATGTGACCGGTACTTTCCTTTGTGTCAGTTTTTCTCTCTTATTTGTTGCATGACCCCCTGTTTTCAGATCAGAAAAAGTTGTCTGAAGGACTATACTTGACAGAGATATTTGAATGCCAAAATTAAAGTGATGCGATCATATTTTTTTCCACCTGAACGTTATAATGGTCGCCTATGGGAAAATATTTAGTTCTGTGATACCTATAGGAAATATGTTTTTTGGCTTCCAGACCAGATTCAATTATTATTTTGGGGGATTATTTCACATTTAAATATTTATTTGGGGACCACACACCTTACCAAACCATTTTATTGTTTTGAGAAGTTACATTTTTGTCACAGTCAGCAATAAAAGCTATATATTTCCAAAACTAAGGCTGTTCATGCAAGCAAATTCACATCTTGAGCAAGCGTATTTTCCTGGAGCACACTATAACCTGTGGCAGCTGCTAACTAACAGCCTATCTTACCCTATTAACATATGTATTTAAACCATGGTTTCTCCTCATATTACTAGGGGCAGGGAGGATTCCAAATCTTCCAACCCCCTCCCAAATCACCATTCAAACAGACAGAAAACCTACACTGCCCTTCTATTCACTAGTATTTAGAAGTTTTTCTCTTCTATATTATGCTCTTCAAAATGTTGGAAAACAATTCCTTCATTGAAAGAGTATCCTGGAACACAAATTTGAGGACGGGGTGGGGCTACAGTGGAAAATAACATAATAAAATTACAAATGTGAGTGAATGGCATTTGTGCATAGCTACCAATATAGTTGTCTAGTACTAGTGCTGTCATGGTTCCCATGATACAGCATAAATTTACAGTGACAGTTGTGAAATATTGCTCTTTCCCTGAACCAAGTCCTCCCTCCCACACATATTTAACCCTTCTGCTGATGATAAACATTTGGAAAGACTGAACAGCATGTTTTTAGAGACTGAAGTTAGTATCATACACTTTCAGTCTCTTATGATTTACTTTTGAGGCTTCAGCACTCATGGTCCACTGAGTTACTTTTCAATTTAACAACCTTGCTCTGGCTCTTCCACTATATTTTTCATTGTATGTCATTCAGTACTCTCATGTAGACATCCTACATGGGTGACTGCAAGCCCATCTGTCTGTCTGTGTGTTTGTCTCTTCATCAGACATGGTGTTTCTTTGCTTTTCACTTACCTGGATCTACATTTTCAATAATTGGCAGCTGACTAACTTTCACCCCCCCCTCCCCTTGTAAATCTCAGTTTAAATGATGCCAGACACATATTTATGAAAAAAATGGTGGATCTAAGGATGAAATAAGGGATGAGAGGAAGAAACAGTAGCAGAATGTGTTCAGGGCTGTAACTTCGGATCTGGAGAAGAAGATTTAAGAAATTTGCCTGAAATGCACTAAGTTCGAAATCGGGCTCCTATACTGAGCCCAAATATGACCCCAGGGGGCCGATTTGAACAAACTTGAATTGGATCAACCCTACAATGTTGCATACCAAATATCAAAAGATTCTGCCTGCTGGATCTGGAGAAGAAGATTTTTTAATGTTTTTCCCATTGCCTACAGTGTTAAAAAGTGCTGACATAGCATTTTTTCAAAGTCCTGAAACTGTACCCTATGATAAAACCGATGGCAATTTTTTTTTACCAATTCTTTCTGTTGGTCCTAAGGAAGCTTCACACCAAATAAAAATTCTTGGTGCCGTGCAGTTTTGGAGATATGGGTGTTTTAATTTTTTTCTATTTTTAGCTCCTGCGGTTCCCATGGGGCTACAGGAAAAAAAAATCAGCATAAATTAGGTACTTATGACCCAATAAGCCCTCACATAAAATTTGGTTCAAATCAGCCTCTCGGTTTGGAAAATAGAAATTTTGGACGGGGCCAAAAATGTTGCCCCTCCCATAACGACGCCAAGTATAGCCCCACAAACTTCTCTTGAACAAATCTAAGTCTACACCTCAAAAGGAAGCTGCACACCAAATATCAAGTCTCTGCTACTGCTGGTTCATGAGAAGAAGATTTTTTAAGATTTCAGCACACTTTTTGGGTGTGGCCCTACCCACGGGTGAGGCAACTTGATTTGAACAAAATCAAATTGCGATGTCATAACAAGCTATTATCTCAAATATCAATCAAATTGTTTCAGCAGTTTGAGAGGAGAAGACGCAAACACCATGTTCACGGACGACGACGGACGACGGACGGTGAGTGATCACTATAGCTCTCCTGACTGAAAGTCAGGTGAGCTAAAAATGAAGATGATTCCCTGTACTTTTTTCGAAAAGAATAACCACACTAGCTGAACTGAACAGTTACCAGGAAAAGAATAGAAGAATAATTCATATTTAATCTTGGTCAGAAACATGTTAAGATGAGATGATTACTATTGTGGGAGTGGTTTGGAGTATTACTGACAGAAATTGCACATGGCCAACTGGCGTTGGCAGTTACACTTTCCGTCCACAAAAAAAGAGAGGAGTCAAGATTTTAATAAAGACAATATACTTACCGGAACCTAATTAAAAGCACAGTAGTTCATGGGGGAGAAGGGTGTCGTCTACTTTCGCCTACAGTGCACTTTCGCCAACAAAATTATCAGGTAAAAGTGTAGGCGAAAGTGCACTAATTAAGGTATAGGAATTAGTAGCTAATTACCTGCTCTACCCAATAAATGGACCGACCGACCATTCATTCCCAGCATTTTTCTTTTTTTTTTCTTATGTTATGTTTTTCACTGAGGCCATGAAGACAAAAACTGACTTGTTTTTAAAAGCACAAATAACTGGAAATGCGCTGACGCGGGGTTGTTATGGAACATGCACAACTGTAGATGATTTTGTCAGAAATGTAACTCCACATAACCACCCACAAGAGCAGGAGGACGTGAATAAATTTTTAGACACATTACGGCAGCGTGTTGAGACTGAAACAGCGCCGATCCAAGCCATTTATGACGAAAATATCAGCAACATTCAACGAGACTTGGCTATTGACATTCAATCGTTTGATAGTGTAAAGAGTGGCTTGTATAAGAGACGAAGGAAAACCACACCAACTCTTCCAACTTCACTTTCAGAAGTGTACCTACCTGATAGATGTTGTGTAACACTGGATGGGGAAAGATTCCTGTGTATCAATAAAACCTTGCAAATATGAATATTACTTGAACCGGCTCAGTGAGCCGGTTCCAATAATACTCAAATTTGTATGTTTTAACTGAGACTAGAGACAGAGTGAGTGAGAGGGATGGATAAATTTCATCGATATTTGTCAATAAAACCTATGAATATGAATATTATTGGAACCTCAGCCGATTTTATGGTCGGTAGAGCAGGTAATTAGCTACTAATCCCTATACCTTAGTCAGTGCACTTTTGCCTAAACTTTTACCTGATAATTTTTGTATGCGAATGTGCACTGTAGGCGAAACTACACTAAACCAGGAAAAGAATAGAAGAATAATTCATATTTAATCTTGGTCAGAAACATGTTAAAATGAGATGAGATGATTACTATTGTGGGAGTGGTTTGGAGTATTACTGACAGAAATTGCACATGGCCAACTGGCGTTGGTAGTTACACTTTCCGTCCACAAAAAAGAGATGAGTCAAGATTTTAATAAAGACAATATACTTACCGGTACTTAATTAAAAGCACAGTAGTTCATGGGGGAGAACCCCCCCCCCCCCCCCACCACCACCAAAAAAAAAAACCCTTAGAAAATGAAAACATCAAACAATCGTTTACGAATTGGCAAGTAGAAAGCTACTATATTTCACCTGTTTTCATTTCACTGCCCATGGCATGATTGGTGTGAAATAGATGTCCCATGACTCCCATCCAATTCATAGGTAAACTTTCCTGTTTTAATTTATTCAATTTACATACCTAATCTTGTTCCATGGTTTTGCATGTGACACTCATCGAATTCTGTCAACCTATTTTTGTTTTATTCCAATTTCTTCCTTTTTTGGGGAGTGTTCAGAACCCCAGCTGACATAGGCATGATAACTTGTTGCTTAAATGTTGAAATATAGGGGACTTCAACACAGGGAAGTATGAGTTATGTGTGATTTGTGCCTTTTTTGGTTACAGGACGTTCTCAGCATTTTCCCCCACCCTTCCATATTGGGAAGGCCATGTTGATTTGAACAAAAACAAAATGTGATGTCAGAAAAAACAATCATCTGAAATTTACCTGAAACTGGTCCAGCAGTTTGAGAGAAGTCGCGAATAAATATTACAAAGCTGAAAATGGATTTTTGGCATACTTGAGACAACATCGCTAAAAAATCGCAAAATGTCAAAGGTTGATTGCACCCTCCCATATTTCAAAACTCGTAACCCAGGACAAGGCTATGTGATTATTTTTGTTCTGAATAGGAACAATTTATTTTTTGGATTTTTCAACTTTCAAATGCACCTTTTATTAATGGAAAAGGAAACAAGAGGCCCCAGGGGGCCTTAGGCATTCACCGAATGTTCCACACTGTTAAGACACAAATTTTATCAAAAGCTGTTCTGCAGAGTAAATCTATACTCTCTGTGGAGCTAAAACATCAACAGGACTGAAAGGGACAATACTGCTGATCAAATATCAAAAGATTCTGCATGATGGTTCTGAAGAAGATTTTTAAAGAATTTTTCTTGAATTGCACAAAGTAAACATTCACGCCCCCAAAGTGAGGCCCAATATTGATCGAGGGACTCAATTTGAACAAATTTGAATCAGAACCTTACTAAGATGCTACATACCAAATATCAAAAGATTTTGCCCACTTGTTCGGGAGAAGAAGATTTTTAAAGAATTTTTTCTTAAATTGCACCAAGTAAAAATCCACGCCCCCACAGGTAGCCCCATTATTGATTGAGGAACTCTATTTGAACAAACTTGAATCAGCCTCATACCAAGTTGCTGCATACCAAATATCAAAAGATTCTGCCCATTGGTTCTGGAGAAGAAAATTTTTGAATAATTTTTCTTAAATAGTACCAAGCAAAAATAGGCCGATGAAATCGTCAGATGTGTACCCATACGCGCAATTAGTAGAAAGCCGTATGGCGGAGGGCCACCACAGATGCTGACATAATGTACACCATACAAGGTATGAGTACATATAGAAATGGACTGGAGGAGTGCCTAATTTGATGGATAAAGGGTTAATATCTCTGGATCAAATTATCAGATTTACATAAAAAACTATACAGCACAGCACATCAGTAACCTGAATAAATATATAAAGTAACATGACAATCGGATTGATATTTTTTGAGTTATCTCATGCCAAAGGGATTGGAGAAATTTTCAATTTGAAGGATAAAAGGTGTTAATATCTCTGGATCAAATTATCAGATTTACACCAAGAACTATACAGCTCAGCACATCAGTAACCTGAACACAATTATAAAGTAACTTGACAATCCAAGCAATATTTTTCAAGCTATCGAATGCGAAAGGGATTGGAGGAATTTTCAATTTGAAGGATAAAGGGTTAATATCTCAGGATTAAATTATCAGATTTACACCAAAAACTATACAGCTTGGCACATCAGTAACCTGAACACAAATATAAAGTAACTTGACAATCCAAGAAATAGTTTTCAAGTTATCGAATGCCAAAGGGATTGGAGGAATTTTCAATTTGAAGGATAAAGGGTTAATATCTCAGGATCAAAATATTAGATTTACACCAAACACTATACAGCTTGGCATATCAGTAACCTGAACACAAATATAAAGTAACTTGACAATCCAAGTAGTATTTTTCAAGTTATCGAATGCCAAAGGGATTGGAGGAATTTTCAATTTGAAGGATAAAGGGTTAATATCTCGGGATCAAATCATCAGATTTACACCAAAAACTATACAGCTTGGCACATCAGTAACCTGAACAAAAATATAAAGTAACTAGACAATCCAAGCAATATTTTTCAAGTTATCGAATGCCGAAGGGATTGGAGGAATTTTCAATTCGAAGGATAAAGGGCTAATATCTCAGGATCAAATTATCCGATTTACACCAAAAACTATACAGCTCGGCACATCAGTAACCTGAACACAAATATAAAGTAACTTGACAATCCAAGCAACATTTTTCAAAATATCGAATGCCAAAGGGATTGGAGGAATTTTCAATTTGAAGGATAAGAGGTTAATATCTCACGATTAAATTATTAGATTTCCACCAAAAACTATACAGCTCGGCACATCAGTAACCTGAACACAAATATAAAGTAACTTGACAATCCAAGCAATATTTTTCAAGTTATCGAATGCCAAAGGGATTGGAGAAATTTTCAATTTGAAGGATAAAGGGTTAATATCTCAAGATCAAAATAACAGATTTACACCAAAAGCTATACAGCTCTGCACATCAGTAACATGAACACAAATATAAAGTAACTTGACAATCCAAGCAATATTTTTCGAGTTATCGAATGACAAAGAAATGGATACGGATGCCGGATGGACAGACGGATGGACAAAGGATGGACGAATGACGGATGGTCACCCCGGATGCAGACATTATGTGTACCATACATAGTATGGGTACACATAAAAATTCACGCCCCCACAGGGAGCCCCAATATTGATCGAGGGACTCAATCTGGAGAAGAAGATTTTTAAAGAATTTTTTTCTTAAATTGCACCAAGTGAAAATGCAGAGCCCCCATAGGGAGCCCCAATATTGATCGAGGGACTCGATTTGAACAAACTTGAATCAGATCCATACCAAGATGCTGCATACCAAATATCAAAAGATTCTGCCCACTGGTTCTAGAGAAGATTTTTCCTTAAATTGCACTAAGGAAAAATTCATGCCCCTATAGAGAGCCCCAATATTGATCAAGGGACTCGATTTGAACAAACTTGAATCAGACCCATACCAAGATGCTGCATACCAAATATCAAAAGATTCTGCCCATTGGTTCTGGAGAAGAAGATTTTTAAAGAATTTTTCTTAAATTGTACCAAGTAAAAATTCACGCCCCCATAGTGAGCCCCAATACTGGTTGAGGGACTCGATTTGAACAAACTTGAATCAGACCCATACCAAGATGCTGCATACCAAGTATCAAAAGATTCTGCAAATTGGTTCAGGAGAAGATTTTTTAATAATTTTTCTGTAATTCATACGGTGCTATCAGAGTTATGCCCCATACAGAGCCCCCAAGAGACGTAGCCATTTCATTTGAACAAACGTGAATTGCCATATAGTAATGAACATCCACATGAAGTTTCGTGAAAATCGGACCAGTGGTTTCAGAGGAGAAGTCATTTGAAAAGCAAAGAAAAACACAAATTTTACCCTGTTTGATAAAATTCAAGTGGCATAACTTCAAAAGAACATTGCACACAAATACATGTATGCAAAATTTGAACTTTGCCTGTACTCCATCAAACTTAAGATCTTCCAGAAGTTTGAAAAACATTGGTCATTTGAAATGGATTTTATGAGATGGAAACCAAAGAAAATTCCTAATTTCAAATTTTTTATTTAATTCAAGGGGTATAACTCCTAAACTACAATAGGCAGAAATGTGTGTATCAAACTTCCCCTAAATTCCATAAAACACATAATATTCCAGCAGTTACAACTGATTCTTTGAAACATATTTTAACCTGTGGAAATCACAGAAAAACTCAATTTGACCATTTTTTATCATTCAAGCAGACTCAAGGGACATAACTCCTAAACAACAATGGGGTGAGTGCAAAATAGGACTTGACTTTTTCGCCAGATAAAAATCTGTTTCAAACAACGAGTTGTTTTTTGCCTTTTCCTAAATGGTATGATGCTCCTGAGGTTTAAAAATGAAAGTGTCAATGACACTGTAGCTCAACTTGTTTGAGGTATTGCGGAACTAAATATTGAAATTAGAGTGAACCGCCTTAAAATGTTGCACTCGGAAATGACGCAATCTCTAAAAATAAACAGCCTTGGGAAAATCCATTGTTTCAATAAAAGTTTGAAACATTCTATTGACATCTTGCATTATTGTTGAATATTCGTGATAAAAAAGAGGGTGATTTGATGACTTTTGGACCTAAAAAATACAATTTACTTTTTGTGTGTTTTTGTAGGGAATTCCCTGAAAAATATGTGCATGTGACCGGTACTTTCCTTTGTGTCAGTTTTTCTCTCTTATTTGTTGCATGACCCCCTGTTTTCAGATCAGAAAAAGTTGTCTGAAGGACTATACTTGACAGAGATATTTGAATGCCAAAATTAAAGTGATGCGATCATATTTTTTTCCACCTGAACGTTATAATGGTCGCCTATGGGAAAATATTTAGTTCTGTGATACCTATAGGAAATATGTTTTTTGGCTTCCAGACCAGATTCAATTATTATTTTGGGGGATTATTTCACATTTAAATATTTATTTGGGGACCACACACCTTACCAAACCATTTTATTGTTTTGAGAAGTTACATTTTTGTCACAGTCAGCAATAAAAGCTATATATTTCCAAAACTAAGGCTGTTCATGCAAGCAAATTCACATCTTGAGCAAGCGTATTCCCCTGGAGCACACTATAACCTGTGGCAGCTGCTAACTAACAGCCTATCTTACCCTATTAACATATGTATTTAAACCATGGTTTCTCCTCATATTACTAGGGGCAGGGAGGATTCCAAATCTTCCAACCCCCTCCCAAATCACCATTCAAACAGACAGAAAACCTACACTGCCCTTCTATTCACTAGTATTTAGAAGTTTTTCTCTTCTATATTATGCTCTTCAAAATGTTGGAAAACAATTCCTTCATTGAAAGAGTATCCTGGAACACAAATTTGAGGACGGGGTGGGGCTACAGTGGAAAATAACATAATAAAATTACAAATGTGAGTGAATGGCATTTGTGCATAGCTACCAATATAGTTGTCTAGTACTAGTGCTGTCATGGTTCCCATGATACAGCATAAATTTACAGTGACAGTTGTGAAATATTGCTCTTTCCCTGAACCAAGTCCTCCCTCCCACACATATTTAACCCTTCTGCTGATGATAAACATTTGGAAAGACTGAACAGCATGTTTTTAGAGACTGAAGTTAGTATCATACACTTTCAGTCTCTTATGATTTACTTTTGAGGCTTCAGCACTCATGGTCCACTGAGTTACTTTTCAATTTAACAACCTTGCTCTGGCTCTTCCACTATATTTTTCATTGTATGTCATTCAGTACTCTCATGTAGACATCCTACATGGGTGACTGCAAGCCCATCTGTCTGTCTGTGTGTTTGTCTCTTCATCAGACATGGTGTTTCTTTGCTTTTCACTTACCTGGATCTACATTTTCAATAATTGGCAGCTGACTAACTTTCACCCCCCCCCTCCCCCCCCCCCCCCCCCCCACACACACACAAGTATATTAAACATCAAATACCACTATATTCTTGAAGCAAATGTCTGATTCATCCTCTTTGGAAACATGTTTTCAACAATTTCAATCTTTTTGCCAGAATGGGTGACTGTGGGGATTAAAACAAAGGTTATGAAAGTGCACTTATGGGAACTTGCAGCATAAGCATAGCACTATAGAATCAATATTTGATGGTTTTAGGCATCTCACCAGTGTTATGAGATATCACAGTAGCAGGTACTGGTAATTGTTTCGGAAAAAGTTAAAAAATTTATAGTAATTTATATATTTTTTATACTTACCAATGACCCAGACTTAGCTGGCGCTAACTCTAACAAAACCAGGGCCAAACACAAATTTTGCCCCCCAATCCCCAAAATTTGCATCCAAAACAAAAAGAAATCATGTCCTAAAGGACCTCCATACTACGCCTCTACTGCGCATGCGCAGTGACGCAGACGTCCCGAAATTGGCGCCAATTATCATTCTTACTGGCAGTGCCTGGTCAGCGCTATGTACTCAGCGGGGAGGCAAGAGTTCCCAACTCCAGGGAGGGCCATCCCCGTCTGGGTCATTGGTAAGTATAAAAAATATATAAAATACTATAAATTTTTTAACATTTTTATACTGTACCAATGACCCAGACTTAGCTGAATAGTAAACAGGCTGGAGGGCCTAGGACATAGAGGATAATCCAATAAGCTCAACTATATAGTAAAGAGGTAACCCCTTAAGGAGAAAAAGAGTATTAGGCTTTACATGTATCTTTCTTATTTAATATTAAATTAGAAAGATACACTACCCTTAATAATTGAGCACAATAACATTCATGTTCTCTATTAACATCCAGTATATCCCTTATACTAATTATTTTTAAAGCAAGCCAATAAATAAAGTAGTCCAGAGAATTGAGACTCTTTATAGTCATTTAAAAGTGTCCGAGTATTGTATATTAAAGCCCGTTTGACACTTGACATATACAAATGCTTCACACCGAGCTACACTTTAAAAATAAGACATGAATGAATTTTAACATTAATATTACACTTTAAAACCATCCCGGAAGCGACTCAGAAATACTGACTTGGAGGAGGCATTCCCTTGCTTTTCACTATAAAGCAGGTGACCTAAGGGAACACCCGCCCCCCCCCCCCCCTTCCCCTTGCCCTGGGTCAAATAGCCCAGAGCGAAGAGGGCAGCCGGACGGAGTCACTGCCGGAACAGAAAGCCTGCATAACTATAGTTGCAACTGTTTAGTGGACGACATTCTGAGCAACAGATAACGGACCTAAACAATGCAGGTCTCCAGAAATGGACTCAATATTTCTGAGATAAAAATTCGTAAATGTGGATGGCTGAGACCAATAAGCAGCCTTCATTAAATCTGTAATAGCAACACTATTAGCATAAGCCCAGGAAGTAGAAAGAGCTCTTACTTCATGAGCAGAAATCTTAAGCACAGACTGCTGAGAAGAAGATAAATTTTCATAAGCAGTACGGATAGTTAATTGAATCCATCTAGCAATAGAATGGACTGAAATGTCCTTTCTATTAGGCATCAAACACAGAAAGAAACGTTTCCGTCCCTTTCTGATAAACTGAGATCTCTGTTTACAGATACGTAATGCTCTAACAGGACAGAGTAAAGGCCTACGCCCGTCTGAAGACGGAAGAGCCTTAATAACAATAGGTTCCGGATATTTATTAGGAGCCTGATTCTTAGCTAAAAAACCCACATTAGTAGTGAAGGTGATAGTGTTCCCAACACTACGATAGTGAGAATCATCCACCGACAGTGCATGAAGCTCACTGACTCTTCTAGCAGAAGAGAAAGCTAAGAGAAAAGCTGTCTTATAAGATAAGAATTTGAAATCTACTGTCCCAAGAGGTTCAAATGGCTTTTCCTTCAATTTAAGAAGAACCCAAGCTAAATTCCACTTAGGAATTAATCTAAGAGTTCTGGGTCTATTTATCGAAAAGTTTCTAACCAACTTAGATAAAGAGACATTAGATCCAATTTGTAAACTATCATGATGTGCATAGGTATCAGATAACATAGATCTATAACCCTTTATAGTAACAGGCTGCAGTTTGATTTCGTCAAACAAGTATACTAGAAAGTTTGCAATGTCTGGTATAGAGGGATCGAATATATCTACAGAATGATCCCTACACCAACGACGAAAAACCTTCCACTTAGCCGCATAGTTTAGCGAAGAGGAGGTCCTCCTACAGTTAGAAATCGCGTCCACTGCTCGTCCTGTAAAGTGTTTGCCATGCAAGAAGGACCGCACAACGGAAAAACGTGAAGGTTGAGACCTTGCGGGTTGTGATGGAGTTGGCGCGATTTCCCCTGCGAAAGAAGATCCTCCCGTGGAGGAAGCTTTCGCGGTAGGTCCCACAACAGACACCTGAGTAGATTTATCCACGGTCTCTGTGGCGACAAAGATGCTACCAACAGAATCTTGCATTGAGATTGTTTTATCTTTAGCAATACTTGTTGAATTAACGGCGCTGGAGGATACGCATATCCTATCATTCCGTCCCAAGGGATCAACAGAGCGTCTACTGCAAATGCTCTTGGATCCGGACACGGAGACACATACGTCTGCAACTGATTGTTGAGATGTGTCGCAAATAAGTCTATCATTGGCCGTTCCCATTGGTAGCAAATCTGATTGAATACTTGTTTGTTGAGAGTCCACTCGACGGCAACAAGCGACCCTTTCGTGAAAGAGAGTCTGCTAGCACATTCAGACGACCCGGTATGTGACGGACCGAAAGAAGAACGTGATGTTCTAGCGCAAACAGAAGGATTCTTTCCGTTAGATTGAACAACGGAACTGAATGAGTGCCTCCCTGATTCCGTATATACGCCACTACTGTCGTATTGTCGGATAGGATTTGGACATGAGCATTGTGAATAATGTCCATCCAGTGATGTAACGCAAGCCAAATTGACATCATTTCCTTGATGTTTATGTGCTTGCACAGGAATTGCGGATCCCAAAGACCCTGGCATCTCGAATCCGTTGGGATTAATGATGCACCCCAACCTGTTTGACTGGCATCCGTCATAATGGTAAAACTCGGATCCGGCAACTGCAGCGGAACTCCCGGAGTTAACCACTGAATGTTTGCCCAAGTCTGAATCTCTTGTTTCACTTGATCTGACAAGAGAACGTCTACATCGAGCGAATGAATTTTCACACTCCAATTCTGAGTCAAGAAAATTTGAAGAGGACGTGTGCGTAACCGCCCCATCGGAATGAGATCCGCGGCGGCTCCGCACAGACCTATCAGTCTCATAAATTCTCTCGCCGTGACTTTGTCTGCGTGCAGACAATAGCGAGCGTAACAACTGACTAATTTCGCTCTGGTTAACGGCAGACGAACGAGATTGTTGTGCGTCTCGAAGCTCATTCCCAGATGAGTGAATGACTTGGACGGCACCAGATCCGACTTCTCCTCGTTTACTATAAAACCGAGACGTCGGAGCAATAGAAGAAGATTCTGAACATCGTTCTGAAGCGTTAACTCGTTGCCGTACCTCTGAAGAATGTCGTCCAGGTAGGCCGACGTTACCGCAGACGAATGAGATCGGAAATAGATCATTACCGAGTTCATTACCCGAGTGAAAGCCCAGGGTGCTAGATTCAATCCGAAGCACATCGCCCGGAATTGATACACCACTCCTAGGACTGCGAAGCGTAGGTACTTTCGGAATGTCGGATGTACCATGACGTGAAAGTACGCATCTTTGAGATCTATGCTCGTTGCATAATCGTTCACCCGAATACTCGCTCTGACTGACCGAATCGTCTTCATATAAAACTTCGGAGCGACGATCAGCTTGTTTATCCAGCTCAAATCTATGACTGGACGGAACGAGCCGTCTGGTCTCGGAACCAAAAACAGATGGCTGTAGAATCCCGGAGATTCCTGGTTTTCTACGACCTCTACCGCATTCTTCATTAAAAGAGACTGCACCTCTGATAACAGAGCGTCTCTTTTCTGCGGATTTGACAGAAGATGAGTCCACTTTGGACTTCGAGCTAATGGAGGCTTTCGTTTGAAGGATATCTTTAGACCTTCCGAAGTCACTCCTCTCACCCCAGGTGTCGTCCGTAATCGACGCCCATTCTTGTGAAAAGCTCGACAACCTTCCGCCAACCGGTACGCGATAGAGGTTTTAGCCATCACCTCCTGGACCTGCGAGGCCTGCGGTAGGAGAAACCACGTCCTCCACGGCCCGCACCTCGCCCCGTCGACCTCGGGGCGTCCGACCGATTGTCCCGGCCTGAAGGTCGTCCCGAACGAGAGTCGCTACCCTGACGGTCTCTCGAATAAGACCAAGAGGACGCACCGGAACCTCTATAGGAACCTCTCTTGGGCGCATTAGACCCAGAAGTGCCTGTCTTATTCTTGTCTGCTGTATCCGACTTCTTAGGAGCAGATTTGAACAACAGAGAATCCTTAGCTTTCTTTGTAATTTTATCATAAATAGCAGAAAGCTTGCCGTCAAAGAGAAGTTCTCCTGAGACCGAAGCGACTCTAAGAGAGTTCTTCACCTTAGTATCCACTAGTGTGGATGTAGCTAGGGCTGCGTCACGTCTAACCAACTCCAGATTTGCCACTGAAAGGGCGGAGTTACACGTGGAATAAGCTACTGCCCTTGAAAGAAGTCTTAAAGAGGATTGTATATCCTGAAACTCTTTCCCTTGAAGGCGCAGTGATAACGCCTTAGTAAGGTGATCTGCGTAAGATAAGGCATCTAAATTGGCTCTGTTAGACGCAATAGCTGTTTCCAACACCGCGGTTGGAATAGAAGCCGACGACGGTAATGATAGCTCTAAGTCTTCCGCCTCGTCGTCCATACGCAGAGGAACTCTCGGTATACCCTGTCCTGCCGTATCGAATTTATTCCTTGCATTAATGAAAGGCAGGTTGAGAGTATTAGTGGACAAGAAACCTGCTTTCCCCGCTCAAATGTTCTTGCAACATTATTGGACTGCGACGGAAACTCGGGAGCAATGTCCCTGAACCGGTCAAAAAATTCAGAGTCCAATGACGCTATAATCCTCTTGTCCGGAACCGCAGCAGTCTGGCCCGACGGAACAACTTGAGGGAGAAAGTGCCGGATGAAGTCCACGGCAGCTTTATGTTGTTCCGAAAGGGATAGCTCCAAGTCATCCGTATCCCTTTCACCATCCGGTCGGACCTCATGATGTTCCCGGTCGTCCGCCCCCGATGCTTCGGCGGAGCGTACCGACCCAGCGCCGTCGGATAATTCTCGATCCGACACCGTTTCTGTCGGCTGCTGGGATGCTGCGATAAGCTGTGCTATCTGCACAAGAATGTCCGGCGTCGAGACCTGCGGAGGCGCAGTCTTTCGCTGCTTCGCCGAGGGCAGCTCCGCATCAGATGGCTCCCGCATACTTTTCCTATGCGAACGTCCGGAGTCCATCGGTCTCGAATCCCTGGCTGCCGGATGGTGTGACCTGGTCGCCGAAGAATCCTTGATCGTCGAAGCTGGCAATATATCGGCGGTCACACAGCCAAGGTGCGGTCGTGTGCGCTGACGAGAAGAGGAAGCCTTAACAGTCTCCGCGGACTGCTTATACAACGGAGCGTCCCGAGCGACGGACGTATGCTCCGCTAAAGACACATTCTGTACCTCAACATCTGGTCCCAGATGTTGTTGTACGAGAGAGGGGCCTCTCTCGCTCGCGGCCCGGCTGGACCTGGACGAGCTAGGAACCGGACTCAAAGGCTTCCTCCGTTCTCGCTTACTATCCGCCGTCACTGGGTGTTTATAGTGCTTATTGTGTTTATATTATGTTTATAGTGCTATTATGTTTATAGTGCTCGCATCACCCAAAATTTCCTCCTGGACCGCATCGGACGAACCCGGCTGCCGAACCATTCGGTGAACGGACGCTACACCAGGCGAGCTAGCGGACGACATTTGTCTAATCTCCATGAGCACTTTTGCCGCTAGCTCTGAATTCATTTGTGACGACGGACGCACACTTGTAGAAGATAACATGGAAACATCACCCTGTTCTTGTTCCTCTGAAATAGAAACTGAGAGAGTAGAGTGACCTTGCGGAGAAAGAGCCGGCATAGCCCTTTCTCCAGAAACAACATATCGTGACACACGTTTCCAATGTTTCTCATCCCAATATTCACATATAGGACAGGGATTAATGCGAGAACACTGACTACAATTAATACAATGATCATGAAAGTCAGAGGAAGATTTCTTCCTATTACAATTTGAACAAAGTCCCTTCATTGTGAAAGAACAACAACAAGTCCTAGTTACTCGCAAAAACCCCTGACACAAAGATAGATAATAACATGATCCATTAATAAATGAAAAAACAATTACATATCAAAATAATTTTGAAAAAATATTTTTTCAGCGAAGCCCAAGTTGCTGAAAAGTAACGTTGAGCCCCGATGGATCCGATGGCAAAGTGTGGTCAAAAATTTTAAGTTTATATTAAATAATTAATGAGACACTTACGAATAATATAAATGTATCTTATAATGATATAAACTACAGCAAAGGCAAACAGCCCCCCTCAAAAAAGGCTGTTGCCAATGAAAACAAACAGTGTAAAACACCAGAAAACATGACTCCAGGCACTGAAAAAACTGGCCCGGAATCAGTCATCAAATTACACTCTACCTGATGCAAAACAGAGACTCCCAGGGGAGAATCTGCAGAACATCAGATGGAAGATGCAGAACACAAACGTTATACACCCATGGGTGAAAACGTAACTATGGGGAAAACAACAGAAAACATTCTGCAACCAAGCAACTCTCCCAGGAAATTTTAGAAATGAACTTTCTCAAAAATATGCCAAAAGCATGGGAGAATTGCAAGGGGGGACTTTAGAAGGCTAGGGGAGAGGAAACACTGAATAAGCAGTGCAACATTTAGCAAGAATGACAACAAGAGGCCCATGCCTCGAAAATAGGCAACTTAACATAATTTCATCAAAAAATTTTAAGTACAGCCCTGATTATTTTTTGTCACTTCTTTTTCCTCTCCTCCTTCTATCCTCCTTAGAATCACATTTTCTCCCAAAATTACGTGTCTGGCATCCTTTAAACTGAGATTTACAAGCACAAAGATCAGTGAGATGTTGACTGATGAAGGGCCAAACAGAGAATGATAATTGGCGCCAATTTCGGGACGTCTGCGTCACTGCGCATGCGCAGTAGAGGCGTAGTATGGAGGTCCTTTAGGACATGATGTCTTTTTGTTTTGCATGCAAATTTTGGGGATTGGGGGGCAAAATTTGTGTTTGGCCCTGGTTTTGTTAGAGTTAGCGCCAGCTAAGTCTGGGTCATTGGTACAGTATAAAAATACACTGTTTTCTGTTTTGTCAGTGCCATACCAATGACTCTATGTGCCTTTACTGAGAAAACTGAGGCCTTTCCTTTACAAAAAATGCAAAATATTCATCAAATACAAAGTGAAATGTCTTCAGAAGCTAGACTGTGATTTAAAAACTATTACAGATGGGAAAGTTCATATCACAGTAGGTTTGTTTTGGGTCAATATCAATTAAATTATGAATTATATCACAGATTTTGATGAAAAGGGGCATACCGGGGGGTCCTATTCACGGCAAAATTTTACTACATCAGATGGTGGAATAAAATTTGACATCAGTTGTTAGGATAAACTGGTAGAGTCCTTTCATATTGGTGAAATATATAGCTGCATCCCCAATTTTGGAAACAAAATTGACATCCATATTGTTCCATGGGGGTTGGGACATTGTTCTGCTTGCAGTATGGTTAAATGAGACAGATTTTTTCTAAAAATATTTTGTACTGATGCAGATGTTAGTTTTATTTTGGGATCAGGGTAATTTTTTAAAGAGAGCTGTAAATTGTCATCCTTCTCAGTTAATTTATAAAGTAACAGGATAGAAAAATCTTTTGGAGGCAATACCAGTTTTCAAGCCCACTTGACAAAGTTTGGACACTTTTCCTTAAAAGAGCAAATTTTCCACGTTTTTGACTCAGCCAAAGCCAAAAGTTGGATTCTAATGCCGAAATGACTCTTTTATCTCATGGAAGTGGTAAAATGTCTCTTTGGTGGGGATGGGGATGATTATAGGTATCGCGGAACTAAATATTGAAATTAGAGTGAACCACCTTAAAATGTTGCACTCGGAAATGACACAATCTCTAACAAGAGCACCGCTGGGCATTGCATCATACGCCCGTGAACTGTTCAAATTGTACCATTTTAACACATTTGCAATTTTTTTAGAGTGCGAGAAATTTATACTGGCATATATATATATGTTACAGTCAGACTTTGAGATTAGTGATTTTGTGAAATGACTAAATTTTTCAGTCATTTGAGAAAAGGACTAACAAGTTTGAAGCCAATCGAAAAACAAATACTAAAGTTATCATCCGGAAACCAAATATTTGACGAAGAATTCTAAGTCCAACAGGGGCCATAATTCAGGCAAAAATTGTTCAGACCGACCCCATATTCGAACTTGACCTGTATTTTGTTGTGATTAAACCACATACCAAGTTTGGAGCCGATCGGAAAACAAATACTAAAGTTATCATCCGGAAACCAAATATTTGACGAAGAATTCTAAGTCCAACAGGGGCTATAATTCAGGCAAAAATTGTTCAGACCGACCCCCATATTCGAACTTGACCTGTATTTTGTTGTGATTAAACCACATACCAAATTTGGAGCCGATCGGAAAACAAATACTAAAGTTATCATCCGGAAACCAAATATTTTACGAATTCTAAGTCCAACAGGGGCCATAATTCAGGCGAAAAATGTTCGGACCAACCCCATATTCGAACTTGACCTGTATTTTGTTGTGATTAAACCACATACCAAATTTGGAGCCGATCGGAAAACAAATACTAAAGTTATCATCCGGAAACCAAATATTTGACGAATTCTAAGTCCAACTGGGGCCATAATTCAGGCGAAAAATGTTCGGACCGACCCCATATTCGAACTTGACCTGTATTTTGTTGTGATTAAACCACATACCACATTTGGAGCCGATCGGAAAACAAATACTAAAGTTATCATCCGGAAACCAAATATTTGACGAATTCCAAGTCCAACTGGGGCCATAATTCAGGCGAAAAATGTTCGGACCGACCCCATATTCGAACTTGACCTGTATTTTGTTGTGATTAAACCACATACCACATTTGGAGCCAATCGGAAAACAAATACTAAAGTTATTGTTCAGAAACCAAACGGACGGACGGACGGACGGACGGACGGACGAACGGACGGACGGACAGACGGACGGACAACGCCATACTATAATACGTCCCGTTTTTCAAACGGGCATATAAAAATAAACAGCCTTGGGAAAATCCATTGTTTCAATAAAAGTTTGAAACATTCTATTGACATCTTGCATTATTGTTGAATATTCCTGATAAAAAAGAGGGTGATTTGATGACTTTCGGACCTAAAAAATACAATTTACTTTTTGTGTGTTTTTGTAGGGAATTCCCTGAGAAATATGTGCATGTGACTGGTACTTCCCTTTGTGTCAGTTTTTCTCTCTTATTTGTTGCATGACCCCCTGTTTTCAGATCAGAAAAAGTTGTCTGAAGGGCTATACTTGACAGAGATATTCGAATGCCAAAATTAAAGTGAGGCAATCATATTTTTTTCCACCTGAACGTTATAATGGTCGCCTATGGGAAAATATTTAGTTCTGTGATACCTTAAGACATGTACATGTATAGTATTTGACACAGCAATGACAAACATCTAGGTAATGACCTGATAACAAAGGTACATGTAAGGTATTGTAACGGTCTGTACATAAATGCTGACCGTAGCCTGTAACAAATATATAGGTAAAGTATTGTAAAGGTGGGGTGACAGTTAGATGCTAAACTAGAAAAGAAATCTTTGAGTCCCAGAGTGGGTCTGACAAAACCCAAAAATAATTGTTCTCATAGCACAGTGATAACAAAGGCACCCAAAAACACTCATTCCTGTCACAAGGTGATAACAAAGGTATCCCAAGAAGTTTTGTGAGGGTCGGTTCATAAAGACTCTAGCCCGAGCCATATTGACATGTGCACTTACTGTGTATAAGTAGCACTGAACAAATCAAAGTTCATCTAATTTGCATAATTTCTGCACGAGAAAAAACCTGTATTATATGTGATGTATGCCATGTTACTAAACATTCCTACACAAATTTATTCAAATCAAAACTTTCATGCAGAAGTTCTGTACAAAAAACTGATTGCACTAATTTTGCTACAAAATAGATGCTGGTGGCATTCTTGAAATTTGGACCGCACCCAAAAACACTCGTTCTCATCCCACGGCGATAACAAAGGTACCCAAGAGGTTTCATAAAGATCGAGTCATAAATACGGCCTCTAGCCTGAGCCATGTAGAAGTTGTGTACAAAAAACTGATTGGACCTAATTTCGGTACAAAATGGCCACTGGACGCAATCTCGAATTTTGGACCACATCCAGAGGCACTCGTTCTCGTCCCAAGGTGATAACAAAGGTACCCAAGAAGTTTTGTGAAGATCTGTTCATAAATACAGCCTCTAGCCCAAGCTGTATTGACATGTGCACTTACTGTATATAAGTAGCACTGAATAAATCAAAGTCCATCTAATTTGCATAATTTCTGCACAAGAGAAAAACCCGTATTATATGTGATGTATTCCATGTTACTACTAACATTTTTAAAGCGTAGTTAAAAAAGTTTTCAATATCCTTCGTTAATTAAGCATTATTAATAATTTGAGTTAATTTATTTCTTACATAAATGACAAAATATTTCAGTTGTCTCCCTTGCCTTCTGCACTCGGTAATAATACCAATACACTGTGCAGAAATAATGATAATTTCTTTCGACCATCTTTCACTGACACGTGGGATTGGTGCTATGAAGGCCTGCCATTCTTATTCATCCCAATATGTGTGATTTCTATCGCAGCCTTATTACATTTAAGCCCCTTTCAAAACAAGTTTTCAAAGAAAAACTTTCAATGCAGTTTGCAGTGCGAATTTCAATGGAACCAATTTTCAGTTTATTGATGAACTGTCTCCTACACATTTTTTGTTTGTTTAGAAATGGCGGTTAATTGTAATAAATTCTAATTGACACGATGCGTGTCTTGCGTGATTCATTGTTTTTGCTTGCACTTGTTTTTAAATAGCCATTTTGTGCTGGTTGCTATCAGCTGAGGCGAATTGTTCGAACGACTACGCCCATTACAACTCTTTTCAGAAATATAAAATTGGGCCGGTTTAGGCTATTTTCAGAGCCGCGTGATGGATTTAACAGCAGACGTGTTTACTTTGTTATGAATGCGGAAGTGTTTTGGGGGGAAATAAAACATTAAAAAATGCATAAAACTGCCATATCTCCCCAGGAAATTTTGGAGGGCGATTTGAATTTCGCCCCCAATGTAAGCCAAGGCGACTTGAAGAATGAGAAGGCGACTTCTTCGCTCTAGTTGTCCACTCGGCTGACCCCTGCCTGCAGGCACTCTCCAATAATTGGTAATAAAACATATTTTGATGAACAAATTCAGACCACCAAAAAAAAAAATAAACTAGCTGTCAACCAGTTAAAAGAAAGTGTCAATGACACTGCATCTTAACTTTACTGTGTGCAGTGTTTGATGAAAGGGATAATGATCAATGTTTATGAAAGGATGAAGAAATAATACAAGAATTGTGAGAATATAAGTTACCAAGTTACAGTAAAAGCATTCCAAAACAAGTCATCCGTCTAAGTTACAATGAAATCCCTTCAAAAATATGACTCATAGACTTTGTTAAAGGAATCAAGGTCATGTGCATGTCCAGTGGTCATAGTGGACTGATCATAACCAAAATGGGAGGACAGTCTCATCTGGATATCATACCGAACCATCCTACCAAGTTACAATGAAATCCCCTCATAAATATGGCCTATAGACAGTGCTAAAGGAATCTAGGTTACATGCCCAGGCGGTGGTAAACGACTAATCATGACCAAAATAGGACAGTCTCATCTAGACATCATACCAAGTCATCCTGGGAAGTTACAATGAAATTGCTTCATAAATATGAACTGTAGACTAATTAAGGCCCATAAATCTAACAAAAATTTGTGCCGAGCCAGTTTTTGAACCCGCTTGAAATATTATTGCAAAAGACCTGATGGCAAATATTAGTTAAATCGGAGAATGTTTGTTCAAGTTATTTTGCTAACAAGCTCAAGATTTGTAAAAATCAACAAATTAAAATCCATCACTCTGCAACAAAAAAATGAGGCTCGGCCCGTTTTCGAACTTGCTTGAGATATTCTTGCAAAAGACCTGTATGGCAAATATTAGTCCAATCAGAGAAATTTTGCTGAAGTCATTGCGCTAACAAACTCAATATTCGTAAAAAGTGACTAATTAAGGCACATAACTCTGCAACAAAAATTTGGGCCAGGCCAGTTTTCGAACTTGCTTGAGATAGTCTTGCAAAAAACCTGTATGGCAAATATTAGTTAAATCGGAGAACGCTTGTTCAAGTTATTGCAATAACAAGCTCAAAATTTGTAATGATAGTGTTAATGACACTGTAGCTCCACTTGTCAAGACATGTACATGTATAGTATGTGACACAGCAATGACAAACATCTAGGTAATGACCTGATAACAAAGGTACATATAAAGTATTGTAACGGTCTGTACATAAATACTGACCGTAGCCTGTGACAAATGTATAGGTAAAGTATTGCAAAGGTGGGTGACAGTCAGATGCCAAACTAGAAAAGAAATCTTTGAGTCCCAGAGTGGGTCTGACTGAACCCCAAAATATTTGTTCTCAGAGCACAGTGATAACAAAGGCACCCCAAACCACACTCATTCCTGTCCCAAGGTGAAAACAAAGGTACCCAAGAAGTTTCGGGAAGATCAGTTCATAAATACGAGCTGTATAGAAGTTGTGACAAAAAACTGATTGGACCTAATTTCGGTACAAAATGGCCACCAGCAGCCATCTTGAATTTTGGACTTCACTCAGAAACACACGTTCTCGTCCCAAGGTGATAACAAAGGTACCCAAGAAGTTTTGTGAAGATTGGTTGATAAACACAGCCTCTAGCCCGAGCCGTATTGACATGTGCACTTACAGTGTATAAGTAGCACTAAATAAATCAAACTTCATCTAATTTGCATAATTTCTGCACAAAAAAAAACCCCGTACTGTATGTAATGTATTCCATTTTACTAAACATTCATACAAAAATTTATTCAAATCAGAACTTTCATACAGAAGTTCTGTACAAAAGACTGACTGCACTAATTTTGGTACAAAATGGTTGCTGGTGGCCATCTTGAATTTTGGACCACACCCAAAAACACCCGTTCTCATCCCACGGCGATAACAAAGGTACCCAAGAAGTTTCGTAAAGATCGGTTGATAAATACAGCCTCTTTCCCGAGCAGTATTGACATGTGTACTTACTGTGTGTAAGTAGCACTGAAAAAATCAAAGTTCATCTAATTTGCATAATTTCTGCAGGAGAAAAAAACCAGTATTATATGTGATGTATCCCATGGTACTAAACAATCACACACAAAAATTTTCAAATCAGCGCTTTCATATGGAAGTTCTGTGCAAAAATCTGATTGCACCTAATTTTGTACATCGGCCATCTTGAATTTTGGACCAGACACTCGTTCTCGTCCCACGGTGATACCAAAGGTACCCAAGAAGTTACAGTGCTGAAAGTGTAACACTAAATACAACAAAGTTAGTCTAATTTGCATAATTTACGTACGAGAAAAAAACCCGTATTATATGTGGTGTATCCCATGGTACTAAACATTCATACAAAAAATTATTCAAATCAGCGCTTTCATATGAAAGTTCTGCACAAAAATCTGATTTCACCTAAGTCTGTACAAAATGGCCACCAGCGGCCAACTTGAATTTCGGATCGGACCCCAAAACACTCGTTCTCGTTCCACGGTCATAACAAAGGTACCCAAGAAGTTTCGTAAAGATCGGTTCATAAATACGGCCTCTAGCCCGAGCCGTATTGAATTGTTGATGGACAGACAGACAGACAGACGCTCCAAAATTTCGGGTTTATGGGCTACCAAAAAAACATTTTGTACGTCCAAAACCTTATTTTACCCAGAACCCCACCCCCTCCACCCCAGAACTTATATTTAACCCTAACCCACCCCTCCACCCAAAAACCACACCCTAGCCCTACCCCCACCCTGACCCTAAACCCTAAAAACCCACCCCAGACCCTAACCCCCTCCCCCCACCCACCCCTGGGACCTAACCCCAACTTTAAGCCCTACTCTGGGGCTACCCATAACTCCCACCCCACCCCTGACCCAACCCCACCCTAGCCAAACCAATAGGATTAGGAGCTATTTTTCGGTTTAGGGGCTACTAAAACTACAACCCCACCCCTGACCCCAACCCTAACAACCCCCCCCCCGGGACCTAACCCTCCCCAACCTTAAGCCCTACTCTGGGGCTACTCCTAACCCTAACCCCACCCCACTCCTAACCCCAACACTACCTTAATTTAGAGGTAGCCCCTAATAATAATATCCCCTAAACCCCCAATGTTGGCCCGGACAGACGGACGATGGACGACTGGCCATGGCATAAGCTCAAATTTGGCTTCACCAAAGTTCAGGTAAAAATCAACTTATTGAGGCCCATAACTCTGCAACGAAAAATCGGGCCGAGCCAGTTTTCAAATCTGCTTGAGATATTCTTGCGAAAGACCTGTATGACAAATATTAATCAAATCGGAGAACGTTAGTTCAAGCTATTGCGCCGAGCTCAAAATTTTTTAAAATTGACTAATTAAAGCCCACAACTCTGTAACGAAAAATCGGGCCTGACCACTTTTCGAACTTGCTTGAGATGTCATTGCAAAAAACCTGTATGGCAAATATCAGTCAAATCAGAGAACGTTTGTTCAAGTTATTGTGCTAACAGTGCGAGTATGCTTGGAGGCCCGTCCACCTAACATACCCCCCCCCCCCCTCCCAGCCCCACCACCGACCATTGCCAAACCATAGGTCTTGGTTATTTACACAACTCAACCAAAAACTCAGGTCCCTTGACCTTGCAGCCATCATGGTTGACAGACAACCACCAAAGTAGGGCATTCTCATCTAGACATCAACCGAGTCATCCTACCAATTTACAATGAAATCCCTTCATAAATGCAACCTGTAGACTGAGCTAAAGGTTTTCAGGTTTCGAACCTGCGCAGCTATCACGGTCAGTTGACGACCGATTGTGGCCAAAATGGGACATTCCCATCCAGAAATGACCTCGAACCTGCAATGAAATTTAGTGATGAACGGACAAGAACTACAGGGTGTGGCCAGGGCTAAAGAAAAAGTGAACAGACTTACAGACTTCCACAAACATGATGTAATAGCTTATCTTGACTTTGTCAAGTTAAGCTAAAAATGATGTAAAAATTGTAAACATCTGATTTTCATTTATGTGATATACCATGTTTCAAATTTGTTTCATGTCTTCTCCCCATAATACAGATGTTGCAAATTTCCTTCACTGTACAAACATAACAAATATCGGTCATAGCTAACTCATTTTCTAGGGCCCTTTGACTTCGCTACTGTAATCCTAATCTAAAATATTTGAGGTTTGGTTCTAAGAAGGTCGATCAAGTGTACAATATTGAAGTTGTAAATATATATAAAACTGAAATTATACACGTGGAACACAATTCGTTTTTTGTTCTCTGACAGTTACTTTCAATTCTGAATACCAGTATGTGAGTGCTGGTTATTCTAAAACCATTACTCAGTTATTCAATACCAAAGTGAAACTGATTTGGAAGTGAAAGCAGTGTTGAAACTCAGACAAAATTCCAATACATGACTGCAACACTGAAAACTTGGCATTCCTATGTTAATCCCATACACTACATGTAGATAAGGCTACATCATTCAAGTCTAATCAAGAAAATGTATCTGGTTCCTAATCATGGAAAAAACTAAGGAAAAGTTATTTTTATTTTAAAGTTTGCTAAAATTTGCTGGTTTCTTAACTCAGTAATATTTGTGTAATTCAGTTCTACAAGTTTGTTAAAATCTACAAGTTGGTTTGAATCTTGAAAAAAATGTAAGTAAAGTAAATGCATGGCTTTAAACAACATGGTTATTCATATATGCTAGTATATATGCAGTGTTCCAGATAAGATTTTAATGCACCCTGATACTTAACACAATGGTTAACACCTTGCATGCTGCTGGCGGATATTCCTGCCCATGACACAAAATCTCGTCCTTGAAATATGTATAATTTGGGCACATTTAACCAATTTTCCTCTATGTAAATTGAATGGAATTTTTGCCCAGTGATTTCCTGAGTTAAATTGAGGTGAATTTGTCATCAAATCTATTCATACTTCGAAGCAGCCATGACTAGATTTGATGAAAAATATTTTGAAAATACTCAGCGGGTTTGGAGTTGAGGGTGTGTCATAATTCTGACCCAATGCCATAACTCCAAGATCAACATCAGACGTTTTTTGCACTCTAACTTTGTCTGGTTCATAAAAATGATTCAAAGGATAGATGATGTTCATACTTCACACAATGTTCACTTATGACTCAGGAGTGCGTCTTGATCTTGATCTAATATCATAACACCTAGATCAATTTCAAAGACCATTCTAACTTGGTTCAGTCCATAGAGTATGATTCAATGAACAGATCTTGCTTTTCATGCAAGACATGTCAAAACCTTCACAGTTGTTGACCATTCATCTGCTATAACATTGCCTTGTCTATAAAACATTAT
Source organism: Pictodentalium vernedei (assembly GCA_031216915.1). Classification (NCBI taxonomy): domain Eukaryota; kingdom Metazoa; phylum Mollusca; class Scaphopoda; order Dentaliida; family Dentaliidae; genus Pictodentalium; species Pictodentalium vernedei. The sequence goes on along the minus strand of CM062296.1, from coordinate 272,309,865 downwards.
TCAATCGACAGATATTGTTGACAATTCACACAATGTTTATTCATGATTCAAGAATGAGTCATGAACTTAACCCAAGGTCATCAAAGGTCAGGGTTACATACCATTTTAGCATTGTGCAGTTTTTCAGTATACCGATTATAATCGGTACAATTTTCAATACCATCACTGATGCTGGCAAATTAAATCATAATCGGTATACCAAAAAGTCGGTTTTACCTGATATGCAATTTCGACTTGCTTGTCATGGTTTACAAGAAGTGATTTTACTTCACTGGTGTGGATTACTGTTGGTTTAAATTTGAGTCTTTTTCCTTTTTACCCTCTGTCTGTCCTCGCAGACCATGAAACATTTCTTTATTACTTTTCTTTCCCAACTGTTCAAGTGGTTTGAGTCAACAGTGACCATTATTACGCAAACGATTGAATATTGTCTACTTCGAATTTGAAACAAGATGAAGTGGGAGACACATGTTCTGTATTCCTGTAAGCATTCGTAGTTAGTCACATTGTACATTTTGACCAATGGCATGTCTGCTATTTAAAACCTGGAAACATTCCTTGGGAAATGCCAAGGGATTCCCTGTAATTTTACACTTGTATTTGAAAGTGATTGGCTGTTTGCACTAGCTCATGTCGTTATATTATCTTGCCTTTCTTAGCCAAGACAAATATGATGATACTTAACCAGTCCATTCATTACCACAATCACTTAAAAAGACAATTTATTTTAAGCGCTTCTTGTGATAAAGTGGAGCATGCGAATGCACACTTCAGAATCTGAGGACTGCTGAATATTATGAAGACTCCTCAGAGTCTGTTCCATCGCAAGTGTAGAGGAATGACACCCAAAATATCAACCGCAATGACAAACTAGAAAAACTGTGAGTACTGCTCACTAAATGATACCACCCACTCCCACCAAGAAACATATTACAACAGTAAAAGTGTGTTTAATGTAGAGAGCACAAAAACTGACACCAATGTTCGAACGTTTCATTGAAATCCATTCACTAGTTTAAAAGAGGTCGTGGATAGCAAATGTCAACAACAACCCCCTCCCCCCCCCCCCCCCTCAAGCAAGTTTGAATTGATAAAGCCCATTTTTAAATATGAGAAACCCTAAAAATGAAAATATCTGAAAACAAAACAGGAGGTGCACATCTTCAATATATGTAAAAGAATGTCTGAAAGTCTCAATGAAATCTGCTCAATGGTTTAAGAGGAGTTGCGGAGAGCAGATCTGTACAGAATGTCAATTGAATTTGACAAAGTTCATTTTTCAATATGGGAAACTGTAAAAAAGAAAATATCTGAAAACAAAATAGGAGGTGCAAATCTTCTATGTATGTAAAAGAATGTCTGAGAGTTTCAATGAAATCCGTTCACTGGTTTAAAAGGAGTTGCGGATAGCAGATGTGTACCCCCCCCCCCCCCCCCAAAAAAAAACACGTAACACCCCTATAACATAACAGACGGATGTATGTCGGAATAAGAAAATATCTGAAAGAAAAATAGGAGGTGCACATCTTCAGTGTATGTAAAAGAATGTCTGAAAGTTTCAATGAAATCTTTTCAATGGTTTAAGAGGAGTTGCGGATAGCAGATCTGTACAGAATGTCAATTGAATTTGACAAAGTTCATTTTTGCAATATGGGAAACTGTAACAAGAGCACCGCATGACGGGACAATATACGCCCGTTTTGTATTTTTGAAGGGTTGGGGTAAGGATGGTGGTGAGGGTGAAAACTGTTTGGACCAACCCCATATTCGAACTTGACCTTATTTTGTTGTGATTAAACAACATACCAAGTTTGGAACCAATCGGAAAACAAATAATAAAAGTTATCATCCGGAAAGCAAATATTTGATGCATTCTATGTCCAATAAGGTCCATAATTCAGGGGAACTTCGAACTGACCCCATATTCGAACTTGACCTGTCTTTTGTTTTGATTAAACCACATACCAAGTTTAGGAGTCAATCGAAAAAAAAATACTAAAGTTATCATCTGGAAACCAAATGTTGACGAACGGACAAGCCGATGGCGGACAAATGGATGGACAAATGGACAGACAGACAGACTGATGCCATAATTCAACGGTTTTTCAACAGGCGTATAATAAAAAATCAGGCCATACTAAAGTTATAATCCGGAAAACACAAAATGCACAAATTCGAGAGAAATAACTCTGGAAAGGTACATGCGATTTTGGCCGAAAGTGAACTTGAGCTGTGCTTCGTGGTCATAAACAAAATCTGAGAATTTGAAACAAATTAGTCAAGGCAAACTAAAGTTATCATCCGGAAACCACACAATTCACAAATTTGCAATCATTCAAGGGGAATAACTATGGAACGGTACATGCGATTATGGCCAAAGGTGAACTTGAGCTGTGCTTTGTGGTCAAAAACAAAATCTGAGAATTTGAAAAAAATCGGTCAAGGCAAACTAAAGTTATCCGGAAACCACAAAATCCACAAATTTGCAATCATTCAAGGGGAATAACTGTGGAAAGGTATATGTGATTGTGGTCAAAAGTGAACTTGAGCTGTATTTTGTGGTCAAAAACAAAAAACTGAAAATTTGAAATAAATCGGTCAAGGCAAACTAAAGTTATCATCCGGAAATGAAAAGTTGGTCTAAATTCCCATAAATAAAGGGCCATAACTCCACTGCAAATGGGCTGCTAGAAACGGAAATCGAACCCTTCCTGTATTTTATCATACTAAATCCACATGCCAAATTTAACTCAGCTCAAACCATTGCAACTAAAGTTATCGTCCGGAAACGAAATGTGTCCATGGACGGACAGACAGACAGACGGGTGGAGAGACCATTCACATAATATGTCCCGTTTTTCAAACGGTTATATAAAATCAACATCTGAAAAATTTGGTGTCAAGGCGTTCGGCTTTAAATGAACGGAAACCAATTTTTTTTTCAAAAATTGTGTTTTGAAAGGGCCATAACTCTGAAGCAGATGGACTGAGAAACACCAATATCGAACTTGACCTGTATTTTATTGCTACAAACAACATCTGAAAGTTTGATGTCAATCCATCAAGGCATTTGACTTTAAATGAAGGAAAACCAATTTTTTTCGAAAGATTGTGTTTTCAAAGAGCCATTACTCTGCCGTGGATGGACTGAGAAACACCAATATCGAACTTGACCTGTATTTCATTGTTAAAAAGAACATCTGAAAAATTTGGTGTCAATCCATCAAGGCATTCAGCTTTAAATGAACAGAAACCAATTTTTTTAGAAAAATTGTGTTTTCAAAGGCCCGTATCTCTGCAGCAGAGGGGCTGAGAAACACCAATATCGAGCTTGACCTGTATTTTAATACTAAAAACAACTTCTGAAAGTTTGATGTCAATCCGTCAAGGCATTCGACTTTAAATGAATGGAAACCAAATTGTTTACGGACAGACAGACGGACAGACAGACAGACAGACTGATAACATAATACGACCGTTTTTTAAACGGGCGTATAAAAATGAAAATATCTGAAAAGAAAATAGGAGCTGCACATCTTCAATGTATGTAAAAGGATGTCTGAGAGTTTCAATGAAATCCGTTCACTGGTTGCGGAGTTGCGGATAGCAGATGTGTACCCCCCTAAAGTGTAATGGATGGACGGATGGCGGATGGACGGACGGACCAAGTGAACACTATATACCTCCCACTTTTCAAGTGGGTGGTATAATAAAACTGTCTGCTAATTAACTGCCGTTTTGAGTGCAATTATTAGTGGACGTTTTTGTCTTTCTGACAGACGTTTTGGTGAAGTTGCAAGCAGACATTTAATCCCTATTCATTGTTTGGCACATCGCAGTAAAAAATAATCGGTATAATGGTATACCACGGTATCATTTTCTGAACACCGAGGTATTTATTTATCCCAATACCACCCAACGCTATACCCTTTGTATGGATTATCTTCATCAGGTCCCTAAAACACTTCAATGGACAGATCTTGTTCAGGACTCAAGAGAGTATCATGATATCATTCCTGCTATCATGACAAAAAACATAAAAAGAAAGTGTCAATGACACTGTAGCTCAACTTGTCCTAGAAGGGACTAAACTAAATAGAAAGATATGATAATGCCAAGTCATTCACTGAAGTTTCTACAGAAAAGACATCATACCAAAGCTACATATGAAATCTGAAAAAGATCGGGTGAGAGGTGCAGCCTGTGGGGTCTGCTAATGGAATTGCTGACAATTTATATGCCAAATCCAAGATGGCCACTGACAGCCATGTTTTTCAATGATATTCAGAACACGAGGCCCCAGGGGGCCTGAGGGCGCTCACCTGACATGGTAGCCTAAATATCAACCCATAGAATTGATTTCCACAAGTTGCATCTGCTCCTCCTAAGAAAAGCTGAAACCAAATATCCAAATATTCTGACCAGTGGATCTAAAAAAAGATTTTTAAAGAATATTCCTCATATTGAACTAAGTCATAATTCGGGCTCCCACAGGGAGCCCATATATAAACCCAGGGACTTGGCTTTAACAAACCTGAATCTCACACCTCTAAGGATTCTGCACACCAAATATCAAAACATTCCGACTGCTGGATCTGAAGAAGAAGATTTTTAAAGAAAATTCCTCATTTTGAACCAAGTTACAATTCGAGCATGCCCCAGACCATTATTGACCCTCCAGCATAGCGGTCATGTCCAGCAATGTTGGCTGCATGGAATCGCTCTCCTGGACTTCTCCATACCCTAGAACGCCTATCTTTGTAGTCTAGGCGGTACCTGGACTCTTCTGTAAAAAGGACAGGTCGCCAATCTTCTCTGGTACATCCAACATGGTCCATGGCTCATTCATATCGTGTCTGGCGGTGCTTCTGAGACAGCAGAATGCAAATACATGGTCTTCTCGATCAGAGACCACCTTCGTGCAACCTTGCCCGGGTAGTCTGCATCGAAACATCTACCCCGGATGCATTCTGAAGGTCACTGCGAAGCTGGGTTGCTGTTGCAAAGCGGTTCCTACGGGCCTGAATGATCAAAAGCCGGTCTTCAGCTGCAGATGTTGCCCTGTCTCTGCCACCACCATGCCGTCTTACTGGTGTGCCATACTGCTGAAATCTTGCTCAGGCTCTAGTGATCAGCATATGGTGCACACAAAGGGCTTCACCAACCTGACGATGCATAGCCCTTGCCCCACCATCCCAAGAGCCCGTCACATTTCTGTTTCAGACAAATGTCTTCTTACATTTGCATTCGCCATATTCAATCATTAAATCACAAGGGTTTGTGTTAAAATGAAGACTGAATACCCTACACGTCAATTACATGTAGACAGTACACAAAAACATCATGAAAGTTAAAAAATTTATAGTAATTTATATATTTTTAATACTTACCAATGACCCAGACATAGCTGGTGCTAACTCTTAAAATATAGGGCCAAACACAAATTTTGCCCCCCAATCCCCAAAATTTGCATCTAAAACCAAAGAAAACATGTCCTGAATGGCCCTCCACACTTCACCTCTACTGCGCATGCGCAGTGTCAAGGACGTTCCGAAATTGGCGCCATTAATCATTCTAATAACCAGTGCCTGGTAAGCGCTATGTACTCAGCGGGGAGGTAAGAGTTCCCAACTCCTGGGAGGGCCATCCCCGTCTGGGTCATTGGTAAGTATAAAAAATATATAAATTACTATAAATTTTTTAACATTTTTATACTGTACCAATGACCCAGACATAGCTGAATAGTAAAAAGGCTGGAGGGCCAAGGACATAGAGCAAGATGGAATACGCTCAATAATATAAAATAGAGTCATCCCCTCTAGGGAAAAAGAAGTATTAGGCCTTACATGTATCTTTCTTATTTATGATAAATTAGAAAGAGACAACACCTTCCAAAATTGAGCATCATACATCCATGTTCTCTATTAATATCTAGTATAATCCTTATACTAATAATTTTTAAAGTAAGCCAATAAATAAAGTAAGTCTAGAGAATAGAGACTCTTTATACTCCTTAAAAGTGTCTGAGGATTGCATAATCATGTCCGTTGACACGTGCTATATTCAAAAGCTATACTTTAAAAACTAAGACTTGAATGAATTTTTAAAACATAAACTTCTCACTAACAACCATCCCAATAACAGCTCAGAATTACTAACTCCGGAGGAGGTATCCCCTTGTTTTCATAGCAAAACAGGTGACCCAAGGGAACACCCTCCCCCCCCCCCCCTTTTTCTTGCCCTGGGTCAAATAGCCCAGAGCGAAGAGGGCAGCAGAACAGAGTCACTGCCGAAACAGACAGCCTACCTAGCTATAGTAGCAACTGTTAAGTGAATGACATTCTGAGCAGTAGATAATAGACCTAACAATAGAGGCCTCCAGAAATGGACTCAATATTTCTGAGATAAAAATTCATGAATGTGGATGGCTGAGCGCAATGAGCAGCCTTCAAAAATCTATAATAGCGACACTATTAATGTAAGCCCAAGATGTAGAAGAACTCTTACTTCATGAGCCGAAATCTCAAACACAACTGCTGAGTCAAAGATATACCATAAGCAGTATCGATAGTTAATTGAATCCATTAGCAATAGAATGGAGCGTAACGTCCTTCTAATAGGCATCAAAGACAGAAGAAGTTTACGCCCGTAGTAATAAACAGATATCTGTTTATAAATACATAAACTCTAACCGGACAGAGTAAAGGCCTATGCCCGTACGAAGAAGGAAGGACCTTAATAACAATAGGTTCCGGATATTAGGAGCCTAACTCTTATGCAAAAATCCAACCTAAATAGTAAAGGAAGTAGTGATTCCGAAACTACGAAAGTGAAAATCATCCACCGATAGTGCATGAAACTCACTGACTCTTCAGTAAAAGAGAAGCCAACAAAATTACTGTCTAAAAGGTCAGAATTTGAAAACTACTGTTTCCAGAGGCTCAAATGATTACTTCGCTAAATGAGAACCGAAGTTAAATTTCATATAGGAATTTAATCTAATGATTCTAAGTCTATTTATCAAAAAGTTACTAACTGACTTAGATAAAGAGACATAAGACTCAATTGTAAACTATCATAGAGTGCATAGGTATGAGGTAACATAAACCTATAACCTTAATAATAACAGGCTGCAGTAGATCTTGTCAAACAAGTATACTAAAAGGTTGCAATGAGTAGTATGGAGGGATCAACAATATGAACATAGTGATCCCTACACCAACAACGGAAGAGCCTCCACTTTAGCCGCATAGAATAGCGAAGAAGAGGATCTCCTATAGTAAGAAATCGCGTCCAAAGCTCGTCCAGTACAATGCTTACAATGCAATACGGACCACACAACGGAATACGTGAAGGCTGCGACCTTACGGGTTGTGATAAAGATGACACGATTTTACCCAGCGAAAAAAGATCCTCTCATTGAGGAAGATTTCGCGTTAAGTCCCACAGTAGACATCAGAGTAAATTTACCCACGGTCTCTGTGAAGACAGAGATGCTATCAACAGAAATGTATTGTGGTTGTTTATCTTAGCAATACCTGCTGAAACAACAGCGCCGGAGGATACGCATATCCTATCATTCCGTCCTATTAGATCAATAGAGCGTTAACAACATTAGCTCAGAGATCCGGACAAGCAAACACATACGTCTGCAATTGATTAGCAAGCTGTGTCGTAAATAAATTATCATTGGGCGCTCCCATTGATAGCAAATCTGATTGAATACTTGTTTGTTGAGAGTCCATTCTGACGGCAACAAGCGACCCATAAGTGAACGGGAGTCCGGTAAAACAATCAGATGACCCGGAATATGACGGACCGAAACAGAACTTGGTGTACTATAACAAACAGAAGGATTCTTTCCATTAAATTGAATAACGGAAACGAATGAGTGCCTCCCTGGTTCCGGAGATACGCCACTACTGTCGAATTAATGGACAGGATTTGGACATGCGTTTCTGAATAATGTTCATCCAATGACATAAAGCAAGCCTAAAAAACATTATTCCGCGGAAGATAAGTGCTTGCTTAAAGACTGCGGAACCCAAAGACCCTGGCACTTCGAATCCGTTGGGATCAATATTATATCCCAACCTGTTTGACTGGCAACCGTCATAATTATAACACTCGGATCCGGCAACTGCAGTGGCACTCTGTGAGTCAACCACCGAATGTTTGCCCCAGTATGAATCTCTTGCAACACAAGATAGACAAGAGAACGTGTAAATCGAGCAATTCATGTATTGCTGAAAAGTTGCCGTCGAAGAGAAGCTTCTCCGAGAACGAAGCGACTCTGAGAGAGTTCTTCACCTTACTATCCACGCACGTGGATGTAGCTAGGGCTGCGACACGTCTAACCAACTCCAATCAGCCACTGAAGGGCGGAGTTATACGTGAACAAACTACTGCCCTCAAAAGAAATCACATTAAGGATAATATCCCGTAATTCTTTTCTTGAAGACGTAATGATAACGCCTCAGTAAGGTGGATTACGTATGATAAAGCGTCTAAGTTAAGTCTACTAGACATCATTGTCGTTTCCAACATTGTGGTTGGAAAAGACATAGACGGCGAAAAAGAATATTTCCAGTCTTTAACCACGCCGTCTAGACGCATATGAACTCTCGGAATACCCTGCTCTGCCAAAATAAATTATTCGTATAAATGATAAAAAGGCAGAAATGAGCATTGCGGACAAGAAACTAAACTATCATGCTTGGTAGCAGGCTTATATGCATATATAGCGTCGATAAATAATACACATGTTCTAATGACATTATTGGACTGTGTCGGTAAGTCAGGGACAATGTCCCTGAACCGATCAAAAATTCCGTGTCCAATGACGCTATAAGTCTCTTATCCAACATCGCAGCAATGTAGTCCGAAATAACAATCACTGGAAGATAACGCCAGAAGATATGAATGGCAGCTTCCGATGCTACGAAAGGGAAAACTCGAAATCTTTCGAATCCCTTTCGCCATCCTGTCGGACCCTATAAAGCATTCGGTCGTCCGTACCTGATGCAACGGCGGACCGCACCGACCCAGTGCCGTCAGAAAATTCCTGATTCGACTAAGAAACTGTCGATTGCTGGGATGCTGCGAAAAAACTGTGCTAACTCGGATAGCACGTCCGTCACTGAGGCCTGTGGAGAAGCGGTCCTACAATGCATTGCCGCTGGAAGCTCCGTGATCGTTACCCCGTGCATACTACTAATATGCGAGCAAACGGAGTGTAAAGGCCTCGTGTCCCTTGGCTACCGGATGGCGTGACCTATTCACCGTGGAATCACTGAATTACGAAACTGATCGGATACTCGAGGTCATGTAGCCAATGTGCGGTCGTGTGCCCTGCTGTGAGGATGAGGAAGCATTATCGACAGTCTCTCGGACTGTCAATATAACGGAGCGTCCCGACCGACAGACATATGCTCCGAATGAAAAATATCTGAACCACAACATGCGGTCTCCTATGTTGTTGGACGAGAGAGGGACCTCTCTCGCTCACAGCCCGGACGGACCTGGACAAGCCAGGAACCGGACAAACAGGCTTCCTCCGATCTGTCCTCAATCTGCCGTCACTGGGTGAGTACTAAAGTAAATATAGTGCTCGCATCACCCAAATCTCCTTCCTAGACCGCAACAGACAAACCCGGCAGCCAAACCATTCGATGAATGTACGCTACACCGGGTGAGCTAGCGAATGTCACTCTGTCGATCCTCCAAGGGACCTCTTAGGCGATAGACATATTCCATGAGCACTTATTGCCGCTAGCTCTTCATTAACTATGACGACAGAGGCACACTTTTGAAAGACATCTCCGTAACTTTGCGAACAAGAAACCAGAAATGCTTGGTAACAGTAAGCATATAATAATAATATATATAGCGTCGTACAATAATTCGAAAGTTTGTGTGACATTATTGGACTATGTCGGAACTGAGGGACGATGTCCCTGAACCGAACCAAAAATTTCTAAGTCCACCAACGCTATCAGTTTCTTATCCGGCATCGCAGCATTCTGGTCCGACGAAAGAAGCTGTAGAAGATCAAGTCAGATGACATACACAACAGCATATGTTGTTCCGAAAGGGAAAGCTCGAAATCCTCCAAATCCCTTTCGGTATCCCGTCGGACCGGATGAAATTTTCGGACGTCCGTACCCGCTTCCGCGGAGCGTCCCGACCCAGCATCGTCAGATAAAATATATGCGACAGATTCAGTTGATGCTGGGATGCTGCGATAAGCTGTGCTATTTAGGAAAGCACGTCCGTTCCCGAGGCCTGCGCAGTAGCGGTCTTACGATGTATTGCCGCCGGAAGCTCCGTGTACGTTGACTCCCGCACACTTTCCTATGCGAACGTCCGGAGTCTGCAGGCCTCGAGTCCCTGGCTACCGGATGGTGTGACCTGGTCGCCGATGATTCTCTGACTGGCGAAGCTGACTGGATATCCGAGGTCACGTAGCCAAGAGCGGTCGTGTGCGCTACCATGAGAATGAGGAAGCCTTATTGACAGTCTACTCCGGACTGACTATATGTCGGAGCGTACCGAGCGACAGACGTATGCTCCGAATGCGAAACATTTTGTACCACAACATCTGGGGCCAGATGTTGTTGTACGAGAGTGGGGCCTCTCTCGCTCGCCGTCCGGATGGACCAGAACGAGCTATGAACCAGACTAAAAGGCTTCCTCCGTTCTCCCTCTAATCCGCCGTCACTGGGTGTGCATTTGGTTGATTTATAGTGCTCGCATCACCCCAAAACTCCTTCTAGACCGCAACGGACAAACCCGGCTGCCGAACCATTCGATGAATGGACGCTACACCGGGCGAGCTAGCGGACGTCAAAGGCTGTCGAACCTACTAGGGTCCTCTTAGGCAATTGGCGTATTTACATGAGCACTTTTCCGCTAGCCCTTCATTAATTGTGACGACGGAGGCACACTGTTGGAAGACATCACAGATACATCACCCTAATCTTGATCGTCTGAAATAGAAATTGATAAAGTAGAGTGACCCTGCGGGGAAAGGACCGGAGTGTCCAATTCCCCACTAACCTACCGTGACATACGCTTCCCATGTTGTCATCGAAATCATACGATACAGAACAGGAGTTAATGCGAGTACACTGACCACATATAGAATGATTATAAAAGTCAAAGGAAGACTTCCTCTTATTACAATTGATCAAAATCCTTTCAATGTGAAAAGAAAACAAAGTCCTGGTACTCGCACCAACCCCTGGCAATCAAAATACATAAAAATAATATGATCCATTAATATAGAAAAAATAATTGAAATCAAAATATTTTGAAAAAATATTTTTTCAGAACAGCCCAAGTTTCTGAAAAGTAACGTTGAGCCCCAATGGATCCCAAGCCTAAGTGTGGACAAAAATTTTAAAAATATTTTAAACAATTTATTCAACACTTACGAACAATAATAATGTATCTAGTTATGATTAAAATAACATCAAGATATTATTTTCAAGAAATCCCCCCCTCACACAGAGGGCTGTTGTAAATGTAAACAAAGAGTGTAAAAACACTAAAAAAAAAAAAAAAAAAGACTCCAGGCACCCAGGCCCGGAATCAGTTACCAAAAATACACTATCTGATGCAAAACAGAGACTTCCAGGGAAGAAACTGCAGAACATCAGATGGTAGATGCAGAACACAACGCCTAACCACCCGTAGGTGAAGACGTAAACATGGGGAAAAGAACAGAATTCATTCTGTTATTCAGCTAAAACTCCCAAGAAATTTTAGTAATAATAATTACAGAAACTATGCCAAAAGCATGGGAGAATAGCAAGAGGGGACTTAAAGGAAAGGGAGAGAGGAAAACACTGAAAAATCAGTGTAACTAAATAACCAGAATGACAACAAAATGGCTGCTGCCTCGAAAATAGGTAACTTAACATAATTTCATTAAAAAATTTTAAGTTACAGCCCTGATAATATTCTGTCACACATTTTTCCTCTCCTCCTTCTCTATCCTCCTTAGAATCACCATTTCACTAATATTTATGTGTCTGGCATCATTTAAACTGAGATTTACAAGCACAAAGATCAGTCAGATGTTAACTGATGAAGGGCCAAACTTAGAATGACTAATGGCGCCAATTTTGGAACGTCCTTGACACTGCGCATGCGCAGTAGAGGTGAAGTGTGGAGGGCCATTCAGGACATGTTTTCTTTGGTTTTAGATGCAAATTTTGGGGATTGGGGGGCAAAATTTGTGTTTGGCCCTATATTTTAAGAGTTAGCACCAGCTATGTCTGGGTCATTGGTACAGTATAAAAATATTAAGTGGTACCTGTTTTCCATGACCTTCACGAAAAGTCTGCCTGTCGAGAGAGCTAATGTAAACACTGGGGACCATCTCAATACATTCCTCAATCATATCCATCAAATATATCACAAATATGTCACCAGCAAATTTCACAATGATGTGTCAAATATTTGGTGCTTAGCAAACTTTGAGCCGTATAGGTGGATGGAATCAAAATAATTTTTTACCACACCTGAGCATTTTATGAAGTGTTGATCTGTCCATTCCATTGCCATTATCTGAGAAAGTAAGACAAGTGAACTGATTCATTTGTCTGGTTTCAATCAAAATTTCTGTGGCACTGGCATCTGGATCATAGGCATTATCTGAAAAAAGGAGCAGAAGTACATGTGTATTGTTAGCTGTGCTGAAGATACTGAGATGTAAGCTAAAACCTTCTTTTCAGGGAAAAGAAAATGTAAAGTTTTTACCAAACAACTTTAACCCTTTACCCAACTTATTGGCCAAAACAAGCCTGTGCTATTCCCCAAAATTGTCATTTAAATTTTATTACAGTATGGTCGCCGTTGACTGGTCACTTAAAGACTCACTTTCCATGGGTGGGCAATATTTCCAAGGATGCAATGACATTAGATTCCAAACACTAATTATAGGAATAATCATCCAAACTTTATTTAATGAAGCACTGGGTACAACCCGGTGCTTCATTAATAAAATTTTGCTGATGATTTTTATTACCTTGTAATTGCATGCCTTGACATCACTGCCCAAAAGTGGATTATGACCAGTCCATGACAGCTGTACTGTATTTATTAATTTTCTGTCTTAAATGAAAAAATTTAGTTATTCAAGATTTTTTGTTAGTGTCTTCTGCTATTCAGGTTTGGTGAAGGGTTCAATATAAAATACAAAGTTCTTCATCAATGATAATACCATAGCATACAGATGGATGGCACTTAGCCTAAACTCAATTTAATGACTAACAGGACCGGAGTCTTTCTTGTCAGCTTCGATAATGAACCACATGTGAAAACAACTTTCCTTCCTAGGTCACCTGAAGAACACTGGTCTTGGTCAAGGTCAAACCTGGAAATAAACAATCTGCCATTTACAGAATGAGGTCCCCAGAGGGTGAATTTGCTCTGGGTCGCTCTTTCTGTTTAGGTCTGAGACCTTGACTCAGATTAAGGTTCACAGAGGGTAGCTTTAGTAATGCTACCCTGCCTTGCAGGGTAGCATCACCAAATTCCCCCACTGGGTACCTCGGTCTGCTCATGACAGTGTGCTTATTTCCAGGCTTGGTCAAGGTCCGTACATGCTTCAGAGGAAGGAAATCCAGGACCTTCAAAGACCTATCTCATGAATTTTCAAGTACTTTCCAGAAATTTCATCCAAATTTATTCGCCAGTATGAGGCTTTTAAATTCAACTAATCTGTGAACACTGCAGGCTTGTCAAGGCAGTTGCTGTTCAGCCACATTAAAGAACCTCTTTTGTAATACTGACTGTCTAAAATGCTATTTTTTGGCTGCTTGGTGCTGCATTAGGGCCTCAGAATATATATAATCAGGCCTCAGAATATATATAATCTGAGAGGGCCTAATTACAGCCTTGATCAGTTTCTACTGCAATAGAAAAGGTGTAACAACATTCAGTGTCTGTATAATAGGATATAAACTGTTGTTTTGTAGCAAAAATGTAGAAAATTTCTAACTGTTTTACTTTCAGGGTTAAATTTTTTTTAATGAAATTTGGACAAAAAAGCAAGAAAACAGACTGTACTATGTGCTATTCCCTCTAATTTTTCTAATTTGGGAACATTTCTATAATTTGGGGACACTGGTTAACGGCCTGATTTTCACGAAATTTAAAGGCCTGCCCATACATTTATATAAATGTGACTGTGCCTTTCTCTCTTGCACTCTCTCTGTTCCTTATTGTAACAAAGTTGGGTTGACCAGGGTTAAGTTTGTATTTTACACAATAATTGTGTTAGTTAAAGGTGTATCCAGAGGATGTTGTTCTCAGGATAGACACTTGTGGCTGAATTAATTGTAACTGTGTAGTTGTGCTTTAGAAGGTAAACATTTGATTAGGTTATCAAATGTTTATTTTGACCTGTCAATCAAACTAGATATTGTTCCTATAAATGTTTTAAACATTTTGATGAGAGGTGACAGTTTTACCAGTATTTCTGTACAATGTTTTGATAAGAGATGAGAGTCTTAATAAATTCTATGCAGCATTTGCATACATGTACTTGTTTACAGTAGATACCTGTGGTGTTTGCTGGGAACAGTATGATAGATAGATAGATAAGATAAGATAAGATAATTTCATTTTTACCACAATGGCCCACATGGGGTATACATGTATATACATGGCAACAATGTAGTAAATGATAACAATGATGTAAAAAGGTAAACATAACTAGAGGCTCTAAAGAGCCTATAATTGCTCACCTGGAACTACATATAACAAGCAAATTCAGTGAATTCATGTCTCCCACTGCGCAGCAGTTTCAGGGGGAATTAATGCATCCAGTGGAATATAGTTGAGTTGCAAGTGGAATCAGTTGACTCTAAGGAAATTTAAAGTCTGGAAACCAACAGCCAATCACATAAAAGCAACTGAATGAAATATGCGCAGAAAATGCCCATGTTCGAACTTAGACTCACAATTGATGAAAGTGATCTACTACCCATATGTCATCGAAATCGACTGCCTGTAAGGAAAGTTAGAGTCTGGAAACGAAAAACACGGAAGGTGTGCACTTACTGTGTATTAGTAGTAGCACTGAATAAATCAAAGTTTCCCTAATTTGCATAATTTTTGCACGAGAACAAAACTCGTATTATATGTGATGTATTGCATGTTACTAAACATTCATACAAAAATTTATTCAAATCCGAACTTTCATATAGAAGTTCTGTACAAAAAAACTGATTACACCCAATTTCGGAACAAAATGGCCACTGGTGGCCATCTTGAATTTTGGACCGAACTCCAAAACACATATTCTGGTCTCACAATGATAACAAAGATACCCAAGAAGTTTCGTGAAGATCAGTTCAAAAATACGGCTTTTAGTCTGAGGTGCGTTGATGCACGGGGCAGACAGACAGATTTTGGGTACAAAATTTCCCACATTCGAACTTGACCTAGGTGTTGATAAAAGTAATCCATATATGAAATTTCATCAAAATCGGTTGATTTTAAGGAAAGTTAGAGTCTGGAAACCCTCAGCCAATCAAATTTCAGCAACCTAATTAAATATGCACAGAAAATGTCCATATTTGAACTTGGACCCACAACTGATGAAAGTGATCTACTACTCAAATTTCATCGAAATCCGGTCAGTGTAAGGAAAGTTAGAGTCTGGAAATGAAAAACACGGAAGGACACAAGAAGCAAGGACGGGAGGACACCCTGAATTTAATATCTCCCGTTTTTCTCAAAAAGCAGGAGACAAAAATGTGATTTCCTGTAGGCTTTCCATGATAACTAGGAGTTGCAATTGTGGCCATGTTTGCAACATTACATCAACATAACAAGAGGATCATTGGTAGAAGATGTCCCAGTCCTCAATCATGTGAAGTTTCAAAACATTTGACTTTGTAGTTTCAGAGGGGAAGATTTTTGTAAAATCCATCAATCAGAATCAGAGAATGTCTCTGGTAGCCATATTTTTCAACCAACGTGAACAAAAAGAGGATCGTTTGTAAAGGGCCTCCTATAAACCATTCCTGCAAAGTTTGGTTCACGTCAGCTCAGTAGTTTCAGAGAAGATGAAAATGTGATTTCCCATAGGGTTTCTATAGTAACTATAAGTTGCAGGGATAAGCCGAGGTCAGCTGAAATGGTGATCGTAGACTTTGCAGACGGAACAGCAGTAGCAGAAGATACGTCAGAAGCTGTTGAAACCAGTGGAAAGGCGGAGAGAGCAACCAAGCTCGGAGTCACAACCCTAGTGACAGCCTCAGTTGCCGACTGGACAGCCAAAAGGGACCCAAAAAGCAGAAATTCCACCTTCAACGGAGGGGAGAAATCCTGCCAGAACAGCCCCCAATGACACCTAACTCCAAAAACAATATCCAAAAGGATAGCATAAATTTGTCAACCAAAAACAATAACCGAACCGCATGGTACACAAAAGCTGCACACGAACACAGAGAATATAAAATACAAACTAGAGTGATGTCACGCATGCAGCCCGACTGCCCCAGCAATGGCAATGCTTAGACACAAAGTAGAGCCATTTTTTGTTAACCGTTTACCTAACGAATCTGCCATATCTGCACTTGTAATATACAAAAATTGTTATTCAAATGTTATTTTTTCATTTCTCTACCCCAAAACATATCTCATGACCTATTAATGGAACAAGTTTGATGAGTCTGTTCAATAAGGACTAATAAGCAATGGTTAGAAGTCAACTAGAGTGATGTCGCACATGCAGCCCGACTGTCCCAGCAATGGCAATGCTTAGACACAAAATAGTCGGAGCCATTTTTTGTTAACCGTTTACCTAACGAATCTGCCATATCTGCACTCGTGATATACAAAATTTGCTATTCAAATTTTATTTTTTCATTTCTCTACTCCAAAACACACCTCATGACCTATTAATGGAACAACCTTGATGAGCTTGCTCCAAAAAGGACTAATAAGCCATGGTTAGAAGTAAAAAATGAAAAAATCTGATGTTTCAGAAAAATAATTTGTACTGTTGGCTTCAATTTGTGTTAGGTAAAGGATTAAAGATGCAGTACAAAAAGCAATGTTGGGCAATAGGAGTCAATTTTCTTTTTTGCATGTAATAATTCTGATTCCTTCAAAATGCATTTTGGGAATAACTGCCTAAGTGACACATGTGTGTTTGAGGTTAAAAAATCGCACTGGCACTGACATTTCCTACTGAAACATTTTTTTCTTTTAATATGCCACCGAAAAATTGTTTTCATTTACTGAACCATGATGGGTTTCAAACATGACCAAAAAATTACATAAAATTGATTTAAACTAAGTGATGAGCTTAGGAACTGGTTAAACTGACTGGCAATAATTGATGTTTTTCATTGATGGGCTCTAATTTAGTCCTTACAAGGATGTTACGCAAGCTTTTGTTTTTCGTATAGTCGATGACAGGTCGAAGATTCAAAGGTTCATTTAATTTAGCATTGGTGAAATTGAATTCATCTTTTAACATTTTTGCTATTTCGATATTCATTCTGTTGTACGTTAAAGTGAAAGGAATGATGGACCTCCTTTCGCATTCGCCCTCTGATATGTTCATACCAAATGGTCAGAGGGTTTGAAGCGTATTGATCCAAACAGCTTCACGTTTTTTTCTAAATTCATCCGTTTCTTCTAATGTGTCTTTAATTGGTGGTTGTTCAATAGGATGGATTTCAAAATCGTCTAAAGAATGCCCAGGAAGGTTAAAATGTTGTGCTACTGGGGCATCAGCATTATGTTTTATATCCTGTTTGTGTCTAGTTGCACGTTCTCTGAAAGGATTTTGACTTTGACCAACATACTGTTTCCGACAACGCTTACATGTGATAAGGTAAATAATGTTTGGTGAATCACAATGGAGGAGGCTATGGATCTGATAATGATTTTTCGTTTGTTCAGAGGAAAATTCCTCTTTCTATTCAGGCATAAAAGTATGCAGTCTCCAATGAGGCTTTTTGCAATTAAATACCGTGCCACTCCCATTTTGCAACAGTCTGTTGTGTTCAATCTTCAGTGGTTCGAAATCGGTAGTTTCAGCTGGACTTTCGAGATTTTCAGGGTTTGGGATTTCAGGCTACGCAAAAGGCGCAGCGAGTACCCTCTCAATCTGAGGGCGCCAAATAGAGTAGAACAAGCCTCATTGAAATTTACCTTATCACTTGAATTGCGGTGGAAACGAATGAGCTGTGATTTGATGATACCTTTAAATGTATGTTGAGGATGAAATGATTTTGTGTGCAACAATTGATGCGAATCAGTTGGTTTAAAATATACTTTATAATCTAAATGACCGGACGCCTGAAATTGCTTGCCTTTATACACGGTCACATCGAGAAAATCAACAGAATTTTCACTGATAGTAGCTTTCAATTTAATGTTTGGATCGTGATTGTTCAAAATTTCTAAAAATACATCAAAATCTTCTTTTGAATGTTCCCAAATAATAAAAATGTCATCTAAATACCTGAGGTATACGAGAGGATGCTTTGCACATTTGCTTACGGCATTTTCCTCCAATTCCGCTACATAAATGCTTGCAAAATTAGGACTGAATCTTTTACCCATAGGACAACCCATTATTTGTAGAAAATATTCTCCATTGAATTGAAAGTCATTACCTTTTAAGCTCAGCTCTAAAAGATCCAAAATTTGTTCATTTGGGCGTTTTGCATCCGGATATTTTTCAAATGCATTTTTAACTGATTTAACACCTTTATCAATATCAATGTTCGTATACATACTGTCGATATCCAAAGTAGCCAGAATTGCATTTTTCGATATTTTCAATTTCGAAATTTTTGACAGGAAATCCTGTGTATTTTTTAGATAGCTCGGATGTCTATTTGCTATAGGTTTCAGACGATAATCAATTAATTCCGAGATCGGATAAGATTCTGAATTAAAATCTGATACAACTGGCCTCCCGGATGGAGTTAAGTCATCCATCCATGAAGAACGGTCCTTGTGGATTTTTGGTAGGATATAAAATTGTCTTGTTTGAGCACTGAGCTTAGCTGTTAAATATTTCAATTGTTTTTTTGGTAATGTGACCTTCATCGAGCAGAAATTTTAAGATTTTATTGAACTTTTCGATATTACTAGGCCAAATAAGTGAATCTGTTTTCTTATAATGTTTAGTATTGCTGAGTTGTCTCATGGCTTCCATTATATAATTATCCCGAGATAGAACTACCGACCCACCTTTGTCGGCTAGTTTAATTACTAATTTCGTATTTTTTCGAAGTTTCGAGAGGCCTCTCCATTCACCAGCTGTTAAATTGTCTTCAACGGAGAGTATGTTCATGCTGAACACCTTTTGGATGATTCGTTTGCTAGCCTCAATAATTTTGGGATCTATTGTAAAAGAAAAATTATTCAAGCTGTGAAACAGAATATACTTTTGTGAAAAGCCAGGATTCTACTGGATTATTTTAAAACTACCTGTGGTGCCAATACTTATTGGCTATTAACTCCATTTGAATTTTGCTGTGCATTTTAGCTGTATCCAATAATTTCATTACAAATTATTGGATACAGCTTCTGCAGACACATTCTTGGACATTATAATAGCAGCTGAAAAGTTTCTAAACCACTGGATTGCTGGATTTTTGCTGAACTTTATTTTGGACTAATTCAGTAATTGATAGGTATCACTGTTTTCATTTTCTGTAAACCAAATAGTGTCAAATATTTTTTTTATCATTTTTTTTTATATTATGTTTTTTATTAAATTTCAGAATAGTTAAATTTGAGTTATTGTTGCCGATTCTCAGATTTCTTTCTGTTACCAATATCATTATTTTCAGACTGTAACATAAATCAAACATCAAAAGATTTTGACCGGTGGATCTGAAGAAGAAGATTTTTAAAGATTATTCCCCATATTGCACAAAGTTAAACTTCAGGTTCCCACAGAGAGCCCAGTTGTTAACTGATAGGCTTGATTTGAACATACTCGAATTCAACCCCTGTAAGAATTCTGTGTACCATGTTTCAAAAGATTGTGACTAGTGGTTCTGGGGAAAAAGACTTTAAGATTATCCCTCATTTTGTACTAAATTAAAATTCGGCTCCAATAGGGAGCCCAAGAATTAACACTGGACCACTGGTTTGAACAAACTTAGATATGACCTCCCTAAGGATGCTGTATAATACCAAATATCAAAATATTCTGATGTGTGGATCTCAAGAAGAAGGAAACCCAAATATTAACTGGGTGACTTGATTACAGGCTTGTCATTTTGAAAATTGCAGGAGGGCCATTATGGTTTGCCTCAAATCATCCCTGGAGGGCCATTTTGACTTTGCCTCAAATCATCCCTGGAGGGCCATTTTGACTTTGCCTAAAATGACCCCAGGAGGGCCCTTTATGGTTTGTGGGGGCCATTTTGTTTCATCCTGCTGGTTAGACAACTAATATCATTTTAAGGTACATGGTTTGTGTAATTATGATGTACGTCATCACGTACATGTAATGTATAGACGCAGACTTGACGATTTGGATGCAAGGTTACCCATGACACTCACTAACAGTCAGTGTTATAGTTATCTTGCATCCAAATAACCAAGCCCATATCTATACATTACATGATGACTGTACAAGATAGTGCACTGTGCTCACCGCCAGATGCCGATAACTTGGGGTGAATCAATCAGATTTGGTCCCAGCTTTGATTTTGTGACGAAACGTCCCAGGCGAATAGTCAGAGGTCGAACTGGCTTGGGGATGATACATCCCGTAATCGCGCATGGCACGAGAGTTGTCACAGCCTGATGTACAATGTAATAACTAATTACAACTTTGGAATTGGCAGACCTCTCGCTCGTATTTGGAAAGTTGCTTACTGTCTCTGGGTGACTGCGTCGACAACACACTACAAACTTCACAAATTGCGCTTTGTTAGCTCCTTCAATCCGCAAAAACTGCCGTTTGAGACAGCTGATTTTTGAGGTGCCTTCGACTGAATTAACGGGCCACAGAAACCGGGGATAGGCAGACATTTACCGCAAACACCACCTTTATGCAGGAAAAAGATGGATGAACACAAATCACAAAAACTCACCCTGACTTGCAGTCTGGTGAGCTAAAAATTCTGACTAGTAGATCTATCTGAAGAAGATTTTTACAGGAAGATAAAAAAAAAAAAAATAGATTAGCATCCTAGTTTCAATGTTCTCCCACTTCTTTTTCAACAGGTAGATTCTACAGTGTTGCAGGACAAGGGAAATTGACAGATAATTTTGACTAGAGTTAGTATGTTATCTGGTTGAAATATTCTCTGTGGACTTTTGTGATCACAGTTCTCTGCTTACCTATCAATTCTGCAACTCCACTGAATATCCATGTGTGACTTGTTGAATTGCTATGTAAAAATGCTGGGCTGATCTGAAAAAGAAAAGTTTTATGTAAAGAAGCATGGGTTGAAGAAAGGAGGGGGGGGGGGATAAGAAATGGGAGTAAAATATCCCCTCCCACATCGCATTTACTGTTAACTAAATAATAAATCACTTCCCTGAATGGCATTTTGCATTTTACTTGTTATAACATTATGCATATTGTGGAATGACATAAATTTATTATTCATTAATTCCACAAAGTAGATCTTCTGTTTCTAAGGACATTTTTTGTAAAACTGCATGTGGGCAGGATTTTTCTATTTTATTTTTTATTTTTGTAATTAGTTCTTTCCCATCAAAAATTCATGTTCTTGGTTTGTTTTATGTTTTAGGCCCCATATCTACAGAATAGCATGAGTGGTGGTGTATTCCATCCCTAGAGTGCAAGAAGGCTGTCAAGGGACTAATTTATCAATGTTATAAACTTGGGTAAAATATTAGACATACACCATTTAATTTTTTTGTATTGGTTATAAAAAGAGAGTATGAGGCAGCCAAGAGGAGGGCCTGAGAACCAGATTTTCAACTTTTTTAGGCCTTATCACACTTTTCCTGTTTAGAATGAATGGTTATTCATCTGTGCTATACAATGCATTCAATTGTTTAACTTGAATGCCAGAAGCCCACATCTGGGATGGGCCTTTAGATTAGTCTAATTTGGATGCTGATCTATGGTACTGTGGCCTGGTAGTAGTGAAAAGAGTTGGTGTTACCATGTTCTTGGCATACACAGGTCGGGCTATCTAGAAAATCAAGGAGTGCAAAACAGTTGCCCTCCTCAGATTGCTTGGGAGTACAATTGCACCTGAAATTTTCAATGCAAAAACTTGTATCTATTTTGGTTATATTCACTTCAAACTATTTTGGCTGCACGACTGCTTCATTTATCAGAACTGACTTTGATATTTATTGGTGTTTAAGGTCACATACTTATGCACAATGGCCAATCGTGACCGTGACAGTTTTATGGGTGGAGGAAGCCAGAGTACCCGAAGAGAACCACCGAGCAACCAGCTCCCCAACATCGTACCTCCGCACTGCAGCACAGGCAGGGATAAATTGGTTGAAGACATGCGCACCATCCATGTGCAGTTCGCTTTAGTACACGGCGTCATCGTGCCCCCATGTGGACAATGGGGGTTAAGTGCCTTGCCCAAGGACACAGCATGGGAGTCCAAATCGATCGTTCAGACGGTCACCCATCCTAGGACTAACCGGGCTCGACGTTGCTTAACTTTGGTGATCTGACCAGAACTGGTTACCGCAACGCCACCGCGCCCCCGAACTGATTTTGATGAAACTCCTCAGACATCACTGGGGGTGAACAGCACTTACAGAATCGTTTCGTTTGTTACTTACGCTCGGATTCGTTCTGGATTTTTGTGCAGGTTCTCTCCAATTTTAACAAGAAGATGCGTGTTTATCGACAACAAATGACATAAATATGGCGAGTACTTAACCAGAAAAGAATACAAGGGATTATTACAGTTGCTCTGGGTTGGACTGAGTCCTCGAGCATCTCCAGTTATAAAATGAGAACGTATTTTGTTTCCATTTGTGAGAAACTTGGCACTGATCAGTCCAGTTCTCAAAAGCTTTTCCATAAAACCCAATTTCCAAACAAGATTGTTGTATAAAAAACATAACAGACAAACACAATTACTCACAAAATCTTCAGTTCTATAACTCATAAGTTCAGCATAAGTTAAATAGTAATATTATCTGATGTAGTTTTGAAGCCAATGTGGAACTTTTGAGACATGTCATGGCGCTGATTTTTTCTATCACTGACGCAGATTCGTAGGCAGGCAGATCTGATGGGCCCAGATTCATTGCAAAGCATATCACTGAGACTTCTTTTAATAGTTCTCATGAAATGATCAGTATCACATGTAACTCAATTCTGTCGAGAACAAGAAATAATTCTTCCTGACAATACTATGTCTATAGAAGTATTATAATGTATATAATTTTGACCAATTTACAAAGTATATCAGTTGGAGTCACCGGTGTATTGTTTGAGTTGTATACAAGTATATTCTATCATATATTATCGTATTAAACGTACATATTAAATGGACACCCATATAACTTCCTGTGCTAAGAACTTTAGGTGTTTCGCAGACACAAACACACCCAGCTAAGTATTTTGAATAAGCATACAATGTTTTTCTTATTCCACCATGTCATAGCTCTGACACCCCCTTCAACTAACTCTAAACTATAGGAGTTATAAGAAATGAATGGCCGATCCATTGTGTTCATTCAGTGGCGGTACCATAGGGGGGGACCACCCCCTCCCTTTTCCCTTGCCCCACTCCAAAAAATCAAACTTCCAATTGCTATCTGACCATGATTTTCGTGGAAGTGTTTACAAATAATGATGTGAGCCCAATTTTAGACACAATCTGGGGGCCTTTGAAGACCACGCCAGGTGTTGTAGAAATGCTCAGACATCGATCCCAGGGCATCATACATGAAATATTTTATTGGGAGAGATCAGAGCCCCCTCCTCCTCCACTAATGGGAGGGGGCTCACCTTCCATACCCCCCCTAGCTCAGGTCTGTGGCCTTTAGGAATTCCCTTTGGCACCTCAACCTGGGACCCCCATATCTTACTCACCCCCCCCCCCCCCTCCAACCCCCAATCAAAATCCTTGTGCCGCCACTGTGGTCATTGTATTTTGACCAAAAGAGAAATTCAACAAAGTGTGTGAATTCCCGAAGGAAATTCTCACAAAGCTCTCCCATTTCATCATCCAAGCCCTTTGTTTATTTACTGATTGATTTGATTACCACCTGGTGTGTGGGCCATTGAGAAATGAACGCAACAGCCGTTGCATGTTCGGTCATGAACTTTTATAGTAATTTTCACACAGCGGACCTGTGTGGATGCATAGGGGGGCAAAATAAGAATTGAATCTCAGTTTTTTTTTACTTCTAAATGTAGTTTTCGGACAAAGTGATTCATTCTTGTGTGCATGGCTAAAAAGCTTCATTAAAAAGTCTAAAAAGCGACATTATATAATCATAATCCACATCTAAATATTGCACTTTTATGGGGTGGGTGGCGTGGGTTGGGTTGGTGGGATTTTTTTTATAACACTTTTTCAAAAGATGCAGGTAATATGTACATGTACATGTAAGACCACATATGTTCACTATTTTTCCATCCGTCGGCACTCCGACATGCGGTCTGCCCTTAACACTAAAATCTACATGTATACTCTTGGGTGCTAAAGCGTGGGCTCCTGTCCCTGACCCATAGGCATGTTCGATAGCCTTAAAGGTATTGTGGGACAAACAAATTTTCAAAGTTGAAAGAGTGAAAAGGGGCCATAACTCTGGGAAAAATTATTGGATGGAACCCGTTCCTTTTGCATGTCTGTTCCCCCATGCAGGTCTGCCAGCATAACAAAGGATATCCAAATCCAACCGATGGCTTTGAAATTACAATCCATATTGTTTTGTAAGGAGAGACAGATGGATGGAGAGACAGATGAACATATGGACGGATGGAGGTCTTCACTATATACCCCCAAACGCTCCTTCAGGGGTCAGGGGCACAACAATGAACATAATTATCCAGGTACGGTACATGGAGGGTGGAATGTCACTAAATCGTGGTGGGTTAGATTTCATCCAATGGACCACCGGGTGCAACCCAATGGTCTGTGAGATGAAATTTTGTCGGTGGTTCTTGAATTTTGATGCAAAATTATAGAAATTTTACGACTGGAAAATCGACATCACCACAATTTAGCGACAATCTACTCCCATGTACTGTAATGCAGTGTACTGTTGAAATTTATCACCAGCAAGTAAACCGGCATCAACTCAGTTCTTCCGTATATCATGTATTAAGTCCTTACATGCTGTTGGCAGATATTCCTGCAGGGACAGTATTTCTCTTGCCAAAACTGGGTCAAGTGCGACCGGCGCACACCCAGTAGGGGACACGCTTCTCTGCACTAATCCACAGATTCTGGAACCAGTGCGCAGATGTATAACGAACATGTCATTCTATTTGAATCTGCCAACAATGAAGTTATGTGATCAGCAGGGAGGAAGGATCCAGTTAATGTATGTAGCCCTCACAGTTAATGTATGTCAACCAAAGTTACCAAGTTACAGTGAAATTATTCCAAAATGAGTCATCCTATCAAGTTACAATGAAATCCCTTCATAAATAGGGCCTATAGACTGTGCTAAAGGTTTTCGGGCTTCGGGCCTGTGTAGCCTTCACAGTTGACCGATCACAACCAAAAGGGACGTTCTCATCTACACATGACCCCAAACCTGCATATGAGATTTTGTGATGATCAGACAAGAACTACGGGGTGTAGCCTGTGCTAAAGGAAAATCTGAACAGACTCACAGACTTCCGCATGCGTGATGGCAATAGCTTATCTTGACTTTGTCAAGTTTAGCTAAAAAGGTCCTCAGACTGCTCCTGCAACTGACACTGGTAGAATGTGGAGAAAGCAGAAGCATTTCTCCAGTAGGCTCCCTGCATAGCATCCGACAACTTGACAGAGTTAGCCTAAGCCCAGGGGGTAGACAGTGCACGCACCTCGTGGGCAGAAATACGATTGGCAATACAATCGTGAGCCACTAGATGTGCGTATGATGCACGTATAGCAAGATAAATCATCCTAGAAATGGACTGAGGAGAGATCTTCTGTCGGTCAAGGATAAGAGACAGAAAGAATCCTTTGCTGCCTTTCCTAATAAACTGCGTCCGGATGAGGTAAATGTGAATTGCACGAACCTGACAGAGCAAAGGGTGATTACCCTCAACAGAAGGAAGAGCCCTGATACAGATAGGAGACCAAGTAGACTCTGGTATCTGATTCCAGGCCAGAAAAGAGCAATCAGTGGTAAAATTAACACTGTTATTGGAGCTCCTGAAAAAGGCCGGATCAACCGAGAGGGTGTGAAGCTCACTGACCCTTCCGGCTGAGGCAAAAGCCATCAGAAAAGCTGTCTTGTTTGTGAGAAAATGCATATCCATCTGGGATAATGGTTCGAACGGTGCCCCCCCCCCCCTCCACCCCCAAGCAAAGCAGCACCCAAGAAAGTTTCCATCTTGGGGTCATCTGCAAAACCCTTGGCCTTTTCAATGAAAAGTGCTGAAGAAGCTTGGAGAAGTACAGATTAGTGCTCATATGACGCTTTCCCAGATACAAAAAGATCTCCGAAAGCATGGACCTGTACCCCTTGACGGTAACAGGTTGGAGACCCTGAGAATCAAACAGATATACCAGAAATTCCGCAATCAGTGTCAACGAAGGATTGGCATAATGAACAGAGTGATCAGCACACCATCGACAGAAGGCCTTCCACTTAGCCACATAGGCTATACCAATGGTGTGCCACCCTGAAGAAGAAGTACACTCCACTGCTTGTCTCAAAAAACCTCTACTGAGGAGACAGGACCAGACAAAGAAATGCGTGAAGGCACAATGAAGTTGGGTCGACGAGAAACCTCTGTGGGTGACCTTGACAAAGAAGGTCGCAACGTAGAGGGAGACGTGCCGGAACTGTCGCAAACAGGCGACAGGGGAGCGATCAGAATGATTCGACAACTGCAGGTTCATATCTTGGCTAGAACCGGAGGCAGAATCAGAACCGGCTGGAAGGCGTAGCCAACTAGACCGTTCCAATCGAGTGACAGAGCATCCACAGCAAAAGCCAGAGGATCTGGACATGGGGACATGAAAGTATCCACCTGATGGTTCCAACGGGTCGCAAACTGATCGATGTGGGGACGATCCCAGAGATGGCAAAGCGACTGGAACACTGCTCTGTGAAGCATCCACTCAGTGGAAATGACACCGCCCATCGTGGAAAGGAGTCAGCTAGGACATTCAGACGACTGGAAATGTGATGAACCACCACACCGGTGTTGGCGTCCTAAGCAAGCAGTAGAAGATCCCAAGGCAATTCATACATGAGAACCGAGTGCATCCCGCGCTGTTCCGAATTTAAGTGAACACTGTCGAATTGTCAGACAACAGAAGGACCTGACGAAGAAGAGCAAGAAGCTCCTTCTGGTTGATGTGAAGAGCTGCCTGATCCTGGTCCCAAACACTGTGAAGGGAAAGACCTAAAGGATCCGAGATCGCTGGCATCTGCCGCCAAACACGATTGGACATGGGCAAGTCCAACGGAACATTCGCAATGAACGTGAAAGTAAGCGTCTCGCAGATCAATGGTGAAAGTGTAATCTCTTTGGTGAATGGAGCGGCGAACCGACCTGAAAGTCTCCATGCTGAATTTGGGAGCAATGATAGACTGGTGCAGGATACTCAGATCAATAACCGGTCGGAGTCGGCCATCCTTCTTTGGAACCAAGAACAGGTGGGAATAAAATCACACTGAATGAATGTTCTTGACACCTCGATAGCCCCATTTGACAAAAGATTGTCTATCTGCATGATCAAAAGTTCCCGATGTGAACCGTCTGAAGGAACTTGGGATGGAAGCGGCAACCTCAACACGGTGGGGATGCCTCCGAAAGGTTATCCGCAGACCAGACCGAACAACATCTAACACCCAAAGATCGGATGCGATCGTGGCCCAACAGTCTGCAAACTCTGATATCCTTTCTCCAATCCTGGGACGAATTGAGGCGAGGACCTTCATTTCGAGGCACGGTGAGGCCTGTGAGTGGAGAAACCACCTCTTCTGCTAGTAGAGGATCCTGAGACCTTCCTCTGGTCTGCCGATGCTTACCCTTATCACATGAGTAAGAGGAAGAAGCGGAGACAGGAGGACCAGCCCACAGAGGAAGCAGAAGGGCGTTTGTTAGGCTTGAAATGGCCCCGGCCTCCAACAGAAGGCGGATCAAACTGGCGAACTCAGATAAACACAAAACCCCCAAGGGGTTAGCATTAATGTCAAATTACATGAGATCGAAATACATGTAGCACGGTACGCGAATACCGAGCGCAAAATCAGTATAGACAAAAAACATATATCACAAAAAATAATGTGAATAATCAAGAGAATATACAAAATTACAGCCCTGTATGTCTGGATGGTGAAGCAAAGCTACGATTCCACAATTCAGAACAGGAACAGCGTCAACATCGAGTCAAAACGCATCACTGTTGATGAGCAAAATCAAAGCACTTCTTCACGAGATGGCAGAAGAAAAAAGAATGACACACTCGTTGTATGTCTGCACACTGGTATAAGAATCTGTGGATCAGTACAGAGAAGAGTGTCCCCTACTGGGTTACACCGGTCGCACTCGACCCCGTTTTGGCTTATTTTTTCTTGGTGTTTTGCACCACTTTTTCTTTCCCAAATCACTTGGGAAAGAACAAATAGAGAGTATATTTCCGAGTTAGGGACTTCCACTGTAGTGCAAGCCTGTTGTAAACAATTGTGAGGTAGGTTGATAAGAAATGTACATGTACATGAATATTAAACCTAAGAACTTCATCAAAATTATTGTAGCATGAATATTTGAAAATATGCACAGGACCACATCCAACAAGTACTTGCTCCACAGGTAGTTTGAAAATTATTCAGTTGAATCCTGGTTTTTCACAAGAGTAAATCCTGGTTCACAAGGATAAAATTTCTTCAAATTTTAGAAACATGTTCCCAATATAAATGATGCACAGGTCATGAAAATAATATTCCATGGAATATATGATAATCTCAGCTGCTAAGATAAGTGTAATAATAATCTCCAATGTCTCCAATGTTCAATGAATGCTGATTGTGTAAACAACAACTGTCACTTCTCAATGCTGTGTGTGAAACCATCAGATGAAGGGCCGATATAAAATAAGTGAGGTTTCTTGACATGCAGTCATCAAACAGAAATGCTATTTAATGGTACTATACAATGTAGCACTGAATGAAAAAAAAAATTCCTTCTATGTTTTCCATATATTCTGACATGAATGGGGGAAGGGGAGATAACCAGCTATTGTTTGGACTTTGTTATGGCTGACTGAAAAAACATTTATTTATTCCAAATGGTCGCTACATGTAAGTTTTCTGAGTGTGTGTGTGTGGGCGGGGTGGGGGGGGGGGGGGGGGGGGTATCCTACCTCTCGTTCATTCAGCTTGTCCAAAAGACTGCTGGAAAAGTTCCCAAGATTTATTCACTGGAGTTTATTTAATGGTTCAGGACTGATTATATTTTTCTTATTTTTTTCTTCCATGTCTTCTACAATTAAAGTTTAATTGCGATTATTATTCTTAATCCTTCAGCCAATGCAGACGATATGAAAATTTAATATTTTAATTATTGTTTTACTAGTAAATATGACATGGGCAACAGGCCTGAACATCTCCCCCCAACAACTCCCACAGAGATTCAAAGCACTTTGGCAGCTTTTATCTGGACTTTGTTATGGTTGAGTGAATATGAAAATAAAAACGGTTGTTTGTGGGGGTGAAAATACATATACCGCACACAAATTCACAGAAACTGGAATAAATTCTTTGAAGAGGTAGACAATACCATCCCTCTGCCTCATAAGACAGATTTAAAGAAGCACATAATAGAGGAAATAGGTTTATTAGAGGAGTTTGGTTCCCTTCCAATAATGTAAGTGGGTACGTAAGTAAATCTGGAAATTGAAATAGAAAAATCTTCAGATACATGTAGATCTTTCCACTCCTTATTTGTCCAAGCACACTTTGGCTGTCAGACTGGGATGGGGCTTCAGATACAAATAACTACAGTCAAAGCCAAAATGAAATGGCAGGGAATCTTTTCCCTGTGTCAGTAAGGAATCATGCAATGAACCCTAGTCTGCCTCCTGGGAACCTGATGGGACAAGTGCCTTTCTACGGGGACTGGAATATGAAAAAACATTACAACAGCAAAAAGAACCCTCTTCGCAAATATTATTTCAATGACTTATACACGTAGATGGGAAACCTCCTTCCCAGGATGAACTTTTTTTTTGCAAGTCCTGATGCAAAATTATTTTGGAACAATAATGTAAAATTTCTTATGCATAACCAATTTTTGTACAAGAAAGAAAAAATAATGAGAAAAGTTTTGGTGGTGCCCTTTTCTTTCAGAAATGAGGTTACGACAATAAATCATGATGTGCCTTCTGCGGGTCACTGGGGTGCCAATCGAATGTCAAAACAAATTACGGGTCGGTTTTATTGGCCAAGACTGACGTCAGATGTAGAAAATTTTTTATGTCTTGTCCAATATGTAGGTGTAACAAACAGAAAAGGCCTTTGTGCCATGCTAAACATCAGATGGTATGCTATCTTGTTGTGGGCCCAATGGAACAGGTATATCTGGATTTTTAGGCCCATTTGCCAAATAACCTACACCAAGAAGAAATGAATATATTTTGATCATCATTGATCAATTTATCAAGAGGGTGGAGTGTACTCCCCTGGCTTCACAATCTGCTGAGGAAACAGGTATGTGTTCAGCCACAGTTAATGAAATGTTTGCAAGATTTGGATGCCCACTTGAAATATATACTGACAGAGGTTCAAACTTTGAAAGCCAACTTTTTCAATCAGTGTGTGAACTGTTACACATGCATGTACATAAGGCCCGTACCACTATTTACCGCCCCTCCTCTGTCAAGTTGAAAGGGTTAACCGTACCCTAATGGATGCTCTTAGATGCTTTGTGGGAAAAAACCAATCCTCTTGGGATCTATATGTACATGTAACACAACTTGCAGGAGCTTTAGAATCAGCTGTCAATTGCCATACAGGATTTACCCCCAACAAATTGATGTTAGGAAGGGAAATTTTTCAACCAGCAGACTTGATGTATGGGCCACCGCCCAAAGATCAAGTTCAGTCCGAATCAGAATTTGTAATCAAATTGGAAAATTGAATGAGGACTGCAAATGAACTGGCTCAAATTAAATTAAAGACCAAACAAAAAGTAACGAAAAAAGTAACGAAAAAGCAATATGATTCTAGCCTAAAGGTTCAAAAGTTCAAGGAAGGAGACATTGTGTACATGTACATCCTTGAGTCCAGTTTTAAAAAGTGGGTCAAAAACAATACTTCATTTCTAAACCAGCCTGGCATCGTCGTTTGAACAATGAAGGTATAAACCTGTCTTTTTATAATCTTGTAATGGTGTTGCGGCAGAAGGCTCAACATGTGGAAATTTCTGTGATGGCCTGAGACCTGGAATCTGATAATAAAAAGAAATATACTGTCATTGACCAGGGAATAGATTCACTATGGACCAAGTATATAGACAGCGATGTTAGAACGACCTAATTCCTAATTCACGTGAATAAAATTTATAGATTTGGAAAAACTAAGAAATGTGTATTGTAATTACATACACAACACTGCAAGCAATGATTACATAAATCACCTAGGTCTGAGGAACTGTGTCTCAAGATCACTCACAAATGTGCCCTGCAGGGCGCCCATACGTGACCGCAATAGCTCAGCTTGACTTTGTCAAGTTGAGCTAAAAATGAAAGTGTCAATGACACTGCAGCTCAGCTTGCCCAAGAAGGGACTGAACTAAATACTACTAAATAGAAAAATCAAATAGTGCCAAGTCATTCACTCAAGTTTCTACAGAAAAGACATCAGTCACATCACACCGAAGCTAAATATGAAATCTGAAAAAGATCGGGGGAGTTGTGCAGCCAGTAGAGTCTGCTAATGGAATTGATGACAATTTATAGGCCAAATCCAAAATGGTCACTGATGCCATGTTTTTCAATGGAATTCAGAAAAATTTGAGAGGTCCCATCTAGACATCACACCGCAGATACACGTGAAATTTTGCAAAAAGATGGGGTGAGGGATGTGGCCTGTAGGGTGTGCTTTTGGGATTGTTGACAATTTATATGCCAAATCCAAGATGGCTGCTGGCTGCCATGTTTTCAACAAAATTCAGAAAAATTTGATAACTCCCAGCTAGACATCACACCAAAACTACATATTAAATTTGAAAAACATTGGGTGAGAGATTCAGCATGCAGGGTGTACTAATGGAATTATTGACAATTCATATGCCAAATCCAAGATGGCTGCTAGTAGTCATATTTTCTAATGGAATTCAGAAAAATTAGATAGCTCCCTCTACACATCAAACCAAAGCTATAGAAGAAATTCAAAAAAGACTGAGAGAGTGATGCAGCCTGTAAGGTGTGCTAATGGAATCGTTGTCAATTTATATCCAAATCAAAGATGGCTGTTGGTGGCCATGTTTTTCAACAAAATTAAAAAAAAATTGATAGCTCCCATCTAGACATTGCCCCAACCACATACATTGTATGAAATGTGGGACTGATCAGGTGATAGCTGCGTTCTGTGGAGAGTGCTAAAGGAATTATTGGACAATTTATATCCAAATCCAAGATGGCTGCTGGTGGCCATGTTTTTCAAGAAAATTCGGAAAAATTTGACAGTTCCCATCTAGACATCACACCAAAGCTACATATCAAATTTGAAAAAGATCAAGTGAGAGATGTGGCCTGTATGGCCTGCTAATGGAATTGTTGACAATTTATATGCCAAATCCAAGATGGCCACTGGTGGCCATGTTTTCCAACAAAATTCGGACAAATTCTAGATATGAAACAGTTAAAGGGTTTTCTTGATCGATTAATTACATGGATTAACCTTGGTTAACCAATTAATCAGTTGTCCCGATAGATCAATGAAAAGCTGCCACACTGTTGATGATTTAAAGTGTTAATAATGTCCCATTTTCTGGCTATTGATACAGTATACTTATTCTGTTTAGGGCTTCGACAGACCATGTGTGTCTGGATTCCTTCCAGCCTAAAACACTTGTAAGTCTCAAGAATTTAATAACGAATGCCCCCACCAAACATTGCAAATTAGATGTAATCCCAACCTGGCTGTTGATATCTTGCCTATCAGATATTGCACCATGGATATTAGAAATTGTTAACTCATCTCTTACATCGGGTGTCTTCCCTACCAATATGAAACAGGCACTTGGTACCCCATTACTTAAAAAACCCGGGCTCGACCCGGAAATATTGAAGAATTACCGCCCTGTCTCCAACCTTTCGTTTTTATCTAAGGTTGTGGATCGCGCGGTTGCTCTTCAACTGAATTCTCATCTTTCCCAGTATGAAATTTCAGAGGTTTTCGAGTCCACCTATAAACCTAAGTGCAGCACAGAGACTGCCTTACTCAGAGTGCAGAATGACATTCTAATGTCGATGGATAAACATCTTGTCTCCTGCTTAGTATTACTCGACCTGAGTGCTGCCTTCGACACCATCGACCACAATATGCTCCTAGACAGGTTAGAACACAGAATAGGAATTTCGGGTAGAGCTCTACAGTGGTTCTCTTCCTACCTAACTGGCCGTACCCAAAGTATACACATTAACGAGTCAACCTCCACCGAGTTCAATCTTCAGTATGGTGTTCCCCAAGGGTCTGTTCTGGGCCCTTTATTGTATGTGATTTATGTTCTTCACCTGGGTGATATCATCCGCAGCCATGGCCTACAATTCCACTTTTATGCCAATGACACCCAGTTATACATCCATTTTAAACCGGATAATGAAGCGTTTGCATGCCATCGACTAGAGGAATGTGTGGCGGACATCAAAGACTGGATGTCTAGTAACTTTTTAAAGTTAAATGCCGACAAAACGGAGGTTATTTACATTGGCTTACCTCACCAATTAGGCAAAATTTCAAAACTTCCTTTATCAATAGAAGGAAATAGCATTATACCATCGGCTACCGTTCGTAACCTGGGATATTTCATCGATGAGTCGTTGGCAGCTGACAAACACGTCCAGCATTCTACAATCTTAGAAATATCAGCAGGATGCGAATGTTGATAGACAAACACACAGCTGAACAATTAGTCCACGCTTTTGTCATTAGTCCTCTTGATTATTGCAACTCACTGCTATACCGATGCAAAAAGGCATCACTGGATAAGCTTCAACATATCCAAAATTGTTCTGCTAGGTGTATAACTCAAAATAAGATGTTGTGCCACATAACACCTATCCTAGCTGACCTCCACTAGCTTCCTGTCCAACAAAGAATTCAATATAAAATAATTCTTCTGACATATAAATGTATTAATGACCTGGCACCATCATATCTCTCAGATCTGGTCACATACTACACACCTGCCAGAGACCTCCGTTCTTCGGACTTGCACACCTTGGTCCAACCTGTTTCAAAATTAGCATCCGAGGGTGACCGGGCCTTTTTGATCGCCGCCCCTAATCTCTGGAACCTTTTACTGAGTCACCTTAGACTACCACAGGAAACTGAGTCATTCAAAGCTGGTTTGAAAATGCATCTCTACAAACAAGCTTTCTGCACCAATATGTAGATAAGAAATAATTTCCCTGTTTTTTGTATGTAAAGCCAAAGAGCACATTTTGTGGATTTTAGGTATTATTATGTCCAAGCGCCAGCATGTGCATTTTGTTATGACTAAATGTCCATTTATATATTTTATTTCCGGTTTGCTCTAGAGAGGACGAATGGAATACGTCCTTGTGTATGATTTTCACTGTTTCCAATGATACATGTATCTCTAAATAAATACGTTACATTCAGAGTTTTTATGTATAACAACAATACAATGTATACAACTATTTCTTAGTTGTGGCGAACAATGTGTCTGCAGAAACAGTGTCCAGTAAATTTGTAATGAAATGTTCAGCAGTCTCCAATAAAATGCTCAGCAAAATTCAAATGGAGTTAATATCCAATCCGTATTGGCGCCGCAGATAGTTTTTAAAATAATCCAGCAGAATCCTGGCTTTTCATACAAGTAAATTCTCCTTCACAGCTTGTATAAATTCTCTTTTACAAGATGAATAAATTCTCTTCAAAATTATCTTTTGGAATCACTTTTCCAAATCACAAAGAAGCACAAATTTTCAAATCTCAAAAATATCTCAATGAAGATATAAAGACTGCTTCTTTAATAATGCACTGTCCTGCAACAATAATAATCTCCAGTGTAAACAAGTGGTCTGTTATGAATAGAATGTCTATCTGAAATGAGTCACTGAATTCTGTTGACAAAGGTTTATCAGTCAGAAACTTCCAGAAGGGGGAAATTTCTCCAATATTCTATTTTTCATCAATTTTTGATTGGTTGATTAAAATCATCTCATTTTAGTTCCTAGATATACTTTAAAATGAGTTAATGCCAAAATTAGAGCCAAAGTTTCTTTTTCTACTTTAGAGTAATTGCACACTGGGTGATCAATACCCAGGGAATCTGCATGGGCATTATACCCACCTGTTCCACTGTCACTTGCATCTATAAATAAATTGAAGGGCTTTTCATAATCAGGACTGGGCAGGACAGGGAAATTCTTTAATAAGGTTTTTATTCTGCAGAAGGATTCCGGGCACTCCTCAGTCCAAACAAACCTAACCCTTTAGCTCAATAAATTGGGTGAAGGGGAGACAACATCTGAGAAATTTAATCAATATTTTCTATAATATCCAGCCATGCCTAAGAATCTCATAAGCTCTTTTTTAGAGCTTGGTACTGGAAAATTTACAATGGCATCAACTTTTGCCTCAATTGGCCTCACTGGCCCCTGACCCACAACATGGCCTAAATAATTTAAAGTTGCTTTGCCAAATTCTGATTTTACCAAGTTAATAGTTAGGTTGTCTTGGGTCACTTTATCAAAAAATTCTTGAATGTGCTTTAGATGATCAGCCCAATTTGTATTTGTGTGTATAATAACATCATCAATGTCAGCTTCACTGTGATCACGATCTGCAATTAAGTGGTTAACCATGTGTTGGAACTTTGCTTGGAGAATTTTTCACGCTGAAAGGGGTAACTTTATATTGATACAACCCAAAAGGGGTGGCAAAAGCAGTTATTTCTTTTTCTCTTTCTGTTTTAAAGGGACTTGCCAATAACCCTTTAACCCTTAAGTCCTCAGATTAATTTTAAAGTATTTATGGCCTTTTTCTGCTTACCTTGTTATTGATGACGTGTCAGTGGTTCTACATCACTGCTGGCTGCCTATACAGGCAGCCAGAAGTGATGTAGAACCACTGCCAGGGAAAATTCAGTCTTCATACAAGAGTAATAAAAAAGATTACACAAGAGAGCACCTGCTTCAATGCAAAATAAAAGTGGCGGTTTGGGGCTATATGGGGGCTTAAGGGTTAACAAGTCAAATTTTGTCACAAATTTAGCATGGCTAAGTTTGTCAATGCAGTCATCAATTCTTATAATTGGATAATTGTCTGTTTTGGAGAGGCTGTTCACTCTTTGGTAAACCGTACAAAACCGGTAACTCCCATCAGGATTTGGGACAAGTATACAGGGCAATCTCCAGTTACCATGGCTGGGTTCAATAATATCCTTGTTCAGGAAATCAGTGTTGATATTTCAAAATTCAATCAACAAATCCTTTCTTTGGTCAGGCAGTAAATAAACCATTTTATTTATAGATCTTTCAGAACATCTGAGTTCTGCAATTTCAGAGGTACATGTATATCTTCTCCATTTTTATAAATATACTCTGCAGGATTTTGCATCTCATCCATGGTGACTGTTGAGACTGGTAGAGGGTTTGGTTCCCTCTCATATTTTTTTAACATATTTATATGGTACAGCTGAGTATTTTTGAGTCAGGAGTCTCAACAACATAGTCAGTATCACTGATCTTGTGCTTCACAACATAAGGGCCTGAATATCTTGCTTGTAAAGCATTGCCCTTTACAGAGAATACCACAAGCACCTTGTCCCCAGGTTTAAAGGTGCAAAATTTTGTCTTTTTATCATACATGTAACAGGTCTTCATGTGACTCTGGGCTTTCTGTAAATGTTTATTTGCAATTTTTCGGGCCCAGTGCAATTTTCCTTTAAAGTAGACACACAGTCCAGGAGAGAAATTTCAGGTGGCTCTTCCGTTTTTTGGCCTGCCATGACTGAATTGTAATGTAAACACTCATACACAGAAGTTGCCCGACACAGTAGCTCTTCTTAAGTTACTTAATCCCTAACTCTTGTGAATGTGGTGACTTTCCAGCAATGTCAAAGAGTACCAGTTTTCAATATTATTTTTGTCCGACATCACCAGTGCATCTGAGGAGGGCGCGCTTCCAAGAACAAAAATAGGAAATACAGGAGGAACTGTGGAGCAGATACCCGTCATTATTTTTTTCTAGATAATTTTGTATTTGCCATTTTTAAAATGTAGCATTTAGCGTTGCACATTGGGGAAAGGGGGGGGGGGGGGGGGGGGTGGAGATATTTCTAAATAACGGCTTCACCCATCTGGTGGTGCAAGAGGGGGGGGGGGGGGGGTGGCTGAATAAAACTTCTATGTCAATAATTCGTATTCATCCTTCTACATGTCAATAATAGCAACTGGTTTCCACATTCCACACAGGGAGGGGGGGGGGTAGGCTTATAGGCTTTATAAAATGTAACATTTCGGGTCCCAAATTGGGGGGGACGGGTCATATTCATCTTTCTAAATAACTGCTGCCTGGTGGGGGAAGGGGCTGAATAAAACTAATAATTCGTATTTGTCTTTCTTTCGTGGAAAGAGTGGCAGCAGCTGAATGGGCAGTACTTTTGTGGTTAAAGTGGGCTGCATTGTGGGGATGGGCACAGATTGACAAAAATAACTAATGACTGAATCAAATACACAAATATATTCAAATAAAACTGA
Organism: Pictodentalium vernedei; assembly: GCA_031216915.1. Taxonomy (NCBI): domain Eukaryota; kingdom Metazoa; phylum Mollusca; class Scaphopoda; order Dentaliida; family Dentaliidae; genus Pictodentalium; species Pictodentalium vernedei. The sequence goes on along the minus strand of CM062296.1, from coordinate 272,271,775 downwards.
TAAAATGAAATACAAAATTCTACACCATACACATATATACACGAATATACAAAAATACATACAAGAGTACAATAATTTTCAACTGAATACAAGAACAAATACATGTGAGTTAAATTACATAAAACATTTCATTACATCAATCACACTCAATTGAAGTGTGATTTTCTAGTTAGTTGCCATGGCAGCCACGTGCTCCATCATTGTTTGCACTGCAACAATTTACCTATTTTTGTTTTAGAGCAGCAGTTTTTTGGATTTCTTGAAATTCCTTTTTATGATGATGTTGCATGGGGAAGGGGTTGTGCCGATCAGAAGCGTGAAAAATTGTGCCCATTGAATTACTGCTTCAAAATGTTTTGTCAAGGCAAGCAAGAGTGTGGTTGGCACTTCACAAATTCCACGATTGTGGGGGATTTTCCCAGTACCAAATTTTTCGGTAATTTCTTCCACCCTCAGTTCGGTATTTCGGTATGCTAGCAATACAGATACCATTCTGTATTTTCGGTATACCGCCCATCTCTAGAAATAATGTTATCCAATATTATTAAAATTAATAATTAGTTATTACCTTAAACCGATTGTCAATTGTCATTTGTCAATTACCAAACCCCCAGACAGAACATGAAAAGACCAATTAGCACTCAATCGGTCAGTACAGGGGCCAAATCTTCCCGGGACCGAGAAAGATCCCAAGCCAAATCTTCTCAATCCCATTCTATCATCTGTTTTGTTGTATCCCCCACTATCTCGTCTATAATATCATAGGTGGAGAAAAAGCTTGGTGGCAAAATCGCCGGAAGGGGGGGGGGGGGGGGGGGTAGAAAACTGACATGAATTTGGGTGTTTAGTGGGACAGAGGCAAAGAAATCAGAAAAAGACATCTTTTTATAAATGCAAGTAACTTCGACCCACTGTAATTTTGACCCAAATCGGTAATTTTGATCCCAAAAAGTAATATCGACACAATTTCAGTAACTTTGACCCATTATTTTCCCCAACTCAAGAGCCCTTGTGCTGACCGCCTTACCAGTCGGTAATTTCGACCCACTTATGAATTATAATTTTTATTTATATCAACAGACAAAAAATTTCAACAGAATACAATAGCTAGGCAATATCATGCAAGATGAACTTAGTTGAGCCAAAATTTATTAGTTTCTATTTACATGTAGTTGAAATCTACAACTTATTATTACAAGACAGGACTGCTCTTAAAGATAATCGTGATTATTTTAAGGCCAGACTATCTTGCATCCCAAATTACCGTTTCCAGTTAAACAAGCAAGAGGCCCCAGGGGGCCTGAGGACGCTCACCTGACACGGTAGTCTAAATATTAACCCAGGGACTTGAATAAGCTGCATATGCCTCTCCTAAGAAATATAATTTCTCACGTTTGAACGCAGTGAATTAGTTCGAAATTTATTTCCCCTTGTCAGTGTAGTCAGAGCGACACACAGGGGGCGTGTGTGTTAATTGATTGTCCATTGTATGGTCATTCTGCACGGGGCCGCCAAACCGTGAAGTAGTCTGTTTTGTTTTGTTTGCACCGGACTTCATTCTTTTCCATTTCGGTCTGTATTTTTATGACTATGTCTGAGCCGTCGTTGAAAGACATTCTTGAGGCTGTGAACAATCAAAAACGTGATTTAGAAGATTTGGTCAATAATAAAATTGAAACTTTAAAAGACGAAATCCAGGGTTCCACATCTGCTGTTGCTTCTGAAGTTAAAAAACTGAAGTCTGAGGCCGATTTCAAGTGGAAACAAATTGGACACAAAATTCAATTTAGCTTCAATGCTGATATTAGTGACTCCCTAACGCAAATTTTGTGGGCTATCGACAATAAGAAAGCCGAATATTCAAGAGATTTATTAAAAGAGTGTATTGATAAACTTCGACAGCGAAACAAACTCATCAAAATAGCAGATAGTTCCCCCGGTGGTTGGGAAACTGTGCGGCAATATGAATCAAATCCACTCGCCAGCGATTCTGAGGATGAGGGCAAGTTACTTCGGGCGGAAAATAGAGCAATACGTAAAAAGAAATTTCAGTCTGGCAAAACCAAAGCCACGTCTACTAAATTTAATACTCCAGCTTTTTCCTGTGTGGGTGATGATGGTGCTAATGTGCCTGCTTCTTCATTCAGTGAACGTGCAATAGTCAGTTCTTCCAACAGGAGTCAGGATATGCCTTTTCGTTTTCGTGGAGTCGGGCGTGGATCATGTTTCCAGTGCGGAGATTTCTCCCATTTCAAGCGGAATTGTCCCTTTTACAACAGAGAGTCTACCAACCAGGCCAACAAACAAAGTTCCCAGTGAGAGTCAGGACTTTATTCAAGATAAGTATATTGCACAGTCTTCCTCCATAGATACAGTTGTGACTGATCGCGGCGAATTAGACAGTTCTGAAGGAATTGCATCCATTTCAGTTAAAAGCCATTTGAGAGAACATTTATCCTTTTGGGAATCGATCCATGCATACGACAATATTTTGCACATTATTCGAGATGGATATAAAATTCCTTTCCTGTCCTGTCCCGAGAGAAAGATTCTCCGGAATAATCAGTCTGCGTTGCAGCAACCCTCTTTTGTGGCAAGCGCTATTGATGAGTTGCTTCAAAATAGACTGATTGTTGAATGTGACACAATTCCTCATGTTGTTAACCCTTTAACTGTTTCGGTACAAACAGGCGGTAAAATGAGACTCATTCTGGATTTGAGAGAGGTCAACATGCATATCATCAAACATTCTATTAAATATGAAGACATTCGGGTCGCCCTCATGTACACTCAATCTAATGATTGGATGTTCAAGTTTGACATTCATTCTGCATATCATCATATTGATATTTTCCCACCTCACTCCGATTTTCTCGGTTTTTCCTGGATCAACGACAATCGCGTTCGGTATTACAAATTTGTAGTTCTTCCATTCGGTTTAAACGTAGCTCCTTATTTGTTTACTAAGCTGACTAGACCTTTGGTTAAAAAATGGAGGGGTGAGGGAAAAAAGGTGGTTATGTATATCGACGATGGTTTTGGTGTTGCCTGTACTTACGATTCGGCTTTATCCATGTCCAACAGTGTGAGATCTGATCTCGTGAATAGCGGCTTTTTGCCAAACAATAATAAATCAATTTGGTCACTGCTTCAATCAATGACCTGGCTCGGTTATATAATCGATACCAAACAGGGTATTCTTTCTCTTCCTGAACACAGATTGGCGAATGCTTTGCGTGCAATTTCGGAGATTGATTTCGATATCTCTCGACATAGTCTGGTGCATGTGCGAAAGTTGGCCAGTTTTGTGGGTCAAATAATTTCTATGGCCCCTGTTATTGGTAGCATTGCACAATTGTTAACCAAGTCGCTGTCTTTTGATATTTGTCAGGCCGCATCCTGGAATGAGATTATTCCGATTTCAGTCGAGAGTAAACTTCACCTTTCTTTTTGGGCGTCCAACCTATCAAAAATTAATTACAGAACTCTATTTTACAAACCACAATGTCATACAATTGTTTTTTCCGATGCGAGCGGGGTCGGGTACGGTGGATATAGCGTCGACCATTTTAATTCCGTTGCTGTGGGGAGTGGGACTGCTAGCGAGCGGGAAAAGAGCTCTACTTAGAAGGAGCTCGCCGCGGTTGAGAGAGTACTGCAGTCGCTAACTTTTTTGCATGGCCAGCGCATTAAGTGGTTCACCGACAATCAAAACGTTGTTACTGTTGTTACGAAAGGGAGCATGAAACCTGAGTTACAGACCATCGCCATGAATCTTTTTCGTTTTTGTTTTTCACACCGTGTAGCTCTAGAAATGGATTGGATTCCGCGCTCTCAGAATGAGCGAGCTGACTTTTTAAGTAAGCTTTCTGATCCTGACGGTTGGGGAATCTCGGATGTATTATTTCTGCAAATTAGCAGTCGATGGGGTCCTTTTCAAGTCGATTGGTTTGCCAGTGACCGTAATTTTAAATTTCTACCTTTCTATTCCCGATTTTGGAATGTTCTATCTATCGGGGTCGACGCTTTTACTGCCGACTGGGCTGGGATCAACGGGTGGTTTGTGCCCCCTATTTATTTAGTGGGTCGGGTTGTAAAATATATGGAATTCTGCAGGGCTTTTGGGACTCTTATCGTACCGTTTTGGAAATCTAGTTCGTTCTGGCCCTTGCTCTGCCCTGATGGAATGCACTTTTCACCTTTTATCAAGGATTGTATTATTATTGCCCAGTGTTAAGGAATATTATATTAGTAATGGAAGTGACCTTTGTATATTTGGAAACTCCGATTTACATTTCGGCATGCTAGCTTTGAAAGTTGATTTCCGTTATTAATTTACGACTTATCTTTCATGGTTTTTTCAGATGTTTATCCATCCCTGTTTTTATACATTTCTTTTTTCAGGCATATGGGGATGAAATTTCCAGTCTACCAGAGCCTTTGCAGACACTTGCGAAAACGATTCCCGGTTTGGTACAGGGCTGTAAGGCCGATTCAACCACTAAGTGTTATAGCCGTGGGTTTATGCGATGGAAGAAGTGGGCTTTATCGAACTTGATTCCTTTGTCAGACATTCTTCCTGCCAAGTCATTAACATTTGCTATATATTTATCAAGTTTAATTCAAACGTCTTCGTCTGCTAGTGTGTTAACTCAGGCTGTGTGTGCTGTTAATTGGGCCCACACATTAGTGGGTCAACCGTCTCCTACTAATTCTTTGCTCGTGCGCAATGTTCTTGAAGCTGGTAAACGTCGGTTAGCCCGCGCAATCGAGAAAAAGGAGCCAATTCAAGCTGAACATTTGAGGAAAATGTTTGAGATTTTATATGATCCTCGAAATTTAATGAATCAACGGATTATTTGTGCATGTTTGCTTGCCTACGCAGGTTTCTTCCGAAGTTCTGAATTGTTGAACATTCGTAGATCTGACATTGTATTTCATGAATCTCATCTTTCTATTTTCATAGAAAAGAGCAAAACTGATATTTACCGTGAGGGGCATTGGGCCCTGATCGCCAGGACTGGTTCTGATACCTGTCCCGTTTCCAATCTTGAATTGTACTTGTCTTTGGTGCAAACAGACCCTGAATCTAGTTTTTTCGTTTTCCGAAATTTATCTAAACGTAAATATGATTGGGTGTTGAGGAAAGATAATAAACCTCTTTCATACAGCCGTCTACGGGAGCTTTTTAAGGCAGCATTTCATAACATAGTCACGGATATTTCTAAATTCTCGCTCCACAGTTTACGCTCCGGCGGGGCCAGTGCCTCCGCTAATGCTGGTGTTCCCGATCGCCTTTTTTAAGCGGCATGGCCGTTGGAAATCGGAAAACGCCAAAGATGGTTACGTGAAAGATATGCTTGATAGAAGATTATCCCTTTCTCTTAATCTGGGCATATAATTGGCGTATTCTTGAAATACTTTTTTGCCTCTCATGCTTTCTTTGCTACTTCTGTATTGGCGGAGCCCGTGGCTATCCAGAACGTGTTCTGTTTTTCTGTGTGTTGTGTGATGTAGCAGAGAGGGGGAAATATAATTTCTCATGTTTGAACGCAGTGAATTAGTTCGAAATTTATTTCCCCTTGTCAGTGTAGTCAGAGCGACACACAGGGGGCGTGTGTGTTAACTGATTGTCCATTGTATGGTCATTCTGCACGGGGCCGCCAAACCGTGAAGTAGTCTGTTTTGTTTTTTCTGGGGATGTTTTTTGGATTCCCACCGCGTATTGCTGTATCTGTTCCGAGGTTGTAGCTGCTATGCCTCTTGTTTGTTTTGCGATTTTAAAGGCTGACGAGCCTCAGAATACGGGTTATGCTGGCTGTTGTGTCAGGATTTGATGTACCTTGTACGGAAAAGTTTAAACTTTTGATTTCATGTACTGTTTTGTATGAATAAAACTTTCCCCGGTGCATCCTGTATTGGCGGAGCCCGTGGCTATCCAGAATGTGTTCTGTTTTTCTGTGTGTTGTGTGATGTAGCAGAGAGGGGGAAAAGCATATACCAACTAGATGAAGCGATTGTGACCACACAATACACAGGATTTTCCTTCTATTTTCAGTTCCTGCACTTTTACATGTACGTCCCAAAATTGAGATAACTGCATAAAAACAGACTTTTTTCCCCAAATAAAATATTTTCAGCCTAAATTTTTTTCTTCTTCTTAAAACGCATAAAAAACAAAAAAACTCATTTCCGGATTTTGGTCCCACCCGGACCCCAAATTTTCAGTGTAAAAAAAATTTTTTTTTTTGTCTTAAAATTGACCGAAACGCATAAAAAACCAAAAAAAAATTCCAGATTTTGGTCCAAAAGTCCAAGTCCCACCCAGACCCCAAATTTTCAGTGTAAAAAAAAAAAAAAAATTCTGTCTTAAAACTGACCGAAATGCATAAAAAACAAAAAAAAACCATTCTGGGTTTTGGTCCAAAATTTTCTAAGTCCCAACCGGACCCCAAATTTTCAGTGTAAAAACATTTTTTTTTTGTCTTAAAATTGACCGAAACGCATAAAAACAAAAAAAAATTTCCGGATTTTGGTCCAAAATTTTCTAAGTCCGGAACAGGGAACCAAATTTTCAGCCTAAATATGAACCCAGGGACTTGGCTTGAACAAACTTGAAGATTTTTAAAGAATATTCCTCATACTGCACTAATTTAAACATTTGGGCTCCCACAGAGAGCCCAAATATGGACCCAGGCAATTGATTTCAATAAACATGTGAAACAATCTTCCAAAGATGTTATATGTGAAATTTGAAAACTTTTCGAGCAGTAGTTTGGAAGAAAAGTAGTCTTACATGTTTTTCCCATTACCTACAGTGTTAAAAATGCTGACTCAGCACTTTTTCAAAGTTCCCAAAAAGTACCCCCATGATATAACCGATAGCAATTTTTTTTTACCATTCCATTCTGTTGGTCCTAAGGAAGCTTCACAACAAATAAGAATTCTCAGTGCTGTGTAGTTTTGGAGATATGGGCGTTTTAATTTTTTTCTATTTTTAACTCCTGTGGTTCCCATGGGGTGACAGGAATTAAGTACTTATGACCCAATAAGCCCTCATATCAAATTTGGTCCAAATCTGCCTCTCGGTTTGGAAAATAGAAATTTTGGGAGGGTCAAATATTCTTGCCCCTCCCATTACGACGCCAAATATAGCTCCACAAACTTCTCTTGGACAAATCTGAGTCTACACCTCAAAAGGAAGCTGCACACCAAATATCAAGTCTCTGCTACTGCAGGTTTATGAGAAGAAGATTTTTTAAAGATTTCAGCACACTTTTTGGGTGTGGCCCTGCCAATGGGCGAGGCAACTTGATTTGAACAAAATCAAATTGAGATGTCATAACAAACTATTATCTCAAATATCAATTAAATTGGTTCAGCGGTTTGGGAGGAGAAGATGCAAACACCATGTACATGGACGATGGACGGTGAGTGATCACTATAGCTCTCCTGACTGAAAGTCAGGTGAGCTAACAAGAGGCCCCAAGGGCCTTAGGCGCTCACCGAATGTTCCATACTGTTAAGACACAAATTTTATCAAAAGCTACTCTTAACGTTCTACAGAGTAAATCTATACTCTCTGTGGAGCTAAAACATCAACAGGACTGAATGGGACAATGCCGTTGATCAAGTATCAAAAGATTCTGCATGATGGTACTGAAGAAGATTTTTAAAGAATTTTCTCTGAATTGCACAAAGTAAACATTCAAGCCCCCATAGTGAGGTCCAATATTGATCGAGGGACTCAATATGAACAAACTTGAATCAGAACCTTACTAAGATGCTACATACCAAATATCAAAAGATTTTGCCCACTGGTTCGGGAGAAGATTTTTAAAGAATTTTTTCTTAAATTGCACTAAGTGAAAATTCACAGCCCATAGGGAGCCCCAATATTGATCGAGGGACTCAATTTGAACAAACCTGAATCAGACCCATATCAAGATGCTGTATACCAAATATCAAAAGATCCTGCCCATTGGTTCTGGAGAAGAAGATTTTTAAATTTTTTTTTCTTAAATTGCACTAAGAAAAAATTCAGGTCCCCATAGTGAGCCCCAAAATTGATCAAGGGACTCCATTTGAACAAACTTGAATCAGACCCTTAATAAGATGCTGTATACCAAATATCAAAAAATTCTGCCCACTGGTCCTGGAGAAGAAGATTTTTCCTTAAATTGCACTAAGTAAAAATAGGCAGATGAAATCGTCAGATGTGTACCCATACGCTTTACTAGTAGAAAGCTGTATGACAGAGGGCCACCATGGATGCTGACATTATGTACACCATACAAGGTATGGGTACATATAGAAATGGATTGAAGGAGTGTCTAATTTGATGGATAAAGGGTTAATATTTCCGGATCAAATTATCAGATTTACATAAAAAACTATACAGCATAGCACATAAGTAACCTGAATAAATATATAAAGAAACATGACAATCAGATTGATCTTTTTTGAGTTATCTCATGCCAAAGGGATTGGAGGAATTTTCAATTTGAAGGATAAAGGGTTAATATCTCCGGATCAAATTATCAGATTAACACCAAAAACTATACAGCTCAGCACATCAGTAACCTGAACACAATTATAAAGTAACTTAACAATCCAAGCAATATTTTTCAAGTTATCGAATGCCAAAGGGATTGGCGGAATTTTCAATTTGAAGGATAAAGGGTTAATATCTCAGGATCAAAATAACAGATTTACACCAAAAACTATACAGCTAGGCACATCAGTAACCTGAACACAAATATAAAGTAACTTGACAATCCAAGTAATATTTTTCAAGTTATCGAATGCCAAAGGGATTGGAGGAATTTTCAATTTGAAGGATAAAGGGTTAATATCTCGGGATCAAATCATCAGATTTACACCAAAAACTATACAGCTCGGCACATCAGTAACCTGAACACAAATATAAAGTAATAACTAGACAATCCAAGCAATATTTTTCAAGTTATCGAATGCCAAAGGGATTGGAGGAATTTTCAATTTAAAGGATAAAGGTTTAATATCTGGGGATCAAATCATCAGATTTACACCAAAAACTATACAGCTCGGCACATCAGTAACCTGAACACAAATATAAAGTAACCTGACAATCCAAGGAATATTTTTCAAGTTATCGAATGCCAAAGGGATTGGAGGAATTTTCAATTTGAAGGATAAAGGGTTAATATCTCAGGATTAAATTATCAGATTTACACCAAAAATTATACAGCTCAGCACATCAGTAACCTGAACACAAATGTAAAGTAACTTGACAATCTAAGCAATATTTTTCAAGTTATCGAATGCCAAAGGGATTGGAGGAATTTTCAATTTAAAGGATAAAGGGTTAATATCTCAGGATCAAAATAACAGATTTACACCAAAAACTATACAGCTCAGCACATCAGTAACCTGAACACAAAAATAAAGTAACTTGACAATCCAAGTAATATTTTTCAAGTTATCGAATGCCAAAGGGATTGGAGGAATTTTCAATTTGAAGGATAAAGGGTTCATATCTCGGGATCAAATCATCAGATTTACACCAAAAACTATACAGCTCGGCACATCAGTAACCTGAACACAAATATAAAGTAACTTGACAATCTAAGCAATATTTTTCAAGTTATCGAATGCCAAAGGGATTGGAGGAATTTTCAATTTAAAGGATAAAGGGTTAATATCTCAGGATCAAAATAACAGATTTACACCAAAAACTATACAGCTCAGCACATCAGTAACCTGAACACAAAAATAAAGTAACTTGACAATCCAAGTAATATTTTTCAAGTTATCGAATGCCAAAGGGATTGGAGGAATTTTCAATTTGAAGGATAAAGGGTTCATATCTCGGGATCAAATCATCTGATTTACACCAAAAACTATACAGCTCGGCACATCAGTAACCTGAACATAAATATAAAGTAACTTGACAATCCAAGCAATATTTTTCCAGTTATCGAATGCCAAAGAAATGGATACGGACGCCGGACAGACAGATGGACGGACAGATGGACGGACAAAGGATGGATGAACGACGGATGGTCACCCCGGATGCCGGCATTATGTGTACCATACATAGTATGGGTACACATAAAAATACATGCCCCTATAGGGAGCCCCAATATTGATCAAGGGACTCCATTTGTACAAACTTGAATCAGACCCACTCCAAGATGCTGCATACAAAATATCAAAAGATTCTGCCCATCGGTTCTGGAGAAGAAGACTTTAAAAAATTTTTCTTAAATTGCATTAAGTAAAAATTCACACCCCCATAGTGAGCCCAATATTGGTTGAGGGACTCGATCTGAACAAACTTGAATCAGACCCATACCAAGATGCTGCATACCAAATATCAAAAGATTCTGCCCAATGGTTCTGGAAAAGATTTTTAAAGAATTTTTCTTAAATTGCACTAAGTAAAAATTCACACCCCCATAGTGAGCCCCAATATTTGTGATTATTTTTGTTCTGAATAGGAACAATTTATTTTTTGGATTTTTCAACTTTCAAATGCACCTTTTATCAATGGAAAAGGAAACAAGAGGCCCCAGGGGGCCTTAGGCATTCACCGAATGTTCCATACTGTTAAGACACAAATTTTATTAAAAGCTATTCTTAAGGTTCTACAGAGTTCTGAAGAGGAACAATTTATTTTTTGGATTTTTCAACTTTCAAATGCAACTTTTATTAATGGAAAAGGAAACAAGAGGCTCCAGGGGGCCTTAGGCATTCACCGAATGTTCCATACTATTAAGACACAAATTTTATCAAAAGCTATTCTTAAGGTTCTACAGAGTAAATCTATACTCTCTGTGGAGCTAAAACATCAACAGGACTGAAAGGGACAATACTGCTGATCAAATATCAAAAGATTCTGCATGATGGTTCTGAAGAAGATTTTTAAAGAATTTTCCTTGAATTGCACAAAGTAAACATTCACGCCCCCATAGTGAGGCCCAATATTGATCGAGGGACTCAATTTGAACAAACCTGAATCAGACCCATACCAAGATGCTGCATACCAAGTATCAAAATATTCTGCCTACTGGTTCTGGAGAAGATTTTTTAATAATTTTTCTAAAATTCATGCGGTGTTATGCCCCATAAAGAGCCCCCAAGGGACGTGGGCATTTCATTTGAACAAACCTGAATTGCCATATAGTAATGAACAACCACATGAATTTTCGTGAAAATCGAACCAGTGGTTTCAGAGAAGAAGTCGTTTGAAAAAGTTCACCACGACAGACGGCAAGTGATAAGTTGAGCTCCCTTCGGTGAGCTAAAAAACTATTGAGGCTTGTGCTTGTGTCAGTGTTTTAACAGTGACTTGCTGTATAACTTATTTGATAAATTTGAACTTCCATTACTGTACAACTTTATGAGCAAGGGAGTTAATGTACAACTACTCAATGGAGTGACGCAGGGGGCTGGGGGGGGGGGGGGGGGGGGGGAGCGGGGGCTTAAAAGAAAGATTATGTGCGGCCTCCCATATTATTATAAATTTTTGATTCATGGTTAAGGCCACTTTTTCAAGTTTCAAACTTGTTGCTTTTTGGTATTGGATTTGAAATAAAAAGTCCCACTCCCGTTACTTTTTTCTTTATTTTAAACAGAGAAAACTGTCAAGCATTATTAACAAGTAAAAGAGGTTGAATTTCAATTGTCTTCACAACCTGTCACATAGAAACTGTTGAAAACTTTGTCTTTATTGGTGGCCTTTGTTTGAGCTAAACTGATTTGACACCTTTAACCCTTTGATACTTTTGTACGTCTTATGACGTACGAAATCAAACAGCGCCTTGATACTTTGTGGCCATTTGTTTTGTTATTATTTTTCGATTTTTCAAAGTTTTAACCTCAATTCCTATTTTCTCCCGAATAGTGAGTGCTCAGTGACAACCGTCGAGCCAAATGTTATCGCAGCTTAAAATACAAATATAATCCTACTGTGAAGACTTCTTAACTGGTTGAGTGCTAGAAGCCACTACCAGGGCTTTCAAAAATGAGGATACCAGAGCAAAAGCCAACACTTTCCTTGCAAATATTTCATATTCAGTCAAATGCAAATAATATTTTGTTTACATAAATTTGTTTTATTACAAATTATTGGAGAGTGCCTGTGAGCACTCTCCAATAAATTGTAATAAAACAAGTTTTCAATAACAATTCAGACCACCAAAAATAATCTAACCCTAAACCAGATCATTACTAATGTGAAAAACATCTTGTTATTTGTACTTTCCGACTTTTGACATAGCATTTTGAAAAACGTTGAAGAAACTGAATTCCCAGTGACGTTTGAACGTCAGGATAATTAAAGTCTCAAAAGGTTAAACAATACAGTTAACTGCCTTTTGTCTGACCAGCTTCAAGGAGATACAATGGAACATCATCAACATGAATGTTATATTTATCTTAAAAACAACATGACAAAGCATGATACATGTATTTCTCTGTATTTATTAAGAAAGATTATGAGCTTCTTGTGTGAAGTATAAAAACTGGCTATACGATATTTGTCTATGCCTGTCTCTTCAGCCCCCAGTGGAAAGGTTTTTCAGTATTGCAGGGAAAGGTATCCAAACCAGATAGATGTTCCTTGAAGGATGACACTTTTCAGAATTTAATGATGAAAAAGTGTAATAACCATACACCCCCTTGTCGTAATTGAAAGCAATGTACATTTGGTTGTATCTTTAATAACCACTTGTCATGGCAAGAAATAGGCAATATGTATTTTTGGTTTCTATTCCTTTTCTTACAGTAGTTCCTTGGGAAATTTAAATTTTATAGTAAATTTCCTTTCTTATTATACCTGCCACAAATGTTTACTACAGGCTTGCACTACAGTGGAAGACCCCAACTCGGAAAACCATCGGCACACACCCAGTAGGGGACGCTCTTCTCTTAGTACAACTCCACGACTTCCGGAACCAGTGCACAAGCAGTAAGTTATGAATCATTCTTTGAGTCCGCCGACATTGGAGTTATGTGATCAGCAGGGAGGAAGGATTTTTACCCGAATAAGAAGATGGGAGGGCCTCCATGTAAACAATTGTTGTAGGTATGATAAGAAAGGAAATTTACTATAAAATTTAAATTTCTTATCAACCTACCTTACAATTGTTTACTACATGCTGAATAGATAATAGGATGGAGGGAATCACATAACCAACCCCCACATAACCCAACTGCACTCGAACCGTGGATAGAGGAAGAGGTCTCCAGGCCTATGAAACCATAGCCTCACAAACATTAGTAAAAGACAACGAGAGATGAGAGGCGTACAGTTCTGTGCGATGCACAGACAGAAAAGGGCAGTAACAGCACAGAACTGGAACTGACCTTGTGACTAGCCTAATGGCTAGGGCAAACAACAGTAAAAGAGGGCCAAAATCAAAAAGGTACTCAGACTGCTCCTGCAAATGACGCAGATAGAAGGTGGAGAAAGTAGAAGCAATTCTCCAGTAGGCTGCCTGCATAACCTCCGACAACGTGACGGAGTTAGAATAAGCCCAAGAGGTAGACAATGCACGCACCTCATGGGCAGAAATATGAATAGTAATACAATCGCTAGACAAGCGTAAGCCATGCAAATAGCAAGACAAATCCATCGAGAAATGGAATGAGGAGACATCTTCTGTCGACCAGGAATAAGAGACAGAAAAAAATCGTTTCCAGCCTTTCCTAATTAACTGCGTCCGATTGAGATAAACGCGAATTGCATGAACTGGACAGAGCAAAGGGCGGTTACCCTTAACAGAAAGAAGAGCCCTGATACAGATAGGAAGTGGAGTAGTTTCTGGTATCTTATTCTTGACCAGAAACAAGCAATCAGTGGTAAACGTAACACTGTTGGGAGAGCTCCTGAAAAAGGCCGGGTCAACCGAGAGGGCGTGAAGCTCACTAACCCATCTGGCTGAGGCAAAAGCCATCAGAAAAGCTGTCTTGTATGTGAGAAAATGCATATCCACCTGGGATAAAGGTTCGAACAGCGCCCCCCCCCCCCCCCCCCTCCCTCCCCCCACATGCAAAGCAGCACCCAAGAAAGATTCCATCTTGGGGTAAGCTGCAAAGTCCTATTCAAGGAAAAGTGTCCGAACAAGCTTGGAGAGGTATGGATTAATGCCGATACGACGCAGGCCCACATACGAAAAAGTCTCCGAAAGCATGGACCCGCACCCTTTTATGGCAACAGGCTGGAGACCCTGAGAATCAAACAGATATACCAGAAAATTCCGCAATCTGTGTTATCGAAGGATTGGCATAATCAACAGAGTGATCGGCACATCATCGACAGAAGACCTTCGCCTTAGCCTCATAGGCTAAACCAGTGAAGTGCCTCCGTGAATAAGAAATGGACTCCACTGCTCATCTCGAAAAACCTGTACGGCGGAGACAGGTCCTGACAAAAGATATGCGTGAAGGTACAATGAAGTCGGGTCGACATGAAACGTCCTCGGGTGATCTTGTCAAAGAAGGTCGTGACGTAGAGGGAGACGTGCCGGAACCAACGCCAACAGAGAGCGGAGCTGATTGATCCACACCCACTGTGGCGACAGGGGAGCGATCAGAATGATTCAACAACTGCAGGTTCGTATCTTGGCTAGAACCTGAGGCAGAATCGGAACCGACGGGAAGGCGTAGCCAACCAGACCATTCCAATCAAGTGATAGAGCGTCCACGACGAAAGCCAGAGGATCGAGATACGAAAGTGTCTACCTGATGGTTCCAATGAATTGCAAAGAGATCGACGTGGGGATGACCCGAGACTGGAACACCGCCCTGTGGAGATGACCCGAGACTGGAACACCGCCCTGTGGAGCATCCACTCGGTGAAAATGAACCTGCCCTGTCAGGACAGGTAGTCGGCTAGGACGTTCAGACGACCAGGAATGTGACGATCCACCATGTTGACATCCTGAGCGAGCAGTAGAAGATCCCGAGCCAATTCGTACATGGGAACAGAGTGCGTGCAGCCCTGATTCCGAATGTAAGCAACCATAGTCGAATTGTCGACCAACAGAAGGACCTGGCGATTCTAAAGGTGGGGGATCCACTGCCGGAAACTCAGAAGAAGAGCAAGAAGCTCCTTTGGGTTGATGTGAAGAGCTGCTTGATCCTGGTCCCATGCTCCATAAAGGGAAAGACCTTGAGGATCCAACGTCGCACCCATCCGAGATCGCTGGCGTCTGCTGTCAGAACATGATCGGATGTGCGTAAGTCCAACGGAACCCCCTGTGTAATCCACTGAACATCCGTCCAGGGGAGAAGGTGGGGATGAAGAGATTCTGGTACCAGAAGCACCAGATCCACAGGATCGACATTCGGCCTCCAACAACTGAGCAGAAAGTATTGGAGAGGTCTGACATGCAGCCGACCTAGAGGAATGAGATCCGTCACCGAACTGCAGAGACCAAGCAGCTGGAGTATACTCCGAGCTGTCGCGAACGTGGACAGAGTCAGGGCAAAAGCTGAGAGAAGCAGAGCCCTTGCCCGTGGAACCACTACCGTATTGAACTGAGTACGGACCAGGTCCGACTTCACCTGGTTGACTCTGAACCCTAGGGACATGAGCAGGCTCAACAGTGTGTCGACATCTGACTCCAGAAAGGCAGCACTGGAATGCCCCTGGAGGATATTGTCTAGATACGCCAAAGTAGTCACCCTGGACTGTGTGTGATGGAAGGCTATCACATGCGATATCAGTCGGGTGAAGGCCCAAGGAGCCAGGTTGAGGCCGAAAGGCAGGACCCTGAACTGGTAAACTCGCCCCAGAAAAGCGAACCTGAGATACTTTCGCAATGTCCGATGAATCGGGACGTGAAAGTAAGCGTCTTGCAGGTTGATGCTGGAAGCGAAATCTCCCTGGTGAATGGAACGGCGAACCGACCTGAAAGTCTCCATGCGAATAACGTCCGACTTGGGCTTGGAAAGCCCGAGGGAGTTGGAGTCCTGATCCAAGACCGCCAAAGTCTGACAGACTGACAGAATCGTAGGAACGAAAACGTGCCGGAGGCAAAAAAGTGTCAACCCTGGTGAAGAACGACATCTTCATAGCCTTGGAACTCAGCTTAGAGTGCAAAGCTGTAAACGCTTCAACCACCTGAACCAACTGGCATGGTCGAAGACACCCAGAAGCAGGTTGCTCCACAGGTTGTAGGTACGCGAGCCGATTATCAAGGCCGGGCTGACACTGCCGGCTGGTTTGAGATCTGGAAGGAACCCAAACACAAAGTCAAGAGCTGCCCCAAAGTCAGAAGACTGTTGACTCTCAACGTCGGGTATGTCGGACTCATCCCCTGAGTCGGAAGACACATAGCCCATCATGGGCAAACCAGCCGACACCTTCCATGGTGTAGGCACACCAGGGGGATCAGAAAGCGGCCCGTTTCCAATCCTGGGAGATGGCGCCACAGGGGGTGCCTGGAAACCACTCGTAGTCTTGCTGGAAGCAACGGGAAGGCACTTGGACAGAACCTGAGTGAGCAAGGAGAGGGCCTCCCTAAGCTCACTGCCTGTGTCAGCCAGTTAGACGTGGGAACGAACCGGCAAAGTGGCTTCACTCCCGACCCTTTTAACCAGCGAAGGGGTCCGATCCTCAAATACACCCAAAGCGGGGAGACAGGCAGCAGCCGAAACATCTGAAGTGTATAGGGGTATGACATACCCAAGGATCTACAGAGCGGAAACTCAGGAGAGTCGCCGCGGACCTCTAAGGGACAGAAGGTCCAGGCTGCACAAAAGGCGTTGATCCTGCAAAATTGGCCATGTGACCCGAGTGCATGAATGGAAATGCCACGGAGTTCATAGTGGCCCAACCATGAACATCCGAATCCAATGAAAAAATTGCAGTGCTCGATGACTGAGAGACCATAGTAGAGGGTTCGGCTGGCAGCCATTTCCGACTTCACCAAGTTGAAGACAGGGAAGGCTGAGGCCGATATCCCACAGCCACACTATCAGACATCTCTGCAGCCCACTGCAGGGATAAAACTGCTGTGCTCGACAGCTGAGGGGCCACAGCAGAGGGTTCGATAGGCAGCCCCTTCCGACTTCACCAAGTTGAAGTCAGGGAAGGCTGAGGCTGATACCCCACAACACACTACCAGACATCACTGCAGACCCCTGCAGGAACAAGCCGAGGCCAGCTGAAACGGTGACCAAAGACGTTGCAGACACAACAGCAGTAGCAGTGGATACAACAGGAGCTGTAGAAACTGGTGGAAAAGGGGAGAGAGCTCAGCCCCCAAAGGAGGCTTAACAACCCTAGTGACAGCCTCAGATGTAGACTGGAGCGGAACCATACATGTAGTCCCGGAACCAGGCATCTCTTCACCAGCAGTATCTGCCACGGTTAAAGACTGCACATCCCCCATGGAGGGGGCATAACTCTCACCAGACGTGGTCTGTCCGAAGCAGACGGGCAGACCACGACCAGGGCTTAAATTTCGACGAGAATCCGAGAATCGATTCGCACAAAGATTCGCGCAATAAAACCGGCGAGAATCCATGTAGATTCTTGCTGCACCTCTGCTATGATTCGCGTGAAAAAAATGAGTCAATTTAACCCTTTAACTAACACAGCGGCAACAAATTAACCAATAGAAGGCTAACATGACCTGAAATATCCTGACACTTTGTCAATAAAATCTTACAAATATGGCTGTCATTGGAACCGGCTCATTGAGCCGGTTCCAACGACAGCCATATTTGTAAGATTTTATTGGTAAATATTGTTCATTTAATTTGTTTATCATTTATTTATTATTTATTGTTTAAAAATTATCAAATTTAGTTTTAAAAATTAAAAAAGTGTGTTGGGTAAAAGGTTAACATGTGTTATCAGTATACAACAGTGGTTCAACCATGGTGGCGTCATGGGATCTCGGGTCACTCATAGTGGGTATGGATTCTCACAACCATTTTCACGAGAATCCAAATGGATTCTCACAAATTTGGACGAAATATAAACCCTGACGACTGTGCTCAAGGTTTTCAGGCTTCGGGCACTTGTAGCCATCACAACTGACCAATCATGACTGAAAGGGGATGTCATCATCTAGGCATTATATGGAGGCAACCTAACAGGTTACAATGAAATCCTTCCAAAAATATGACCTTTTGCCTGTGCAAAAGGTTTTTGGGCTCGGGCACCCATCAAGGCTGCATGATCGCGATCAAAATGAGACGTTCTCATCTAGACATTATTTGGAGTCATCCTGCCAAGTTACAATGAAATCTCTTCATAAATATGACCTCTAGACTGTGCTAAAGGTTTTCGGGCTTCGGGCTCCTGTAGCCGTCACAGTTGCCCAATCACGCCCAAAAGGGGACTTTCTCATCTAGACATTGTATAAAGTCAACCCACCAAGTTACAATGCAATTCCTCATTAAATATGACCTGTAGACTGTGCTAAAGGTTTTCAGGTTTTGGGCTCAGGCAGTCGTCACAGTTGGCAGATCATGCCCAAATGGGGAAATTCTCATCTAGACATAAGGAGTCATCCTACCAAGTTACAATGAAATCCCTCCACATTAAACATGACTTGCAGACTGTGTTAAAAGTTTTTGGGTTTTCGGGCTTGGGCAGCCATCACGGTTGATAGATCATGCCCAAAAGGGGACGTTCTCATCTAGGCATTATACAGAGGCATCCTACCAAGTTACAATGAAATCCCTTCATAAATACGACCTGTAGACTGTGCTAATGGTTTTCGGGTTTTGGGCTCGGGCAGCCATACCGGTTGCCCGATCGCGACCAAAAGCGGACGTTCTCATCTAGACATGACCCCAAACCTGCATATGAAATTTCGTGACGATCAGACAAGAAGTGCGGGGTGTAGCCCGTGCTAAAGGAAAATGTGAACAGACGTCACAGACTCACAGACTTCCGCACGCATGATGGTAATAGCTTATCTTGACTATGTCAAGTTAAGCTAATGAAAGTGTCAATGACACTGTCCATGTAGCTTAATTTGTCTGTATGTTATGTTTGATGAAAAGGATAATGTTCAATGTTTATGAAAGGATTATGAAATAAGACAAGAATTGTGATAATTGGGAATATGTTAATTTCTGTTCCCTGTATGTTGGGCTGGGCGATATTTCAATATACCGGTAAATACCGGTATTGAAATCAGTACCGGTTAAATATCGTCTATTTTTTGGCAATACCAGTATATCGTCTGTAACGATATTGGTTTGGGTCACATGATAATAAAATTTCAACATGTGTTTTTTTCGTAAAATCGCACAGAAAGTTGCTTTGAAAATACAGGAAGTTTATCTTTCCTCATTTCATGAACAAATGATAAACAGCGAGAGATGACGAGAGTAACGTTCTATCTCGTTTATCGTCACCGACATGCAAGCATTCATAGAGAAATTATGAAATAAAAATTTAATACTTGTTTGCTAAATTTGTTTGATTATTTTTAATTAGTGAATAATTAAAGTAGCATACATCACACAAATAGTTTGTTGTTACATGGAAAACACACCCGACTGTCACGCTGTAAAACCGGTCACCTGCTGTTGGTCGCATTTGTTTGAACTGTAATCAGCAAGCCATACTTTTCGCTTAATTCGTTGTCAGCAATCTGACACAAAAATGTTTCAAATCACACATATTCACAATTGCGAAATGTGCAACAATTTTTGTCAAATATGACAGAGGTGTGATGCCATCACTGGGAGAAAACATTGTCGGCTGGTGATTGACACCTGCAGACTATCATGAAAGTGAAGGGTGATCACGTCTTGGAGACGTGCTTAATATCAACAGACCGACTGGCCTGACATGTGACAGATGACATTTGACATTGTCATCTGAGGAAGTTCACTGCTGGAAGATAGGAGAAGGGGGAGGAGCTACTACTGGTTCTTTGTGAAACCAGGCCCTCGGAATTCCATCAACTGGACACCCGTTGTTTTGATAAAAAGTTTTGTTTGCCACTGTTTTCGTGAAGCCACACATACGCAATTAACACAATGTGACAATTGACTGGCTCAGTAATTAAACACTTATCAGTCAAGAGAGGCTGGCCATGTTTTTACAGGAATTAAATTGACAAAGACTAATTTACTTTTATCCCAGATTCAGATGAAAGCCAGTAAACCCATGATAATTTTATGGCTTATTTTCGTATTAAACAATAGGTTCAATAACTTTGTAGACATGGATTGTTATGGTCTTCCATTCAAATTTTCCCAGAGCAGTAAGTGATACTTCTATCTTTTGCTCCAAAAATATCTTTTTTTTCACGATACCCCTTGCATTTAATGTGTTTCACACACTGCTGCGCGATATACTGGTATATCGCGATATTTTTCTGATATCGTTACCGGTATTCAGATTCCCATATCGCCCAGCTCTACCTGTATGCTATGTTTTCAATAAAAATAATATGATACGTAGACTGTGCTAAAGAACTGATGTTTGGATAATGTGGCCCTCACAGTTAATGTATGTGGCACTCACAGTTAGTGTATATCAACAAAGTTACCAATTTACAGTGAAATTATTCCAAAATGTGACATCCTATCAAGTTACAATGAAATCCCTTCATAAATACGGCCTGCAGACTGTGCTAAAGGTTTTGGGGTTTGGGCCCCTGAAGACATCACAGTTGACCAATCGCAACCAAAAGGAGACATCCTCATCTAGACATTACACTGAGTCATCCTGCCAAGTTACAACGAAATCCCTTCATAAATATGATCTGTAGTCTGTGCTAAAGCTTTTCAGGTTTTGGGCTTGGGCAGCCATCATGGTTGATTGATTGTGACCAAAAGGGGACCTTCTCATCTAGGCATTATCTGGAGTCATCTTACCAAGTTACAATGAAATCCCTTCATAAATATGACCTGTAGACTGTTCTAAAGGTTTTGGGGCTTCGGGCCCCTGTAGCCATCACAAATGACCAATCGTGACCAAAAGGGGACATTATCATCTTGACATTACATGGAATCAACCTACCAACTTACAATGAAATCCCTCCATAAATACGATCTGTAGAATGTGCTAAGAGTTTTCGGGCTTGGGCAGCTGTCAATGCTGAATGATCGCGACCATAAGGGGAATTCTCATCTAGACATTATCTGGAGTCATCCTACCAAGTTACAATGAAATCCCTTCATAAATATGACCTATAGACTTTGCTAAAGGTTTTTGGGCTCCGGGCCCCTGTAGCCATCACAGTTGACCAATCAGGACCATAAGGGGTCATTATCATCTAGACATTATCTGGAGTCATCCTACCAAGTTACAATGAAATCCCTTCACAAATGTGACCTACAGACTATGCTAAAGGTTTTCAGGCTTTGGGCCCCTGTAGCTGTCACAGCTGACCAAAACGGGAGGTTCTCATCCTGACATTATATGGAGTCAACCTACTAAGTTACAATGAAATCCCTCTATAAATATGACCTGTAGACTGTGCTAAAGGTTTCGGGGTTTTAGGCTCGGGCAGTCGTCACGGTTGACAGATCGCGACCAAATGGGGAAGTTCTCATTTAGATATTATACAGAGGCATCCTACCAAGTTACAATGATATCCCTTCATAAATACGACCTGTAGATTGCACTAAAGGTTTTGGGGTTATGAGCTCTGGCAGCCATCACAGTTGACCGATCGTGACCAAAACGGGACGTTCTCATTTAGACATCAAACAGAGTCATCCTACCAAGTTACAGTACAATGAAATCACTCAATGAATATGACCTGTAGACTGTGCTAAATGTTTTCGGGTTTTGGGCTCGGGCAGTCATAGCAGTTGACAGATCACAACCAAATGGGAAAGTTCTCATCTAGACATCATACAGAGTCACCATACCAAGTTACAATGAAATCCCTCAATATTAGATATGATTGGGGGCTCGTTGCCGAGATTGAATATTAGATAACGAGAAAGCTTTATTTGCATATTTCAATTATTATTTTGGCTCACTTTCAAAACATTTAAACTTTCTTAGAAACTTTCAGTATTATTATTTATATAATCTGAGAACCAGCAAACCTTTTCATCATGGTATTTATTGTGACAGAATTTATTTCTGAATTTGAAAGATCTCCTAGTTTGGCCCTTTTAGAATCTCTTAAGAAGGATTTATTTCAACTTGCTCAGTGTCTAAAATTACCTGCCACCCCTGGTCTGAACAGGCATAAACTTAAACAGCTCATTGTTAATCATTATATTGAGGAGGGTCTTTTGCCTCAGTCTGGGTCACCTGTCTCTGAACCACAACCTTCTGATGCCCTTGAACTCAAAAAAGTTAGAATTAGAACTAAAGAGATTAGAAATGCAACAAGAAATGAAAAGGCAGGAAAATGAAATGAAATTAAAAGAATTAGAGGCCCAAAAAGAAGAAAGAGAAAATGAAATTAAATTAAAAGAATTAGAAGCTCAAAAAGAAAGGGAACAAATTCAGGCTCAAAAAGAAAGGGAACAAATTTAAGCTCAAAAAGAAAGGGAACAAATTCAGGCTCAAAAAGAAAGGGAACAAATTCAGGCTCAAAAAGAGGAAAGGGAATTAAAATTAAGAGAAATTGAAATTCAGGCCCAAAAGGAAATAAAAATTAAAGAATTAGAATCCCAGCGTCAAGGCTCAAATGTAATTTCCCAAAGTAGATTTGATGCAACTAAACATGTTAGGCTAGTTCCCCCCTTTCAAGAAAAAGAAGTTGATAAATATTTTTCACATTTTGAAAAAGTGGCAACAAGTTTAGAATGGCCAAGGGACGTCTGGACTTTGCTGTTGCAAAGTGTTTTGAAAGGGAAGGCCCAAGAAATCTATTCTGCTCTATCTTCTGAGCAAAGCAACAATTATGACGCTGTTAAAGAGGCAATACTTAAGGCATATGAACTTGTTCCAGAGGCCTATAGGCAGAAATTCAGAAATTATTATAAAAACGAAAATCAAACTCACGTGGAATTTGCCACAGAAAAGCAAAATTTATTTGACAGGTGGTGCCACTCAAAAGAAATAGGGAAAGATTTTATAAAAATAAAGGAAATGATGCTGATTGAGGAGTTTAAAGGAAAGATCATTCAGATATAAAGGCCCACCTGGATGAACAAAAAGTTGACACTTTGAACAGAGCAGCAGTACTAGCAGATGACTATGCCTTAACTCATAAAATGAGTCGTAACTCTACAAATTTTTGGCTTCACAAGAATTCTTTCCAAAGTGGACCTAGACCAACTTCAGATAAATCTCATCCTTCCAATCCTCCTTCCAATCCTCCAAAGTTTTCACCACCCATATTTAATAGGAAGCCTAATGAGAATAAGTCACCTAATGCCAGCCCTACGCCATTACGACCCAACAGTTCAACTAAAACTTGTAATTATTGTAAGAAACCAGGTCATTTATTATCTGATTGCTGGCTGTTAAAAAGGAAAAATGAGTCCTCAACTTCACAGAATGCACTAGCATGTGCTCCATGCCCTGAAAATTATGTAATAAAGAAAGATGCTTTAGAAAATTATAAGCCATTTATTTCTGAAGGATTTGTTTCCCTTGAGGGGGATAAGCACTGTTCCTTACCAATAAAAATACTGAGAGACACAGGGGCTACTCAGTCTTTGATGTTAGAAGGCATTTTGCCATTTTCTGAAGAAAGTGCTACAGGGGCACAAGTTCTAATATCAGGTATTGAGTCAAACTCTTTAAATGTCCCACTTCATAAAATAAATTTAAGAAGTAGTTTAGTAAATGGGACTGTGACCGTAGGAATCAGACCTACTCTACCTGTAAAAGGTATTTCTTTATTATTGGGAAATGACTTAGCTGGTGACAAAGTCACTGTAGAACCTCAAGTGGTTGATAAGCCAAGCACAGATGAAAGAATTATTAATTTGAAGGAATGTTTTCCTTTTGCCTTTCCAGCATGTGCTGTGACTCAGTCCATGGCAAAGAAAGCTGAGGTTGATAACAACCTCAATTGTGTTGATTTAAACAGCAAAGCTGAGGATAAGAACAGTCACAGAAGTATGGATTCTGAAGACATTGATTTGTCTCAGACTTTTTTGAGTCAGTGTGATGACTCCTCCAGAGATTGTAAAGAAGCCACTACACCCGAGAGTGATAGGGGGACCTCCCTGAATGTCATTTCACGGACATCTTTAATTCAGGAACAGGAAAGTGATCCTGACCTTGCCGAGCCACGTGAAAAGGCTCTAACACAGGCTGAAGCCCAAAACTCCCCTGTCTGTTATTTCAGAAAATCTGGAGTACTTATGAGGAAATGGCGACCACCAGAAGTACCCTCCAATAGTGATTGGGAGGTTATTTATCAAATAGTTGTCCCCACTAAATACCGGAATGAAATAATAAGCCTGGCTCATGAAAATCCAATGGCTGGACATTTGGGAGTTAGGAAAACCTACTCTCATATTCAGCAATGTTTTTACTTGCCCAAGCTTCGACAGGATGTTGTTGAAATTTGCAAAACCTGCCACACCTGTCAAATTGTAGGAAAACCCAACTAGAAGATTCCTCCTGCTCCCCTTCAACCAATCCCTGCTTTTGAGGAGCCATTTAGTAGAATTATTATTGATTGTGTTGGCCCATTGCCTAGAACAAGATCTGGAAATGAATATCTTCTTACCATCATGTGTGCTTCTACACGATTTCCTGAAGCTATACCTCTAAGAAATATTAAAACTAAGACAATAGTTAAGGCCTTGATAAAACTTTTCCTGACTTTTGGTCTACCCAGGTCAGTGCAATCAGACCAAGGCTCAAATTTTATGTCAAACATTTTTCAGCAGGTTATGTATGAGCTCAAAATTAAGCAGTACACATCAAGTGCCTACCATCCCGAAAGTCAAGGTGCTCTTGAACGCTTCCATCAAACACCGAAGACCATGATAAAGGCCTATGGGGAGGATAATGAGAAGAACTGGAATGAAGGAGTACATCCAGGGCTTGATTTAATCTGAAAATTTTGAATAGCAATTTACTATTCACCCTGGAAAATTGATTAGCAGTTGATCCAAAAGCACTTGAAACTAATAAATCTTGAATAGCAAAATTCAGAAATTGGAGAGCAAAGTGCTATGCTAATCCAGTTAAATCGAGCCCTGAGTACATCTCCTCTTATTTGTAGTCTGTGAGACTGTACAGGAATCTCTGGGGTTCAGCCCTTTTAAATTAGTGTTTGGACACTCAGTGAGGGGTCCACTCACTGCTTTGAAGGAGAAATGGCTCGAGGAAGAGCCACCTGAAATTTCTCTCCTGGACTATGTGTCCACTTTTAAGGAAAAATTGCACCAGGCCAGAGAAATGGCAAATAAACATTTACAGAAAGCCCAGAGTCATATGAAGACCTGGTATGATAAAAAGGCGAAATTTCGCTTCTTTAAACCTGGTGACAAGGTGCTAGTATTATTCCCTGTAAAGGGCAATGCTTTACAAGCAAGATATTCAGGCCCTTATATTGTTAAGCACAAGATCAGTGATACTGATTATGTTGTTGAGACTCCCGATAGACTCAAAAATACTCAGCTGTGCCATATAAATATGTTGAAAACATATTATGAGAGAGAACCAAACTCTCTACCAGTCTCAACAGTCACCCACATGGATGAGCTGGAAAATCCTGTGGAGGATGTTCATGAAGGCGGTGAAAATGTACCTCTTAAGTTACAGAACTCAGATGTCCTGAGAGATCTACAAAATAAAATAGATTATTTACTGCCTGACCAAAGAAATGATTTAGTTGATTTAATTTTCAAATATCAACACTTATTTCCCGATGTGCCTAGTAGGACATCTGTTATTTTTCATGATGTTGATGTAGGAGAGGCAAATCCCATCAAACAGTATCCATATAGATTGAACCCTTTCAAAGCTCAGATCATGAGAAAGGAAATACAGTATATGCTGGACAATGATATCACAGAACCTAGCCATAGCAACTGGAGTTCGCCCTGTATACTTGTCCCAAAACCTGATGGGAGTTACCGATTTTGTACGGATTACCGAAAGGTGAACAGCCTCACCAAAACAGACAATTATCCAATTCCAAGAATTGATGACTGCATTGACAAACTTGGCCATGCTAAATTTGTGACAAAATTTGACTTGTTAAAGGGTTATTGGCAAGTCCCTTTAACAGAAAAAGCAAAAGAAATATCTGCTTTTGTTACCCCATTTGGGTTGTATCAATATAAAGTAACCCCTTTCGGCATGAAAAACTCTCCGGCAAAGTTCCAGCGCATGATTAACCACTTAATTGCAGACCTAGATCACAGTGAAGCTTATATTGATGATGTTATTATACACACAGATACAAATTGGCCTGATCATCTAAAGCATATTCAAGAATTTTTTGACAAAGTGACCCAAGCCAACCAAACTATTAACTTGGTAAAATCAGAATTTGGCAAAGCAACTGTAAATTATTTAGGTCATGTTGTGGGGCAGGGGCAGGTGAGGCCGATTGCGGCTAAAGTTGATGCCATTGTAAATTTTCCAGTACCAAACTCTAAAAAAGAGCTCATGAGATTCTTAGGCATGGCTGGATATTATAGAAAATTTTGTTTAAATTTTTCAGATGTTGTCTCCCCTTTGACCAGTTTATTGAGCAAAAGGGTTAAGTTTGTTTGGACTGAGGAATGTCAGAAATCCTTTACATGTAACAGAATAAAAACTTTATTAAATAATTCCCCTGTCCTGGCCAGTCCCAATTATGAAAAGCCCTTCAAATTATTCATAGATGCAAGTGACAATGGAGCAGGTGGGTATATTGCCCAGGAAGATTCCCAAGGAATTGATCACCCTGTATGTTATTTTTCCAGAAAATTTCTCAAACATCAAAAGAATTACTCTACAGTAGAAAAAGAAACTTTGGCTCTAATTTTGGCATTAACCCATTTTGATGTGTATCTAGGAACCGCCCAATGTCCAATTACAGCTTACACCGATCATAACCCCTTAACATTTATCAATAAAATGAAAAACAAGAATCAAAGATTATTGCGTTGGAGTTTAACCCTTCAAGAATATAATTTAGAGATTAGGCATATTTCGGAAAAGATAATGTTGTCGCTGATGCTCTTTCCAGAATATCCTAATTTAAAACGATATGATCGGTCCCTATTCACTTCAAGTGTATATATGTTTATTAAAAAAAAAAAAAAAAAAAAAATTGTGAAGATTATGGTGTGTGTGTATTGTAAACCAGTCAGAGTCTGCTAAAATTATATAAAAGTTTTCAGTACCTTCAAACTTTTCTTTTAAGGCGGGGTGTGTTATAGCCCCCATGTTATATTGAGATTGATATATCCTTAGTGAATAATTATATTGAGATAGATTTTTTTTTTTTTTATTTCTTCATTTTCTGACTGGTCTAACTCATTTGCACTCAGTGACCTTGTTTACATCTTTGTTACACTGATATATTGTACATATAGCTGTTGATTGTTTAATTGTTTAAATAGGTCAGTGACCTTGTTTACTTGAACTTAAACAGAATCCCCTAGAAACTGTTAGAACATTGAAGAATTTTCATCTTCTGGAACATTCTATCTGGTTACTATATAAAGGTTTGTCAACAGAATTCAAAAACTCATTTTTTAGAAAGACTCACTTCAGTTAAAACACAGCAGTTGTTCCCATTGGAGATTATTATTGTTCTAGGACAGTGCATTTATTATAGAAGCAGTGTTTCTTTGTGAATTTGGAAGATTGATTCCAAAAGAGAATTTTTGAAAAGAATTTGTTCGTCTTGGAAAAGAGAATTTATACTTTCTGTGAAACAGAATAATAATATTTTGTGAAAAGCCAGGATTCTACTGGATTGTTTAGAAATTACCTGTGGCACCAACACTTCTTGGATTTTTTACTCCATTTGAATTTTGCAGAGCATTTTATTATATTTTATTGGAGACTGCTGAAATTTTTAAGTGAAAATTTTATTACAAATCTACAGGATACTGTTTCTGAAGAGACATTCTTGGATTTAATACTACATCTACCAGCTGGTAACTTTCTTCACAAGATTCTTCACCACTGGATTACTGGATTCTGTCAAACTGTACTTTGGACTAATTCAGTTATTGATAAGTACCACTCTTTTTATTTTCTGTAAACCAATCAGTGTAAAAGATCTTTGTATCATTTTTTTATATTAATTTTTTTTTTTTTAATTCAATTTCAGAATAGTTAAATTCATAGTTATTGTTGCTGATTCTCAGATTTCTTTCTGTTATCAATATCAATAATATTTCCACACCGTAACATGCCCTCAACAGAGAGGAGAAACCCTGTCCATACAGCCTCCTAACTCCAATAATAATAATAAATTTCTCAACCGAACCGCACGATACGTGGAAAGTCGTGCGCGACGCGAAAAAAATATATAATACAATGAAAATGTGGTTGAAAATAATAACGAGAATATATAAAACACAGTCCTGTTGTTATACGATCCTCAGATCCATAATTCCAGTCACAGGTAACTATCATCAACGTGTTGAATTATCACTGTTTCTCAATTGCTAATGGACGTCCGACCACATGGGCAGGCGAAAAAAGAATGATTCATTAGTTATTGCTTGTGCACTAGTTCCGGAAGTCATGGAGTTGTACTAGGAGAAGAGTGTGCCCTACTGGGTGTGCGCTGATGGAGCTCGACCCAGTTTTGGCTTATTTTTTCTTGGTGCTTTTGCACCACTTTTCTTTCCCAAATCGCTTAGGAAAGATCAAATAGAGAATATATTTTCCAAGTTGGGGTCTTCCACTGTAGTGCAAGCCTGTAGTAAACAACTGTAAGGTAGGTTGATAAGAAATGAATAAAATGTGTGTGTTATTTTTTCCTCAACTGTTTTCGGTTGATTATGTTGGAGTGTAACCCCTCATGATTCCCACAACATTTATCCCAATAAGCATGTTCTGAAATTAAGAATCAAGCTGTTCTTAATTTCATAACAATAGGGAGTTTGGCTTGAACATTTTTCACTTCTTAAGTTCTATTATGCATTTTCCCTGCTAACAATAGCACAGAAGCAAAGTTCATACATATACATGCTGGTTATGAAGCTTTCCATTTAAAGAAATATTGCCAAAGTAATTGAAAAGTAAATAATTACATTTCATGAAGTAATTGTAATTAATTAATTACTTTCAAATTAAAAGTAATTGTAACTGAAAAATTAAAAGTAATTGTAATTAGGCAGCTGACAATTTTTACACTCACACCCAGAAAAAATGACCGTGGACGCACATGTCAGTATGTCTGTCAGGCTTGTCATTTGGAGGTGGATGATTGCCCCAGACTGCAGTCGCCCGCCTGAGGTCAGAAGTCTGTGGACGGCAAATGTCTGTCTAACCCTGATTTCTGCGGGTCATTAATTCAGTCAAAAGCACCTCAAATCGGTCGTCTCAAATGGCAATTTTCGCAGATTGAAGGAGGTAACAAAGTGCAATTTGTGAAATTGGGTCAAAATTACAGATTTGGGTTGAAGTTACTGGATACGCTTTTTATGTTCGATTTCTATGGACGGAGGGATCCTCCAATTCGTAAACAGGCCAAACTTCCCTTCCTTTTTCTTTCGAGACTCATGTTATGTTGGTTCACATTTTACATTGTTCATTTTTGTTCAGCATATTAAGATCTATAGGAACCGGTGAGTTTCTGCTCTCGGCTGGGCATGAACAGGACTTCAACAGACTGGAATTAATTGTCGAATGAATGAATAAATGAAAAGTTTCAGGGCGCCGAAAGCGCACTGGGATGATGTGGGATTGAAATCCCCTTCAACCCGAACATCTTTACTTGCTTATGGATCCACAAGGGTCGGAAGCAAGGGTCAATAATTTTCTTGGTTTGAGTGTGCGCATGTACAGTAAGGTACTGGGGTCAGATCCCCCCCACCCCCTCGATAACCTTGAACTGGAAGGTGACTTGGAATTGTGCATAACTACGAGTTTCTGCTCTGTATTTTACTTAGAAACATGGGCATATTTATATGGATGGTAATACTGAAACCGCACTTTGATGGTTGTCTTAGAAAACAGAAGAGAAAAAGAAACCCAAACAGTCGTTCGCCGTTCGGGAACTTGTAGCCCCAGCACATATTATCCATAATGGTTATAAAAAAGGAAAAATTATACCAATATGTGTTGTTGAAAGATGGGAGTTACCCATGAGCCTATAAGGTGGAATGGACGCTGAGCCTTGGCCATCTGGTCTGCTTTCAGGGGAACGGATGACGGGGTGATGGCAGGCGACCCCCCCCCCCCCCACAACGACAAAAAAAATCCCCATGCACTCACAGACATACACTTAAAAATGCTTAAAGGGTTGTTGCATGTATATCTTTATTCATATGTTTATTTATTTAAAATATACACTGGTCCCAGCCAGGCAAGTTTGTTTCAATCCTTGCTTGGTGCATGGTCTCCCGTGTGGCGAGGCAATCCTCACTGACTCCACGCACTTTAATTCTATTATATAATTTGAATTGTCTGTGACTTTTATAAGTTTTATTACATCCCAAAAATTTGGCAACATGCGTTTGTCGTCTGAGAGCTGTGATAGTTTAACATATCAACTGTTTTTGTTACCATAAGCCGTTGTTATTTTAAACACTTTGATGACTTACACTGTAACTAATATTCATACAAACTACGATGTGTTTCCACCATGCTAGAATTATCCCACAATTATTCTGAATTAACAAATGACAAATTTAGACAGAATAAATAAAGTAACAGGCCACTCCCACTTACAATATCGGTGACATAAACCAATTAATTTTTTATTCCTTTTGCAATAAATTTCATCCGGGGAAAAATTCAACTAAATATTCCTACAAGCTGGAAAAATCAGTTAACGTTTTCACAATAGTATTACAGTAGAATCCTCTTAATTGAATATCCATTTTGCCAGTGAAAATTATTCAATTAACAGGAGTATACAATTAACAGGGATTTGGTCAACTTCCTTTGTTCTGGAGGTAAACTGAGCATTTATTCTATTATATCTTGTTTGACAGAGCTAATAGAGCGCTGTCAAACAAGATATAACAGAATAAATGCCTATATTGGATGTAGTGAGGTCAAAAAGGTTGATAAATAAGGGGAATTGGTGCGTGTCACAGTAATTTTTTCGACAATTACAAAAATTTATATACCGTATAAATAATAATAAATATAAT
Organism: Pictodentalium vernedei; assembly: GCA_031216915.1. Classification (NCBI taxonomy): domain Eukaryota; kingdom Metazoa; phylum Mollusca; class Scaphopoda; order Dentaliida; family Dentaliidae; genus Pictodentalium; species Pictodentalium vernedei. The sequence continues at coordinate 272,240,599 of CM062296.1, read as the reverse complement.
TAACAGGAGTTTACTCTACAACCCATATGCAATTAACAGATCAAATTTGTACTGAAGGTATGGTAAATGGTTTTGTGTTTGAAAATGATATTCAATTAACAGGGATATACAATTAAGAGATATCCAATTAAGTGGGCTCCACTGTACTAGATAACGCTGCATAAAATCCACAAACAAACAAGAAAAAAATTATCGTTATACAGTCATTCAGGCAGTAACGGGTCACAGGCAGTAACGGGTCAGACGATGTTGAGCCTTAACAAAATCGAATTTGAAGAGCATTTCAAACTAAAATTTTATTCCAGTTAGAAGAAGTAATTTGTTGCCCGTCGTCTTAGAAAGTTTCGCGAGTTTATTGCTGTTTTTTGTTGACGAAAGTGATTTTTTTTAAAAAGACTGAATGTGCACCGGAAGAAAATTTCGACACGCGAAACCGCAAAAAAAAGTTTACGTCTCAGTTACGGGAAGAGAAATATAAAGAGTGTGAATGTAATTATTATTATTTGAACAGGTTTGTCTACGCTTCAAATTCACGAAAAAATAATTGGGATAAATATCTGGCATCATGATATATTTATTCCGTTTCAACAGCGAGTCGAGTTGTCAATACCGGGTCACTGTCAGACATGTGCATTAAAACCCATTGAAACACTGCTCCAGTTGAACTATTTTTAGAAAATTAACACTAAACTACTGCATTTGATACACTTCGTTTTAACTTCTTTCCACTGTAAAAGTTGTAAAAAAGTGTGGTGAAATTAATACAGAGAAGACAAAAAAGACTTTTTGTGTCCAATAAATACATATAAATTGGGAAAATAGATCGCCAGTGGGTGCCAAAGAGGGTGATTCTTTATAGACGCAAGCGACCCGGTACTGACCAAATCGCGACAGGCAAACGATCTAATTTTATAAAATAAACAGAAGCTTTATCTGAATATTTCCGCTGCAATAATGAGTGTCAGATACCTGTCTGTCAATAACAAAAAACAAACTTTGGATAACTTATTTTATTTGAGCGAAATAAACGAAAATATGAAATTGAAAGGTGACCCGTTAAACCCTGACTGACTGTACCTATTTGTCACAACTTTTTCTTAATAATTTAATTAAACGCTTCATTGATTCCGATTGGCTATTCCATGGGCCATGTGATTGCCATATAATAGTAGTCTATTGTTCTATGCCTTCTTTGATCACTATACAATTATTTCATTGGTTCATGTCAAAGATAGTGTTAAAAACATTTGAACTGAAGGAATATCAGAGGTGAGAATTTTCAAAATAAACAAAATTGCATTACTTATATAGGCCCTTAATCGAGGTCCAACCGTTCTGCGAGAGTCTCTCGCTGAACTTTGCTGCTGGAAAAACGAAAGATCAGATTAGACTTCGACGGTGCGACATATTAAAAATCAAAAAATAATAAATTCGGAGCACAGGCGAAGGCTAATATTATTGGACTATGTAGAAACATGGTTCGGATTAATTTTGGTTTCAGTAATTTAAGTTTTCCAAATGTGTATTTTTAGTTCTGCTGTTAGTGCAATTTGCAATTTAAAAGTTGATTTTCTACAATAAAATCACTTTTAGTTTCAAACTTCAGCACTCAAAGTATTCTTTACTTTAGACTTTAGTCTAGATCAAAAAAGTACCATTGGCATTGCTTGTCAGTAATGTCACTGCTTGCATGAAAATTGTTTTATAATCGTGTTTTGGAACCACTTGATTTTGTCTGTTTGGGGAAGCTGGCCAGTTCCTATAGACCTTAAATAACTCTCTATACCTTGCTTGGTGCGATTCCATTGCAAATATCACTTTTGTTTGTCATCTTCACACTTTTCGAATGTGAAAAACTTCCCCTTCGAAAGTGAAACTTGCTGTATCACGGGTCAGCTGAGAACCAGGACATTTCGCCGAAAGAGAATAATTTTAAGAATTCTGGACTCAAGTTTCGCCGAAAGTGCGTTTCACCGGAAAAGACAGTTCAAATTTTGAAGAAAAAAAAAGACTCTTCTTCTTCTTCTTCCAGTTGCAGACCACGCCTCATACTTGAATGATTCAATGTTCTGTTCATGTAAAAACCAAGTTAAAATATTCTAGGCATGAATGTACGGATTAAAAGGGAACAGGTCAAAACGTCCCACGACCAAAACGTCACATTTCAAAATGGTCAAAACGTCACATTTTTTGGTCAAAACGTCACATACTTTTGGTCAAAACGTCACATACTTTTGGTCAAAACGTCACACACTTTTTGGTCAAAACGTCACATACTTTTGGTCAAAACGTCACACATTTTACTAAGAACTTACTAATGGAGGGGGGGGGGGGTGAAATTAGAGAGGTGGTGGAACTATATTGTGTCGGGGCCATTTGGATGTCGTGCGGTGGTTCGTACACAATGTCTCGTTACAAACAATGCTTCAGGGATAAAATATTATTATACGCAGAACTGATTTAACCCCAGCGATTCGTGCCTCTCAGGGTTTATAGTCTGAGAAAAATGTCAAGATGTCGAAATTTTCGGCAAGGTTACTAATGATATGCCCGGGGCATATTGTATGTTAGTACCCCTGTCGGAAATTTCACCAACCTCTTTCTCTATTTTGGAAACGTTATTGGTGGTCCACATACAGGAAATACACGAGTTTGAAAACGTGGGGAAAAATACTAACCATAGAAACCTGTTTACAGGTGAGTATGGAATAAATTGGAGTAAAATCGATCAAAAATATACATTTTTTATTTCAGTTAAATGTATCAACAACTACCGATGAATGTATGAATATTTTTTAATATATATATTAACAAGTCGCTTTTAAATTGTAATGAAAAATTTCCCGTTTAGTTTTCTTGCGAGTAAAGGTGATTCGTTGGGTTTTATTGGCGTTTAGCTTAATTCTCCATTTGGCACACCATTCTTCAAGGTCGTCGAGAGCGCGTTGCAGGGGTTTTTGGAGCAGATTGACCGTATTGTTAGAGTCACAGAGGTCCTTATCATCCGCGAATTGGGAAACCTGAACGCGGTCCTCGGAGAAGCTAAGGTCATTTACGAAAAATATGTATAGGAGGGGGGCTTAGGACGGATCCTTGGGGGTGCCTGCTTCGAGGGGGACACTGTCGGACATTTCATTGTTCACTCTGACTTTAATTTCGCGATCATTTAAGAAGGAGGATAGTAATCTAATCAGTTTCACGGGGAGTCTCATTTTAGATAATTTGTAGCGCATTCCATTATGCAAGAAACTACGAATTGGTTGGTACCTGTTATATAGTGTAACACAGATTGGTTGTTTTCATTAGCATGTTTTTATAGGAACAAAACATTTTTGTTTTACTCAAAATACTCCAGTAACAAGTTATCAAGATAACTGTTGTTCCTGTTATTACAAGCTTGCATCTTTCATGGCGTGTCAGTAAAGCCATTTTCACAGTATTTGTATCAATTTTCTTCGTCGGAAAAATAACACTTTCAACTGGTTTGCAAATTCAGCTTTAGTTTTCATTGGAATTACAAATATTCTTCACCATTCTTTTGGAAACTGTTGCGGAGCTTTTATCTGTTTCCCTTTGTGGATCAAGTTGTGGAAAAGAGTTACACTGTATTATATTTCAAAAGGGCACCCCGAGACTATGAAAACACAGTTAGGCGGGGCAATCAACCATAAGATAGAAAGCAAAAAAAAGAAAAAAGGGGGAGGGGGTGTTTAGCCAAACTTTTCATTTCATTCTTCTGTTGGTCATCACTTCCAACTCTCGTGGATCCATAAGCAAATAAAATTATTCGGGTCGCAAGGTGTCTCGAATTCAGGGAAAATCTTTCGGCAAATGAAACAAAATCAAAATCACCATTGGGAGCACCACCAAGGAAAAAAGAAGAAAAAAGGACAAGGTCAGTAGGGTTGAAATGAAATTGAAACTTCATTTATTCATTCGAGGCCGAATTCGTCTGTTGCTCATCGTCCGTGAGCGCCTTTCATTCATTCGTTTTGTTGATTGGGCACAGAACAAGAAATAGTTATCTTGATGTCTGAGTGTGTGACGTTTTGACCAAAAGTATGTGACGTTTTGACCAAAAAGTGTGTGACGTTTTGACCAAAAGTATGTGACGTTTTGACCAAAAGTATGTGACGTTTTGACCAAAAATGTGACGTTTTGACCATTTTGAAATGTGACGTTTTGGTCATGTGACGTTTTGACCAGCACCCGATTAAAAACAGCGATTACAGGACGTTTTGTTCCAAAACCAGTTCGTCCCGGGTCGATTCGTCCGGGACGTTTCGTCCCAAAATGACAAGCGGGACGATTCGCCCCATATATCGGGACGATTCGTCCCAACAATCTTTTACAGAGTAATGAGAAGATTCGTCCACAGTATTTATTTATTGGTGTTTAAGCTCACATATTTATGCACAATGGGTAATCATGACCGCGACAGTTTTATGGGTGGAGGAAGCCGGAGTACCTGGAGAGAACCACCGAGCAACGGCGAGGAACGGCGAGCAACTGTCAGCTCCCCAACATACGAACTCCACACAAGCAGGGTTAGCATTGGTTGAAGACACGTGCACCATCGACGTGCAGTACGCCTTAGTACACAACGCCACCGTGCCCCCACGCGGGCAATTGAGATGAAGTGTCTTGCCCAAGGACACAACGCGGTTGCCGCAGGTGGGATTAATTCGTCCACAATGATTTTTTTTAGAATAACGATTCGTCCCAACATTTATTTTCATGGTATTGAGGTAAATCGAGCTGGATACAATTTTTTTCAGCAGATTATATATATTTTGATTAAAAGTGAAGAACAAATATTGTAATGTCACGAAAATTATCTTTTACTCATTTACTAATCATTTTTTTTTTTTTTTTTTTTTTGCTCAATGATACTCAATGATATTTCAATGCCAGTTTTGACTGGAACAACAGCGCGAGATGGAAACCGAATGTTACTAAATCTGAATTAACATGAAAGCCGTCAGTTGCTTTGAGTAAAGTGGACAAAAATATTTAGTATTCAAGTTACTTTCACACTCTACACTTAAACATTAATTTATTCATTCGTTCTAAATGCTTGATATTTCGGCCGAGGATAAAGTGTAAATCACAGGAGTTTTTTCTGTATAAACAAATCGAGGTTCTGAATTATTTCTTCACATTATCTGATATTTTCCACCTGATTGACCCTCCCAAATTATCGATTTTCGCGATAATTCAGATATATTTAAGGTGAACTCTGCCTGTCCAGAGCGTGAGGAATGTGTTACTACAGTGACTAAGTTCTCCCTTACCAATATCTGGATACAAATTATCTTTTTAAAAAATCATACATGTATAATCATTTATCACCCCAAAATAACTTTTTGGGACGAATGGTCCCGGACGACTGAATGGTCCTGGTCGGATAATGTATTTTGGACGAATCGTTCCGGGATGAACTGGGTTTGGGATGAAACGTCCTGCCAAAACAGCATGCATGCGCAAAAAGGACGGACAGAATTTAAATTCTTCTCGTGAAAAATCGTTTAAATCTCAATTTTAATCCAATTTCCATGTTGTAAGACATATTGTATACAAACATCATATACAATGAAACTGAAAGAAATAAAAATGTGAACTGTCAATCAATACACCTTAGGAACAAAATTCAGAAGCTATTCAACTTGCCGATTTTCGTGCAAATGACGACCACCGCTAAAATTGATGTGTTGAAACCTAATTTACTTCACTAATATCCTGATGTTAAGAGTAGTCATGCTTGAGTAAGACCGTTATAGCTGGTATAAAAACCTAACATACTACCTTTGCTCTAGAATGATCGCAGACTTGATCAAAACAGGGGCGGTTTGGAAAGTACCACGCTACACCCAGACTAGGCCATACTGCTACTTAAATTTCACTGGCACGACTAGAGAAATTCCTACAAAAGGAGAAACCTTCAGCAAGAGGAGAACCTAAACGCCTGCCTCTGCTAATCTCAGAGAGCAAAGGAAGTTACAATAGAGAGCAACTATCAAGAGAGGATAACATCGAGAAAAATATTGAGATACGAGCTGCGGGAGGAGCTACCAGCAGGAACCGACTAATATTCCTCGAAAACAACTTGGGGAGCTTCAAGAGAAGGTGGGGGGCCCCTACATGTTTACATCTGGACTGGTATATGCGACCTCACACCCCACGACAAAAACAATTACTCCTCTCTGCAAAGCAGCATCACAGTCAGGGAACTCACAACAACATACAGAAGGATCGCCGAGGAAGTAGAAAGGTACAGAAACTGCCGAATCACGATACAAGAGGTTCAAATCTTTTCCATCACTGACTGGAACGACTATATGCATAATAAAGCACGAAGAAAACACCACATAGACCATCACAGATACCCCAAAACAATGCCCCCAGATCTAAGGGACCAACAAGACTCCCTGGTCCGGCAAATCAGAGATCCCAATAAAGCTATAAAGGAGATAAATCAAGCAAATCATGAAAACTTTCCTGAATTCACCAGACACCTTAGCAAAAACATCAGACATAAACGAGGAGGGCGCAGAGAACAAACAACAGAATACTGCTATATCTATAAACTGTACAGAGATGGGATCCACCCCGGTACTCATCTCAACAGAGTATGGCTCCGAAAAGACCAGGAACCAGGCAGCCTGTGCCTGTTGGCGAATGTGAGGAACCATAGGGGTGCTGTGGACTGTGCCACGCTATACCATCCACCCCAAAAGACAACACGGGATGTACCGGTGAGAAATCAGAAGGGCGGTGTGGACTGTACCACGCTATACCCTCCACCCAAAAAGACAACTTGAGATATACCAGCAGATACCACTGCACAGAGATGCACAAACAACACAGAGGGCGGCGTGGCCTAAACCACGCTATACCCAAATTATACTGCACAGTGCCAAAAAGGTACAAAAAGGATACTGCGAAGGTAGAACAGTATAAAGATTGTGTGGCTTGTACCACACTAAGCTTCAAATCAACAAACCGCCACATATACACGTCTTGGATAGATGAACAAATAATCCAAATACTCCTGATCAAATTGGGTACCGTTGAACAAAATCCAGGTCCAACAAAGAAAGGGAGAAGGAAAGAAGATACCATCTACCCGTGTGGAGTATGCGAAGAACCTGTAACTTGGAAACACGTTGGAGTATGTTGTGACAACTGTGATATATGGAACCACTACTCATGCGTGGAAGTTGACCTGGCAGAAATAAAAGAACTTGAATAAAGATCAAGCATAAATTGGAAATGTCCTAAATGTGGGAGCATCGACATCAACAGCTTCACGTTTTATAGCTATGAAATCACTACCTCAAACTTGTTGGCTCACACAAATACACGAGGAACCAACAAGGGGACAAATCTACTAGACTTGGTACTAACTAACAATCCATCAATAATTAAACAAGCAACAAACGCACCAAGGATTTCTGATCACGAAATGATTGTCACAGATTGCTCACCAATACCAACATATAACCAATTCATTCATCTTCAAAAAAAACCAAGTGGAAAGATATTGGGGAAGATCTAAATCACACAGTGAAGGAAACCATATCCATGTCGCAACAAGCCAGCGTAAATGAACTATGGATACATCTGAGAGACGCAAAAAAAGCTACGATGAAAAAAAGCATGTTCCCGCAATACCCGGCGAAGAAGAAACGACTTTCCATGGTTGACGAGAAAAATCAAGCTCACGATGAAAAAGAAAGCGAATTTGTATAGGAAAGCAAAAATGAAGGGAGAATGGGCCGCATACCGAAAACACCAAAGACTCTGCCCGTGAGCGGAAGCAAGAAAGGCAGAAAACAATTATGTCAATGAAATAGTGAAGAAAGGAATGTTAGATAAGAACTCAAAGCCATTCTGGAGCTATATAAAACCCAAACGCCAGGATAGGACAGGTATACCGACGATAAAATCCGGAACAACATTGACAACAGATAGCATACAAAAAGCAAACACCCTAAATGAACAGTTCCGGTCTGTCTTCACAAAAGAAAACACCAATCAACAACTCCCAGCTCTCGAAAAAAATTCGACGTTAAACAGATTGAAGAAATCGAAGTATCAGAAGAAGGAATCTGCAAACTACTAAAGGGCATCAAACCATCAAAAGCACCGGATCCTGATGGCACACCAAATATAGTACTTGAAAACTGTGCAGGCATCCTGGCCCCAGCACTGACTGCCATTTTCCAAAAATCGCTAGACACTCGGGAATGTTCCCAAAGACTGTCTGAACGCCAACATATCACCCATTCTAAAAAGAGCAACGCACACCTCCCAGAAAACTACAGACCAGTCTCCCTCACATCCGTCACATATAAAATCCTGGAACATATCATCTGCAGACACATTCGGAACCATTTGGAGGAAAATAACATCCTGACAGACAAAAACTATGGATTCCGTTCTGGCCTCTTGCGTCACCCAACAAGTAAACGTCACACATGATCTTGCAGAACCTTTTGAAACCAATACCCAAACTGATGTCGTCATTTTAGACTTCTCGAAGGTCTTCGACACAGTACCACATAGACGTCTCCTCCACAAACTTCAAAACTATGACATAACTGGGTCGAATCACCACTGGCTTGAAACCTTCTTAACCAAACGAAGGACTCGACGGAGAATTTTCGGCTAGTGTCCAGGTTGAATCTGACGTACCACAAGGCGCCGTGCTAGGACCACTACTATTTCTCTGCCACATAAACGACCTGCCACCAACAGTCACATCACAGGTTCGCTTATTCACAGATGACAGTCTACTATACCGACCTATAAAAACACCAATCGGACCACATAACATTACAGCGGGACCTCCAAACACTGGAAAATGGGCAGAAAACTGGGGTATGAGATTCAATGCGAGCAAATGCTACGTCACGTCCATCAAAAGCAAGTCGTCGCATATGTACCAACTGTGCAACCATATCCTCGATACTGTCTCAGAAAATCCGTACCTTGGACTGACATTCAACAGTGACCTCAGCTGGACCTCCCACATCAACAAGGCAGCAAAAAAGACGAACAGTACCGTAGGATTTCTTAGAAGGAACCTGAGACTAGCAGACAGGAAATGCAAAAACAAGCATATGAGTCAATGGTAAGATCAACATTGGAATATGGAGCGGAAATATAGGATCGTCCACCAAGTAGGCGATATAAACACCATGGAAAAAGTGCAACTCCGGGCGGCAAGATTTATATCCAACAATTAAGGGGACAGAAAAAGGCGCAATTACCAACATGCTTGCCGACCTAAAATTTGAGACCCTCCAAGAAAGACGAAAAAAGCTTAGAATCAAGTTCTTCAGCAAGGTGCTCGAGGGCGATTTGCCAACTATCGAGACACATGATCTACTAAACTACAAAAGACCAGGCAGACAAATAAAAGCAAAGTAGTTCCCAGGATTTAGCTCTACAAACATCGTGGACTCGTACGAGTGTATTAACTCAAGACCATTCGAGCCAGTTACAGTTAATTCACAACAATATAAAAGCTCTTTCCTCGTACGAACAATCTGGGACTGGAATTATATAAACTGGGAGGAGGAAAGCGCATGTGATGAAACATCTGACACAACATCATGGCTCTCCACGACGCGACTATAGCCAGTTAGGATCCTGCGTTGGAAAATATACAGATACAGATACAGATGTAGTTTGTATTCATTCCTTTTTTAGACACTGAGACCTGGAAGGCAGCATGGGTGGAACAAGAACTGATGCTATCGAAGCCCCTCCTGAATCCAGAATCTGATGTTACTTCATTGTCCAAAAGAGCCATTCTCGCAGTTTGCCCCACTGCAGTATTGTCCGGAGGGAAATGACTCCGCATACAAGTCAATTCTGGCTGGTATTTGACGAAATTTGTAGCCCCCTCTGGTGCGGCTACCCCCTCTTTAAGGTAAACACCTAGGGATACTGAGGTATACCGAGGGATACTGAGGTGAAAGAAAATAAGTAAGGGTCATTGAAAGGGTTTAAATACATGTACAGACATATAATTTAGTTATTTGAAGCAATATGTGTGATATAACTGTTGATTTATTTGAGTAAATGCAAGCTATATAGACCGAACCGTCGCCGAAAACTGCCTCCGGTATTTAGTGGGTAGCTTTGTCATTAATAGGTTACCTCGGTGTGTGGATGAAGTGTGTAAGTGCCAATTGGGTATCACAGCCCAGATCACTGTAATATTTGATAAAAATAAAACTCCCCTGGCTTTGGGCCGGCAGAACTTTTCAATTCTGGCAGCTCAAAAAAATTTTTTATATATATATTTTTATTTTATTTGCTGTTTTGCCATGATTGGGCTTTTATGCCGTTATTGGGGTTTTGCGTGTGATATGTGTGTGTGATTTCTGTCGCTCGGCTGCGCCAGCTACACCCAAAGCTACAGCTGGTATTTAGTATATGTATTTATACTCGCCCCAAAAAGAAATTGTGCATTGCAGAAATTGATCAAACTCCACAAAAATAATTTCGTAGGTGTAAAGAGTGTTAACCTGTTCATGAATAAGTTATATTGAACACAAAACAACTTTTCCCGTTAAAATTGCATTAACGTTAAATGACGTGCTGCACGTTTGTGAAAAGGCATGTTTTGCACGTGGAGAGTCTGAAAATTCATGCAGCAGTGTGAATCCTTGGGTATTTAAACACTAAAGTAAGGCCTTCCTATCGTTCACATTCAAACTTGCGCTGCTGTTAAAACGACTACACATTAGCATGCCAAGATTGACAATGAATCAACGTCTCCTTGCCCTGGGTATGATTAGAGCTGGCAGAATACAGAGATGCACAAACAACACAGAGGGCGGCGTGGCCTAAACCACGCTATACCCAAATTATACTGCACAGTGCCAAAAAGGTACAAAAAGGATACTGCGAAGGTAGAACAGTATAAAGATTGTGTGGCTTGTACCACACTAAGCTTCAAATCATCAAACCGCCACATATACACGTCTTGGATAGATGAACAAATAATCCAAATACTCCTGATCAAATTGGGTACCGTTGAACAAAATCCAGGTCCAACAAAGAAAGGGAGAAGGAAAGAAGATACCATCTACCCGTGTGGAGTATGCGAAGAACCTGTAACTTGGAAACACGTTGGAGTATGTTGTGACAACTGTGATATATGGAACCACTACTCATGCGTGGAAGTTGACCTGGCAGAAATAAAAGAACTTGAATAAAGATCAAGCATAAATTGGAAATGTCCTAAATGTGGGAGCATCGACATCAACAGCTTCACGTTTTATAGCTATGAAATCACTACCTCAAACTTGTTGGCTCACACAAATACATGAGGAACCAACAAGGGGACAAATCTACTAGACTTGGTACTAACTAACAATCCATCAATAATTAAACAAGCAACAAACGCACCAAGGATTTCTGATCACGAAATGATTGTCACAGATTGCTCACCAATACCAACATATAACCAATTCATTCATCTTCAAAAAAAACCAAGTGGAAAGATATTGGGGAAGATCTAAATCACACAGTGAAGGAAACCATATCCATGTCGCAACAAGCCAGCGTAAATGAACTATGGATACATCTGAGAGACGCAAAAAAAGCTACGATGAAAAAAAGCATGTTCCCGCAATACCCGGCGAAGAAGAAACGACTTTCCATGGTTGACGAGAAAAATCAAGCTCACGATGAAAAAGAAAGCGAATTTGTATAGGAAAGCAAAAATGAAGGGAGAATGGGCCGCATACCGAAAACACCAAAGACTCTGCCCGTGAGCGGAAGCAAGAAAGGCAGAAAACAATTATGTCAATGAAATAGTGAAGAAAGGAATGTTAGATAAGAACTCAAAGCCATTCTGGAGCTATATAAAACCCAAACGCCAGGATAGGACAGGTATACCGACGATAAAATCCGGAACAACATTGACAACAGATAGCATACAAAAAGCAAACACCCTAAATGAACAGTTCCGGTCTGTCTTCACAAAAGAAAACACCAATCAACAACTCCCAGCTCTCGAAAAAAATTCGACGTTAAACAGATTGAAGAAATCGAAGTATCAGAAGAAGGAATCTGCAAACTACTAAAGGGCATCAAACCATCAAAAGCACCGGATCCTGATGGCACACCAAATATAGTACTTGAAAACTGTGCAGGCATCCTGGCCCCAGCACTGACTGCCATTTTCCAAAAATCACTAGACACTCGGGAATGTTCCCAAAGACTGTCTGAACGCCAACATATCACCCATTCTAAAAAGAGCAACGCACACCTCCCAGAAAACTACAGACCAGTCTCCCTCACATCCGTCACATATAAAATCCTGGAACATATCATCTGCAGACACATTCGGAACCATTTGGAGGAAAATAACATCCTGACAGACAAAAACTATGGATTCCGTTCTGGCCTCTTGCGTCACCCAACAAGTAAACGTCACACATGATCTTGCAGAACCTTTTGAAACCAATACCCAAACTGATGTCGTCATTTTAGACTTCTCGAAGGTCTTCGACACAGTACCACATAGACGTCTCCTCCACAAACTTCAAAACTATGACATAACTGGGTCGAATCACCACTGGCTTGAAACCTTCTTAACCAAACGAAGGACTCGACGGAGAATTTTCGGCTAGTGTCCAGGTTGAATCTGACGTACCACAAGGCGCCGTGCTAGGACCACTACTATTTCTCTGCCACATAAACGACCTGCCACCAACAGTCACATCACAGGTTCGCTTATTCACAGATGACAGTCTACTATACCGACCTATAAAAACACCAATCGGACCACATAACATTACAGCGGGACCTCCAAACACTGGAAAATGGGCAGAAAACTGGGGTATGAGATTCAATGCGAGCAAATGCTACGTCACGTCCATCAAAAGCAAGTCGTCGCATATGTACCAACTGTGCAACCATATCCTCGATACTGTCTCAGAAAATCCGTACCTTGGACTGACATTCAACAGTGACCTCAGCTGGACCTCCCACATCAACAAGGCAGCAAAAAAGACGAACAGTACCGTAGGATTTCTTAGAAGGAACCTGAGACTAGCAGACAGGAAATGCAAAAACAAGCATATGAGTCAATGGTAAGATCAACATTGGAATATGGAGCGGAAATATAGGATCGTCCACCAAGTAGGCGATATAAACACCATGGAAAAAGTGCAACTCCGGGCGGCAAGATTTATATCCAACAATTAAGGGGACAGAAAAAGGCGCAATTACCAACATGCTTGCCGACCTAAAATTTGAGACCCTCCAAGAAAGACGAAAAAAGCTTAGAATCAAGTTCTTCAGCAAGGTGCTCGAGGGCGATTTGCCAACTATCGAGACACATGATCTACTAAACTACAAAAGACCAGACAGACAAATAAAAGCAAAGTAGTTCCCAGGATTTAGCTCTACAAACATCGTGGACTCGTACGAGTGTATTAACTCAAGACCATTCGAGCCAGTTACAGTTAATTCACAACAATATAAAAGCTCTTTCCTCGTACGAACAATCTGGGACTGGAATTATATAAACTGGGAGGAGGAAAGCGCATGTGATGAAACATCTGACACAACATCATGGCTCTCCACGACGCGACTATAGCCAGTTAGGATCCTGCGTTGGAAAATATACAGATACAGATACAGATGTAGTTTGTATTCATTCCTTTTTTAGACACTGAGACCTGGAAGGCAGCATGGGTGGAACAAGAACTGATGCTATCGAAGCCCCTCCTGAATCCAGAATCTGATGTTACTTCATTGTCCAAAAGAGCCATTCTCGCAGTTTGCCCCACTGCAGTATTGTCCGGAGGGAAATGACTCCGCATACAAGTCAATTCTGGCTGGTATTTGACGAAATTTGTAGCCCCCTCTGGTGCGGCTACCCCCTCTTTAAGGTAAACACCTAGGGATACTGAGGTATACCGAGGGATACCGAGGTGAAAGAAAATAAGTAAGGGTCATTGAAAGGGTTTAAATACATGTACAGACATATAATTTAGTTATTTGAAGCAATATGTGTGATATAACTGTTGATTTATTTGAGTAAATGCAAGCTATATAGACCGAACCGTCGCCGAAAACTGCCTCCGGTATTTAGTGGGTAGCTTTGTCATTAATAGGTTACCTCGGTGTGTGGATGAAGTGTGTAAGTGCCAATTGGGTATCACAGCCCAGATCACTGTAATATTTGATAAAAATAAAACTCCCCTGGCTTTGGGCCGGCAGAACTTTTCAATTCTGGCAGCTCAAAAAAATTTTTTATATATATATTTTTATTTTATTTGCTGTTTTGCCATGATTGGGCTTTTATGCCGTTATTGGGCTTTTGCGTGTGATATGTGTGTGTGATTTCTGTCGCTCGGCTGCGCCAGCTACACCCAAAGCTACAGCTGGTATTTAGTATATGTATTTATACTCGCCCCAAAAAGAAATTGTGCATTGCAGAAATTGATCAAACTCCACAAAAATAATTTCGTAGGTGTAAAGAGTGTTAACCTGTTCATGAATAAGTTATATTGAACACAAAACAACTTTTCCCGTTAAAATTGCATTAACGTTAAATGACGTGCTGCACGTTTGTGAAAAGGCATGTTTTGCACGTGGAGAGTCTGAAAATTCATGCAGCAGTGTGAATCCTTGGGTATTTAAACACTAAAGTAAGGCCTTCCTATCGTTCACATTCAAACTTGCGCTGCTGTTAAAACGACTACACATTAGCATGCCAAGATTGACAATGAATCAACGTCTCCTTGCCCTGGGTATGATTAGAGCTGGCAGAATACACAGATAGGTTGCCCAGCATTTGAACTGCCACCGTAACACTGTAGACATGCTAGTCCATCGACATGCACAACATGATGATGTTCGAGACCGACCCCGCTCCGGGAGACCCCGAGTTACCACCCCTGCACAAAATCGGTATATCCGTGTCGTCCATCTCCGGAACCGCCAACAAACGGCAACGACGACAGCCAGGAACATCCCTAACCTGAGACGAATACATACAGTAATCAACTGCCTGAGAGAATGAGAGAATACGAGAATACGGCTTACGTCCTCGAAGACCTGCAATTCGTCCGATTTTGACGTTACGTCATCGTCGTGCTCGACTGCAGTGGTGTAGAGTAGGGTTAGGGTTAGCCTGATCCAACACTAACCCTAACCCTACCCTAACCCACTTCCATGCTAACTTGTTCGCTTTCATGAGGCGTAGATGCACAGCAGTAGTCGATGCAGCCGAAGGTCATACCAGATATTGAGTGTGTGACTTTTGTGTTTGACCCTTAGTGTCTTTGACTCTCCATGGCACCAAGAGTATTCGTCGTAGCGTAATGAAATTTCTCGTGTTGATCACAAATTGATTCATCTGTGATTGAATAAAATTTCCATGAATGAAAATGATATATATCTTTTTTTAGTGTTATTTATTAGCATGCACACTTTCTTTTTGGGGAGAGTATATATGTAGTATATTTTTTTTTAGCCATTTCGGCTCAGTGTCAACGGTTTTAATTTAGCCTTGGGTTTTTGTTGACAGTTTTTTTTTCGAGCTTTTCATCCTCTTTACCTTTTTAATTAGTCTGTCCCGTTGGGCGTTGGTCAGCCGTGAGTGCTGGCAACGTCTCTTTCCTCATGGCAAGTCTTTTCAACATGGTTGGCGAGTGAAAAGTGACCACCGTAACACCCGAAAATACAATTCCTGATGTCACGATATTGGTCCATAACAATTCTACTGTCATAGGGAAGAAGACAATTGCCTACAGCAACAAAGAGAACTAATTAACAAGTCACAATGTGATTAACAATTCAGGCTGAGGTGCAGCCGCTGTAAATACTAATTACCAAGCTGTCTACTAAATACCGAGGGTAAGATTTTTCAGCGAATGTTATCACATTGGCTCTCGTAATTCTCAAAAATGATTTTAAAACCAGCACATACTGCTTAAATCTATGTATATAATCATAACACACCACCCCATACCCTTGGCATCCTATTCCCAGCCTTATTTTCTTTCACATCAACAATTTTCAACTCAATGTACAAGAAAATAAAGAGTAAATTTTGAGGCCTCCGTTTGGCAGAATTCTTTTTTTGTATACTTTTGCTAACAGTTTGTGATTGTTAAGTTTATTTCTGATCAACCTGAGAACAGCACCACTGGTGTACACCACGCCTTGTTGCCCCACCTAACTTGGGTAAAGGGATCATAATGTAGTATAGCAATTCTCTTCTTTTTTCACAAAATCACCTGAGTCCTTCAAAACACATTTTATAACAGGAAAAAACATCACCCAAATTAATCCTTGCCTAACTTGGGTCAAGGGGTCATAACGGTCATGGTGAATTTCTTTCTTTCTCGTTTCCTATTAAAAGGTCACCAAATGGCTATTTTGAGCTATAGTTTTATTTTGTGGTGGTGCGAATTTAGTAAATAATTCTCATTAATGGTGATATGACCAAAATAATCTGTTGATGGCTTTGATTCAAACGGTATACTGTTAAGTGCATTTCAGTTGGGGGTCAAGGTCACACAAGAGTGTTCAATGTCTAACCCGGACCTGTCTGGGAGCTGACAATTTGCAGGTTACAAATGGAACAATTTTTATGTAAATTTGCTTTGAGAAAGCCTTCTGAAAAAATGAATAAGAAACCCATATGTTTTTTATTTGTGAAAATGTTCATCTTATGCTGTAAAAACCTCGGTGGAGGAATGCGGAATTCCTATAACACAGTTTTATTGCTATCGATGCACGAAATTTATCCCAAAAATGAGAAAATTTTGAGCCATTTTTTTAGCCATCAACTGTGTCATTCAGTTGAGTGTATTAGAGTGATATTGTTAGATTTTTATTGTGTGCAGTTTTCTCCAGGAAAAGCCATATTCAGAGCTCCCAGAAACTATATACATTGTGAGTATTGTGAATAGGGGAGGAAATTTAAATGCGAAATATCCTCGGCCGTGTTAATGAGAAGCCGTGCATTTCCTGAAAAACCAATGTTTTCACCTGAATAACTGTGACGAGACCTTTTTTGGCATAAAATCACATGAAATACGTCAAAGCTTATTTTAAAGCAGGAAAACATCATCCAAACAGACCCTCCCCAACCGGGGGTCAGGGGGTCATAAAGGTCATTCAGTGATTTTCGTCTTTTTTGCAAAAAGTCACTCGAAATCCTTCAAAACTCATTTTTTTCGCAGAAAAAAAAAACACGGAAATTGACCCTCAATCTAACTTGGGGTAAAAGGGTCATAACACGTATGCTGTGCTCCTTTTTTTGCCTAAAAGCACTTGAAATCCTTCAAAAATCATTTTAAAGCAGAAATCTCATTCAAATAGACCATCCCCAACCCGGGGATAAGGGGTTATAAGGGTCATGTGGTGATATTCTTTTTTGCAAAAAAATCACTCGAAATCCTTCAATAGTCATTCTAAAACAGAAAAAATATCATCAAATGGACCTTTCCCCTAATTCGATGTACAAGGGTCAAATGCGATTTTCTTCCTTTTTTGCATAAAATCACCCAAAATCCTTCAAAACTCACTTTAAAGCAGAAAAACAGCACTCCAATAGACACCCACCCCTACCTTAACTGGGTGAAGGGGTCATAATACTCATATGGAGATTTCTTTTTCCATAAAATCCTTCAAAATCCTTCAAAAACTCTTTTTAAAGCAGAAAAACATCACAAAAATATACCCTCGCCCCAATCCGTGATCAAGGGGTCATATGGGTTGGGGAGGAGTGTGCAAATATCAGTTATCGGCAATGCTTGCCCCGCACTTAGCATGCATAAATATGAGACCTTAAACACCAATAAATAAATAAATAAGTGAACACGTGACTTGGAGCATTGGACACCCAAAGTTGTGAGTAGGATTAAATAGGGCTAATCAGCCGATTAGTTAAATATATTTTGACTTTGAAACCATTAATTAAAATTTTGATTTGTCCACATTAGAAAGGATTAATAAGTTTGTTTGTAATTTTGTGCCGGAATGTGTGAGAATCTCTTAAAACATGAGGCATGGAAAAAGGTGTCACGGTCATTCAGTGCAAGGCCATACGGTAGCTGTGAAAATTCGAAATTCAAATTGAAATTTGGGGTGGTGACATATATTTTGTCTAGTTTATGTTTTTCAAGAGAAGATGTACTTTGTGGATGTATAGGTATTTTTTTTCAAAACAACTTGGTGTGTTGTTCAGAGAGTGAAAGGTTAGCACTGTGGGATTTATTTAGGTGTTCATAACCCTGACAGGCATTATTAATCACAGGATAGCAAAAAATGTTTCTCTGTCAACTAAAATCTTGGCACTGAAAAAGCACCGTATTCGGGTGATTGAGTACAAACCAATTTTCTAAACTTGAAAATTCTTGTTGTTTCATGTTGTCCCCCAACTCGTCTCTATGCCACTCAAACTGAGCATCTTTATATATGTTATGTCATTCCACTATGATCACGGAGTATAGTGATGTAACATATGTTAACCCATCATTTGTCAGTTATGAGATCTAGGATTTTAAAAATGATCATATTTGGCGGTCATTTTGGACTCATTGTGAATAAAATCGAAATCTCTTTTGCATTCATGATAATGAGACATTGCATTCTTACCATTTAGTCCATTACTGGCGTTTTGCCAACTCAAAGACCCGAGATTCTAGGCCAAAAGGTGCAATTGTCAGGCCCATTTTTGATGTTTTGGACAATACCGGAAGAAAAAATAATATTGGTAAACTTCTCTTTCCAGATGGTGATGGAAAAGTGTATTTGTAATAAATATGTGCAAATTTGAGGTCAGGACCAGGAGATATTGGTCAATGAAAATTTGGCCGTTTTAGGCGGGGTCTGGCAGAAGAAAGTTGACGCCAAAAATGAAAAGCTTCTTACCAGTATCAAGTATAGCCGTCTATGATCTCGCGAAGTTTTAACGAAATCTTAAGAGCGTTCTCGAGTCCGCTCTTGGAAATTGTTGGAAAAAAGAGAACAGAAGAAAACAATAAACTATTCCCGTACAATAACAAATGTCTTTTCCTTTCAGGAAAAGCATAACAAATGCCTTTTCCTTTCAGGAAAAGCCAAATAATTTAGCATTGGCACTACTTCCAAGATGAGATTAACTATTTAGGACGCGTGAGTGTGGAAAAAACCCTACCCCGCCTTGGTAAAGACAGGCAAATCCGGTCTCTCCAACAGCTGCGCGAATGCTGCATAAAACTTATAGGCTGCATATAGTCATGCCAATAACTAAGAAACATTTTAAAACATGTTTGCCATTTGGCGACTGGGGGCGTTTAGTAGCTACAGGCGTTTGATGAATCATCTTATAAAAAGCTTGTGTACAAAATTTCGAGAAATCGCATACGCGGTTTCATAAACAAGTCTAAAATTTGAAAGACGTTACCGCACATAACTGACATACTGTCTTGGTTATGAATCAATATATAGTTATGCCAACCCTACAGCTCATTCCCCTCAGCCCGCATCCCACCCAACCCAACCCAACCCAACCCAACACTACCTCACACCACCCCACACCATCAACATTAACGAATTTTCAAAAATTGTTTTTTGAAAGTCCAACATTCAAGAAATGTTTTAAAGCATGTTTTCCAGCTGGCCACTGCAGCTTTTTATAATTTACAAGCATTTTGTTGGCCTGATTATAAAGCCTCGTGTACAATTTGTTTTTAAATTGTGCACAAAGGTTTATAAGCAAGCTGACGATTTGAATTAGTTAAAATTGACCATACCATCACGGTTATGGGCCGCTATATTTTGGGGGCCCAATTTCCACCTTCTCAAACCTCAACCACTGCAAAACACCCCACAAAACACCCACCCACCCACCAAAACACGACCTATCCCACACAATACAGCATCCCTCTTTTGTCGTATGTGCTGCATGTGCTGTGCCCACATTGTGCATTAGCACACAATGACACGTCCAGCATGTGATGCGTACACATTGTAGACTAGCACACAAGCACATTCCATCAATCACCAGACTCACGTTCAGAGGAATCCCTTTCTAGTATCCGACTATGCGTTTAGAATCCCCTTTTCATCGTGCCTATGTGTTGCGTGTGTTGTGCGCACATTGTGAATAAGCACACAAGAACTTGTCGGCACATCCAGATTGTTGCAAGGTGCTGCATGCAATGTGTACACATTGTAGCACAATGTACATTAACACATAAGCACATCTCGGTACGATCAACACACAATTTCTTATATGTAAGGTACCCCAGCTTGTACGAGGTCCAGGCATTGTATAGATTGATAAGGCTTAGATGAATGGAGCAATCTGGTTACACCCGTTAATTACCTGATCTAGGGTAGAGTGAAGACAGGGTCAGACACAGCTAGGGACTATGAAGTAATGCTACAAGTCAAAAGCAATGGTACAAACATGTAAGAGTGGTAGAAGTTATTTATTTACTAGGGTTTAAAGACACTTTTGACAGCCCAGATCACCTCGTGTCGGACAGTTTTACAATTTTACGGGTGGAGGAAGCCGGAGTACCCAGAGAGAAACGCCGAGCAATGGCAAGCAACTGCCAGACTCCCCAACGTACTAACTCCACACAAGCAGGGTTAGCATTGATTGAAGACAAGTGCACCATTGACGTGCAGTACGCCTTAGTACACAGCACCACCGTGCCCCCACGTGAGCAATCGGGATTAAGTGCCTTGCCCAAGGACACAAAATATTTACCCCTGGCGGGGATCGGACCGTGGACCTTTCGGGTTGAAGCTCAATGCCGTAACCAGTGAGCCACCACGCTTCCAGGGTGGTAGAACACTATAGTATTGGGTGACTACAGTAGAGGCAAATCATAGGACAGATAGTTGATGACAAGATGAAGCTGATGCTAAGACTACCTGGAGCTGTATAGGAGCTTGGAATCCTACTTACGGAATCCTACTTATGGAATCCCTGTAGAATCCCTTTTTATCGAAATGAGTCGAAGAGCAGTATGTTGAGTCACTCGTTCAAGCAATTGCTCGATAGCGCACTTGCTCGATAAGATTTGAGTCATTCGAACAAGCAGTGGTGGAATACAACTTTGAGTGTGATATGAATTTGGACCCGTAGCGGCAGTAGTGTACTAAAAGCCGTAGTAGCGCCACAAGTTGGTAATGGTTGAGACACTCTAGCGTAGGACAGAATATTGATAGCCAATAGTAATGATACAAGACAATTGTACGAGGCTGTAAGGCTGGTACAACACCATATATAAAGGTACATACGAGGCAAACTGACCATAGGACAGATAGTAGTGACTATGGACAAGTGAGCAGCAGTACTCTTGAAGCTATGAAGGGTATGGGTATGGTTTAGAAGCCAGGAGGTGAATCGGGTTGGGAGCCATAACTACCTTCAGATAAAATATCCTGCAAAAGGTATCCTCAAATAGTACTTCACCATGTCATAAGTATCCTAAAATACATGTATGTGCTGCATGTGATGTGTGCACATTGTGCACTAGCACACAAGCTCATATCGGCACATCCAGCATGTGCCTGGGTGCTACATGTAATATGTACATAATGTGCACTAGCACACAAACACATCTAGGAAAGTCAGAATACTTTATAGGGAGATCGGGAAGTCATAAATAGACAGGACAGACCAAACCAAGGAAAGGGGAGGATAATAATAATAATATAGAACAGACAAGGATAGACAGAAGCAGGAGATTCCGAAGGAATCCGAACTAGTAAAACAATCGTCAGTTTGTTTGTGCTAATTTTGAGTAATTAAATTGACTCTTACACAAAGGAACCCACCCTATACCACTAAGTGCTAGTTTTATAAGCTTCTAGATTACAATATGGACCTATAGTACTTTGTGCTCCTATTAGAATGAGGATTCTCAAGGAATCCGAACTAGTACAACTTGTCGGGCTCCGAACTAGTACAACTTGTCAGGTTATTAGTGGTAATTCTAACCGAGGATTTGGGGTAATTAGATTGACTCTTATACAAAGGAACGCGCCTATTATTGGTATAAGGAGGATTCTGGCGGAATCAGTACCAAATAAAGTGATTTTTTGGGCTAATGTTGGTGAAGTGGAGGGATTGTCGGGTCTATTTGGGTAATTAGTTTTACCGCTATTCAATCGAACACACCCTCCAAACATATCCATTTGCTATTAGAGGACTTTGGCGTCACATACCAACCATATTCTACAATAGAAACCAAGGTGAAACAAAATGGACGACGGAAACGCATATCACCCTTACAACATGCGATGCTCAATAAGACCATGTATCAATGGTAATTACGTCACAACATGGCCGCCCACAGGTAACCATGACAATCCAACATGGCGCCACTGGGTCACGTGACTATGATGTCACATGAGATCCACCACATAAGATCCATAAGAGAGGTGTCGAAACGAAATATTAATAGGGATGCACCTATAATAGGGAAAAAACAGTACATCATGTACCCGAACCACACCCTTCCCCCATCTAATGGATCTCATCTGGTGGATCTCATGTAACGTCATATCACATGACTCATTGGTGCCATATTGTGTTGTCATGGTAAAAACACCAAAAATTCATACACAAACCAAGGACAAATTTAACACTAATGGTTAAATTTGTTTTGCCGAGGTCGTGGTATGTACATGCGCATTAATAATAGCAATGCCCCAAAACCCAATGACAAACATTGATGCAAATCGTAGCATTTTGAATAAGCTTTCGGAAAATCATAACCTTCAACCTTCCCTAAGTGAGGGGAACAGGGTCTATGAGCAGCTCACGCACTATTAGTTATTGAATGCACAGTCAAAAATGCCACAGCTTATAACAGAAAAGGAGCTGAAGGAGCAGTGTAAGAGTCTATCTGAACAGCTCCGCAGAATGGAAGAGGGCGCGAAAGAAAGAGAAATAAATCTCCGGAGATAACTACGGGAGGCTAATGATGTCACTGCGCGTAAGGCTAAAGAATTTAAAGTAGAAGGGAGAGGGAGAAGGCTGATAGAAAGACAGCAAACGATGAAAGGGAGAGGGAAAAGGCAGAGCTCAGGACCAATCTGGACGCCCTGTCTGCAAAAATGCCCATCTCCAGTAAATCCACAGCCGAACCGCCCACTGCTAGCACAACAGCTCAGCCACCTCCCATTACGGTGGCGGACAACAGGAGCTGGAGCTCGCCATCCCCAAACACCCGGAAGGGCACGATATAGTAGACTCGGGGGGGGGGGGGGGGGGGCTACAGAGATCTCCAAGGCAAAGCACTCTTCGAGCTCCTTAGGGAGGGAGGGGCACCAACACAAATATTGATATCGCGTCCCGAATTGAGGAGAAAAACTTATCCCAGTTGCTACAGACTCAAAGGGGTGAGTCCCAACAGTCCCAGTCTGAAGGACCGGGGATCCCCAAGAAACTCCAAACAAAACCGCCGGCAAAAGATCTCTCGAAAACGCGGATTCAGACTCTGATTCAGAATTCGAAATCGTCACTCATTCGGATATCGAAATTGTATGCACAAAGTAAATTCCCCAAAACCGAAACTCAATAAAACAAAAGAATTACGGAGAAGGGTCAAAACCACAAAGAAACGAGTCTGACTGTGACCAGGAGCCTATTTTAATCACCAATCCCCTATGGAAAAAAACGACAACAAACCAAACATTTTTACAGTCAGGCATCACAGCCAGACTCCATTCTCTCCACTGCATTTTCCCTAATAGAGGTGGTAACCACACGCCCACAGTGCCAACCAACTGACAATGGACCCATTCCCCACCACCCTCCCAAAGTTGCGAATTGCAGCCTACAAGAAATTAACAGCCCGTGTACTTTCATAACTATATTGGTGTCAGATGAAGATATACAGTGCAATTAGTTCCCAAGTTGAATGGTGACAGAGAAATATTCATTACCGTGCATTTGTCCAAAATTATCAATTAACACTAACTATTGTTCCGTTATTTTCCGCGGCATTGATCTCCCTGAATATCGGTTATACTTGCAGCTGCGAGTGAACACATTTCACAGGTCAGTTTACAGTTCACAGAACGGTCTAAGGGAGACAATTAGTAGCCTACTGATAGGCCTTTTCGAACGGTCACATTTCATGATGTAAACCTGTACGAGTTTACTTGCAGAACATTGTACCGACCTAATAACAGGGCAGCATCCACTTATTGAAAGCAATAATAGCCCTGGCGTCGTGTTATTCACAACAATCAGTAAAGTACATGCATTCAACAATTTATTACGCATGCCTGATATGATGCGATGTCGCAAACAAAACATGTCACACGCCGTTGTTATATGGGCGGAGTTCACATAGTGAAGTATCGTTGTCTGGAATGAGTACGAGAACTGGTCCTTTGCGAAAAACACACTTAACGGTCACAGGATAACTCGTACGTAATGCAAAGACTCCACGGTTGCTTCCGGCAGCTCTTTGATGCCTGCCCCCCCCCCCCCCCCCCCCCCCCACACACACACTTTACACAACTCCAGTTTCCTAGATCCGTAAAACTGTCCAGTACGAAGTGGCCCTGGCGGTCGAAAGTGCCGTTAAGCCCCAATAAATAAATAACTTAGTATAAACAACACTATTACACCACTTAAAAGCATCGATACACCCATTTTTCCTTGCAGCGTTTCACCAGACAATAGGTTAAAACGTTTCGCCAGCATGAATGCTTAGGTTTCGCCCTACAGTTTGGCACTACTGCACAGGGTAAAGTTCTAAACTTAGGGCATAACCCGGCGATGGACTAGGTTGATGTAGGTCTCCTCTTTAAAGGACAAATCAGTGGAAGGCGAACGAATTATTATTGTCAAGTTGAAACTAATGTCATGTAAATTGGAGGTGTATTTTAAGTATCAGATATAGGATTACATTAGACTATTTAGTGGACAACAGAATTTGAAGTTTGGGTCATAGAGTTGGGGGTCTGATGCATGGGGGGGGGGGGGGTAAATCACCAGAAGAATGATGGGAATCGGCGGCTTCGCAAAATGGACTATTTTTCAAAATGTTTTTTTTTAACACAGAGTTGTTACCAGGCATGCAACTAGAATGTTCTTTTTCACATTTTAGAAACAGGAGATGAAAGGCTACAGTGGTAAGTAAGTGGGGATAGTGGGGGAAATTCTGCTGAAAATAAGTGGTTTGGGCATATTTCCATGCAATTTTCCAGACTGAATCCTTGAATCTGACAGGGAATTATTTTCCCCACATTCAGATTGTTTATGCCTACTTTGTCAGATATTGTATGTTTTAGTGGAGTTAGAAAATATAATACATGTCATGGGTTAGATGACTAAGTTAAAGAATATTCGCATTTGAAGAGAGTGAATGGCATGTCATTTTTGGAAATACCTGGATTTAGTGGAGCGGGACCTTATGACGTTCTCGCGTATATTATAACGTCCGGCCCGTTGTCACTCGACTATGGGCCATATAGTCAAGAATGGACCAGAGACATTACAATGGATTAACCCTTTAACTCGTAAGACCGATATTTCGTTTCCAAGGCATGATTTCGTCCCATTATTGTCTTATTATAAAAGGTCTATACACGGGGCATTGATGATAAAATAATAACTGCAGTCTGCAGCCAAACGGCTGCAGACTGCACTTATTAATTTATCCCCTCTGTATATTGATATTGGACTAACCCATCTCACTGTAAGTGTACACAAAGGCGATACCATTCCAGGAACCGAGGGTTCAAAGAGTTAAGAAATGAAACAACTGAGGTAGCTTATTCTTCAGGCGCGTAGCCAGGATTCTATAATAGGGGGTGACCTAGCCATTTTTTTTTTTGGGGGGGGGACATATTTGAAAATCCGGTGTGTGGGAGGAGGCCTCCCCTAGACCTTATTAGAACCCTCCTGTCTCTACCCCCTACTCCCTTCCCCGAAGGGATGTGGGGGAGGATGTAGAGACAGGAGGATTCTAGTTATGACTAGACCCTCATCCCTCACCCCATGGGAATATTTTTCTAAATCCAGGCGAATCTGGGGCATTTGTAGCCCTGTAGCCCTATATTGTAGACGATTTTAGGGTTCTATTTTATGGCAAAGTTGCATTTGTCCAATGTTTTGGAGGGGAGGGGTGGTGGAGGGCAGCGATTTTTTTTTGGAGGGGATACAAACCCAGCAGCCCTCCTCGTGGCTAAACCACTGGTATTCATATATAAGGTGCTTTTCTTCTAGTTTGTTCCTCGTGTTTCCAAGATGCAGGGTTATCTTTGTCCCGAAATTACAAGACAAGTTAACAGAGACTTCTGTAACCAATATGCAAATTATTGGTAAAAAGCCTCATAAAAATGTGAAAAGGGGAGGGGGAATGGAGTTGAACATTTTGAAAATAACACAGTTGCTCTAGCAACCAGGATGATTATCAATACAGGTGTACAAAGGTGTTTATTAATGCTGGGGAATAGTAAACTCGAACAAACAAACAGTGTGACACGACTAAGGAAAGCTTGGAATGTTTCTACGTTTTCCAAAGCCATGTTCTTCTGAAAATCCATGAAGCCATTTCCCCAATTTTGAATTCCTCTGATTGCCTACCTGTGCGCCCAGAGGAGAAGGAGGGGGGGGGGGGGGGGGGTCCCTGAAAAATTATGAATTCATGGAGGCCTTTCTCAATTTCTGGGCTTTTCTATATTTTGAGTATGATCGTGTATGTGGGAATTCTAGAGGCGATTCCCTGCATTCTGGTGTAACTCTTCATATCATCTATTATTATATGACTACCACAAATGGCCCCTCAATACCACTGTAGTTTGTCCATCAAATCCAGCTCTCCGGAAAACAAGAGTGTCAAGTGTTCCAGATCGTTATCATGCCTGTCTCAAACGAGGCGCATGTGAACGGACTATTTCTACCAGTGGCCAATAAATAAATATAAAACATCAGTACAGAATATAAACATGAGTGTCTCCGTTGACAAACATTCCAGTCGAGGTCTATTTGAAAATACCGTGCTGAACAATTGCAAAATAGCAATTAACAACTATTTTCAAGATGCGAATCCAGCAAAACGCAGGGGAATCTGTGTTATCGAAAGCGATTCCGATTGAAATTCAAGTCTTGCCTCCATTGTTTTGACTTTCAAGTTTCATGTTCGTCACGAACGTTCGATATTACTACGCGTTTGGGATTCCCCAATTCCATAAATTGTTAATGATTATTTGGCTAATATAATTTTTGTTGTATTTGATTTTTCAGGTCTTATGATCAGTTTAAAATACTAATTGTCATATAATAAACAAATTACTACAACAGTCATTTGATCTGTGTTGTTGTATTCCGTCTCGTTGACGAGATGAGATCGGCCAGATCAAACTCAACTGACTGTTGTAGTAATCTGTATTTATAAATTTGGGATTGGATGTACTTCAATGGGCATACTCCACTTAATTTTCTCTGTCTGGGGGAGGGGTATTATTTTTTAAACTTGCTTATTTAGCAACTTCGAGAGCCCATATTTTCCAGAGGTCAAAACGGGGGTATAACTTCTCAGATAAAACTGAATCTGCATATTTATTGCTGCAGATTCTTGAAACTAACACGCCTCTTGAAACTAACACGACATTCAGACAAAATTTAAAAAAAATATTTTGTACCTAAACAAATGTGTATTTTCATTTTTGGTTAAAAACATAGCTGATGACCCCTTCATTGGAACGAGCTGGTAGACCTCGTTTCACTGAGTGATCATATGTCGGGTGGATGGTTAATCTGTATCTTTCAAACATAACTTATAAATGTCTTTAGGGTTACCAGGAGGAGCAGAAGATATTATGCTTCTTGGGCAAGTTACTGGAGGCTAGCCTTTCCTGCTCCTTCCCTGCTCACAGGGGCTAGTTACAAACACTTTTTCCCCAAATACAGCATATGATAATTGGAGAAGCATAATTGGATTCCCGCATCTTTCAGTATCGGGGAGAGGCTATCATTTTGTGCTTCGCTAATAAAAAGTTACATTTTAAAATTATGTGCAATGTGTCCCCTATATCCCCTGTTTGAACGTCTATGATCAGTTAATAGAAACAGAATGGCAGACAAGTGATCTCCCAGTTTCTTTGCTTCTAATGAATACGTCACAGTGGCTGCTCTTGACAAACAACGATTCAGTTTTGTAATAATATTAGACAAGCATAACTGGAAACCCCAACTATGAATATACTATAGTGTCATATTAATACTTACAGTATTCATAGTGGAGGTATCCAGTTTTGTGTGTCTAATATTAATAAAATTATTTTATTCTTGAATCGTTGTTTGTAACGAGCCCCTGTAAATACGTAGAAGATATCCATTTCCCCTGTCCACAACTTGCACGAGGCCGTGGCGCACTTAGCGCACAGGCCTGACCATGGCTCGGGCCTTTGGGTAAAAGTTTGAAAAACTGGTGCCAAAATAAGCAAAGTCTTTCACTCGATGAGTCTAACGAGAGGTGTATATCACTGAACCGAATACGACATATTTTGCTCTCGAAAACTGGCGTTGCCTCGGCTGCTTATATATTTACTGGCAAATGTGCAGTTCATTGGCGGACGTCGTGATAAGTGAAAATGAAAACATTTCCCAGTGCGCCCCTACCCCCCCCGCCCCCCACTACCCCAGTGGCGGAGGCCCTTTTCATTCGGTCACCCTGGCCAATAGGACGAGTCGCCCCTGAAGATATCATACGTTCAATGGCTATCTTCCGAACTTACACCGGCTCGTTACAAAAAAAAGTAACATATCAAATGGCGCTGTATAGGTCTGTTACGACTTTGGAACAAGGTTATTGCTCGCGTTACTGTATTATTCATAACCGCTTGGCTCGTTTGGAAAAGATGCCATCAGTTCCGAGAATAAAAGAAATGGAACAAAATCAATTATAATCGTAAAAGGAAAACATTCAAACATCAATGGGCCTTTGTGTGCCGCTGAGTATTGTGTATAGGTCGCCAGATACCCCACCATACATCATCTTAAGTGATGGCGTCCAGTACATGGAAACTGACGATCGATCGGCGTCTCCTGTTACTTGGATACATGCGCGCGGAGGATCCTACACAGAGACACACACCTAGATGTCGTTTAATAAGTGTAAAAATATAATCGATTTTTCTGCATGCAAATAATGGTACATAATCAATTCCACCTTTGACGACCACAGGCGTGTTAATTCTGTCAGGACGACAAAACAATGACAATCCACATCCCGTCATTTTGTTTTTTCGATGGAACGATAATGTGAAACTTTCATCCCCAAAACTAAGAACCTAGCACGTATCCTGTTACTGAAATACCTCACTGTGAGGGTGGAGTTTGGAGGAAGAGAGTGGGGAAGTGAAAAGATTCAACATGGCGTCCGAGAGTTTTGAGTTGCTACTGGTGATGATCATATCTGGATTCTTAGAAGGTAGTTTATATCTATTCTTAATCAGCAGCTTCATCGGGAAGACGATCGATTAGGGGTGGATGGGGGGGGGGGGGGCGTTGTGGGAGGGGGGTTGTAAACCTGATTTGTCCAGATTGTGATGGCTCAAGTCCCGACTTACTAATATTCCAACTGCATCATCAAGAATGTCTTCGACAGTTCCAGCTTGCTAATATTGAACACCATCATCAAGGCATGCCTTCCCCGAAGGCATTCCTTGATGATGTAGTTGGAATATTAATCAGTATAAGGATTATAATTATAAAACTGAAGAGTTTTTGGAAATTTATATGTGAATAAATAAAATATACATGTAGTAGTCGTAATGCAACTTCTCATTTAATTAACACTTACGTACCGGAACACCAAATTGGTAAGTAATGCCAGGGCCCCCAACAGTCCGAATCGGGTACTACAGACCTCCATCTGAATGACAGACTGTGTGTGCAACACAAGTCTAAGTATCAAATCTAGTCTTTTACCCCTTTACCTAACATGAAAAGCAGACGACATTTGCAAACAAAATTCTTGAATAACTATTTATTTTCATTTTTGCCTCAAAAACATAGGTTATGAAACCTCTTTGGAACGAGCATGATGAGCTCGTTCCAAAGAGGGGTCATAACCTATGTTTTTGAGACAAAAAATGAAAAAAATTATGAAAATTAATCGGCGATTTTTGTGAATGGCGCTGGTCGGTTTTGGCCTTTACGTTGGAAAAAGGGTTAAGAACGTCCGTGATTATAAGCAAGACAAAATTGATATCTCAAGACTCCAGTCCCTCTACCCGCCCCATAGTTACTTCCCAAGAAACAGTTTGTTTCACTTATTTTGGTCTCCAATGATAACGAAGTACGGTTGTATTTTACAGTGCCTCGTCCAGGATCGTGGGGAACATTTCGAATGTGTGTGTGTGTGGGGGGGGGGGGGGGGGGGCAAATAAGGACACCTACATACTGGCATATATCCAAGTGGTGGCTCGTGAGCCTTATTGGCATGGTTGGAATACAATACACGAAGCTAAGTTTGGGTCTGTCCGTCTCGCCGTCCATCCGACCGTTCGTTCCTTCGTTTGTTCGTTCGTTTACAAACTTGTGGCGACAATTGCTGGAGCAGCGACTCCAAATTTTCAGCGAATGTTCTAGAAGCTCTGCTGGACTCGATCATGTCATTTGAAAGTCCAGAAACTGAGCACGCGCCTTCGTGGGAACCCCACGCGCATACGCTCATTTCATTTTCGACATGGCAAAATTGGGGGTAATTGGTGTCGCATGTCATGGGAAATGATGCCGCAAATATTCATGAACATGAACGATGAGTGAAAAATTTATTGAAATCCGCCCAGAGGTGGTTGAGATATTACGTTTTGGTGAGAGGAGGTAATTTTTTGAATTTTGGTCATTTTCTAGTGTCTGAGCTAGTGCCATTTAAGACTTAAAATTCACTGTTGCAGGTGTACAAATGAGACAAAGCGAAACGTGTTGTCAATGGCTTCTGCCGCAGTCTTTAGCACTCAGATAATTGCCAGAAAGTAAAAGTTAACAGAAATCACGCATGGGTTAATGGTGAAAAAGATGTAATTCGGCAACTTTTACATAAAAATTGAACAAACGCCAGTTTCGGACATACGCCGACTGTATAGAGGCCATCAAAGGCAGCTACTTGACATTTTCAGAATTTGTTCCATACCGTCTCTGCCCGACAGTTTAGTATCTTTGTCGGGTGCCGAGACCGCGTGGAAACACCGTTGATCGCGTGGAAACTGAAGGGACGATTCCTTCCTTCTCTTTTCTCAATTCAATGCAGTGAGCTTTCCATTGATTATTTACGTGTCATCTGCCGAGTTTGGCATTATTTCTGCCCATTTGATGAACTGTTCAACTTGAACTATTCGCATCTTTATATAAGACCGAAACTTTGGAGTTAAATTGTTTATTTTAGACCGTCCTAAACTGACAAATCGCCCAGATCGTAAGCCACTGATTAATGAATATTTTTTATCCCATAAATAAACAAGAAAACGCTCTGTGCAAGCATAAGCGCGCGAGAAAATGCCCGTGAAACACACTTGTTCTGGGCATAAATCATGCTCTTCGTATTAGAACAAAAAACAAGAAACATTCTGTGTACTCGTGAGACGGCAGCGGAGATTTCAAAATCGGCCATGTTTTTGTTTAAATATAAAACAGTAAAAACAATAACCCGGTAATGGCGCCGAAACGAATAGACCTTTTCATCGGTGCAGAATCGGAATCTCGATCTCATTCGGGCAGAGGAGGTCATCAAACTCGATCGCATTCGCACAGAGCAGATTATCAAACCCATTCTGCGCAACTGCGATCGAATTTCCTATTCCGCATCGATGAAAAGGTCTATTCGTTTCGGCGCCATTACCGGGTTATTGTTTTTACTGTTTTATATTTAAACAAAAACATGGCCGATTTTGAAATCTCCGCTGCCGTCTCACGAGTACACAAATGACGACAATTAAAGGATAAAACCTAGTTTGGATTAATAAACTCTGCCCAAATGTAAGGAAATACGTGTACTATCGATTGCAGCCGGTAATAAGGGCGAAAGCTTGATATATATCCCAAATTTCGAGTTTTGAGTTCCCATAAAAACTTGATGGGAACTTTTTCTATAGGATTGAATGGGAAGAATCTGAACGTAGAGGGGTAGCCACTACGTTCGGATCGCTGAACTAATTTTTCATCAACCCAATTCAATCGTCCTCATTGATAGATAGATAGATGGTTTAATGACAATAACGTCCACATGAGACAGATGCCAGTAAATAATAACAATAATATGAAATTTAGGCAAACCTAAAAGCGAGCGAAAGTGATGCATTAGGCCTAAAGTGCCGTAGGCCTACATTTACTGGTAAAGAACAGGGGACCAACAAAATTTCGAGATAACTACTTTTATCTGCGTTTTGATTGAAAGATATTATTTTCCAATGCTCTGATTGAAAGATAATTTTATCATTGCTTTGATTGGAAGATATATTTACGGCGTCGTTGTTTTCCGGAATTTATCCGAGGAGTTACGGAAATTGCTGCGTTCATTTTTATTTTTTCACAAATAGCGTGTAGCATTTATTGTTACTTTTTCCAAATGTTAGTAGCCACAACAAGAAAATACAGCAGTGCTGTGCAAAAAAAGACGATGATAATATGCCAACGCAGTTTTACTGAAAAGACCATCTTTAAATAATAAGACTGAGTATCACAAATGTAGTTTCATGATTCGGACCAGATTTTTATATAGGACGTTTCGGACCCAGATCTATGGACGATTCTGACCATATTTCTGACCGATTCGGACCAGACTATTTGACGATTGGGACCATGTTTGTGGACGATTTGGACCAGGTTTCTGGGCGATTTGCCCAACAGACACACAAAGTACACAAGCCAGCACAGACATACACACTTCACAAGAGAGCACAGACTTGTCGATTGAATTAAATAGGTCTAGAGCTTTATGTGCCAATTTCAATAAGCCATTTTCATTAATTTCACTGAAAAAAATACCGACGTACCGGTATTGTTTGTAGTTATCACAACAGATAATTCTGGGAGTAATTATGAAACAGCTAATCCTATGCTTCTGGGTCATGTCAGGGAAGAGGAAAAAGGACGTGACATCAACATTGACTTGCCTGTTTTTATTTGCAATGCATTTTGGGTCCGTATACCGAATTTGGTCAAAATCGGCCCAGTAGTTAGCCCGTTGCTAAGGGGCGCTCTAGTTGCTAGGGAAGTCACGTGACATCAACACTGACCTGTCTGTTTTCATCAGCAATGCATTTTGGGTCCGTGTACCGAATTTGGTCAAAATCGGCCCAGTAGTTAGCCCGTGCTAAGGGGGAGCTCTGGTTAATAGGGACGTCACGTGACGTCAACATTGACCTGTCCGTTTTTATTTTCAATGCATTTTGGATCCGTATACCGAATTTGGTCAAAATCGGCCCAGTAGTTAGCCCGTTGCTAAGGGGGCGCTCTGGTTGCTAGGGAAGTCACGTGACGTCAACATTGATCTATCTGTTTTCATTTGCAATGCATTTTGGGTCCGTATACCGAATTTGGTCAAAATCGGCCCAGTAGTTAGCCCGTTGCTAAGGAGGCACTCTGGTTGCTAGGGAAGTCATGAGACGTAAACTTTGATCCGTCTGTTTTCGTTTGCAATGCATTTTGGGTCCGTATACCGAATTTGGTCAAAATCGGTCCAGTAGTTAGCCCGTTGCTGAAGGGGGCGCTCTGGTTGCTAGAGAAGTCACGTGACGTCAACATTGATCTGTCTGTTTTCATTTGCAATGCATTTTGGGTCCGTATACCGAATTTGGTCAAAATTGGCCCAGTTAGGCGCTCTGGTTGCTAGGGAAGTCACGTGACGTCATCATTGATCTGTCTGTTTTCATTTGCAATGCATTCTGGGTCCGTATACCGAACTTGGTCCAAATCGGCCCAGCAATTAGCCCGTTGAGAAGGGCGCGCTCTGGTTGCTAGGGAAGTCACGAGACGTCAACATTGATATGTCTTTTTTTATTTGCAATGCATTTTGGGTCCGTGTACAGAATTGGTAAAAATCGGCCGACCAGTTAGCCCGTTGCTAAGGGGGCACTCTGGTTGCTAGGGAAGTCACGAAACGTAAACTTTAATCTGTCTGTTTTCATTTGCAATGCATTTTGGGCCCGTATACCGAATTTGGTCAAAATCGGTCCAGTAGTTAGCCCGTTGCTAAGGGGGCGCTCTGGTTGCTAGAGAAGTCAAGTGACGTCGACATTGATCCGTCTGTTTTCATTTGCAATGCATTTTGGGTTCGTATACCGAATTTGGGCAAAATCGGCCCAGCAGTTAACCCGTTGCTAAGGGGCGCTCTGGTTGCTAGAGAATCATGTGACGTCATCATTGGTCTGTCGGTTTTCATTTGCAATGCATTCTGGGTCCGTATACCGAATTTGGTCAAAATCGCCCCAGTAGTTAGCCCGTTGCTAAGGGCGCGCTCTGGTTGATAGGGAAGTCACGAGACGTCAACATTGATATGTCTGTTTTTATTTAGTTTAAACAATATTTATTCATGAGAAAATATGATACATACATATCATCATCTACAAGATGGTTGTTACACAGAATACGTAATACAATGGTATGCATTAAAGTTATGTGTCAAGAACGAGATTTGTTGGAAGGATTCAGCATTAAGCTTTTAGCTTGTATAAGCTGTCTCCTTTTTTATTTGCAATGCATTTTGGGTCCGTTTATCGAATTTGGTAAAAATCGGACCAGTAGTTAGCCCGTTGCTAAGGGGGGCGCTCTGGTAGCTAGGGAAGCCACGCGACGACACCATTGACCTGTCTGTTTTCGTTTGCAATGCATGTTGGGGCCATGTATCAAAATTGGTCAAAATTGGCCCAGTAGTTTGCCCGTTGCTAGGGGGTGTGCTTTACTTGCTATGGACGTCACGTGACATGATCAGTGACCCATTAGCCCCCATCCCCCGCCCTCCCCTCACCTAATATATTAAGGACCCCTTGACCCAATGAGGGTGAAAGCAATGGTGGACAGCCATCACTTGTTCTAGCGTCCGAGTATCCTTGAAAAAATGTAACCTCAATTGTCCCCGGTTCCTTTGGGAAAAAATCCCTAAAAGTTTAATCAGCCAGAGACATTCTCGTGAAGTCTCATCTCGTTAACTACTCCCTACGTAAATAAATCATTTCTTCAATTACGAATGTCAATTTCCGCCATGCGCAAACATGTCAGCGTCCTTGTGAACCACTTCCGTTGAAAATTTTTAAAGTTGATGCCTTTGAGATGAGTTTTGCTTTGAGTTCATACAAACAGTACATACGTGTTGCCTAATAGCTTGCGAAGGATCGCTTGCACGCGACCCTGCAGGTCGCTTTCGCTCGCTAATAAACAATAAGCAATATAAAGATAAAATAACCATACATTTCAGTATATATTACTCTATACATGTATATAATCAACACTTATTAGGTGAATCATTTCTTTTTCGAAGAAATTATCTTACTATGTTGCAGATGACGTTACATGTATCACTTCTCTTGTTGATCATTATACATATTAATTTTTCTTTGTCGCCCATGTTTGTAAAGTTTTGATTTAGTTTCCCAATTTTCGCGAAATATTGCTTTCTGTATTCAGTACATATTGGACATCTCATGATGAAATGCTCTTCGGTTTCAATTTCTGAATTACATTTTTTTTCAAATTTGTTCATTAAGAAGTATTTTGGGTTGCTTGTGTCACCCTTTCTCAATTTCTAATAAAAGGCTACTAATTCGTGATTCACAGAAGAGTTTTCTCAATTCCATATCTTTAACATTTATCAAATATGATTCTGATTCATAATCAGATTTAAATTCTCTGTATGTTCTTAGTTTGTTCTTTCCACTTGGCCTATCGTCATCAAATATGTCTGCCATGAAATTAGAAATATAGTTATTCTCCAGTTTAATGATGATGTTATCTACCATAAAAGGATGTGTATTATCGTTATTCATTATCTCGCTCATCATTGGTATATCGAATTTATTTGAAGTTTCTCCCGATTGTAAAATCACTGCATAATGCCGCAGCCTTGAATGTTAACGATTCTTTATCCGTTGCGCGGAGTTTTGAAGTGTATTTAACAGCGTGGGTCAGTGATTCAATTACAACTGGATATCTACCGAGTTTTGTGCGCACTGCATGATTCGACGACCTTTTATTTACACATGATGCATATTTACAAGATTTAAGGTGTGCCGTTTCACATGGCACGCGATCAATTTTATTTACATTCATCGACGAAGCCCATCTTTTGCTACCATACAACACGATGGGTTTTATTAGTTTATCAAATGATGTTATCTGCGTTTCAATCAATGATATATAATGTTCCCGTAAATATTTTACCAAGGTAAATAATGCTTTCATGCCTTTACTGGCCATTTCCATGTGGGCCTTCTTGAACGACCCATTCGCAGAAAGCTTTATACCCCTGTAAGGATATTCATTGACAACACCTACACCAGTACCGCCTATTGTGAATGATGGTGTTGCTTTGGGACATCCTTTGCGGAAAACCATGCATTTAGTTTTCTCTGTATTTATAGCCAGTTGATTTTTCTGCGAATACGTGTGTAATGCATGTAAGCAGTTTTGTAAACCTTCTTTTCTTTGAGATACCATGGCCAAATCATCCGCAAACAGAAGATGATTTACTAGTTTATTATCAATAGATACCGGTGCAATAACAATTTTGAATAGAGTAGGGGGGATATCACACAGCCTTGTCTGACACCTATTTTTGATACGGATGTGGGTCCAATTCACCTCCCTTGTTTGTGTAGCATAAGAGCTATTTTCATACAGTGATTGAATTGTTTTCAAAATAGACCCACTTACCCACATTCTCTTTAGTTTCTGGAACAGCTTACATCAATTCACCGAATCAAATGCCTTACGAAAGTCGACAAATGCCTTTAGGTATAAATGGTTGATTCCAGACCACTTTTTTCCAAAAATGTAGGTACACGTACATTTTCATGTACCGCCCATAGGGGTTCAGTGTTAAAATGTTAAAATCGTGTACAGAGTCGTGTACAGTGTACAAAATGTCATTTTTCATGGTGGTCCAGAATCGGCCACTTGTTTTGAGGCTCACAGATCGCACTTTTAACGTTCAAATACCCGTTGGCGAACGCGTAGATTCGACATGTCGCTCAAAAGTGAAAAAATGTACGAAATTTGAGGAAATTGTACATTTAAAATTTTTCTCTACGTTTCCATCGTGGATTATACCTTCGATCTGTCGTTGGTGAACGTGAGCAAAAAACGCTTTGCCGATTCCAGACCAGCATCAAAAAGCAGTTTGCCAATTCTGGACCACCTACGTTCGCCAACGGGTGTTCGAACGGTTAAAGTGCGATCCGATCGGCGAAACCCATTTGCCGATTCTAGACCAGGAAAAAATTGACCTCAAAACGTTTTTTCAACATTCGCCAATGGTGAAAAGTGGGGGTAAAGTGTAGTCACTCATCGAGGATTTTTTAAAATTTTGTTTTAAACCGATTTGGGCCTCCGATACATGGAAAAAAGGTGGTTTGCCGGTTCTGGACCACCGACGTTCGCGATCACGTTTTGGACGGTCTAGGGTGCAATCCGATCGGCGAAAACCCGATTTGTCGATTCACCTCGCGAGTTTTGTGGGGTGAATAGTGATAGAATCAGTTTTGTCGAGAGGAAATAAAAAAGTGATTGATATATATAGGAGAGAAAAAAATATATAAATAAATAGTTATTTAAAAAATAATATCGAATCGAAATAGATAATAAAATATACGTAAATCATGAACAATTCCCAGATTTTGAGAGCAAGGTTTCTTTTAAAAATACTGATGAGAGCCTATGCATTCTGCGTGAATGAACAACTAGGTCGCCTCTTGTTAGAACGATGCGTCGGATGTCAGGATCATCTAGACTTCGATCATGAGAATCATTCGTGTCTGACGATGGAAAGGGAAGATATGGTCGTCAAGTATTTCGAACCGGCATTCGAACGCGTTCGAATCGACGAAGTGATCACGTTTTGGAGGAGATTAGTCTTCTGTAGCGGGCAAGATAAGCCCACCAATTCAGAAGAACTGAAATTGGCACGTAGAAGTCTGACTTTAGAAGACAAGGGATGCTTCATGAAATTATTGCTGAAGGAAGCATACGTCGAAGTTTTCTCGTTGATATAAATAAGGGAGAATCGAAATAAAAATAAATACACACATAAAATTTTTTATCTAATATTAGAAAGAAAATAACACCAAAATGAGAACCAGAAATAAATTGTATCCGACGTTAGATGACGACGAGGATGAGAAGCCGAACGACGTTTTGCCAACGGCGCCGTTGCTAGAAAAGAAAGAAAGAGGAGAGAGGTATCGCATCGATCAAATCAGTAGAATCCAATTGTATCTGACTCAAGAGAGAGATTCTCGCCATTCTCTCAAGAAGAAATATTCATGTTTCCTGAAATTCGTCAATGCGGTTGACACGACACTCATCACGATTTCCATGGGTTTACATGTGACCGGCATCAGATTGTTGTCGACCGCGGTCGGCGTTCCGATTGTGTTGACCGTAGAAGGAGTGGCTCTTGCCACCGGATTGTTTAGCATGCTAGGAAACTTTTTGAGTAGGAAATTATATCTGAAAGCTAGGAAACACGAAAAGATTCGCGTCTTGGCCGACTCCAAGATCAACAGGATATCTGAAATGATCTCGATGGCATTGAAAGACGGTAGGATATCGGATGGAGAATACTTCACAATTTTGGGTGAGAAAACGAAATACGATGCCATGAAAGAAGCTGTGAGAATCAAGACTCGTCAGATCATGAAGGAAGAGATGAAGGATTCTCTCGTGGAAAGGGGGAGGAAAGAGGCCAGGGAGGAATTCAGTAAGATGATAGAACTCAAGAGCAGTGATTGAAAAAAAAATATATATAATAAGAACAGAATTTTTAAAAAAGAAATATTAAATTCATATATAAAATAAAAACGAAATTAATTTAAATAACTCTCAAAAAATGTATTGCGTAAAGTGTAAGAGAGTTTCCGAGACGAGTAATTTTTGAGAAGTACGAACTAAAAATGACAGACAGATGCTTCGCGGAATTTGCGACGTGTGTGGTTCGATCAAGACTCGATTCGTCAAAAAAAAAGAACACGAGCAAAGGTAAAGGCATCGTGAATAAAATGATCAATAATCTACCTTTCGAAATGCATCTGCCGGGTCACAGTTTCACGGGACCCGGAACGAAATTGAACAAGAGACTCAACGCCGATCTGACTCCTAAATCTTGGAGCAAACCTGTGAATAGGGTGGATGCGGCCGCGTATGATCGCGATCTGTGCTACGCCGGACATCCTGACACCAAGACTAGCAATGACGTCTGTGATAAAAACATGTTGGCGAAATTGAGAGGCATATTGAATCCGAACAGGAGAGAGAAGATAGAATGTTCGCTGGTCGCTAATCTGATCGGTGCGAAACGTCGATTCGGATGGGGCGTTCAAAAAAAAAAGCGCATCGGAAAAGAAGAAACAATTATTGACGAGCGAATTGGCCGAGGAGTTACACAAACCCATCGTGCGTAAATTTCGAAAGAGAAGGGTGTTCGTGAAGGGTTTGGATGATATTTGGTCCGCCGACTTGGTCGACATGAGATCGTTTTCGAGGTGGAACGAGGGTGTTAAATATCTACTGACGGTCATCGATGTTTTTTCCAAATACGGTTGGATCAGAGCTTTGAAGAATAAATCGGGACCTTGCGTCGCCGAGGCTCTGAAGAGCGTGTTCGACTCGTCTTCTCGAAAACCGAATAAATTGTGAATGGACAAGGGAAAGGAATTCTACAACAAGCACGTTCATCGATTAGTTGACCACTACTCGATCGAAAACGAAGAGAGAGCTAGCGTGGTGGAACGTTGGAATCGAACGATGAAGGAAAAGATACACAGATAATTCACGGCGAATTCGACTAAGAAATACATATATGCTCTGAACGGTCTGGTCAAAGATTACAACAACACGCGACACAGATCGATCAAGATGACTCCCGCGGAAGCTAGCGATCCTCGAAACGAAAAACGGGTCTATGTGAATCTATATCCTGAGAGATCTAAGATCAGGAAGAAGTCTAGAACACCGAAATTTGCGGTCGGCGATCGAGTGAGAATCTACGCTTATAAGAAGCACTTCGAAAAGGGTTATACTCCTAGATGGACCTTGGAAATCTTCGTGATAATCAAAATATTTCACACCGATCCGGTGACTTACGAAATCGAAGCTTTGGATGGAGAAGAGACCATCGGAAAGTTTTACGAACAACAATTGCAGAAGACGAAGTTTTGATAAAGAAAACAAATTTTTTTTTTTACTCTCTTTAACATTTTCTTGTTTACATATATATATAGGAGAGAAAAATAATAATAAAAAATAATTAAAACTATTTTTAGATAAAAAAGCAAGCTAATTAATAAACAAAAAACAAAAACCCTTCAAAAATGGCAAATATACTAGATATCGCACAAAGCATAGTGAAAGATGAAAGTATTCAAGAATATGAGGTTCATGAATATGAACCGATAACCGGAACGAATTTGAACAATGCGGGAGAGATAAGAATCACCGTCGAAACCCAAGATCTATTCGTCCATCCTAGCGAGAGTTACATAGTGGTGCAGGGACATCTCACCAAGGAAGATGGGACCGACTATGCCGACGACGACACAGTTACTCTAGCCAATAATGGCATCATTCATCTTTTCAGTAATATAAAATACTTGCTATCCGGACAAGAGATAGAATCTGTGTTTCATCCCGGTCAGGCCACCACGATGTTCGGACTCTTGACATATCCAGATGATTTTTCAAAATCAAGAGGACTTAATCAGTTGTGGATGAAAGACGCCATCGGCCCTGCTAACGCCGTCGCGATATTCGACTACGTTGTCAAGACGTCCAGACCTAAAAGAATGTTTTCGTTCAGGATACCTTTGAAACACATCTTCGGATTTGCAGTCAATTACAACAGGATCATGTACGGATTCAAACACAATCTGACGTTGATTCGAAAAGATAACGACGATGCAATAGTGAGACTCACTGCGACCGATGCGGGTAAGATAACTCTACACAAGATATCGTGGTTCGTTCCGCACATGGAGCCTTCGATCGTGGAAAAAAATGCGTCTCTACAAGATCATAGAATCCAAGAGTAAATTACCCGTGGGATTTAGAATGAGACAGTGCGAAATGGCTAGCATTCCACCCTCCATGAATCACTTCGATTGGAGATTGATGGTGAAATCCGCTTCTGAGAGACCGCGTTTCATCGTGGTTGCATTTCAGACCGATAGGGACAGGTCTCAGGAAAAGAATGCATCGCTGTTCGATCACTGCAATTTGAGAAACATGCAAGTGTTTCTGAACGCCATGAGATATCCAGCAATCGATTACAACACGTCGTTCAACAAGAACGATTTCTGCAGACTGTACGGCGACGCCGCTGATTTTAGAAAGAAGTATCACGGTCTAGACGAATTGATGAGCAACCCTAACATATCTCCCGGCGAATACAAGTCGATGTATCCCATGTTCGTATTCGACGTCAGTTAACAGAGTGAACGACTCAAGAGTAGCGTCTTAGACATTCAGATCAAGATGCAATTCGATAGGAACGTGCCGAGAAAAACTGAAGCCTTCGCCCTGATCCTGTCGGACAGAGAATTACAATTCGAATCGGATGGAAATAAGATGTCGATCATTCGATGAGAGACATGTGTGAAAAATAAAAAAAAAAAATAAAAAGTAATGAGTAATTATTAAAAAACAAAAAAACAAAAAAAATAAAAGTAATGAGATTTAGAGAGATTGAACATCTTTCTAAATCTCATTACTTTTTTTTTGTTTTTAATAATCACTCATTATTTTAATTAATTATTTCCACGTGTTCACTGTTTGTTCAAAGGATCTAGTTCGATCAGTAGACTCACCATGGAAGTGGCGGCTTCGGGATTATTGGTTTCCGTAATGAAATTAATCCTGTCTCCGGCGTTCACTTTGAGAGGCGTGCCGAACGTGCTAACATTCGCGTGTTGATTCTCAGTCTTTTCAACGCTGTATCTCTTATCGCTCTCTACTCCATTCACTGCGAGATTGATGACCGCTCTGTTATTCAAATCCGTAGAAGCCAGACCCATTCGTATGATTTCACCTCCTAACGGCATGGGATATCCCACCTGACTATGGTGCGATCCGCTACCTCCGTTTCCGAAAGGCCACTCGGTTTTTCCCTCCTCTAATGTGCTGGCCTCCTCTGCAAACACGGTGATCAATTGTCTAGCGTATTTGACTTTTTCCACCACTGAAATCAGGGTGCAGGCATCCGTCATGTTTACGGGATCCGGTAGATTCGTGAGCGCATGTCTGCCCATGTCTAGTTTACCTTCCATGATGTCGCCCTTTCTCCAGACCGAGTTGTTGTCCACGTACTTCCTGCTGACCGTGCTGGAATCGAATTCGAGATCGTGATCGAGACCGAATAAATTGTGACCGTTCATGTTGATGCCATCCTCCATGGTTCCGCCAGATTGTTTGTTCAGGTAGAGATCGTCCACTTGTGATTCTACGTATTCTTGTGATTGTATCATGGCAGAATCTACGTAGCCCTTGTTGACTGTGGTTGCGCCTGCATCTGCGTCATCGACCTTCGACAGATTCAATATCTTGTTGAATCCCTCATTCAGATCTGATTTCATTTCTCGTCTGTCAGACTTTCTCTGTTCCAGATCTAGTGTTTGGTTGCCACGTCCTTGGGATTCGTGGGAGTGGCCACATTCGTTATCTTGTTAGAATTGGCGTTCAATTCCGAGTGCAGCGTTTTCTGAACGTATCTTCTTCTCAGATGTTCGCTGAATCGCACGTGAGAGTCATCCGTGTATTTCTTGGTCGCGGCATCGGTGGAATCTATGGGATTCGTGATGTTCACTAAACGTTTAGATTTCAGATCGAGATCGTCGGTCATGGCTTTATCCACGTAATTATCTAGCATGATTTGTTCGAAATCCGCGTTCCTCCTGTCAACGTATTTTTTAGTCGCAGCATCTGCGAGATCTATCAGCTCGGGAAGATTATAGAGCTTCTTATCATTCATGTTCAAAGGTTCCTCTCGAGGTTCGTATCTCCGAACGTAACATTCGTCCAAGTTGGCAATGTCTTAACCATCACCGACTTCGAGCGTCTTCCTCTTCTTTTTGGGTCGACTTTTGCCTTCTACCAAATTTATCGACTGGCATGTTGTTTTGAGGTTTTTGTTTTAAAATATATTTCAAACGCAGTTTATTAAAAAATGAATTATTTCACTTATTTTTATTTTTCGTTTTTATTTGATTAAAATTTTTTAAATAATTTTTTACCTTTATATATACTATAAAAAAAGATCTCACTCTAATGTAAATCATTGAGAATGTCTTGAAACCGATCTCCTTCAGACCATCTCTTGAGAATGTAGAGACACAGGTGACCGCAAAACACTTGATCTGGTGATTGCACTCGTTCCGTGTTGTAACGAACCATCGATTTGTTGAAATAGTTCTTTATTTCTTTCGGTGGCGAGATTCCGTAGCTGTCGAAATAATAATTCTTCTTCTTCCCGTTCTTGAACCACGCCACCCAGTGAGTGCCTTCACCCGATAAATCGTCTAGATTTAAAATTCAGCATTCCGATTGTTGAGGTCTTCTCTTCGGCAAAGCATCTCTCGAAAACACGTCTAGAAAATCTTTTATTTTCAAATCCTTCTCCTCATTCGACATATCGATGTTGGATAGGGGTTCGTTAGGTAAGACGACACCTTCTATGGATATCTCTATGTTCTTATTCATAAATGTGTATATTTTTTTTAAAAATTTTAAAAATTTATTTATTTTATTATAATTCACTAAAATGACGTTATTTTTTTATGTTTTTCTTTTTCTTTTTAAACAAACTCTCTCGATGTCTTTATCGACTTCCATAATCTTGAATCTGTCTAATTCCTCTTGATTTTCTGGAATCCTATCATCCTTAATCATATCTGGAATCCTATCATCCTCAATCATATCTGAAATCCTATCATCTAAAATTAGATCCAAAGTCCAATGTCCGAGTGCCAAAGTGCTTATTTTATCGTCCAACACGAATCTCTTATCGTCGTCGGCTGTCAGCGAAATCTTGTTGACTATTTCGGTATACAAGTCATGATTTTCGCTTCGAATCGATTTCATAGTCTTATACACCGGACCATTTCCTAACAGACAATCTTTATACTCTCGGAAAGAGATGTTTCTCTTCACCACGCACGCTTTAACCCCTTTGCACTTCTTGATCTCTTCATCTTCTAGACGATAAGCATACAGTTTGGGTCTCAAGCCCACGAATTCAACGATTTGTTTACCGCCGGTCTCGTCCTTAAATTTACCCAACACCTTCTTGTTGTCGTTCGATTGAATGTTGGACCGGTGATCGATGGGATAATTGCTCATGTCGAACCACGTGGCCACGTCTGGAGATATATCCCGGTAGACGTCTTTCATCTCTATCTCGTAAACTAAACTGTCCGTGTCGGTGAACAGTAGCTTGGCTTTATCACCAAATTTTCGTTTGACATAATCATAGTGAAACTCGTACATCAATCGCTAGCTGATATCTAAGATGATCGGTCCAGGATAATACGGTTTGTCAAACTTCAGATGCATCTTTTCTCAGATGTGACGAAT
Source organism: Pictodentalium vernedei (assembly GCA_031216915.1). Classification (NCBI taxonomy): domain Eukaryota; kingdom Metazoa; phylum Mollusca; class Scaphopoda; order Dentaliida; family Dentaliidae; genus Pictodentalium; species Pictodentalium vernedei. The sequence goes on along the minus strand of CM062296.1, from coordinate 272,195,811 downwards.
CGAACGTCGGTTCTCTTCCTGATGTTTTCCATTGATTTACCATACACGCAGTTGTTCATGAGTTTGAAGAAATCTTTTTCGAAATCATTCTCGGCTCGAATTCTGAGATTCGTGTTGAGATCGATGTATTTTTTCATCCAAGGCTCTTCGTCGAATCGAATGACGCGATGTATGTTGACTAATTTCATCCCATGATCGACGTATTGTTTCAAATTCTCGCTGTAGATGACGTACTTACGTTTGTTAAATAAATTGGGAAGGAATTTTTCCTCGTCTCCTTCGATCGGTTCCATTCGTTCGGGAGCCAGCAGATAATCGTTGTGTAGATCGTGTAATTCCTCCGGATAGTTCAAATCGACTTCTAAAATGCAAGGATAGTCTCTCCATTTTTGCATCTCTTCCGGTTCCGTCACCCATTCGAAATTTCCAATCGGTAAAGGATGACTCATAGCCCAACCATACAGATTATTAGCTTCCCAATACTGTATGTATTTATTCAATCCTTTCGAATCGAAACCTTGTTTCATGTAGGGATTGTTAGCTTCAGAATATCTGTGGGAGATCATCAAGACGCCACCTCTCGCAGCCCTTTCGAACATGAGCAACATGTCCACATCAGATAATAATTCCAATTGGACTTCGGTGGTCTTCAACACAGTGTTCAATGCCAGACCGGGTGCGGTGAAATACCAAGCCGGATCCAGATCGTAATTTTGACGACAGACGTCTCGAAAATTTTCGAACACGTCTGCCAAGAGCAGAACGTCGGTCTTCAGATAGAGATCGTGATAATCTCTCATGGTTTTCATATCGAATGATTTCCACACGTTTTTGGCATGTTCGTAATTCTCGTCGGAAATGTCGGATTCGTATAATTTCGAATAAAAATCTTCTTTTGAAGGTAGTGCGGTGTCGTCGAATCTCTTTAGATCGTTCATGTAATCATAAGGATAGACTCCTTTCCTCAACATGACGTCTACTCGTTCTCTGAAATGTTCGCTCGTGATTTTAAATTTATCCTTGCTCATGTTATCGACTAATTTTCTAGAGTGGTCGACATGAATTTAAAACTATCGATGAAACATATGGTTCTACGAAAGGATTTCGTTTTTTCTTCCAACGTCTCTCCGTCGATTACTCTTTTCTTCTCCATGACCTTCGATTTCGTGAAGGAAATGTATCTTTCTTCGCTGTTCGTGATGCAGTTTAATTCTTCATGGAAGGTGCCAAGATTTTTCAAGAACAGATGACTGTCGTAACCCGAGAGATTGTGAAATATCACCGGATAGAAAACGGCATCTCAATATTTTAAATTACAGTTGCTGTGAGCTGGACCGCGATACAGACCTGTGTAATGATAGTGGTCTCTGACCTTCTTATTTTCCTCCGAATTCTCATCGAACAATTGTCTGCATATGTGATATTCGGTGGCTCTGTTATTTTCGTCCTGCTGCTCTCGCGTGATGATCATTTTCGCCGGAGTTTTGAATTTATCGTATAACATTTGAATTTTCGATTCTAACTCTTCCACGAACCTTTGAGCCATGTCGTCGTCTTCACACTGTTTCATGTAGGTGAAGGGACCCATGTCGTGTTGCGAGTCGAAAGCGCATTTTACGTAAATGCAATAACCTGAAGGCGTGTGTTTTTTATATCTTTCGACGTAACTTTGAGGAGTGTTGGGTTGGCAGGAACTCATTTTCATGGTGAAGCATTCGAAATCGGCGCACACGACGACGAATGGTACTTTTAACCTTCTATTCCGATTTTCAAACTTCACGATGGTGTTGGGTTAGGGCATTTCGATGGTGACACCTTGATTTTCATTGCAATATTCCTGATGTTTCGCTAACGATTTTTCGCAGCGAAACGCATTCATGCAGTTGCAACATAAACATATCTTATGTTCATGTTTATTATTTTGTCTCGACAGTAATCGACTCGGATTTTTAACCCAACAATAATGACGATTGTCACCATTCAAAATCAATAATAAAATAATCATCTTTTCTCTTTCGAGATACGAAGTCTGTCTGAGAGGATAGATCGTTCGTTTTCCATCGTTGTATCCCAAGACGTTCACCGCTACAATGGGATTTTGAGCCTCGAAACATTCAATGTGTTTTAACTGCATTGGAAAAGTCACTCCGGTCCAATCAAGATTTTTAGAAGTCTCCTCGTAACGAGAAACTCTATCGGAGTGCATTTTGACAGTGTATAAAGCGGAGGTGACTGCCCATTTAAAACACTGATCATCTTTATTTCTCATGTTGATCACAGCATTTTTTTTAGCTAAAGAATACGGCAGGAAGACCCTTTCAACGAATCGTTTTTAGTTATATGAATTTCGAGTTTCAACACCTCATCAAACGTTCAATTACTACCTTCATGTTGATAATTCGCGAGAGACGTCAACATCTTGTCTTTCATCTTTTCAAAAACGTCTGATAAATCTGAACCTCGAAGTACGGGTTCGACGTTAGATCTGAAAAATGCATTTCGAGACAAGGTCGAGACGAAGGGCTTAGAGCACAAACACGACAAATATAGCATGCCTTGAAACTGGACGAAGCCACGCTCGATTTGTTTTACGAGTACCAAAGCGATCTACAGAAAGTCATCATCGCCAAAGATAGAGAATTCGACAAGGACGATTTGTCGTTGCCCTGTGGAAGTTACATATATCCAAAAATCTCACTCGAACTTGTGAACAAATTGGGTGGTGAGAGCGCATTCACCGATGTAAAAAAACTCAAAAAAGTAAAGATAAACATTCAACACATTTTCGAAAAAGGAGAAGACACGAGCGTCAACATGCTAATAACGGACTTGGAAATATAAACAATAGAGAGACTGATTTTTTAGCAAAGAAGAAGGAAAAAAATAGTAATGAGATCTAGAGAGGTTGATCATCTCTAGATCTCATTACTTTTTTTTTGTTTTTTTGTTTTTTTTTGTTTCCCTTCTTCTTCTTCTTCTTCTTCTTCTTCTTCTTCACTATCGCCCATATATATTATAATAACGTTTCCTTTTTTCTCAAATTTGGCGGCAATTCTTCTTTTCTTTTTTTTGTGATATATTAGGTTTTTATAAGAACACGTTTGTTTATCCGAATCATAATTATGAACGAATGTGGTGCATCTCTTGGTAACACTCGCATCATTACCATTCTCTTCAGAAGGTAGTGGTGACAGTGGAAAACGTCTCATTCTTTTAAATTTCAACCATCTATCCCGATCTTTTTTTAACTCTTTTTTCAGTTCTTTCCTAAGATATCCATCATTAGCGTCTAATTTTTATTTTTTTTTTATCTTTTTCCCACACTATCCCGCAATATTCATCATTAGCATCTAATCGTTTTTCCACATCTTTTTCGCACTCTATCTCGCGATATTCATCATTATCGTCTAATTGTTTTTCCACCTTTTTATCCATTTTTATTTTATTTTATACTTTCTATGATTTATATTTTATATAATTATATAATTTTTACATTATAATAACATACTCAAAATCAGTATATTCTTAAACGGCGAATTCTCACCAAACAACAAACCCTTGCCGAGTCGCTCACTGTTCCGTCCACTCTTCAGATAGAGACCGTTTCCACTCAAAGAGTTGCCACCTCTAACGGGTTCTAGATACAATCATTCACCACCGTCGTCTACGTGGACGCGACACACGGCTCATCCCTTTTCCAAAAACAGTCCGCTGCCACCCATTAATTTCTCAACTGCCGAACTCGCGAGTCCCGAGAGAGCTGCCACGCCGAGAGTATTTCCGAGAAAGGGTAATGCTTTTGCGGCAAAGGTTAATGTTTTTGTGGCGATTCCTGCCAATAGCAGTAGGAAACCGCCTTTCATTTTCAAATTGTATCTCAATTGAGCGGGACTCAATCTCACCGTCAACCCTCTTCCATCACGAATCGCTTTCTCCATCCTTTTGATTTGACTTCTGGTCCAGGCGATCGAATCCTGACCGCCACTTGTCAGATCTTCGTGAGTGAATTTGAATCTTACCACCTCGCCTTGAGTTGTTAACGCTCTCTTAAGTTTCTTCCTCTGTCCTGCGGATATGTTCACGTTTTTAACCACGTATTGTGTCATAATTCTTTTTTTAAAATATATTTTCTTCAATTGTTTTTTTTTTGTTTTAATGATAATGATATATATTAAATAATTTTTGTAAATTAATATTGCGTTTATTTTATTTTCTTATTTATATATATACGCAATATTTTTTTTTTTTTTTTGCTTTATATTTCTCTAATGTGAAATCGTATCGTCACCCTCTCTCTGCGAAGATCAAACAGTTCACCATTTTGATCCGTCAATTTTGTTTTGAGACTATACAACGTGTCTAAAATCACTGGTAGATAATCTAAATTTCAAGGTCGTTCCTCGATCTTATAACCCGGCGACACGTTTGGAAAGAAGGAATAGATCATCGGTTGAGCGCTACCATTCACGTAGCTTCCAGCAATCATGTCCACGTTCACCAGAATGCTATTGACTGCGAGAATGTCGACCGTATTTTCAGATGCCACGTGGCCTCGATACATCTTTCGATCGAATCCCAGCATCTTGCCTATAGAATCGTCCATGTTGAAATCCACTCGAAAATTATCTTCCAAATCCAACATCGTCTGTAAGGTATTAGGGTTGGGAGCGAGTCTGATCTTGTTGCTTCCCTTTCCATCTGTCTTCATTTGCGTCTGAATGTAATTGTTCAAATCGTCTATGTCGTAACTTCCTTTGGGAATTCGAATCTCCAACCAATCCACTCCATCGGAATACTTGAACGAGTTATTCTTTTCGGTGACGTTGGGAAAGGAAAAATAAGTCTCTAGATTCACCAACGCCATCTCTATCTTTTCTCTCTATTCAATTCGATGGAAGGTTCGCATTTCGTCGTGAATCGAGTCAAATCGCCACTCACCACGATTTGAATGGATTGTTTTGCAGCCGTATTCTCGGCTATCCGTTCTAACAATTCTCCTTGTTCGAACATTATATTTTAATTTTATTTTCAAAACTAAATTATTTGATGATTTAATTATTTTCTAATTTTATTTTCACTCTCTGTCTTATTATCATCAGAAACATAAAACTTGTCGAATCCGCACCGATATTTTCTGCGATTAAATTCACTAGTCAAATCGATCACGACGAAATTGTAAAGTCCTCCATCCCAAACCCTCTTGCAGAATCTCCTGAATTCCGCCACGCTCATGTCATTTGTGACGTGATCGCCGTAGATGTGATTGAGATTCTTGAGCTCCTGGCGAAAGAGACACAGTAAATTAGCGTTCTCCCTTATCGTCTGTCTGGGCAATCGAAAATAATTCTGCGACAGGTAGAAACAGTCCACGTTGCTGTGATGACCCCTAACGTAATATGATTCGCATCGGTTCTGTCTCTCCAAAAGCAGATCGTCGAAAATCATGAGATTCATATCTTCCGATTTCAATTCTCTAGGATCTGGAACGTCGCTAGTGTTCTCATAAAATCGACACTCGACATTCGAAGATGCATTTCTCTTCATCAATTCCATCGCCGCACCGTCCAAAATGGTCGAAAGAGAAGCTTCACTTTTGTCGAATTCCTCCCTACTGTCAAAGATTCTGGCTATGACGTCCTTGGGCAATCTACGATCCATGCACTCTTGAAGCAATCTATATTCAGGTTGAAACAAGCTCTTGCCAAACACGAACAATCTGTCGTAATCCAACCAGTCGGGTCACGACAACAGATTCATCAACAGATTGGTCTTTCCACAATTCGATTTTCCCACTATCAAGCCTCTTATGCTTTTGGGAAAGAACTCGTTATTCGACCTCTTGGTCGCGGTGTCATTCCAAGACATATCTTTAATGTTCATCTTTGTTTATTTTTTTTGTTATTTTAGATTTTTTCAAACACAATTTTTATGTTTTTTCAAACTCAGTTTTATAAATATTATTTATTTATATTACACCGTCGCGAGTTCTCTTCAATCCAGATCCACTCGTCATTTTGGACAAATCTTGTATGGGTATCACAGCATCCTTAAAATCTTTCCAACTTTTCGGCGATCGCTCTAATGTAGCTCGCTTCAATGGCGGACTGATCAACTTGTCGATCAACGTGTTGGCTGCCTCTCTTGCCAGCCACAGAAGCTATCCTACCACTGGCTTTGGAAGCGGCTTTCTTACCAGCATCCAAAGCCGTCTTCTTACCGACCTCAAATGCGGTCGATGCGAGTTTTCTACCTGCATCGCTCGTGAACGCTTGCATTATAGAATCGATGATGTCAGAACCGCCTTGAACGTAAGTTCTGACGTATCCCCTGTTCATTATCACCAACATATTTTATAATATATATTTTGTTTTTTCACTGGTAAATCCCCGTGGGAACCCCGGGAAGTAAGCAGCACTTGTTTACTGTGGTAAACCAGTTCCGCTTTACTAGTAAAATAGGACCCAGTCACCAATGCTTGGGGTGAAAGTCCTCTAAAATGGGCAACATGTTGATCAACGATTGACTAAACTTGACTTCATCTCCATGTTGTGTCACGATTAGCCATGGTGCATAAATATGTGACGTTAACCACCAACAAACAAACAACAAACACTGGTAAATCGTTTGTTGTTTAAATTACTTTTATTATTTTGTAGTGTAAAATTTACTCTTTTTATTTTATATATTTTTTTGTTTGTTTCTCTCGACTTATTATATATCAGTCCTTCAATTCGTTCATCAGTCTTTTGTAATCGTGTTTATTCAAACCTGCTGCCTCAACAATTCGTCGCATATGCTCACTATCTCATTCTCTAATCCAGTGTTACCAGCGCGTCTACTTGCCATCAACAAACTCAATCTCTGAGACAGAGCGTCAGAATCGCTCGGAAGAAAAGTGGTTTTCACCCCTTTGCCAGTCACCGACTCGACAAACTTCTTATTCATATCCCATATGGGTCTCACCACTTTCGTCCACTTGTAACCTCTGTTGGCTTTGGGTCTCTTTTCTCTGGCATCGTTATTTCTCTTCATGGCGTGGGACTGAACCAGAATGTCGCCGTGATTGTCGAAATCCTGTTCCGTGTAATCTCCAGGCTTTTCGAAAAGGAGCAATTTGCGCAGTCCAGGAGTTAATTCGTACCTATTCGAACTGACGATTAAATTATCATCATCCTCTCGCACTTCTGTGTCGCCCACAAAAGTTCTACCGTCAGAATCCTTATAAATTCCATACAACAGATCTCTCTTACCACCATCCTCAGACGACGCGATGCTATCAGTGGTGATAGTCGAAGCTGTATCGTCGCTCTCACTCACATCGGTTTCGATTCTCATGGGCATGTAATCCGGTGTAGATTGAAAGGAATACTGTTTTGTAAAACTACCGGGCAACGAACCCATTCTCAAAGAACTCTCTTTTATGGGTCTCACTTCTTCAACTATCTCCTTCTTGCTTCGTTCCTGAACCTCCGTCACAGGTTTAAATATTTTTGTGGCTTCGCGTCTCACCAAGACGTCTGCTTCTGTCAGCCGATTGAATGCTCTTCTTGGCACGTTCATATTCACTTAAAAGTTAATCTCTACGTTTGGAATCTGTGATGTGTAAAAACATTTTTTCGTTTTCTAAATTATTAATATTTCCTTTAGTGTATGCTAACTTGAGTTATTTTATTATTTTCAAAATCAAATGTATAATTATTTTTATGTATTATGTTTTAAGTAAATAAAAATCTTCTGTCTTTAATATAATAACTAAAACCAGTTGAGGAAAAACATTTTACATGATAAAACCTCTATAAATGCGTTTTGCCACCGAACGTGTTAAAAATCACATCACCGATTATTCACTCAGTGACGAACTGGAGAACTTTGAAAAGTTTGAAAGTTTTAGCGCATAAGAAACTGGTTTCTGATTTAACGCGTTTGACAATAGTACATCCGTTAAATGGAGAACTTTGAAAAAGTTTGAAAGTTTTAGCGTATAAGAAAGCGGTTTCTGATTTAACGCGTTTGAGAATAATTATATCCGTTAAAAGGGTTCATTCATATCTCCGAACATTATAACAAGTAGATTAAAATTCAATTACCTCTTGAAACCTGACTGAGTGGAAAATGCGCTTTTATCGTCTATTATTAAAAACAAAAATACCTTTCATTCACACCAGAACTAAACATGAGTGTCTATTATGATACAATTTTGTCGGACTCGATTTTATAATCGACTCTATTGAACGAAAACCTTCATTCACACCGAAACAAAACATGATTGTCTATAATACAATTTATCTCTTAAAATTCATCTAAGTGAAAAAGGTTTTATAGTGGAATTTTTATTTGAATGAAACAATTCTACGAACTGTTTTATTTGAATGAAACAATTCTACGAACTGTTTTATTTGAATTAAACAATTCTACGAACTGTTTCATTTAAAATTTATCTTACAAATTTCGCTGTGACAAAATGCGAACAGATGATTTCCATCGGTTCTAATTTTCTAAAACTCAAGTTTTTCAATGTCATCATTAAAACGAAACCTTCATTCACACCGGAACAAAACATGAGTGTCTATTATGATACAATTTTATCGGACTCGATTTCATAGTCGACTCTATTGAACGAAATCGACAAATCGGGTTTTCGCCGATCAGATCGCGCTTTAACCGTTCGAACACCCGTTGGCAAACGTAGGTGGTCCAGAATCGGCAAACCACTTTTTGATGCTGGTCTGGAATCGGCAAAGCGTTTTTGCTCGCGTTCACCAACGATAGATCGAAGGTATAATCCACGATGGGAACGTAGAGAAAAATTTTAAATGTACAATTTCCTCAAATTTCGTACATTTTTTCACTTTTGAGCGACGTGTCGAATCTACGCGGAATCTACGCGTTCGCCAACGGGTATGTGAACGTTAAAAGTGCGATCTGTGAGGCTCAAAACAAGTGGCCGATTCTGGACCACCATGAAAAACGACATTTTGTACACTGTACACGACTCTGTACACGATTTTAACACTGAACCCCTATGGGCGGTACACAAAAATGTACGTGTACCGTACATTTTTGGAAAAAAGTGGTCTGGAATCGGCCATTTATACCTACTAATGCCACATGAAGGTGTTTATTCTGGAGTCTGTATCTGTTAACCAATGTTTTCATGATGAAAATACTATCAATGGTATACGATTTTTTGAAAACCCAAATTGATTGTCACTTATTATCCCATTTTCTTCTAAGAAACATATAGGTCGTTTATTGAGTATTTTATTGAATAGTTTTCCAAAGAATCTGCTCAGTGCAATAGCCCTGTAGTTATATGGATCATGGCGATCCCCCTTTTTGTGAATGGGCTTAAGGACTGACGCACTCCATATCTTAGGACAAGGTGGTGATTTATATACAATATTAAAAGTTCGTGCTACTTCCTCGAATATAAACGGTACAACTGCCTTAAAAAGTTTGTTTCTTATTCTATCTTTTCCCGGAGACTTATTATTTTTCAGCTCTTTTAATGCACAAAGAACTTCGCCTGGTGTAATTTCACTATCATTGATATCATATTTTATTTTTGATGTCTTGTCATTTTCCAATATGCGTGTCTCGTTTTTGTGACCGTCATTGCAGTATAAATTATTGAAAAAATCCACCGGTGTGTCAGAATCGAGGTCATCGCAATCCGACATTTTAAGTCTCTCAGGTTTTTAATCATATTCCAATACTCACTTGGGTCTGATGTTTCTAAAGAGTTTATTTTTGATTCGAAATACTTATAAAATCTTTTTCGTTTAAATTTTAATTCTCTTTTATATTCCTTCTTAGCTTTAAAAAACCTAACAGCAAGAGGTCTTTCAAATGGAAAGTTTCGTATTTCAGTTTCTATCTTATCAAGTTGTTTCTTTAGTACCTTACATTTATCATCAAATCTCGTTATTTTGTTATTACATTTCACTCGTTTTGATGCCATGTGATTTACTGCCATTATAATAGATGTTTGTCTACTGCGCACTTACTTCCCTTATCGTCATTCTGAAAAGATTCCATGTTGAATTGTTTTATTTTATTCTGAATATTATTACTTTTAATTCCAGTTGTCGCTTTAATAAAACTTTCGGCTGTCCATTTTGATGTATACAGCGGTTTGTGATATTTGTATTTTGTTTTGTTAATAGAAACTTCCGATGATTCGTATACTAAGTGTAATGCTAATTGACAATGGTCTGAGAACTCATTTTGGCGACTTTACACAGAAATGTGTAATATCTGATAAATATTTGATGTGATAATATAGTCAACAACGCTATTACCGTTGTACTGATGACTAGTAAATTTCCCCAAACCATCCCCGGTTGTTCTACCATTAACTATACACAATGAGGTTGTTTTGCACATAGAAATCAATTGCCTACCAAACGAATTCACGTGAACATCCAGACATGAACGGGTTGTTACATCGTCAAATTTTTAAATTTGTGGCAACGGAAAATGATCATCACCGTCATCTGCAACAAAATCAATTAATTCTCCAGTTCGTGCATTGAAATCACCACCGAGAGTAATCATTACATTATTTTCTAGTTGTGATACCAACAATTCTATGTCAGTAATAATATTTTCTTTTCTGTCATTATCTCTCCAATACGTTGAATTCGTCGTGGGAATGTACACGGAGATGAAAATGACATTTTCTTTCAAATTAAAGATTTCACCTTTAAATTCGACCCACAATGCCAAATCATTAATTTTATGGATCTTATGTAACCATTTAGAGTACTTCGTACAATAATAAAAGGCCACCCCTCCCTTCGCATTTCAATTTGTCGATATGTATCAAACATTCCAAACTGCTAACCTAATTAATGAATCCTTGTGCATTCCACGATGTGTATGCAACCTTCCGTCGCGAGAGTGTATTCCTTATTGTTGAAACAAGATCGTTTTCGTTCATATCTAACAATTGCAGTAAAAATTGGACAATCGGTTAAATAAAGAAATTCAATTGAGACAAAATGCAGCTATCCATAGGATACTGTGGCATACACGTATACTCATTTACCCTTATATCGTCATATTCTAAATATTTTACATAATCGATACCATATTAAAGGCTATATGTAATTAAATAAGAAAGCATTTTCAATTAATGCACAAGTAAATATTCAATTTCCTACACATATAATATCCACAGTTGTATAGAACAATTTAGAATAGATGAAATTGTAGATTCTGATCTCCAATAGGGCATTAATAATATCATCGGTGTTTCCGATTACTGGTATACCTATCAATAATCTCACCTGAACAAATGCGATGTGATACACCGCGAACTGTATCAAAAATCGTCCCAGATGTAATGTGAGCACGCGCGCTAAATATCTTCATTTTCATCATCATCGCATTCATCATTCGCCATTCGCCATTCACCACGGTCAGCGAAGTACAAGTTATTAGACAAGTCATACCTCCGAGAAAGTGATTTTCATCATATTTCGGTTAAAAAGAGTTAAACTAAAACACTATACACTTTGTCTATAAAACTAGTACCTTGCAACAGAAAAATGTCTCAAAATTACAAGCATCCGGCCACGGCCACAGCAGCTACTATCAAGGATAGAAAGAGGGAAGAAAAGAAGGACGACAGAAAATCCAGAAGAGAAAGAGAAAGAGCAGCTAGGAGAGCCTCTACTGGAAAGGTTAGTGGATTTTCTGATATGGAATCTAGGGAGGGACTCAGTCTAGTAGTGCAGATGCCACTCTAACCCAAACTGTTAACACCTTTGGTGCACAATTAGAAGGTCTTAGGGAGGATATCAAGGCCAAAGATGCGGAAATAGCTAGGCTCAGTTTAGTCGCAGCAAATGCAACCAGGCTTGATGTTCCGAGCAGTATGCCTGATACTGCCTCGGAAGTAGTTCCACTCACCCCTGGCTCTCCTCCAAGGGAGATTCAGGTGGTGGTGGATGTACACCCACTCCAGTCCCCACTCTCAGACAGTGGTAATAACTCCTTAGCCATAAAAACAAATGACAGGGGCGCCATAGAACATAACAGTAACAGTACAGCTGAAAAAATCCAGCAACTCAGCAACCCCAGCAATCTCCGCATCGGTGGAGGGCATAAGCCCGAGATCGTATGCGGAGGTTGCTAGGGCTGCTGGGAAAAAGGCAATCAACAGGAGCCTCTCCCCTAAGGATCCGAAGGACCCTCTAAATGCCAAAAGCTTCAATCCTGACAAACCACTGTCGGAAATGTTCGGTAACAGCCTGGAAGACCTAAATGAGATCAGCCTACCTGATAGGAGACCCTCCTCCAACAAGGATACTGAAAGTCGAGTCCACACCCCAGTAAAACTCTCCAAAAAAGAAAATTAAACAGGGACAGCGCAGACTCAGATACAGAGCTGCAGGAGAGGGCTTCAACACCATGATTGTACGGGAATTCAAGAGGTGTAGGAGCTTAATTCCTCGCCCGTGCTCTTCTGGTTCTGGCTCTGCCCCAGTTCCAGACCATTCCAATATTGGTACTGAAACAAATAATGCAATTGATACCAATAGTGTCTTCAGCCTCTCTAACACAGCACCTGAAGTACCTAAGGCACAAGGCCAGCCAACTCAGTCAACGCCCAGAAAAGCGCCACTGCCAACCCCACTCATGTAAATAAGCTTCTCCGCGGCGGTCAAAAGGAATGCCCGCGGCCTAGGACAAATAAGAGACGCTAGGAAGAAAGTTGGTAACCCGGCTGTACCACTCAAAAATCAAAAGTATTGCCTTGCTTTGTTGTCGTTATAAGGGTTCACCCTGATACTCCCGCGGAAGCCATCACCAAGGGTGTCCAAAGCTGCAAATGGAAGCGATTTACGTCCAAAGCAACTGGCAACAGCACATGGAAAGTAAAAGTTGCTTGCCATGACCCCGAAATCAAAAAAAAGAATACTAACCAATGGGGTCACCATTAACGGAAGAAAGCACATGGCGGAGGAGTACCGATCCACTTCCCCTCCTGTGCAATGCAACAAAAGCCAAAAGTTTGGACACTTTGCCAACAAATTCAGGGGGGCCTTGACCTGCATGAAATGCGGAGAAAACCATCTCACCAAGGCATGCAAGTCAAAATCCCCCTCATGCCCCAACTGTAAAGGTTCCCACATCAGCAACTACCGGGGTTGCCCCCACTTCAAAAAGGTTAAATAAATATAGAACTGAAAAACCTCAACTTAAAAAAACCCGACCACGCCTCTTCACCCCATACAATATGCTCCCTCGTCGCGGGAGCATTCTACTCCGTCCTAAATAAACATGTCAACACCAACCTGTCTGAAATCTGTCAGGATGTCAGCCGTTCAGCCTCAGTTATTCAAAACCCAAATATCAGAAACACTAATTAAAGCCGCCATCAACATCAACTAAAGCCACCCTCCATGAGAAACTAAAAGACCGCAATAACTCAACGCCTATCATGACGCCTATCATGAATAAATTACAAATATCCGTGTGGAACGCTAGAAGCGTTAACAATAAGAAGCTTCAAGGTACAGACATTGTCTAACTAATCACCTCGATGCAGAGGTGATTGCTACTGAAATCACTGTTGACAATAAAAACATCGCGATTGTTTGTTATTATAACGACCCAAGCAAAATTGTTTCTGACACTGTCTTTGAATTCTTCACGAGGAAATACAAACACTGCATTTTCCTCGGCGACTTCAATGCCAAACACCTGTACTTTGACTGCAATAAAACTACACCCAACGGTGAAGCCCTCCTTGAAATCACAAAAAGCATAACCTTCATGTGATTATGAATGACAGCTCAGCAACTTATATCAGTAACAACCCATTATTCTCATCCGAAATCCTCGATCTAATTATCGCCAGTGACTCCCTGATAAACCACATCGACGACCACTGGGTCGGCGATGATGACTTAGGCAGCGACCACCTCCCGGTCCATGCCTCCCTGCAGTTAGGAAATGGCCCACTCATGTACCCCCCCCCCCCCCCCCCCCACACACACACACACTCCGCAGAAACTTCAGGAAAATTAATTGGAAGCTCTACCGAGACATCATTGATGTCAAACTCACTAACTCCCCCACCCCCCATCCAATGCAGCAGAACTAGAAACCCAATGCGAGAGCGTAGAGAAAATCATTAACTCAACCTCAAACGAAATATGCCCAAAAGAGGAAGTACGCCCCTGGAGAAACACTATCTCGGGCGAGACTCTACCACTTATCAAATCTGAACGGAAAGCTCTTCACGCTCTCAAAAAAAAAAAACTGACCCCAGCAAGAAATCTGAACTCAAAAAAACACAACCGCCTTCACGGCGAAGTCAAAGAAGCCCTCAACGCTGAAAAACAAGCCAGCTGGGAAAAAGGCAACAGCCAACCTAAACGGGACCCAAGATGCTAAAAAATTCTGGGACTCTTTCAAAATTCTTACTGGGCAAAAAAACAAGGGCGGTAAAGCCGCAGCTAAACCTCTTAAGAAGGAAGACGACTCTTTCACACGCACCGACAAAGAGAAGGCCGACACCTTTGCCGACCTCCCAAGAAAAACGCGATTGATGACTTCATCAATGAACACCCTGATATCTACCGTGACCCCAATTTCGATAACGAGCCAGAAGACGGGGACGATGATGACCTTGTCACCCCCATCACCAATGACGAAATCATTAATGTCATAAAAAAATGCAAAAACTCCTCCTCTCCCGGCGAAGACGAGGTAAGCTACAAAATTCTAAAAGAAAGCCTAAACTCCCTAATCGAAAAACTAAAACTATTCAACGCGTGCCTCACCCATGGCTACTTTCCCAAATGCTGGAAAAAAGCCATCGGTGTCATGATACCAAAACCCGACAAGGACCCATCCGATCCAGCCAGCTACCGCCCAATCAGCCTGCTCAGCTGCATTGGTAAGACATTCGAACGAATCCTTACCAATCGGTTCAGGGGGGCACCTTGAAGACATCGACTTCTTCAATAAATGGCAAAGAGCCTATAGAAACCGTAAAGAAGGCATCGAACATGTCTACCGACAAAGTCACCCAAATGAAAACCGCTATCAACAATCAGCAAATAGGCGCGGCAGTCCTGTTAGACGTCGAAAAAGCATTCGACTCTGTTTGGCATAATGGAATGCGCTACAAATTATCAAAAATGAGACTCCCCATGAAACTGCTCAGATTACTATCCTCTTTCTTAAATGACCGCGAAATTAAAGTCGGAGTGAACAATGAAATGTCTGACAGTGTCCCCCTCGAAGCAGGCACCCCCAAGGTTCCACCCAAGCCCCCTCCTGTACATCTTCTTCGTAAATGACCTTAGCTTCTCCGAAGATCGCGTTCAAGTTTCCCAATTCACGGATGATAAGGGCCTCTGGGACTTTAACAATACGGCCAATCTACTCCAAAAACCCCACGCAACGCGCTGTCGACGAGCTTGAACAATGATGTGCCAAATGGAGAATTAAGCTAAACGCCAATAAAACCCAACGAATCACCTTCACTTGCAAGATAAGTAAACGGGATTGTGACCTAAAACTTATGGATAACACCCTTCCAGAATGCAAAGAAGCGAAATTCCTGGGCATCACCATTGATCAAAAACTGTCCTTCAACAAACATACCGACGACATGGCGAAAAAAGCCACCAAACGCATTAACTTACTGAAAATGCTTAAAGGAACTTCATGGGGAGCCAACCAGTCCACCCTACTCAAACTATACAAAGCCTTTGTGCGCTCAGTACTCGAATACGGGGCAATCATACTAACTGACCTCAATCAAACTAATATGGGAAAACTCCAGAAGGGCCAAAATCACGCGCTTAGAGTTGCCCTCCGCACCCCATGGGACACACCCATCAAAACACTCCACGACAGGGCCGATATCCCCACCATTAAAGACCGCCTAGCCACCCTGGCCGCGAAAAATCATGACCGGTTAGCCGACAGCGAACTAATCTCCGAACTTGGAGCCATTTGCGAAAGCCGACAAAAGCCCAAAAATTGCAACCAAAACTAAGACCGCTGGAAAAAAACTAGGGAACGAGAAGGTGAACTAACAGGCAGAGTAACAGCTTAACTGTGGCCTTCTACCAGAAAGGGCTGCCTTCACCGACTCAACTAAAATTACATCAGGATTAAACATTGTTAAAAAACTAAATAAATAGGGAACGAGAAGGTGAATAAACAGGCAGAAAAACAGCTTAACTGTGGCCTTCTACCAGAAAGGGCTGCCTTCACCGACTCAATTAAAATTACATCACGATTGGATACTGTAGATCTCATTTCCGGCCGGGGGGCTCGGCCCACACGGGACGCTCGCGATACCAGGCGAGAGCGTTTTGTGTGGGCTGGGCCTCCCCGGCTGGAGGTGGGATTTGCAGTGTCTGATCGTGATCCAAAATAAACTCAAACGAATCTAAATATGGTCGAAACCAGCGAAGGGCATAACAGAAACACCCTCGGGTGTGGTTTAGTGTCTAAGCCTGTTACCCTCCCGCTACAAACTCACTATCACCCCAAGAAGGTGATCTAACAGGCAGATTAACTGCTTAACTGTGATCACAAGTAAAACATAATGTGCTCCTTTTATCTTTTTTTATTGTTACATATTCTAATGAAAACTAATTCTGCCTTCTTTTAAGCAGGTACACAGAAGATGCTTTTTGATCAGCACCCCAATAACCGCTATGGACAGTCCAGCCGTTATAGAAACGGTAACCCCCATGGTTCCTGAACATCCTCCACTCCATCCCTAAAAGTGGTCGACCACTTTAAGGGAGGCGAGCGTTGGTCCTGCGTCCCGCCTCTGTCCCTTTTTGTAAGCGCATTGCGCATCTTTCTGTCCCAACCCATTGGGATTACAATGCAGGCCTGCCCCCGAACCAGGGAAGTTCGGGTCTTCTTCTTGGTGGTCCCCGAAAGGGGTCGTTGTTGTTTCCTTCAAAGACATCCTATCAAACAGAGACAGCCTGAGGCAGATTATACTTGCCAGTGATGGCCATCACTGAAAACCTTCTCCGAACTGGCAGACTATACTTGCCTGAAAGTCCAGATCGACTGCACCCTCGGGGAGAGGTAGTACCTTTGTGAGAGGACCCAACCTCCCACACTGGTTTTCACCCGAGGGCTCAACCGACATCAGTCAAAGAGACCATCACGCCGCAACCGGTGACACCTGCCGAGTACCTGAACCCGTTCCTCCTTCAACACGAATAGACATGTGAAAATTAATCATTACAGTCAATGAGGGTCGAAAGGGGCTTGTTCCGCATACTGTCCCTGCGCGCCTTCAGCGCGTTAAACCATTCCATTCGATTCCTAAATATCTTTTTAGAAACACGCTGCAGCAAGGGAAAGAGGTGCGTTTCGGGTACTTATTGATCGCGCTCTTAGATAGGTTGTTCAAAACTTAGTGGCTGGGTGGGGGTGGCGGAGGGTGGGGTGTGGGGGTCACGCCTCTTAAACCGTTTTTTTATTTGACAAGAATCGAGATTTGAAGGTAGCATTAACAACAAACTGTCTGATCAAGGAAGTTGACTCGAAATTCTGGTGTGAGCGGGTACTGAATGAATCGGCGACTCAACGATTTTAATTATCTACCATATAATTATTTGTAATGATTCTCTTTTCTAATAATCGTTAAAATGTCAGCATAAGACGGCATTATCCCATCAATGTATCAACAAGACATGATGGAAAAAGTCAAAAATGGTAGAGAGAGACACACACACCATCGCTAGTTTTCCATATTGGGACCATATTCTGTATCAGCAAACTGGAATACAATCTTACTTTATGGAAGATTTGTAACATCAGTTCTTGTTCAAATGTAAGGAGAAATAAATTGCACAACTGATTTTAGCTGTCATATTTTCGATATATTTATTTATTGGTGTTTAAGGTCACATACATCTGCACAATGGCTAACGACTGTTTTACGGGTGGAGAAAGCCAGAGAGAACCACCGAGCAACGGCGAACAATCGTCAGCTCACCAACATACTAACTCCACACAAGCAGGGTTAGCATTGGTTGAAGACAGGTGCACCATCGACGTGCAGTACGCCTTAGTACACAACGTCACCGTGCTCCCTCGTGGGCAATGGGGGTAAAGTATCTCGCCCAAGAACACAACGCGGTTGCCGCATGTGGGATTCGAACCGAGGACCTATCGGCTTTCAGTCTGCACTTATACCTACTGAGCCACCGCCACCCTCCCCCCCTCCCATGTTTGCGGCGTGAAATATGTAAATTCATATAAATTAATGCCTTTACACACTAATTGCAATGCTAGCGTTCAGAGCTCTGTTATACAGTAACAAAAAAATCTTATTCAGGTTAATTGTTTTGTTTGTTATACAGCTCACATTTGAGGAATCACAAAATATAAACATTTGTAGACTGAGAAGAAATGTCATTACCAAATACTTTATTGCAACACTTGTATCGCGTATAGCGTGTTTAACTTTAGTTAGGCCTTTATTAGTGGAAAAGATAGGTGTCATTTTCTAACCATTCGCCCGTGCGAGCGAGCGAGCATGCGTGCGTCCGTGTGTGCGTCCGTCCGTCCGTCCGTCTAACAGTTTGGG
Organism: Pictodentalium vernedei; assembly: GCA_031216915.1. Classification (NCBI taxonomy): domain Eukaryota; kingdom Metazoa; phylum Mollusca; class Scaphopoda; order Dentaliida; family Dentaliidae; genus Pictodentalium; species Pictodentalium vernedei. The sequence continues at coordinate 272,177,216 of CM062296.1, read as the reverse complement.
TGTGTTTATGAAAATGAATCAGTCTAGTAAACAACTGACTGCTGTTGACAAATATGATTAACCTTATACTTGCACGGCTGGAAACGACACACGAAAAAAAACTTTTCGTGGATAACTAAAGGTTTTCATTTTCTATCTCGATAAATATAGCTTTCGACCCCTCAAAGGAACAAGCTTGACGACCTCCTTACAGTGAGTAAAATTTTTTTTTCTTTCTTTGATAACCACACAACTTACCGTATTTCTAGAGATATTTTATTTTCCGTTATCAAGGTCTTTCTTTCTTTGATGATCGCACACACATCTGTTTCCACCGAAACGATCACTAAATATCAGGTTGTCGCTGAAACGTATCTAGCAACCTCAACCACAACATTTAAAGGGAAGAATGTTAGAAAGATAGGTTTTTTTTATTATTTTGAAAACTGGAAACGAGTCTCAGACATTACATCTTTTGGGTATTCATATTTTTCAAAAGTTGGGAGCACACCCTACTCGACTTCGTCCCCACTGGTGACGTTGCGCAGGAGATGCTTTCTATGACTAATTTGGAAAGTTTATGGTATCAGTCCTGGGAATGAGGGGTGCGAGTGCAATTGCTCCCCCCGTCAGTACCCGTGATTTCTATTTTACGGGAGCTAAAAGATGCACTCGTTGAAAAATATTGTGGAGTACGAATATACTGTAAGGGCATATATATATGCGTTGTTTTGAGAAAGCAGCACTCTGTGGCCAGTGGCAAGTTACTGTCATAATTCAGCATTTCCTTATACATTTAACCCTTTGAACAATAATGGTATCTGCCATGGCAGTTCAATGGCAGTAATTAGAAGAGTCCATATTCATTATTTGGGGTAGACCAATTAAATACTTTCAACGTGCAGCCTCGGGGCTGCACGTTGAATATACTGATTGGTCTACCCCACACATTTACTGAACAGCCATCCTATTTAATGACGTTATGACGTATCATGTTCCTGGATGGAAGAGCGGCCGCTCGGGTTCAAAGGGATAAGGTGTCTGGTGTTTGGTGACAGTATTCCCTCGAAAATTCATACACTAACATTTTACGGGTGCAATTTACTCTCCTCTCTGATTTCGCGGGAGCTTAAAACTGCACCCGTCAATTTTGTTCATTTTCATCACTGTGGTATTGAATCCTCATCAAAGAAATAATCTTTTTACGTGTGCAACTTCCTTATCATTTCTTGAGGTAACAGAATTCCGTAAGGATGCATCAGGAACCCCACCAACACACAAACCGCACACCCTCTCACCCCCCCCCCCCCCCCCACACACACACACGCTTGTTGTGTTTTATGATGAGTGCATAAATCTGTCAATGTTTGCCCGAAGGAAAGATGTCAGACTGGGATGAGATATTGCATAAAAACTACTGCATAAAAATGCTTGAACCCCAGTTGTAGGAGAGGGATGAAACGTGCCTTTTTGGCCGAACCTCACCAAATAATTAGTTGTCGGGTTGTTTGTGGTAATTCTAAGAGGTAACCGTGAATTCTGGGTAATTAGATTGACTCTTATACAAAGGAACGCGTCTATTATTTGAAAATAGTTGATTCTGGAGAAATTTTGGGTGTTTTTTGATGATTTTGGGAAATTTTCGGGTCTATTTGAGTAATTAGGAAAGGCGTCAAGGTGGTGACTCTGCCGCGATTCCATTAACGCGGCAGAGACACCACTTTGACGCCCTTCCTCAAGACATCTATTTTTGTGATATGCCTACGGCATGGAAATGCTTGAAGCCCAGTAGTAGGAGAGGGATGTAACCTGCCTTTTTCGTCGGACCTCACCGACTAAATAGTTGTCGGGTTGTTTGTGGTAATTCTAGGAAGTAACCGTGGCTTCTGGGTAATTAGATTGACTCTTATTGACGCCTGTTATTTGAAAAGGGGGGATTCTGAAGAAATCCGAATCCATTTCGGTGATTTTGGGTGGTTTTTTTGGTGATTTGGGGAAATTGTCGGGTCTGTTTGGGTAATTAGATTTACTCCTAGTCAGTCGAACGCTCCCTCATTTCATGCCTCGTTCTGTTGTAAGCCTTTGGATCATATAGCAACCATATGCTACCAGAGAAACCAAGATGGAGACCTCCGGTATACAAAATGGACGACGTAAACACTCGTCGACCTAACAACGCGCATGCGCACTAAGACAAAGCATTACTTTGGGGATGGCGTCACAAGATGGCCGCTCTCGCGGTCTACCATGACAACCAAACATGACGTAACTGGACCACGTGACTATGACATCACTTACAAAGTCCGGGGCGAGGTCCGGCCAAAAAGGCGCGTTTCATCCTTCTCTTCCTACTACCCCCCCCCCCCCCTCCTCCCCCCCCCAAAAGATCCACGTGTTCCCAATATAGATTCCTGGATGCGCGCCTGATATAATTATATAACATTTCATTATTACAAAAGGACTGGAATCTTTTGGATATTGACAGTTTGTGTTCTAATCTGTTTTTCAGTATTTGGTGGGGAGTACTGTTACATTAATCGCTACAGCTATTCCACCAGCCGTATAAAGTACTGTTCTGGAGGATGTTGTGGGAGTTACACGTCTCAGTATTGCTGCGCAATGTGAGTATCCCTTTTATTTAATTTTTATCTTCCCCTTGGGGTGGGGGGGGGGGGTATCATAGAAAGTCACCCATATTCTGATATATATCAGCGGCGACCATGTGCCTTAGTGGGGTGGTAAGATTACTATACACAAACCAGCAGCTGAGACTAAAGCACCTCTAAATTTGAGAAAATGCCCTTTTTTGGCTGCATATTTAACAAATTCTCCCACCGGGTCGGTTTGAAAATTTGTTAAACATGGAGCAAAAAATAAGCACTTCCTCGGCTTTAAAGGTCGTAGAAGAGACACATCATACGAGGGAATCTTCGGTCGCATATTAGGGTAAAGAGCTTGAGCACCCCCCCCCCCCCCCTTCTAATTCTCAATAAGATCGCAATAAAGGTATCCAAAAGAGTAACACAGGTTTCAGGTGACTATAAGTCACAAGAGAACCCCTGATTCTCTCTGGCAGCACTGGTCGTGTTTTGGTTCGGTGGTTTGAAAATGTATCGGTGATTCTCTCTCCCTCTCCCCCACCCCCTCTCTTTCACTCTCTCCCTCTAGTTGGGGAGGCACATGCCCATTTACCCCTCTCCGCCCCTACGCCCCTGTCTGTACACGAGCCCTTAGATTTGTTAAGTTACTTGTGCCACATGAACAAAACAAACACACACTTGGACGCATAGACAAGTGGTGGGGTGGGGGGCGGGGGGCTCAAGTCTAAGACGTGGTTCTGAGATCCTCTCCTAATAAATTCAGCAGTTTCCTAAAATCGCCCAGATTGCTCAACAGTCCTCCACTGTGTACTCCAACACGCTAACACAAGGCAGTAACTGCGCCGCCGACCCCAACTCGAATCATCGCTGACTCAAAAGTAAGTTCTTTCGTATTAAAGAGTACAAGTAGAATAATATGCAATTATGCTCATTTACTATTTTCAAATATTTCGAGCATTGTTGACCACAAAAGTGGCTCAGTGACCCATATGTGCAGGAACTTCCGCAGGGGAAAGAATAAAATGCACTTGCTCTTTTTAAATTTACAAACAATAGCTGTTTGGGTGTACCTACAAGAGTATGTTATTTTTCACTCAGTGGGATCTCGGTGTCTCTTTGGTTAACGCATTCGTGAATTCCTGATCGAAACATCGACGGTTTACTCCTGACCCGCGTCATCGACGTTGTGTCCTTGTACAAGACAATTTCCTAAGATTGCCTAAGAGTCAGCGTGTTGGCTGAATCTCACAGCACACCTTTGGTACACTCAATGCACACTTGCCTTCAACCAATGCTAAATTTCTAACCCCACTTATTCCGGGCTGGTACTCCCCGCTGCTCGATGGTTCTCTCTGCGACTTCGGCTTCCTCTACCCACACAGTTGTCCGACACGATACACTCTGGGAAATCCGCGTCAAAGTTAGTTCTAAGCAGAACCAAAACCCATCGAAGAACCTAAACAAATGAGTCTTCATGTGATCTCTAGAACCAGGCAATTTCATACTGAGTCGTCTGTCTTGTTTGTATGAAAATACTGTTGTCGTGCAACTTAACGCATGCGTAATGGAACAATTGGAAACGTGCTTCTGACGTTGCTTCATCGCCATTTTAACACTTCAATTTGACGCGCTTTGACAGTCCAGCTGATGTGAAAGATTGAAGAACCAAAACATCATAACATGTGTATGTTTAGTTCCATGTAACCAAACAGGACAAACTGAAGAAACAATTTTGGTTTCTGAATTAACCAAAATTTCTCTTATGTATATGTTCCTGTGTTTAAAGTGTAATTAACCCTCAACAAGTCAACAGCAACTTTCACTCATAAGCTAAGCTCTTTTTAACTCCACCAGCATGCGTTCAGCCATAGCGTTAAATAATTTCTGGGGCAATCAATTATCTCTTAATGATTTTCATTGAGAAAATCAATCAGCGGATGACTTGAGAATATTTTTATATTATATGGGGTTTGGACAAACCATCTTAGCCCAAATTGCATATAATAAACACATTATTTTAAAAATAATTAGTATTACAAATGTGATTAATATTTGTTGAAACTGTTATTTTAAAAGTGATGACTTTAAATTTATTTCAAAATTTATTTTGATGGCATTTCAAAGGTCGTAGAAAGTCCTTGAATTATAACGGAGGGCGTGAATCATGTAGGTTAGGTTTGAAGTCACTTGGCTCCAATTCATTTTTTGGCCCAAAGTCACCAAATTGGGGTAATGTCGCTATTATATGAACTCACCAGATCCCGATGAGATATTTTTTATCTTTCGTTATTGAACATTTAATTCTCAGAAAAATACGTCAGAGATCCCATTTGAACCTGACAACAATGAATTGTACATTGAGTGCGGCTAGACGTCATTTGCAATGCTAGATCATTGCAGATGGCATTTTGTTGCACTCAAGGGACGAAATTATATCAAGAATATTCTTGACTTTTGTTGAGTATTCCTACGTATGACTCTCATAATATGAGGACATGGCCATATTTTGGAGACAATGTTAACCCTTTACTCACTGTGGGTGGGTGGGTGGGGGGGGGGGCGGCACCGGATATTGCGATCGACGGGGAGGAGAATTTTAGACAAGAGTTTTTACCACAGCTATAATTATAGAAAATAATAATATTTTTTGCCGGATTTTCAGAGACTCGTCTTTAAATTCTAATATCTGAGTGAATAATTCCTCGTGTCCACAAAGAGATTAAGTCTATTATTAACCGAACGTGGCCGTTAAATATCGTCCGATCACTGAAAAAAATTGCCAAGAGCGATAATGGTTACATATTTATCCTATTTCAATGGTATTTTCCAGTAGTTAGGAAATATTTTGGGACAAATATGTATAAATTTCCAATAATTAACAATAGATTTATAAAACATATCGAAATATGAGAAAATTTTAGAGGAATAAAAACTCTCCATTGTACGGCGAATTGGATCTAATAAGAATTCTCCACCTCAGCTTTCGAAATATCGGTTTCACACAGTGTTACCAAACGAATCGGTCCTCGTAATTTACAAATTGAGTGACTGACCGGACCGAGGTCGTCGAACTCGTTCCAATGAGGAGTCAGGTGACATGGTTATTGAAATTTGTGAAATATTTGAAGAAAAAAATAATAAGTAAAAGCACAAATTTTTATACCGCTTGCGCTGGTGAAAGGCCAAACGCGGTTAACCTGGACTGATCTAAACGCCCGGTTCCAAACGGATTAAAACTCCGTTTGTGAATAAGGCCAAATAAAAAAAATACATTTGGTTCTCGAGCGATTATTTTTTTCAGAACAATGAGGGTGTATTTTAATTTTTCTGTTTGTTAACTGGTTGAGTCCTGGAACCCATATTTAGGCTCCATTGTTAAGTTCAAAATTTATAGATTTCATATTTTGTGGCTTTGGTTCATTTTATCTTCGGAGTGAATTTATTTCATCTTTGTGGATTTGCCTTGTTACCATTTAGGGGAGAGAGTGCCTATAGGCATTTTTCCATGAACTATAACAAAGCAAAGACATGTGAACAAATTCTGGCAACCGAGACAAATTTAGTCGTCCACATATTATTTTGAGTTATTTTCTGCAAAAAAAAGCAAACCGGTTGTTTACAAAACATTTACAAAAAACGATTATAATAAACAAACACTGTATTTTAATCATGTTTTGTTGCAAACACGTGCCGATAATATAATACATCAATCAAAAAAGATACATTGTCAAACTCCCGCGATTTCATACTGATTTTGGAAGACACTGAAAGCCAATAAAAATGTTCAACGAATGGGTTTAACTTCAATGAGGGATTGCCTGAGAGCCAAACCAGTTTTAGCCTAAACACAGATTTTTATTCTAGGAGAGTCTTCGTAAACATAGTTGATTTTTTGTTTGTTTTCAGGACGACGTCCATTATAGGAGGTGTTGTTGGAGCTGTAGTGTTCATTGGACTCATTATTGCACTGATAGTTTTTTGCTCTAAAAGTCAAAGAGGAAGACAGTTTCGACAAGCACATTGGGGAGGAGGCCGGGTCATCAGAGGAGGACCTGCAGTTACAGTAATAAGCACAGGTAAGGTATCTTGGAAAGCTACAATACGTATCAGTTTGTTGCAAGTCCAATATTTATTCACAGTTCGCAGAGCTTGGCTTATCGTCTGCTCCAAACCAACCAGCTTTCGCCTCGTCGGGGCTTGGAGAAGGCTAATTGGATTACTTCAAAAGCAAATGTCCGCTGCACAAATAACCCGCATTTGGGTTGGAAGAAACGAAGTACCTGAAAGCAAGGGAGTGGATAGCCTCCTGTTGGTTTATATGTGTGTGAGGGAATGTGTGTGGGTTTAGGAATTAAGAATGTTCCGACAGACGAATAATATTTTTTGATAGTTGTTACATCGGGCAACCAAATGTCTATCGTTTTAGTTACCAAAACGTTATAGTTATCGAAAACTCAGTCTAAACACGTGTGTTTTAGCAAAAATAGCAATAAGTTTCCTTCCATTTCTGAAAACGTTTACCTTCAAAAAGCAAACAAAAATTTAGAACGAGCCGAAAATTTTCTAAGAAACGTTCTGTTGGGGTGGCGTGGCCACTAAACCCACACCCAACCTTTGTATCTGCGCGCCTTTAGGCAAAATACCAGACATCGACCAATGTTTGGCACAAGTAAAGTCGCAAAAGTATCTGTTTGATAACGTTAGTAGCATGTCGTGCACACCTCTTGCCTCACTTGGGGAACCTGGTGGATGACCTCAGAAGTGACGTCATTAGAGTGACACGTGTTTCTGTCGTACCTTCTGTTAACTGGACGCCGCCATCCTGGCTTTTGTGATAGAACGTGGCTGCTGTATGGCCCAAATGCCACTAATGGGGGTGGGGGGGGGGGGGGGGGTATTCGGAGGTTGTGTTCGATTGAACTAGAGCATATCTAATTGCCAGAAACTAGCCGACAATTATTTATTTCCTTTGAATTCCTCCAGTAAGTTCAATATTGGAGTAGGCTTCTAATGTAGTGTGTGTGTGTGTGTGTGTGGGGGGGGGGGGGGGGGGGTATTCGCAGGGTAAGTTATATTGCATAGGAGTATCTTTATTAGCCCGGATTCCCCGAGAATCCCCATTTTTCAGCCTATTACATGCGCTATTCTAGCTACTCTAACCATATCATACTATCTAATCCTAGCTACTCTTGACTCCCTCTGGTTCCGACTTCTGCCCTCGTCCAAGTCTTATTATCACCAGTCTGGTTGCTTGATTTCCCGTAATCGTTACCTATCCATGCAGAAGTATCTCCGTTGTATATCGGCATATTCTCTACATAAGATTCGAGTCGTTCGAGCAAGCAGATCTTTTCGACTACTAGTGGTAGTGGAAGACGAGTATGATAGTGATATGAACTAGGACCAGCAGCGATAGTAGTATAATGATAGGTAGTACCACAAGTTAGTAATGGCGGGACACTGTAGCACAGGCCAGAATAGTGGTAGCCAATAATAATGGTACAAGGCAGTAATGGTACAAGACTGCAAGGGTGGTAGAAGATTCTGGCAATGATGATTATAGTGGAAGCTGATGTTGGGGCAGATGATAGTAACTATGGACAACCCAGCTGTAGAGGCCTTGGAGTTATGAAGATCGTGAGGGTGGTTTAGGGGGCTGGGAACAAACAGGTAGTAGAAACCATAACTATCCTCTAAAAGGTATCCAGTATTCTCTTTGGGGTTCAAGAATCATAAAGGCATCCTTTATACACAAGATGGTCATGATTAGCCACTGTGCAAAAATATGTGACCTTAAACACCAATAAATATATATATATATTTATACACAAGGGAGATAACTTTGTATGGGTATTTACAGATTAAAGGAAATCAAGCAATTTCACTGGTCGCTGGTGATTATAATACGCGGACGAGGTCAGAGGTCGGAACCAGGGGTTGTCAAGAGGAGCTTGGACTGGGTAGACTACTAGGGTTAGAGTAGCTACAGTAGCATCTGTAATTGGCAGAAAAATGGGAATTTCGGGGAATCCCAGTCTGGTAAAGATACTCTGACACAATAGAAAATGCGAACTGAACACACCGCCACTATATTGGAAGCCTTTCGGGGCCTGTAGCATTACGTTCTAGTCTAATAATGAGGATTCTTGGGGAATTCAAAGGAAATTCACAATTGCCTGCTTGTTTGTAGCAATTAGATATATCGAATACACCTTCTGAACACAACCCCTTATCAGTGGCATTTGAATCACATAGCAACCACGTGCCAGCATAGAAACCAAGATGGCAGCATCCAGTTAACAAATGGACGACGAAAGCACGTATCATCCTAACAACACACACTGCGCATGCACACTTCCACCACCTATCACTATAATAATGACTTCACAACATGACCGCTCACGCGGGCTACCATAATAACCCAACACGACGTAACTGGGTCACTTGACGTGACGTCACTTCCGAGGCCCCCACCGAGGTCTCCCCAAATGAGTCAAGAGGTGACCACTGCATACTACTATAATGTTCAATATTGCTGCAGACCAATAAACCGATGTAATAAAATACAAAAAAAAAAAATGAGAAAAGCACTGTTTTAGGAATTTATCTTTTCTTAACCCTTTTCAACAGAAATGCCATTTTCCGGTCCAGGAGCATGATGCGATATAATTCCATTAAGTAGGATCCCTGCAAAGTGAATGCGCAGTGTAGAGCAATCAATATTTTCAACGTGCGGCCCGAAGGCTGCACGTCGAAAATATTAATAGACTACCCACAAATAATGGACTCTTTCAACTGCCGCCAGTGAACTGACATGGAAGATACCACCAGGGTCGAAATGGTTGAAGCAGGGTGCACGTAACACCTGTATCTTGAAAGCTTGTTAATTTATAGTTCCTTATTAACACTGGTAATAACATTTGACCCCAAAACTCAATGTGGATGACATTTCTGTGAATAACATTGGGACAGAGGGCGACTCATGAGAGGAGGGTCCACCGTTGTAGTATCAGGAACAGGCGATGACAAGCTCTCAAGCCACCAGTCTAATCCTGTAAGGAATTCGACATCGACAACACACATCAGTGACCATCCTCCTCCCCTGTGTGACGCCTACTTTTGTAGTTATTACCACTTTTGTGGTAGCTCACCACTTTTGTAGTAGAAAACGCCCACTTTTGTCGTAACAATGGATCACCAACCTCACTTTGGAAAACCAATGCAACGTTTCTTACCATGAACAGGTGAAGCAGCGAGTTCGACGTTTCGGTGTGGTACGTTTGCTGATCGATTAGTTGTTTTAAATTGAACTGGCTGAGGAGTTCTTGAATACGTCCATTTTGTATAGTTATTTGGTTTTCGTTGAAATCACCTGTAAGAATTATGGAGTAGGGATTCGTGTCAAGGGCTTTTTCTATTGACATTTCAAGAAGATTCCAGATGTTTGTATGCGGCGGTCTATAAATGGTCCCTGATGGTAAATCGCCTTGTTTGGTATGTATTTTGGACCCAAACGCACTCGAGGTCAATGATCTCCAGATCCGTGCGACGCTTATATGGGATATAATTTCGTACATAAGTCATAAGTCACTACTCCACCCCTCTTGACTCGCGGCCGTTCCTAAGCGGTAGATGAAAGAGGTGTAATTGTATCTCGTTATCACTTACGGAGTCGTCGAGCCATGATTCTGTAAAAGTACAAATGTTGTAGTGAACCGCTTCACAACACAGAATGTCTAGTTTGGGCTGGAGACTTTGGATATTGAGATGGAGGATGGAGAAGTCTCGCGTTACAATGCTAGAGTTAGTCCCATGGGAGTCACCCGTGTCTGTGTCAAAGGAAGTATGGTTTGAAGGGCTAGGGCTTTTTTCGATGTCTCCCGCCAGATGGAAGAGTAGGCTTTGCCAGTATGGTGAATTGGGATATGCACCAGTTTGGTTTACATTGAGTCTGACCTTGTCTGGGTTTTGGTTTGGATTGTATTCCGATTTGCTGTAGCGTGTTTTAATAGTGCATGTTTGTCTGGATAGGTTGGGTAGTCCCAATAGTACTTCGAAGGCGCATGGTTGCTCTGGAGTAAGCATTGAGCGTAGAACCATACTTGTATTGCTACCATGACTGTTACACCCCCGACTCCAAGCTTGGAGACCAACGTGACAAACAATACTTCAGGATGTCCTATTTGCCGCTTGGGATGCATACCGCAGCGCGCGATATGCGCAAACAGACCCACTCTGATTCTGTAAGACTTGACAGTAGCCATAACAATCCAGAGCTATTTTCAGTAAAAAGTTCAGGAGTGGGATCTGTTCTTGGACTACAATCAGGACGCGCATTCCTATCCACACATGGTACCACGCTATTTGGATTAGGCCTGTAAGAGTATAGAAAGAAGAAAAGTCGGGACTCACAAGAGAGAGTGATAGAAAGATAAAAGTTGGTAAACAAACAAACGAGTTAAACATATTTACATGAATAATAAGTAATGCAGCATGATAATCTTGCTATGTCGCCGTCTTAAAGAGAATTATGATCAGGGCAGGATAGTTGCATCTAGTGATATGGTCATGAATACCAAGTCTGTAAGCGCTGTGGACCTATGGTAGCCTAACAATCTGGAGGCTCTCTCAGTTCATTTTTAGCTCACCTACATCTGTAAGATGTGGTGAGCTATTGTGATAACCTCGGGCGTCAGCGTCGGCGTCGGCGTCCGGCGTGTCCAATATTGTAAGATTTAATGTTAAGGTGAATTTCTCAAACATCAGTGGGCTCAGGCCTTTGATATTGCATATGTAGGTTGTAGGGGACTATCAGAACAGTATTTAACCCTGAAACTACGACTTTTTTCCAAATTTCAGCTAAAATTTTCTGCCAAAAGTTGTAAGAATTTGCGTTTAGGTGTTGTAAGAATTTGTGTTAAAGTCAGCTTTTGTGCAGATTGTGCTGGTTTAACTTCTCATTACTGTTGATTTTCATATTTCAATAACAACTGTAAGTATTAACCCTACTGTATGCAGAAATTTAACGAAAATTTTCTTTTTTTTCACTCAAAATTTTCATGTTTTTCTCGGACTTAATAAATTTTAAGTTGTAAAACTTTGTAAACTTTGTGTTTAGGTGAGTTGTGTTTCTATGTGTCTTTCCAGGCGATTAATATTCTACACTTGGGTTACTGAACTCCATTGCAGTAATATTTAACCCTCATTACATGCATATTTGAGGAATTTGAGGCTGATTTTCTGCCAAAACTTGTTGTAAGAATTAGCGTTTAGGTGTTGTAAGAATTTGCGTTAAAGTCAGCTTTTGTGCAGATTGTGGTGCTTTAACTTCTCATTACTGTTGATTTTCATATTTCAATAACAACTGTAGGTATTAACCCGACTGTATGCAGAAATTTAACGGAAATTTTCTTTTTTTTCAGTCAAAATTTTCATGTTTTTCTCGGACTTAGTAAATTTTAAGTTCTAAAAGTTTGTGTTAAGGTGAGGTGTTAAGCTGAGTTCTCAAAGATCAGTGGGCTCAGGCCTTTCATATTGCATATGTAGATTGTAGGGGACTATCAGAACAGTATTTAACCCTGGAAATGACTTTTTTCCAAATTTCACCTAAAATTTTCTGCCAAAATTTGTTGTAAGAATTTGCGTTTAGGTGTTGTAAGAATTTGCGTTAAAGTCAGCTTTTGTGCAGATTGTGCTGCTTTAACTTCTCATTACTGTTGATTTTCATATTTCAATAACAACTGTAGGTATTAACCCTACTGTATGCAGAAATTTAACGGAAATTTTCTTTTTTTTTCACTCAAAATTTTCATGTTTTTCTCGGACTTAGTAAATTTTAAGTTGTAAAACTTTGTAAACTTTGTGTTTAGGTGAGTTGTGTTTCTATGTGTCTTTCCAGGCGATTAATATTCTACGCTTGGGTTACTGAACTCCATTGCAGTAATATTTAACCTCATTACATGCATATTTGAGGAATTTGAGGCTGATTCTCTGCCAAAACTTGTTGTAAGAATTAGCGTTTAGGTGTTGTAAGAATTTGCGTTAAAGTCAGCTTTTGTGCAGATTGTGGTGCCTTCACCTCTCATTACTGTTTATTTTCTCATTTCAATAACAACTGTAGGTATTAACCCTACTGTATGCAGAAATTTAACTGATTTCTTTTATTATTTTCAGTCACAATGTTCACGTTTTTGTCTGACTTACTCAATTTTAAGTTCTAAAAGTTTGTGTTAAGGTGAGGTGTTAAGGTGAGTTCTGTTTCTATGTGTCTTTCCAGGCAATTGATATTGTACGCATGGGTTACTGAACAACATTGCGGTAACGTTGCGCCCTTATTACATGCATATTTGAGGAATTTAATGGGGTTTTTGGGACTTATATTGACTTTCTTTAAAAAAAAAATTTTTTTAACTTTCTTTTTTTATTTAATACTTTCTCATACTTGTTACTAGTAACATTAAGGCTTATTTTAGTTGTTGATGTGATGTATTTTTGTTGGGACTTATAGTCACTTTCTTGAATGAATGTTTTTCTGCAACTCCTCTTTAACCAATGAATGTACTTCAATTACAATTTCAGTGATTTATGAAAGCCTTTCCTAATTCTTATTTATGATTTAATACCTGGCCTCACGATTCATATTCTTAATCATAAACATTTCTAAAAGAAAAAAATGCTTTTATATCCAATGATTCTATGTTGAATTGATATATAATAAATGCAGAAATATAGACTTTCCAAAGCCATCACATAAACCACATTAATCATTTGATGCCAGGTTAGTGATTTATATTAACTGAATATTAGGCATGTTACATTGGAACGACATTATCAAGCGCGAATGTAGGTGAGCGTTGGGATGTAACATCCCTCTTGTTATTGGGTGCTACGGCATTTAGGTGGCCAGGTTATAACCGGGAAGCGCAATTATCGTTCAGCCAGGTCGAGGAATCAGTAGATACGTAATACAGCTCAGCTTAACAGGTTACGTTTGTTAAGGTTAACTCTTAGAAATTGGTAAGAACTGGTATCACGGGGGCATACGCTGTCATTGGATAAACATTAGCCCCACCACTTGCTATCGTGATGGAGATAGGGGTGCTCTCGCCTGTAGTCAAAGACCACCAGTGAGATCCCTCGTATCCACATCGCTGTCATTGTAGTAATTAGGTAAACATTAATCTCATCACCCGCGGTCAGGATGGAGATACGGGGGCTCCCAGACATGGTCAAGGGCCACCAGTGAGAGCCCCCACATCCACATCGCTGTCGTTGGATGAATATTAATCTCATCACCCACATTAATTTCATCACCCATGGTCAGGATCGAGATACGGGGACTCTCACACGCGGCCAAAGACCACGAGTGAGAGCCTAAGCGTCCACATCACCACTACGAGGGATGCAACTACGACGCTCACTCCAAGACACACATTTACATTTTAAGTTTGAAAATGTGTTATAACACATAAATGTCATCTTATCGGTTCTACTTGTATTTGCATTCCCTATTTGTGAGGTGAAGGGGGGGGGGGGGGGCATTGTCAACACGTAACCAGGGAGCTCGGCCCTCGGAAATAGCGAGTCGGAGATATTAGAGTTCACACAGATTCCCAAGAACGACGCCCCCAGTCCCTCTTTATCACGGAGAAAGCAACTTCGATGCTATCCACAAAGGGTATGTTACAAGTTCCATTATTTACAATATTGGCATCTCGGTTGACACATGGGACCAAGGAAAAAACACACGGATAATTTGAACAAAATTCGACCGAAAGATAGTCAAAGAGGGGTTCAAGAGTAAAAAGGCAGACATGATATCAGGTATTACTTTCACAACAAACTTGCATGAACAAATGTGGTTATCACTTATTTCTGATGGTGATAAGTATAATCCAAAATAGAGGTAGTCGCTGCTAAGTTAGTTTTTAGGGCTACATAAGTCGGTACTTAAGTTCAAACGTATGGAAGTATGGGGAAAGTAAGCTAGGGTGGGTGATCAATAGTTGCTAAATACTACTGACTTTGTCAGACCAATACCAGCAAAATATGAGACACCAGTGCTTAAGAAATCGCTTTCTAGAGCAGTTTCTTGGGCAATTTTCTGGCTTTAACTTGAAAATATTGGACATATCAATAACGTATGACACCATGATATGATTCGGGTTATAACAGTGTTCTAATAAAACAGGCAATCGTGCTGTCGTTTTGACAGCAGGTGTGACATACCGCGTGCTATTTAACATGTCAGATGGTTACTGAGTGTAACTGAGACAGTCTGCGTAGTATGCAGGTGAGGGGGGGGGGGGGGTAGCATGAGTACGCTAGTATAAAAAAGCAGAGTGTAATAAGATAGGTATTGACACATTACTCGGTAATGTTTTGGCTGGATGAAATTAGGGGATAACTATGTTGTATTTGATTGTTTGGGGTCGTAAACGATGGTTTTACTGTCGCAAATTGAGTTTTGACGGCGACGCGTTAGCCGACATTTTAGACACATTCGTGGCTCTCACTACCTTACCATCTTTAAACTTTATAAAAATAACACTGTCAAAGGTCCAAGTGTCAAGGATCTTGCCATCTTTACGCAGAGTACGAGCTCTTTTTGCAATTTCGGCTCGATTCTTAGTGAGGTCCTCATTTATGAACAACGGTTGTTGAGATCTCACACCTTTCAAATTTGAACGTGCTCTAAAAAGTCTGTCGCGAACCCTATACCTAATGAGCCCAAATATTATCGGTCGAGGCAAAATATTGTGGCCACAAGTCTCGGAAATTCAAAGTGAATAACATTACGTGCATCAAGTATCGCAGATGCTCTCACATCCCTCCTAGGGGAGGTATAAATCGGCTCAATCTCATTCCTGTGGATATAACTCAATCAGACTGCACGTTGCCTCAAATCTGCACGAAATTGGCTCTTTACAACGTAAAGTCTCTCAACGAAAAGACCACTGATGTCTGTCATTTTGGAGAGGATAAATCTCAGACTTACTTGCAATAACGGAAACCTTGTTAGTTTAAACAGTATTTATTCAATAATTGACATGTGTATACATATCACAATAACAGAAGGGTAACACAAAATTCTGAACAGCACTAGATACAATAGTATACACAAAACAATGAAAGCAGATTAGTACGTAGAGGAGGGATTCGACAGAAAGCTGAAGCCCATGTAAGTCGTCTCCCTGACAAATTATGACTTACTCCTGTAGGTGGTAGAGATCAGCAGAAGAGCCCACGCGCCGTCGCAAGGCAGCCGAGACCCTCCCTCCATTATAAATTAAGTTACAAATTAATTGCTTCGATCGGAGGTCAAGTGAATGATAGGTTAAGCGTCACATCGGAGCAGATGCGAGGCAGAGGGAAGCACCTCGACCGCCAGGCAACGACTTGTGGGAGTGTTTAAACTTCAACGTAAAAAGAAAGGAAAAACGAAGAGAGAAGAAAGAAGCACTAATAAATAGAAAAGATAAAAGGAAAAAAGAAAAGAAACTAATATGTTGAAAACAGCTTGAATACTTGATACATAGAGATTATCACCATTATGCGGATGCAAAATAGCACGTATCGAAGTCAGAATCTGGCCTCCAAGGACAGCTCACGACGAGTCTAAAACAAGCCACGATCTATCTCCAGAAACCGGAGCAAGACTCCGACACACACCCTTCACATACACACAGAGGGTAATAATGTGTTTACCCTACAATATCTTGGGAATAAATCAGAGTTAATACAGACGAGATACATGTTGAATATATGTTAAATAGATCTAACACTCAAGAGAATCGTAGGTAGGCAACTTACTTAGCCTACTTTTGGTTCATTTAATAGCGAATTAGGCGTAAATAGGCGTAAATAAACCTCGAGGTGTTAAAAGATTGAAGGCGTGAGGGGGTATTCCACAACAGGCATTCGTCGAATGGGTCCTATTATGCCAGCTAAACAATACCTGTTTGATGCAGTGAACAATCACTATTTCAGTGTTGACTTTTCCACGTAGAGTGGGGATGGGGGCGTAGTATTGAGTTTCAACTTTCTGAAATCGCTTGCTTGATAAAATAAAGTCATGGACAACTTCGGAAATAAGGCGGTTGTCATCGTTATTCAAGAATTCAGAGCCAAATAGAAGTGTGGATGTATCAGCTACATATGCGAGTAAATTAATCGTATAATTATGAGCGTTTGAGAACAAAGCACAATGAAAGAAAAAGTGATCAGTAGTTTCAAGTTCATCACACCGACAGGAGGGACTAGTGGATAAGTGATTGTCGAAAAGGTGGGGATTAAGACTTCTACAATGCAACCGCAGTCTACAATGATATATTTGAGCCCTACGAGATTTCGCGTTATTATGGAACCTTGGTGGTCTTTGGTTACCATTATTGAGAAACGTATTAAAGTTAATCATTGATGAGTTCTCGCGGACAGGTAACGGCAACTTATTCCACTGGTCAGTAACACTGGGGATAAAAGAAGACTGATACAATTACGTTCGGCAAAAAGGAACTCGGTGGTTTTGACTAGATCGGAGACTATTCGACCAGGAGATAAGTGGGGGAACTTTGTCGGAAATATATGGAGGTGACATGTGATGATACATTTTGAAGAACTGAATTAGTTTATGTTTTTGGTGTCTTTCTTGCAGGGATTCCCACCGTGTATCAGAATATAACAAAGACTTACTGGCACTAACTGTTGTTCCGGTGATAATTCTTGCCGCTGCTATTTGTATTTTTTCGAGTTCCACGACGTTGGTCACAGAACAATTATCCCAGACAGTGTCCGCGTATTCAAGAAGTGGTCTAATAAAGGCAAAATATATTTTTTCCAGGACACTATGATCAAGGTTAAATTTATGCCTCCTCTGCAAGTCTAAGCGAGACCAGGCTTTGGAGCATATGTGGTCAATGTGGTTGTTCCATGTGCATGTACAATTTAGTATGAATCCTAAGTGTTTATGGTCACGAACTTCCAATATCTGTGAGTAGGTGATATTTGCGGATTCCAGGACACGTTGTACATGTACCGTACACGTACACGTACATGGTGCGTTTACTCTCAAAGGATTCAGTGTTAAATCGCGTTCACATTCACAAAAAAATGTCGTTTTTTCATGGTGTCCCAGAATCCGCAATTATTTTGAGGCTCACAGATCGCACTTTTCACATTCAAATACCCGTTGGCGAACGCGTAGATTCAACACGTCACTCAAAAAAGTGAAAAATGTACGAAATTGTACATGTACATTTTCTTAAAAAAAATTTTCGACGTTCCCATCATGGATTAGACCATCGATCTATCGTTGGCGAACGCGAGCAAAAAACGTTTTGCAGATTCCAGGACAGCATCAAAAAGGTGGTTTGCTGATTCTGAGACAGGAAAAAAATCCCACTATGGGCACTCCCATTTCTGACGTAAGTGGGGGAATACACATAGTGGTTTTTTCCAAACTTAACAGAAAAAACTAAGTTTTTTTTGGAAAATCCCACTATGGGCACTCCCATTTCTGACATAAGTGGGGGAATACCCATAGTGGATTTTTCCAAACTCAACAGAAAAAACTAAGTTTTTTTGGAAAATCCCTACTGTATAAACTTACTGAGAACGCCATTTGTCACGCTCGAAATGTATTACAGGTTTTCATTCAAATGAGTCAATTGTCAGTTAAATAGTTTAACTGAAAAAACTATTCTATAGATGAAAGCGGAAACAGTTCAAAAGATTAATTGATATGATTTAAACGCGTTTTTGAAAGCGTTACATTACTGATATGTTTACTTGTGATTTTGATTATTCGAGTTTTCCTTATTGTGAGAATAAGCGCGGTTGCGATTTAACACGTTCGAGAGCAAAACTCATTTAGAGAGGTTTATTTTGTAAATGTTTTTTTTTCTCCACTGGTTTTAGTTATTATATTAAAGACAGAAGATTTTTATTTACTTAAAACATAAAACATAAAAATAATTATACATTTAATTTTGAAAATAATAAATAACTCACATTAGCATACTTAAAGGAAATATTAATAATTTAAAAAACGAAAAAAATGTTTTTACAGATGGATGCTAAACGTAGAGATCAACTTTTAAGCGAATATGAACGTGTCAAGAAGAGCATTCAATTGGCTGACAGAAGCAGACGGCTTGGAGAAGTGGAATTGATGCGCGAAGCCCAAAAAATATTAAAACCCATGACGGATGTTCAGGAACGAAGCAGGAAGGAGATAGTTGAAGAAGTGAGACCCATAAAAGAGAGTTCTTTGAGAATGGGTTCGTTGCCCGGTAGTTTTACAAAACAGTATTCCTTTCAATCTACACCGGATTATGTTCCCATGAGAATCGAAACCGATGTGAGCGAGAGCGACAATACAGCTTCGACTATCACCACTGATAGCATCGCATCGTCCGAGGATGGTGGTAAGAGAGATTTGTTGTATGGAATTTATAAGGATTCGGATGGTAGAACTTTTGTGGGCGACACAGAAGTGGAAATGGATGATGAAGATTTAATCGTCGGTTCGAATAAGTATAAAATAACTGATGGACTGTGCAAATTGCTCCTTTTCGACAAGCCTGAAGATTACACGGAACAGGATTTCGACAATTATGGTGACATTCTGGTTCAGACCCACGCCATGAAGAGAAATAACGATGCCAGAGAGACGAGACCCAAAGCCAACAGAGGTTACAAGTGGACGAAAGTGGTGAAAGCCATATGGGATATGAATAAGAAGTTCGTCGAATCGGTGACTGGTAAAGGGGTGAAAACCACTTTTCTTCCGAGCGATTCTGATGTTCTGTCTCAGAGATTGAGTTTGTTGATGGCAAGTAGACGTGCTGGTAACACAGGATTAGATAATGAAATAGTTACTATATGTGACGAATCGTTAAGACAGAAGGTTTTGAATAAAAACCATTATAAAAGGCTGACGAATGAATTGAAGGATTGATGTATATAATAAGTAGAGAGAAACAAACAAACAAACAAAATATAAAATAAAAATAGTAAATTCTACACTAGAATAATAAAAGTATTTAAACAACAAACGATTTACCAGTGAAAACAAAATATATATTATAAAATAAAAATATGTTGGTGATAAAGAACAGGGGATACGTTAGAACTTACGTTCAAGGCAGTTCTGGCATCGTCGATTCTATAATGCGAGCGTTCACGAGTGATGCAGGTAGAAAACTCGCATCAACTGCGTTTGAGGTTGGTAAGAAGACGGCTTTGGATGCTGATAAGAAAGCCGCTTCCAAAGCCAGTGGTAGGATAGCTTCTGTGGCTGGCAAGAGGGCAACCGACGCATTGACCGACAAGTTGATCAGTCCACCGGCGAAGCGAGCTACGTTAGAGCGAATGCCGAAAAGTTGGAAAGATTTTAAGGATGCTGTGGTACCCATACAAGATTTAGCCAAAATGACGAGTGGATCTGGATTGAAGAGAACTCGTAACAGTGTAATATAAATAAATAATAATATTAAAACTGAGTTTGATAAAAACATAAAATTGTGTTTGAAAAAAAATCTAAAATAACAAAAAAAAATAAGCAAAAATGAACATTAAAGATATGTCTTGGAACGACGCCGCGACTAAGAGGTCGAATAATGAGTTCTTTCCCAAAAGCATAAGAGGCTTGATAGTGGGAAAATCGAATTGTGGAAAGACCAATCTGTTGATGAATCTGTTGTCCCGACCCGACTGGTTGGATTACGACAGATTGTTTGTGTTTGCAAGAGCTTGTTTCAACCCGAATAGAGATTGCTTTGAGAATGCATGGATCGTAGATTGCCTAAGGACGTCATAGCCAGAATCTTTGACAGTAGGGAGGAATTCGACAAAAGTGAAGCTTCTCTTTCGACCATTTTGGACGGTGCGGCGATGGAATTGATGAAGAGAAATGCATCTTCGAATGTCGAGTGTCGATTTTATGAGAACGCTAGCGACGTTCTGGATCCTAGAGAATTGAAATCGGAAGATAAGAATCTCATGATTTTCGATGATCTGCTTTTGGAGAGACAGAACCAATGCGAATCGTATTACATTAGGGGTCGTCACAGCAACGTGGACTGTTTCTACCTGTCGCAGAATTATTTTCGATTGCCCAGACAGATGATAAGGGAGAATGCTAATTTTCTATTGTCTCTTTCGCCAAGATCTCAAGAATCTCAATCACATCTACAGCGATCACGTCGCAAATGACATGAGCGCGGCAGAATTCAGGAGATTCTGTAAGAGGGTTTGGGATGGAGGACTTTACAATTTCATTGTGATCGATTTGACTAGTGAATTTAAAGGCGGAAAATATCGGTGTGGATTTGACAAGTTTTATGTTTCTGATGATAATAAGATAGAGCATGAAAATAAAAAAATTAGAAAATAATAAATCTTCAAATAATTAGTTTTGAAAAAAAATAAAAAAATAAAATTAAATATAATCTTCGAACAAGGAGAATTGTTAGAACGGATAGCCGAGAATACGGCTGAAAAACAATCCTTTCAAATCGTGGTGAGTGGCGATTCAACTCGATTCGCTACGAAATTCGAACCTTCCATCAAATTGAATAGAGAGAAAAGATACGAGATGGCGTTGGTGAATCTGGAGACTTATTATTCCTTTCCCAACATCACCGAAAAGAATAACTCGTTTAAGTATTCTGACGGAGTGGATTGGTTGGAGATTCGAATTCCCAAAGGAAGTTACAAGATAGACGATTTGAACAATTACATTCAAATGTGAATGAAGACGGATGGAAAGGGAAGCAACAAGACCAGACTCGCTCCCAACCCTAATACCTTACAGACGATGTTGGATTTGGAAGATAATTTTCGAGTGGATTTCAATACGGACGATTCTATAGGCAAGATGCTGGGATTCGATCGAAAGATGTATCGAGGCCACGCGGCATCTGAAAATACAGTTGACATTCTCGCAGTCAATAGCATTCTGGTAAACGTGGATGTGATTGCTGGAAGCTACGTGAATGGTAGCGCTCAACCGACGATCTATTCCTTCTTTCCAAACGTGTCGCCGGGTTATAAGATCATGGAACAACCTCGAAATTTAGTTTATCTACCAATGATTTTAGACACATTGTATAGTCTCAAAACAACATTGACGGATCAAAATGGTGAACTGTTAGATCTTCGCAGAGAGAGAGTGACGGTTCAATTTCACATAAGAGAAATATAAAAGCAAAACAAAAAAAAAATATTGTGTGTATATATATAAATAAGAAAATAAAATAACGCAATATTAATTTTACAAAAATTATTTAATATATATAATTATCATTAAAACAAAAAAAAACAATTGAAGAAACTATATTTTAAAAAAAGAATTATGACACAATACGTGGTTAAAAACGTGAAAATATCTGCAGGACAGAGGAAGAAACTTAAGAAAGCGTTAACAACTCGAGGCGTGGCGGTGAGATTCAAATTCACTCACGAAGATCTGACGAGTGGCGGTCAGGATTCGATCGCCTGGACCAGAAGTCAAATCAAAAGGATGGAGAAAGTGATTCATGATGGAAGAGGGTTGACGGTGAGATTGAGTCCCGCTCAATTGAGATACAATTTGAGAATGAAAGGCGGTTTCCTATTGCTGCAAAAGCATTACCCTTTGCCGCAAAAGCATTACCCTTTCTCGGAAAGACTCTCGGCGTGGGAGCTCTCTCGGGACTCGCGAGTTCGGCAGTTGAGAAATTAATGGGTGGCAGAGGACTGTTTTTGAAGAAGGGAGGAGCCGTGTGTTGCATCCACGTAGACGACAGTGGTAAAGGATTGTATCTAGAACCCGTTAGAGGTGACAACTCTTTGAGTGGAAATGGTCTCTATCTAAAGAGTGGTCGGAATGTTGAGCGACTCGGCAAGGATTTGTTGTTTGGTGAGAATTCGCCATTTAAGAATATACCGATTTTGAGTATGTTATTATAATGTAAAAATTATATAATTATATAAAATATAAATCATAAAAAGTATAAAATAATATATAAAAATGGCTAAAAAGGTGGAAAAACAATTAGACGATAATGATGAATATCGCGAGATAGAGTGCGAAAAAGATGTGGAAAAACGATTAGACGCTAATGATGGATATTTTAGGAAAGAACTGATAAAAGAGTTAAATAAAGATCGGGATAGATGGTTGAAATTTAAAAGAATGAGACGTTTTCTACCGTCACCACTACCTTCTGAAGAGAATGGTAATGATGCGAGTGTTACCGAGAGATGCACAACATTCGTTCATAATTATGATTCGGATAAACAAATGTGTTCTTATAAAAAAATGTAACATATCACAAAAAAAAGAAAAGAAGAATCGACGCTGAAATTTGAGAAAAAAGGAAATGTTATTATAATATATGGGCAATAGTGAAGAAGGAAAACAAAAAAAAAAAACCCAGAAAAGTAATGAGATCTAGAGATGATCAACCTCTCTAGATCTCATTACTTTTTTTTTCCTTCTTCTTCGCTAAAAAATCAATCTCTCTATTGTTTATATTTCCAAGTCCGTTATTAGCACGTTGACACTCGTGTATTCTCCTTTTTCGAAAATGTGTTGAATGTTTATCTTTACTTTTTAAAGTTTTTTTTATATCGGTGGACGCACTCTCACTACCCAATTTGTCCATGAGTTCGAGTGAGATTTTTGGATATATGTAACTTCCATAGGACAACGACAAATCGTCCTTGTCGAATTCTCTATCTTTGGCGATGACGATTTTCTGTAGATCGCTTTGGTAGTTGTAAAACAAATCGAGCATGGCTTCGTCCAATTTCAAAGGCATGTTATATTTGTCGTATTTGTGCTCTAAGCCCTTCGTCTCGACCTCGTTCAATCCGATGGAATCGTGTCATTGTAATCTATAGATTTTAAAAACGAATTTCTTACATATTTCGACGACTCGTTTCAATTTCAATTCGCATCTTTTAGGTGTTATTGTCATGATCAATTATTTGGTTTTTTGTTTTATGAATTCTTGCAAATAATATATATTTTAAATTTTGTATTTAATAATTTGTTAAAAAAGTTTGTTGTTTTTTTTACTCTTTATATATATATAAAAAAGTTTTTTTTTAATTTTAATTTTCTTTAATGTGAAATTTTTTTTTTGTAAAAGTGTTTTTTCTCTTTATATGTAAATAAAAAGTTAAATTTTAACATCCTTTTTTCTCGTATTAATTCAATTTTTTTCATGTTAAGGAACATAAAAAAATTTATTAATTTCATTAAAGGAAAAAAATTTTTTGAAGGAATTAAAACATATATGTAAAAACAATTTTAAAACTTTTTAACAAAGTATTAAATACAAAATTCAAAAAAAAAAAATATTCTTACAAATGGAGGAAACAAATAAAAAATGGAAAATTTAAATGAGAAAACCGTACCTCAGTTAAACGAGATTTGTAAACTATTAAAAATTCCACATTTCAGAAATCATAGAACTAAATAAAAAAAAATTGAAGTCAAACAGGAATGTCGTTTGCGAAACGATGGAAAGAAAAAATCAAAAGATCGGAAGTGGATAAACTTAAACAGTCAAAAAATGCATCGGTTGTGAAAAATAAGAAGATGACTAAACGAAAAGCCGTTGAAGAACTTCAAGTTTCAAAAGAAAAGAAAAAAAAAACGAAAACGAAAACGAGTGATGCTCTTCAGAATCTAGACAAACGAGATATATCGAGCGAAATTCGACGAGCAATCAACGAAGGGAAAGGAGAAGAATATGTAGCACGACTCATGACAGAACTATTCCAATCGAAGCCTGTAGAATGGGAGAGTGCGATCAAAGGCGTTTTTAAAACTTTCGACGTGGTTTCCTCGTTCAAGAAAATCGATCCGAAATTGTTCATGGAACAGGTGAAGAAAAAAGTATTGGATTTGTTTCGTGAACACATGAACGTGGGACAAAAAATTAAGATGATACTCCATTGCATGATGAATAAAATTGACGTGAAGTCTGGTGAGAGCATCGTGACAAATGCATTTTTCAGATCTAACGTCAAACCCGTATTTCGAGGTTCAGATTTATCGGACGTTTTCGAAAAGATGAAAGACAAGATGTTGACATCTCTCGTGAATTATCAACATGAAGGTAGTAATTGGACGTTCGATGAGGTGTTGAAACTCGAAATTCATATAACTAAAAACGATTCGTTGAAAGGGTCTTCCTACGTGGAATTACCGTATTTCTTAGCAAAAAAAAAAGCTGTGATCAACGTGAGAAATAAAGATGATCAGTGTTTTAAATGGGCAGTCACCTCTGCTTTATACCCTGTCAAAATCCATCCTGAGACAGTTTTCCATTACGAGGAGACTTCTAAAAATCTTGATTGGACCGGAGTGACTTTTCCAACGCAGTTAAAACACATTGAACGTTTCGAGGCTCAAAATCCCACCGTAGCGGTGAACGTCTTGGGATACGACGATGAAAAATGAATGATCTATCCTCTCAGACAGACTTTGTATCTCGAAAGAGAAAAGATGATTATTTTATTATTGATTTCGAATGGTGACAATCGTCATTATTGTTGGGTTAAAAATCCGAGCCGATTACTGTCGAGACAAAATAATAAACATAAAGGAAAGAAATGTTTATGTTGCAACTGCATGAACGCATTTCACAGCGAAAAATCGTTAGCAAAACATCAGGAATATTGCAATGAAAATCAAGGTGTCATCGAAATGCCCAAACCCAACACCATCGTGAAGTTTGAAAATCGCAATAGAAGGTTAAAAGTACCATTCGTCGTGAATGCTTCACCGTGAAAATGAGTTCCTGCCAACACAATGCTCTTCGAAGTTACGTTGAAAGATATCAAAAACACATGCCTTCGGGTTATTGCATTTAAATGAAATGCGCTTTTGACTCGCAACATGACATGGGTCCCTTCACCTACATGAAACAGTGTGAAGACGACGACGTGGCTCAAAGGTTCGTGGAAGAGTTAGAATTGAAAATTCAAATGTTATACGATAAATTCAAAACACCGACGAAAAATGATCATCATGCGAGAGCAGCAGGACGAAAATAACAAAGCCACCGAATGTCACATATGCAGACAATCGTTCGACGAGAATTCAGAGGAAAATAAGAAGGTCAGAGACCACGATCATTACACGGGTCTGTATCGCAGTCTGGTTCACAGCAAGTGTAATTTAAAATATCAAGACGCCGTTTTCTATCCGGTGATATTTCACAATCTCTCAGGTTACGACAGTTATCTGTTCGTGAAAAATCTCGGCACCTCCCACGAAGAATTAAATTGCGTCATGAACAGCGAAGAAAGATACATTTCCTTCACGAAATGGCAGCTCATGGAGAAGAAAAGAGTAATCGACGGAGAGACGTTGAAAGAAAAAACGAAATTCATTCGTAGAGGCATATGTTTCATCGACAGTTTTAAATTCATGTCAACCACTCTGGAAAAATTAATTGATAACATGAGCAAGGATAAATTTAAAATCACGAGCGAACATTTTGGAGAACGAGTAGATGTTATGTTGAGGAAAGGAGTCTATCCTTACGATTACATGAATGATCTAAAGAGATTCGATGACACTACACTACCTTCAAAAGAAGATTTTTATTCAAAATTATACGAATCCAACATTTCCGACAAGAATTACGAACACGCTAAAAACGTGTTGAAATCATTCAATATGAAAACCATGAGAGATTATCAGGATCTCTATCTGAAGACTGACGTTCTGATCTTGGCAGACGTGTTCGAAAATTTTCGAGATGTCTGTCGTCGAAATTACGATCTGGATCTGGCTTGGTATTTCACCGCACCCGGTCTGGCGTGGGATGCTCTGTTGAAGACCACCGAAGTCCAATTGGAATTATTATCCAATGTGGAAATGTTGCTCATGTTCGAAAGAACTACGAGAGGTGGCGTCGAAATTACGATCTGGATCTGGCTTGGTATTTCACCGCACCCGGTCTGGCGTGGGATGCTCTGTTGAAGACCACCGAAGTCCAATTGGAATTATTATCCAATGTGGAAATGTTGCTCATGTTCGAAAGAACTACGAGAGGTGGCGTCTCGATGATCTCCCACAAATATTCTGAAGCTAACAATCCCTACATGATACAAGGTTTCGATTCGAAACGGTCGAATAAATACATACAGTATTGGGATGCTAATAATCGGTATGGTTGGGCTATGAGTCATCCTTTACCGATTGGAAATTTCGAATGGGTAATGGAACCGGAAGAGATGCAAAAATGGAGAGACTGTCCTTGCATTTTAGAAGTCGATTTGAACTATCTGGAACAATTACACGATCTACACAACGATTATCCACTGACTCCCGAACGAATGGAACCGAATGAAGGAGATGAGGAAAAACTCATTCCCAATTTATTTAACAAATGTAACTACGTCGTCTACAGTGAGAATTTGAAACAATACATCGATTACGGGATGAAATTAGTCAACATATATCGCATCATTCAATTCAACGAAGAGCCTTGGATGAAAAAATACATCGATCTCAACACGAATCTCAGAATTCGAACCGAGAACGATTTCGAAAAAGATTTCTTCAAACTCATGAACAACTGCGTGTACGGTAAATCGATGGAAAACATCAGGAAGAGAACTGATGTTTAACTCGTCACGTCTGAGAAAAAACCTAAAAAATTAGTGGCGAAACCCAATTACAAACACCGAACCATATTCAACGAAAATCTAGTGGCCATTCACATGCAAAAGACGCATCTGAAGTTCGACAAACCATATTATCTCGGACCGATCATCTTAGATATCAGCAAGCGATTGATGTACAAGTTTCACTATGATTATGTCAAACGAAAATTTGGTGATGAAGCCAAACTACTGTTCACCGACACAGACAGTTTAGTTTACGAGATAGAGACGAAAGATGTCTACCAAGATATATCTCCGGACGTGGCTGCGTGGTTCGACACGAGCAATTATCCCGTCGATCACCCGTCCAACATTCAATCGAACGACAACAAGAAGGTGTTAGGTAAATTTAAGGACGAGAGCGGTGGTAAACAAATCCTCGAATTCGTGGGCTTGAGACCTAAACTGTATGCTTATCGTCTAGAAGATGAAGAGATCAAGAAGTGCAAAGGGGTTAAAGCGTGTATGGTGAAAAAAAACATCTCTTTCCAAGAGTATAAAGATTGTCTGTTAGGAAGTGATCCGGTGTATAAGACTATGAAATCGATTCGAAGCGAAAATCACGACTTGTATACCAAAATAGTCAACAAGATTTCGCTGACGGCTGATGACGATAAGAGATTCGTGTTAGACAATAAAATAAGCACTTTAGCAGTCGGACATTGGACTTTGGATCTAATATTAGACAATAGGATTTCAGATATGATTGTGGATGATAAGATTCCAGATATGATTAAGGATGATAGGATTCCAGAAAATCAAGAGGAATTAAACGGATACAAGATTATGGAAGTCGAGGAATTAGACAGATTCAAGATTATGGAAGTCGATAGAGTTAGTTTAAAAAGAAAAAGAAAAAAATAATAAAAAAAAATAATGTCATTTTAGTGAATTATAATAAAATAAATAAATAAAAAAAAAATATACGCATTTATGAATAAGAAAATAGAGATATGCGTAGAAGGTGTCGTCTTACCTAACGAACCCCTATCCAACATCGATCTGTTGAATGTGGCGAAGGATTTGAAAATCAAAGATTTTCTAGGCGTGTTTTCCAGAGATGCCTTGCCGAAGAGAAGACCTCGACAATTGGAATGCAGAATTTTAAGTGTAGATGATTTGTCGGGTGAAGGCACTCACTGGGTGGCGTGGTTCAAGAACGGGAAGTAGAAGAATTATTATTTCGACAGCTACGGAATCTCGTCGCCAAAAGAAATAAAGAACTATTTCAACAAATCGATGGTTCGTTACAACACGGAACGAGTGCAATCACCAGATCAAGTGTTTTGCGGTCACCTGTGTCTTTACGTTTTCAAGAGATGGTCTGAAGGAGATCGGTTTCAAGACATTCTCAATGATTTACATTAGAGAGAGATTTTTTTATAGTATATAAAGGTAAAAAAATTATTAAAAAAATTTTAATCGAATAAAAACGAAAAATAAAATAAGTAAAATAATTCATTTTTAATAAACTGCGTTTGAAATATATTTTTAAAACAAAAATCTCAAAACAACATGCCAATCGATAAATTTGGTAGAAGTGACGACAAAAGTCAACCTAAAAAGAAGAGGAAGACACTCGAAGTCAGCGATGGTTACGACGTTGCCAACTTGGACGAACGTTACGTTCGGAGATATGAACCTCGAGAGGAACCTTTGAACATGAACGATAAGAAGCTCTACAATCTTCCTGAGCCGATAGATCTTGCAGATGCTGTGACTAAAAAATACGTTCACAGGGGGAACGCGGATTTCGAACGAATCATGCTAGATAATTAAGTGGATAAAGCCATGACCGACAATCTCGATCTGAAATCTAAACGTTTGGTAAACGTTGCGAATCCCATAGATTCCACTGATGCCGCGACCAAGAAATACGTGGACGACTCTCACGCGCGATTCAGCAAACATCTGAGAAATAGATACGTTCAGAAAATGATGCACTCAGAATTGAACGCCAATTCTAACAAGATAACGAACATGGCCACTCCCACGAATCCCAAGGACGTGGCGACCGAACACTATGTAGATCTGGAACAGAGAACGTCTGACAAACGAGAAATGAAATCAGATCTGAATGCGGCTTCAAAAAGATATTGAATCTGTCAAAGATCGATGACACAGATGCGGACTCAACCGCAGTCAACATGGGCTACGTAGATTTTGCTGTGATACGATCACAAGAATACGTAGAATCACAAGTGGACGATCTCTATCTGAACAAATAATCTGGTGGAACCATGGAGGGTGGCATCAACATGAACAGTGAGAATTTATTCAAACTCAATCACGATCTCGAATTCGATTCCAGCGCAGTCAGCAGGAAGTACGTGGATGACAACTCGGTCTGGAGAAAGGACGACATCATGGAAGGTAAACTAGATGTGGGTGGACACGCGCTCACAAATCTACCGGATCCCGTAAACATGACGAATGCCTGCACCCTGATTTTGGTGGTGGAGAAAGTCAAATATGCTAGACAATTGATCATCGTGTGGGCCGAGGAGGCTGGCACCTTAGAGGAGGGAAAAGCTGAGTGGTCTTTCGGAAATGGAGGTAGTGGATTGAAACATGGTCAGGTGGGATATCCCATGCCATTGGGAGGTGAAATCATTCGAATGATTCTGGCTTCAACGGATTTGAATAAGAGAGTGGTTGTCAATCTCATGGTGAATGGAGTAGAGAGCGATAAGAGATACAGCATTGAAAAGACTGAGAATCGAATTTTAGCACGTTCGGCACACCTCTCAAAGTGAACGCCGGAGACAGGATTAATTTCGTTACGAAAACCAATAATCCCGAAGCCGCCACTTCTGTGGTGAGTCAACTGATCGAACTAGATCCTTTGAACAAACAGTGAATGTGTGGAAATAATTAATTAAAAAATAATGTGTGATTATTAAAAACAAAAAAAAAAGTAATGAGATTTAGAAAGATGTTCAATCTCTCTAGATCTCATTACTTTTATTTATTAATTTTTTTTTTTTTGTTTTTAATAATTACTCATTACTTTTTTATTTTGTTTTTTATTTTTTTTCACACACGTCTCTCATCGAATGATCGACATCTTATTTCCATCCGATTCGAATTGTAATCCTCTGTCCGACAGGTCTAGAGCGAAGGCTTCGGTTTTTCTCGGCACATTCTTATCGATTTGCATCTTGATCTGAATGTCTAAGATGCTACTCTTGAGTCGTTCACTCTCTATACTGACGTCGAATATGAACATGGGATACATTGACTTGTATTTGCCGGGAGATATATTAGGGTTGCTCATCAATTCGTCTAGACCGTGATACTTCTTTCTAAAATCAGTGGCGTCGCCGTACAGTCTGCAGAAATCGTTCTTGTCAAATGACGCATTGTAATCAATTGCAGAATATCTCGTGGCATTCAGAAACACTTTCATGTTTCTCAAATGGCAGTGATCGAACAGCGACGCATTCTTTTCCTAAGACCCATCCCTATCAGTCTGAAACGCAACCACGATGAAATGCGGTCTCTCAGAAGCGAATTTCACTGTCAATCTCCAATCGAAGTGATTCATGGAGAGTGGAATGCTAGCCGTGTCGCACTGTCTCATTCTAAATCCCACAGGTAATTTACTCTTGGATTCAATGATCTTGTAGAGACGTGCTTTTTCCATGATCGAAGGCTCCACATGTGGAACGAACCACGATATCTTGTGTAGAGTTAACTTACCCACATCGGTCGCAGGGAGTCTCACTATTGCGTCGTCGTTTCCTTTTCGAATCAACGTCAGATTGTGTTTGAATCTGTACATGATCTTGTTGTAATCATCAGTGAATCCAAAGATGTGTTTCAAAGGTATCCTGAACGAAAACGTTCCTTTAGGTCTGGATGTCTTGACGACGTAGTCGAATATCGCGGTGGTGCCGGCATTAGCAGGGCCGATGGTGTCTTTCACCCACAACTGATTAAGTCCTCTGGATTTCGAAAAAATCATCCGGATACATCAAGAGTCCGAACATCGTGGTGGCCTGACCGGGATGAAACACAGATTCTATCTCTTGTCCGGATAGCATGTATTTTATATTACTGAATAGATGCATGATGCCATTATTGGCTAGAGTAACCGCGTCGTCGTCGGCATAGTCACTCCCATCTTCCTTGGTGAGATGTCCCTGCACCACTATGTAACTCTCGCTAGGATGGACGAATAGATCTTGAGTTTCGACGTTGATTCTTATCTCTCCCGCATTGTTCAAACTCGTTCCGGTTACCGGTTCATATTCGTGAACCTCATATTCTTGAATACTTTCATCTTTCACTATGCTTTGTGCTATATCTAGTATATTTGCCATTTTTTAAAGGGTTTTTGTTTTTTGTTTATTAATTAGCTTGCTTTTTTTTTATCTAAAAATAGTTTTTAATTATTTTTTATTATTATTTTTCTCTCCTGTATATATATGTGTACACAAGAAAATGTTAAAGAGAGTAAATAAAAAAAAACTTCATCTTCTGCAATTGTTGTTCGTAAAACTTTCCGATGATCTCTTCTCCATCCAAAGCTTCGATTTCGTAAGTCACCGGATCGGTGTGAAATATTTTGATTATCACGAAGATTTCCGAGGTCCATCAAGGAGTATAACCCTTTTTGAAGTGCTTCTTATAAGCGTAGATTCTCACTCGATCACCGACCGCAAATTTCTAGACTTCTTCCTGATCTTAGATCTCTCAGGATATAGATTCGCGTAGACCCGTTTTTCGTTTCAAGGATCGCTAGCTTCCACGGGGAGTCATCTTGATCGATCTGTGTCGCGTGTTGTTGTAATCTTTGACCAGACCATTCAGAGCGTATTTGTATTTCTTGGTTGAATTTGCCGTGAAGTATCTATGCAACTTTTCCTTCATCATTCGATTCCAACGTTCCACCATGCCGGCTTTCTCTTCATTTTCGATCGAGTAGAGGTCGACCAATCGATGAACATGCTTGTTGTAGAATTCCTTTCCCTTATCCACCCACAATTTATTTGGTTTTCAAGAAGATGAGTCGAACATGCTCTTCAGAGCCTCGGCGACACAAGGTCCCGATTTATTCTTCAAAGCTCTGATCCAACCATATTTGGAAAACACGTTGATGACCGTCAATAGATATTTGACACCCTCGTTCCACCTCGAAAACGATTTCATGTCGACCAAGTCGGCAGACCAAATATCATCCAAACCCTTCACGAACACCCTTCTCTTTCGAAATTTACACACGGTGGGTTTGTGTAACTCTTCAGCCAATTCGCTCGTCAATAATCGTTTCTTTTTCTTTTCAGATGAGCTTTTTTTTTGAATGCCCCATCCGAATTGACGTTTCGCACCGATCAGATTACCGACCAGTGAACGTTTTATCTTCTCTCTCCTGGTCGGATTCGATATACCTCTCAATTTCGCCAACATGTTTTTATCGCAGACATCGTTGCGAGTCTTGGTGTCGGGATGTCCGGCGTAGCATAGATCGTGATCCTACGCGGCCGCATCCACCCTATTCACAGGTTTGCTCCAAGGTTTAGGAGTCAGATCGGCGTTGAGTCTCTTGTTCAATTTTGTTCCAGGTCCTGTGAAACTGTGACCAGGCAGATGCATTTCGAAAGGTAGATTATTGATCATTTTATTCACGATGCCTTTACCTTTGCTCGTGTTCTGTTTTTTTGACGAATCGAGTCTTGATAGAACCACACACATCGCAAATTCCGCGAAGCATCTGTCTGTCGTTTTTAGTTCGTACTTCTTGAGCATTACTCGTCTCGGTAACTCTCTTACACTTTACGCAATACATTTTTTGAAAGTTATTTAAATTAATTTTGTTTTTATTTTATATATAAATTTAATATTTCTTTTTTTAAAAATCCTGTTCTTATTATATATATATTTTTTTTCAATCGCTCCTCTTGAGTTCTATCATCTTACTGAATTCCTCCCTGGCCTCTTTCCTCCCCTTTTCCACGAGAGAATCCTTCATCTCTTCCTTCATGATCTGACGAGTCTTGATTCTCACGGCTTCTTTCATGGCTTCATATTTCGTTTTCTCACCCAATATCGTGAAGTATTCTCCGTCCGATATCCTACCATCTTTCAACACCACCGAGATCTTTTCGGATATCGTGTCGATCTTGGAGTCAGACAAGATGCGAATCTTGTCATGTTTCCTCACCTTCAGATATAATTTCCTACTCAAAAAGTTTCCGAGCGTGCTAAACAATCCAGCGGCGAGAGCCACTCCTTCTATGGTTAACACGATCGGAATACCGACCGCAGTCGACAAAAATCCAATGCCGGCTGTGTGTAAACCCATGGAAATCGTGATGAGTGTCATGTCAATCGCGTTGATGAATTTCACGAAACGCGAATACTTCTTCTTGAGAGAATGACGAGAATCTCTTGAGTTAGATACGATTGGATTCTACTGATTTGATCGATGCGATACCTCTCTCCTCTTTCTTTTTCTTCTAGCGACGGTGCCATCGGCAAAACACTGTTCGGCTTCTCATCCTCGTCGTCATCTAACGTCGGCTACAATTTATTTCTGGTTCTCATTTTTGTGTTTTTTTTCTTTCTAACATAAGATAAAAAATTTATGTGTGTATTTATTTTTATTTTCTATTCTCCCTTATTTTATATCAACGAGAAAACTTAGACGTATGCTTCATTGAACAATAATTTCATGATGCATCCCTTGTCTCCTAAAGTCAGACTTCTACACGCCAATTTCAGTTCTTCCGAAACTGTGGGCTTGTCTCGATCCTTACAAAAGAGTAATCTCTTCCAAAACGTGATCACTTCGTCGATTTGAACGCGTTCGAACGCCGGTTCGAAATACTTGATGACCATATCTTCCCTTTCCATCGTCAGACACGAATGATTCTCATGATCGAAGTCTAGGTGATCCCGACATGTGACAGATCGTTCTATCAAGAGGTGACCTAGTTGTTCGTTCACACAGAATGCGTAGGCTCTCATCAGCATTTTTAAAAGAAACCTTGCTCTAATAGTCTGGGAAGCGTTCATGATTTACGTATTTTTTATTATCTATTCGATTTGATATATTTATTTTAAATAACTATTTATTTATATTTTTTTTTTCTCCTATATATATATCAATCACTTTTTTATTTCCTCGCCTCAAAACCGATTCCAGTTGAGAAAAAAACATTTACAAAATAAACCTCTCTAAATGAGTTTTGCTCTTGAACGTGTTAAATCGCAACCGCGCTTATTCTCACCATAAGGAAAACTCGAATAATCAAAATCACAAGTAAACATATCAGTAATGTAACGCTTTCAAAAAACGCATTTAAATCATATCAATTAATCTTTTGAACTGTTTCCGCTTTCATCTATAGAATAGTTTTTCAGTTAAACTATTTAACAGACAATTGACTCATTTGAATGAAAACCTGTAATACATTTTGAGCGTGACAAATGGCGTTCTCAGTAAGTTTATACAGTAGGGATTTTCCAAAAAAACTTAGTTTTTTTTCTGTCAAGTTTGGAAAAATCCACTATGGGTATTCCCCCACTTACGTCAAAAATGGGAGTTTCCATAGTGGGATTTTTTTTGCTGTACCAGAATCCGCAAACCACCTTTTTGATGCTGTCCTGGAATCCGCAAAACATTTTTTTCTCGCGTTCGCCAATGATGGATCGATGGTCTGATCCACGATGGGAACGTCGAAAAAATTTTTTAAGAAAATGTACATGTACAATTTTGTACATTTTTCACTTTTTTGAGTGACGTGTTGAATCTACGCGTTCGCCAACGGGTATTTGAACGTGAAAAGTGTGATCTGTGAGCCTCAAAATAATTGCGGATTCTGGGACACCATGAAAAAACAACATTTTTTTGTGAACGTGATTTAACACTGAATCCTATGAGAGTAAACGCACCATGTATGTGTACATGTATGGTACATGTACGGTACATGTACAACGTGTCCTGGAATCCGCAAATATCACCTACTTCTGTGAGTTCCCTAAATATAAAGGTTGGTGAGATTTGGGGTTGCTTTTACGTGATATACACATACTTTCAGTTTTGTTAGGATTGAACTCGATCAACCATGTTTTGGCCCAATGCTCGATTGTAGCCAAATCGTTATTGATTATGACCACGGCTTGCTCTGGGTTTTCAATAATTAGATATAAGGACGTATCATCTGCGAAGAGGCGAATACTGCCGAATAAGTTGCTGGTTATATCGTTTATGTATATCAAAAACAGTAATGGTCCAAGTATAGACCCCTGGGGTACACCAGCATTAATGGGTCTCCATGAAGATGACTCCGAGGCTATCACAACTCACTGCGACGTATCCGCAAGATGCGATTTTAGAAATAGAAGAAGTTCTCCTGAAATACCAATTCTCTCAAGCTTGTGGATAAGACCAGCATGCCATTCCTTGTCAAACGCCTTACTGACATCACAGAAAACCACCCTAACCTCTTTGCCTTCATCAAGCATGCAACAGAATTCATCATAAATGTCAGTCAGGTGGAGGACGGTTGAATCTCTAGGTATAAACCTGACTGAAAATGACTAAGGACATTATTTTCGCTCAAAGACTGCCACAGGCGTTTGAAGACACATTTTTCAAATAATTTACCAACACAACTGATCAACGATATCGGGCGATAATTAGTGACTGTATCTGAAGTTTGTTTTTTTTAGGATTGGGGAGACATTTGCTTTTTTTCCATAATGAAGGAAAGTATGAATTATTCAGTTATATATTGAATAAGATTGAGAGTGGTTCGCAGAGAGAGGATTTACATTCTTTTAGAAGATGCGGGCTTATTTGATCGGTCCAGATGTCTTGGACACCTTTCTCGACTTCATTGCAGCATACACTTCACTGCAATGTAGGGTGGTACTATCAATGTGTTGAGAAACATGGGCTGGTGGATCTGGTAAGGAAGCATGCGAATCATCAACTGTTGAGATGGAACATAAGTATTCATTGAACACTTCAGCTTTCTCGACACTTGAGGAATAAATTTTTTGTTTAGATGAATCAGGGTGGGGATTCCTGTTGCGTTGCCACTGCCGATTATTGTTTTTAGGGTTTTCCACCACAGTGATGCTGGGGTTTTATTGCTGCTCAATGTGGACTGGATTTTTTAACAATGCTGGGCTTTGGCCTTCCTGGTGGACGATACAACCTCATTCCCTTTAAGTTTGTATTTGGCCCAGGCGTATGGGAAATTGGTACGTTTGGCAATATGATACAAACGTTTTCTCTGTCTCATTAATGGTCTTATTTCATTATGCATCCATTTCGGTTGATCCATTCTCGAAGTAATAAATTTGTTGGGTATATGTTTGGATGCAGTATCGAGTATTTTGTCAGTGAGATTGGTAACTATGGTATCGAGACATGAAACATCAAAGACGGAGTTCCAGTCAGTGTTAGAGAAAGCCTCGTTCAATACATCATAGTTACCCTGGGAGTAAAGCCATATCCTCCTCCTAAAAGAAGGAGGGTTTGGTTTCAAAAATTCGATTTCAATTGAAATTGGGCAGTGATAGCGGGTCATGTCTGGAATAATTGGTTCGAGGACTTCACATGTTTTCACGTTGATTGTGTCACTGACAGCAAAGAGATCTAACAATGAAGCGGATGTGTCAGTAAAGCATGTTGGTTCACTCACAAGCTGTCTGAGGTTAAAGTAATTGATTATTTCAGAGAAGCCACCTCTTGAGGAAGCCATTTGGTTATCGTTGAAATCACCCGTGACAATTAGGTCACCAACTGACGTGTCTCTAGCTTTTTCGATGGATGCTGATATGGCATCCCATATGTATGGAGGACTGTTGGGTGGACGGTAAAATACTCCTAATAATAATGATCTACTTTATTTCGTAAATACTTAAGCCCATAAGCAATCCATATTCGGTGTATCAAAATCCGGTCTGTGTCGAAACGAGATACCCTCTTTAATATAAATGGCAACCCCACCTCCCCTTGATGAGCGATCGAATCGCAGTGGTTCATGAAACCCATGAAGTTGGACATCGGATGAGGTATCATTGTTATGAAGCCATGTCTCGCGCAAGTTGGACATCGGATGAGGTATCATTGTTATGAAGCCATGTCTCGCGCAAAGCCACAATATCACAGGGTCCAAATTCACATTGTACAATCTCCAGTTTAGGTTTGAGGCTTTGAATGTTAAGATGAACAATTTTTAGTGTTTTCTGATTGTGGTCTGAGTTAAGAGAATTTGGACCAGGGTTGGTTTCAATATCACCTGACAACAATAAGCTTATGACCAAAAAAAAAGAAAAACGACGTTAATAGGAGAGATGTGGTTAACACTTTTATTGATGACGTAGCCTTCGAGGCATTCAAACAACCGTAATGATGTGGAATTGGTTCAGTAGAATTTTCAGATTGGGGGTAATAAGCACATTTGATTGTCTAATGAACCGAGCAAACAAGGCAGGGAAGCTTTCATGCAGCTCAGGACCACTGAGACGCAAGAGCAACTAAATTGAGATGCATATAAATCAATCTTTCGGCAGGCAGTGCCTTGAGCTGCTCGAATAAACTGCAAGGTTGTAATTTCCTATCCGAGCACGGTATTGTTTGAGCGAGCATATGGAATATAATTGTAGTATTGGATGCAAAATGTATTCAAGCTGGCGTGAAAAGAAGTAATGTAATCTAGAGTAAAGAGTGTTAGAGTTTTAGACTTGAAAGTAAAAGTTACAAAAGACACTAAAAAAGAGATGAGAGTAATAACATATTTACAAAATAACTTGAGTGTTTATATAGGGGTAGATTGCTTATTCGAAGTCGTACAACACAGAACTTTGGGGTGGATATTACTAGCAAGAGCAACCAGTATAAGGCTTAGCACTTAGCACATATAACTAATGAGAGATTAGATAGTCGCAACCAGTAGAAGGAGTATGTACTTGATAGTGGAGTACTCATCCAGAACGAAACAGTGACCCTATCTAAACCCCAATTTTCAACTAGTAGGTTCAGTAAGAAAAGAAGTCCTTCTGGCACGAAAAGTCGAAAGTTGCCAGAAAGGACTTCCAGCTGTGTTCCAAGGGCATAGAGGCAAGTGGGACTTATGCCTTATGCTCATCCGACTTGCACCAAATAGAGACTATGGCTAATACTAATAACAATAAAAATGGTAATAATCATAATAGTAATAATAGTTATAAAACTAATAATAATAATAATTGTTTACGTCCGAGCTGTATATGTAATTCTAATAAAGTTGTCTGCAATGAGGAGAAAGGGACATCCCACTAGTTGTAAGATGTCTCCCGCAAATATCATGCAACTGTGTATAATTTTGAGGTAGGGACCTTGCCGCGAACTAGTTAAGAACATTAGATTCCCGCTACCGGTGGTAGGTGCATGTACCGGACAGGGAAATAATCATCAGATATAAAATGGATTAGTAATCTAGAGCGAAGTGAAAGTAAAGTGAAGTGATAAAATAGAAGATGAGATAAAATAAGCTCTTTGGTAATAACTACCATTCTGGCCCAGGCTGTTACAAATCTGGAGACATGTGCTACGAGGATATTCGGCGAGGCAAGCGTCAATGTTGCTCTAGGATCCTGTCGTCAAAGATTTAACGTTATCTCGCCTTATAATATTGATTAGTAGCACTTAGTCTCGAGTCTAGTGGAAAAGTACGATCGACCAGACAGGTCACCAATGATATTAATGTTGTCCTGTTGGATAGCGCCACACAAACTTCATAATACCATAGAACCCTGGCAGATCTGGGGGAATGTGTTACGAGGATATTCAGCGAGGCATGGGTCAACATTGTTCAGGAATCATGTAAACAGAGATTTGTCATAATCTCGCTGCATTGCATTTATTGGTAACATCTAATCTCGAGTCGTACATGATAAGATTTTTTGTTTGCACGGTGACGACAGAGATAAACCGTCCTTAGCCAAACTGGTTCCCAGTGGCTACAATATTGTGCATTTAGTACGTGGTAGTAGATGAGGGAACGTCGCACTAGCGCATCAAAGCGGTTTGAAAGTAAAGCACCAACCTTCGTCTGAAATAAAATATGACGTCCTTTGATTCTTTGGATTGCCTAGTAACGAATGAGACCACTTTTCGTCTTTAGATTAGATTAGATTAGATTAGTAGATTAGATTAGATTAGATTAGATTAGATTAGATTAGATTAGATCGATCGATCTTTATTCACGGTATGCAAAATGGTTTACAATACAATTCACATAACCTTGTGTTACAGAAATAGGCACACCGTAGGAAATGACGTAGCCAGATTGGCTGTCTACCCGACATTCCCTTAAGAAATAATAGTTTATTTGCAGTTTGACTATGAGAGCAAACGGAAGTAGTAATAGCTCTTTCTTTCAAATAAAAACGTGTATACAAGGTGGGAAGGAAATTATTATTTATTCAGGATCCGTGTTTTACAGTATGTCCAGTGAGAAATCCAGCGGGTTTTCAAGGCAGATAAACCTAAATGCCAGCTCACTCGATTTCTAAGTACTCGTCGTCATTGCGAATAATCTTGGAGCTTTTGAATGTTCTGACACACAGCTTACAGCATGTTACAGCCATTAATTGGAAGACTATATGGGGTGGGTGCTGGCAACAGGTTATACGAAACGAGGTGTCCAGAAAATATTCAATTCTTGACATTTATATTGTACGACAGATTTCAGATGAAGGTTATGTCAGTAGGTAATACCGGGAGCCAGCACCATAAGGCATAAGGCATAGACAGATGCATTTTCAAGAGTTACATTCTTCATCTTTTAACACTTTGTTCAAAAGGGTCCAACTGCATAGATACCGAATTATGATTTGAAGCAGGTTTTTCATCCCCAGCATACAATAAAACAATACAGAATATTGACATCCTTGAAACCAGCTCATAGTGCTGGCCTCAATCAAAACAACATTTGTATGGTGTTATTAGGAATGTGCCATAACATACAAAGCCGCGCAAGCCACACTAAGGCTAAAATTCTGAGCGAGTTTGGTAGTTTTGTTAGGTAAATGATTAGTATAGTTGATTATACTGAGTAATTAGCTTTTTGGAAGATGAGAAAATTTGTCGTCTGGCAAATTACCAAGTCCTTAAAGATGCAGATTAACCATCTTAGCCTATTCAACATCCTGGCTAGGAAATATAATTAAG
Organism: Pictodentalium vernedei; assembly: GCA_031216915.1. Taxonomy (NCBI): domain Eukaryota; kingdom Metazoa; phylum Mollusca; class Scaphopoda; order Dentaliida; family Dentaliidae; genus Pictodentalium; species Pictodentalium vernedei. The sequence continues at coordinate 272,136,791 of CM062296.1, read as the reverse complement.
AGAAAAACAGCCGCAAAATGCCCCACAGCTTTGGCTCACGGTCTGTGTGGGTATGGCCAGTCTTATTATAGTATATAGACCACCACCGTCACAAGCGAATAAATTCACTACCACGCAGTTCTTGTCTGAGTTTTCTGATTTCCTTCGGATTATGCCTCATACGGTGGAAATGTATTGATAATTGGCGACTTCAGTTTTCATGTCGATCAACATGATGATAGAGATGCTGCTAACCTATTCTTGAAATTAACAAATTCTTTTGGATATAAACAGCATGTTAATGTTCCAACACACTTAAAGGGTCATACTCTGGATTTTATGTTTACTAGATCGTATGACAAGTCACTCATCCAAGATATTTCAACCTGGGACGCTGCTATCTCAGACCACTTTGCTGTTCTGGCATCACTTCAAATGTCTAAACCTCATAACAAACCAACAGGCATACAGATGCGGAGTCTCAAGAAAAATGACATAAATAGTTTTATGAATGACATCAGTATTTCGACACTCTCTTCGCTGGATGTGTCACACAACGTGAGCGTTAAGGCCCAACAGTATAATGGGGTGCTATCACAGTTGTTGGACCGGCATACTCCTGTTAAGACCAAAAGTGTTAGACTTCGTGAAAAGGCTTTGGGCAGGCATACTCCTATTAAGACCAAAAGTGTTAGACTTCGTGAAAAGGCTAAGTGGTTCAGTGATGAGATCAAAGAAAACAAACAGAAAAGACGTCGGTTAGAACGACTGTTCTGTAAAACTAAATTAACAGTTCATCGTCAAATGCTATGGAAACAAAAGATTTTTCTTAATAGACTCATTGAGTCAGGGAAATCTTCATATTATAATGAGTGTATCGATGCATGTATCGACAGCAAAACCCCCTTTTCGGTTACTAATAATCTCCTTTGTATTACCTGAGCACTCGGCAACCTTAGAATTGGCCAATAGATTTGGGAATTACTTTATCAATAATGTGGAACTGATGAACAAAAGCATTGAAGCTACAATCAAACCAACTTTTGATGATTTGTTTATCGACTGCACACAGTCAGAGTTCACTGCAGTAAATGAGCTCGAAGTGAAAAAGTTAATTTTGATGAGTCCTAATAAGACAATGACCTAGATCCCATTCCTACACCCCTGGTTAAAACAGCGGTTGATTGTCTATCACCCTCAAGTACAAGCATTATTCAATCATCGCTCCAGGAAGGTTGTGTACCAACAGAGCTGAAAATAGCCTTGGTTTCACCATTAATCAAGAAACCGTCTCCTGATCCAGACATCCTGAAAAATTATCGTCCAGTTTCCAATCTACCCTTTATATCTAAAATTTTAGAAAAGGTGGTTGCGAAATAACTTATGCAATACCTCCCAACAAATTGCCTATTGAAACCATATCAATCGGCCTATCCGGCTAATCATAGTACGGAAACTGCTCTCTTTTAAGGGTCTGTAACGATATAATATGGTCATTAGGCGAGCGTAGATCTGTCCGTCTGGCCTTGTTGGATCTTTCCGCTTCTTTCGATACGGTTGGTCATTCCTTTCTGTTATCCATAATGAACCAGCTTGGAATCAACGGAAAAGTTCTTGCCTGGTTCCAATCTCATCTTTCGTTACGTGAACAACAAGTAACCATTTCTGAAACGAACTCTGACAGTAAAGTATTAAGGTGTGGAGTTTCCCGAGGCTCCGTTCTTGGGCCGATACTGTTTACACTTTATATAGCGTCATAGGGAAAGTTGCTGAGGTAGTTCGGTGTTTCTTACCATTTGTATGCTAATGAGACTCAGTTGTATTTGTCACTAGACCATTCAGTTGAATCTGACCCTATTGCTTCAGTTTTCGATGATGGAAGACTGTGTAGACATGGTTCGGAACTGGATGGCCTGTCATAGACTTAAAATGAACGACGATAATACCGAGGTACTAGTCATATCGCGTTCAAAAAGCCCATCAAATTTGCAAATCAAGTCACTTGTTATCGGAAATTCTACACAAAATGTATCAAACAGTGCTCGTAACATCGGTGTGATATTTGACTCTCATCTATCAATGGAGGGAAATGGTCGCCTGAATGCTGAAATGTTCTATGTCCCATATGGGATATAGAACATTCTAGCACTCAGCCGACGAAATGTCAATACTATTTGCAAGCGCTGTTTCATGCAAAATAGGAACCTGAGCTATCTTCGTCGTTACGTCTCTTCTAAGTAATTGTAAACTGTAGTTCATGCTTTTATTTCATTCCACTTGGATTTTTCCAACTCATTAGTCTGTGTGAAACACACAGACTATTGTTTTTGCACGGTTTCTTTTTCTTTTTTTTTTTTTTTCTTCTTCTGCTTCTTCTTCTTCTCCTGTCTTCTATCTTCTCATCACTATTTTGTCCGCAAGATAACTCGAAAACGAATTGCCCTATCTCGGTGATTTTTGGCATGCTGATAGACAGCCACAAGTTCTCGACCATCTATGTTTTTCAGATTTCTGGGGTATCGGGGGTGTCTGCAGGGGTGCTTTGAAAGTGGGTCACGCCCATACCTCAGGTGTGGCATGACCTACAGACCTGGGACCGACACCAAATGAGTCGACACTCGATGGAGGTTCAAAATATGGGTCAAGGTCACGGAGGTCACCTAGGGGTCATTGAGTGCATTTTTCATAATTGCTGGAAATCACATTTTTTGACCCCCTAAAGCATTCCTGATGTACACACATGCATTTTGACGTAAAAAAGTGGGCGTAGCCAAAATTTTTAAAAGTGGGTCACGCTCATATCTCAAGCATGGTATGATGTACGGACATGGGACCAACACCAAATGAGTCGACACTCGATGGAGATTCAAAATATGGGTCAAGGTCACGGAGGTCACCTAGGGGTCATTGAGTGCATTTTTCATAATTGCTGGAAATCACATTTCTTGACCCCCCTAAAGCATTCCTGAAGTACACACATGCATTTTGACGTAAAAATAGTGAGCGTGGCCAAAATTTTTGAAAGTGGGTCACGCTCATATCTCAAGCATGGTATGACATATGGACCTGGGACCAACACCAAATGAGTCGACTCTCGATGGAGATTCAAAATATGGGTCAAGGTCACAGAGGTCACCTAGGGGTCATTGAGTGCATTTTCCAGAATTGCTGGAAATCACATTTTTTGAGTATTCCTGACATACACACATGCATTTTTACGTAAAAAAGTGGGCGTGGCCAAAATTTTGAACGTGGGTCACTCCCATATCTCAGGCATGGTATGACCTACAGACCTGGGACCAACACCAAATGTGTCGATACTCGATGGAGGTTCAAAATATGGGTCAAGGTCACGGAGGTCAACTAGGGGTCATTGAGTGCATTTTTCAGAATTGCTGGAAATCACATTTTTTGAGTATGGCCCAGTAGGCCACAGGGTTTTCACAGCCTCCAATTTCTTGATACAGTAAATTCTCCCCAAGCAATACGATGTTATGTTCACACTGGAGACTATGTAAACACCAGTGGAGTAAGCTGTCAAAATGAAATCTGACCTTGTCATCATAATGGGATGTTAGTTCCTGAAACTAAGTTGAGAGAAACCCTTTGCCTTGCAAGGAAATAAATTGTAAATTATTCAGTCCACTGCTTTTAACCCTCTCCAGACTTCTATGTGGATTGCGCATATTTTATTTCAGGCAGAATAAAGTTAACCCTTTCCATAAAACTGCACTGAATAATTGTTGAAACCTATCTTATTCAGTTCAATGCTTTTAACCCCTCTCAAGACTTCAATGTGGATTGCACATATTTTATTTCAGGCAGAATAAAGTTAACCCTTTCCATAAAACAGCACTGAATAATTGTTGAAACCTATCACAAAACTGTCAGGGTGCCGGTAACAATGCAATACTGGCATGGTCGACTGTACTGGTAACTGTGTTAGTGCTATGACTGTTTAAAACTAATTTGTTAGAGGAGTTCTATAGTCTTTCACCGCGCTCATCTCGGCCTCACCGAGAGTGCAGAAACCTTTGTTGTCAAAGTGCCATTAAGAGAATGTCTCTGATTTGTGCCGTTCCATCCCTCCGGCGCGCAAAAGCAGATACTGTCAGCTGAGAAACTTAATGTTTTTTGCTTTATTTTCATAACATTTAATTCTATGTGGAATGGGATACCTTTTCAGTGTGCCTTCCAAAGTAAGGGATTCTTAACCCTTTAGCGAACATAACAGCGAAAACCGGTCAACATTATTCACAGAAACGTCTATTCAGTTTTAATTACCTTTTCATTTTTGCTTGAAAAAACATAGCTTATGACCCTTTATTGGATTGAGCTCATTTTTTAAAGGATTATTTATTTATTGGCGTTTAATGTCACATATTTCTGCACAGTGGCTAATCATGACCACGACAGTTTTTTAGGTGGAGGAAGTCGGAGTACCCGGGAAGAACCACTGGGCAACAACGAGCAACTGTCAAATCCCCCACATACTAACTCCACACAAGCAGGGTTAGCATTGGTTGAAGACGGGTGCAGTACGCTTTAGAACACATCGCCACCATGCACCCACGTGGGCAATGGGGTGAAGTGGCTTCCCCAAGGACAGAGTGAGGACCTCACGCCTTGCAGCCTGCACCTCTGCCAACTGAGCCACTGCGCCCCCATTTAAATGATTAAAATGGAGTATTTAAAGGGAATATTTTAACCCTCTGAAGATCTTAATATGGGGGCATTATTCAGAAAGACTGGGAAATGCATTTTATTACACCTTAATGCATTTCTAAAGTTTATGAATGTATTTCATCACTCAAATTAGTGGGCAGAGACAAAAATATCCATTTCTGATTCGTGTATCAAACCCTTTGAATGCTGGTCACATATATGCCATTTCTGGTTTCTTATAAAAATGTTCTGATTCCTGTATGAATATTTTCTATCCCCTTCCTTTTGTCTTGACGATAACTCAAAAACAAATCATCTGTCCTGGGGGGGGGGGGGGGCGCGGTGGCTGAATTGGTAGAGGTGCAGGCTGCAAGCCAAGAGGTCCTCGGTTCGAATCCCACCTGCGGCAACCGCGTTGTGTCCTTGGGCAAGACAATTCACCCCCATTGCCCACGTGGGGACACGGTGACGCTGTGTATTAAGGCGTACTGCACGTCGATGGTGCACCTGTCTTCAACCAATGCTAACCCTGCTTGTGTGGAATTAGTATGTTGGGGAGCTGACAGTTGCTCGCCGTTGCATGGTGGTTCTCTCCGGGCATTACGGCTTCCTCCACCCGTAAAACTGTTGTGGTCATGATTAGCCATTATGCAGAAATATGTGCCCTTACACACCAATAAATAAATAAATAATCTGCCCTGGGGCTGTTTGGCATACTGGTAGCCTGTCACAAGTACTGGCCCAGCTATGTTATCAGGGAACCTTTGGGAGTGGTCCATTGGGCCACAGATTTTTTATACCCCCTAATTTCTTTGTAAAAGAAAAGCATCATAAAGAAATAGCTGTTTATATTTATATACACAAGAGAATAATGTAAACAATCAAATTAGAGAGAAGTTGCTATAGATGACAGCCTGACACATATTTACTCTCATGAGCTGTCAGATCAGAATTAAATTGCATCCCCAAACCAAGTTGAAAAAAAACCTTTAGGTGGCAAGAAAATTTGTTTGTTATACAGATCTATCTTACAACACTTGATTAATTGTAGTTGAATAAATAACCCTTCACTTTCATTGCATTTTTTAATTTTTTTTTCATTCTCAATCATAACTCAAAATCAACAGGTTTCGGGCCAAGTGGTAAGCGGCTCTCTCGAAACACTTATCACAATTATGAATTAATGAAATGGAATATTTAAATGGTCTGTCTTTAACCCACTTCATACTTCACCGCCCTCTTCATACTTCACCGAAGATCAAACAACATCATTTAACTTATGACGATAGAACCTTTTGCACGCTTCCTGCCATATTGCCACTCTTTACGCAAATGCCATGATTCCAGATTCCACCATCTTATTTTATGTATGCCTTGTTTAGGGCACTAAATGCTCTTAAGGGTAGGCCTTTAAACGAGCTCTTGGGGCTTTTAAGTTTTTTATGGCACTATCCCAATATAGAGTCTATGCACCCTTTGTCGGCTCGATAACTCAAACACAAATCGTCCTATCTCTATTCGTTTTGGCATGCTGGTTACCAACAACCAGTTTGCGCTCATCTTTGTTTTTTTTTTTCAGCTAGTTTGAGGCCTTGTGTGTGATATAGTAGGCCGACTGCCTTAGAGGCTTCTAAATCATAATAAATATTTGATATCATTTGCTATCGCCCAAAAATGACAGATCTGTAGTTGGTGGAGCCATTTCTTTAAAGTAGGTGTATACATGGGACTATACCGACTGATTTAAAAACTGCTGGAGGTTCAATATATGGTCCGCCTGAAAGAGGTCACCAAGGTCATCCAGTGCATATTATTCAGAAAGACTGGGGAATGCATGTCATTATACCTTAATGCATTTCAAAAAGTTCATGAACGTATTTCATCACTCAGCTTGATGGGCAGAGCCAAAAATGTCCACTTCTGATTCGTGTATCGAACCCTTTATATGCTGGTCACATATATGCCTTTTCTGGTTTCTTATAAAAAAATGTTCTGATTGCTGTATGAATATCTGTAAATACTATTAACGAAAATCCATTTCTGATTTGTTTGAAAATAATTTACCCCCGAAAATAAGCCTCCATAAATTCTCCTTCTGTATAGTTTATTCCTGATAATTTAACCCTTTTCACACAGACTTGAATTTACTGGGTGCAGTAAATTCTGTTTCTCTAGTTTCTTATTGGGTTGCCACAGTCATATATTTCAAAACTATAAAATATTCAAAATACAGCTGCACGTATCGTCACAGGCTCTAAACGCTATGATCATATAAAACCACCACTAAAAATTGCACGGCTCCCTGTACGACAGCGGATTATTTTCAAAATTTTGGTTTTGGTATTTAAATGCATTCATGGCTCGGCACCTATGTACTTACAAGACCTTCTGGCGATTAAAAAACCCGAAAGGAACTTGCGCTCCTCCACATAAATCAAGCTACAGATGCCCTTCTCAATGTCCACTTTTGTGAATAACAGAGCTTTCTCTTTCGCTGGACCTGCACTTTGGAATAATTTACCAATTCAGGTTCAGGCATTGAAAGATCTCAACCGATTCAAAAATTAAAATTGCATCTTTTCAGAGATGCTTTTGACGGTATGTAACCTGCTGACCTTCACACCTTTCTCAGTCTGTATATTGCCTTGATAGTCATGAGCTCATTGTTTATTTGACTGTGCAGCGTTTTAGAACACTTTGTGATTTTACGCTTTATAAAATTTCCTGATTATTATTTATTTTGAGTTGCGTCGTTTTTCGCGGACGTTCCTACAGTCTAGTTGTATCGAGACCAGTGATGCCAACAAATACCTCTATTTGATACCAAATTTGAAGATTTTCCCGAGGGAGCACGCTCGTGCACCGCCTGGCATGCGATTGTCTTTGATGCACGCCGCAGATGCTCCCAAATACACTTGCGCGCTAGGCATCAGTCGGCCGAACCGCACAAGGTTCGAATTCGGCAATGGTCTGAACAGTCTCCTGAATCCACCCATGGGTTATGGGACAAGACCATAAATTTTCCGACGAAACGTGTCGATGCAAAGAAAAAGACGATATTGCAAGTTGATGTAATCCCCTAAATTTGGTGAAAAAACTTCAAAATTGGTGTCCAAAAGGCGTCCATTGATAATGTTGTTATCGTGGATTTTATGAACACACTGGAATTCATTCATTCATTCATGGTATTTTTTTGTAGCTTGCAACATGTATTCCTGGATTCAAAAGAAATTATCGTTATTGAATGCGGTTACACCTGTTTTATGTATTGTTTTATGTTATAGGACAATCTGCACCGAAGATGCATCATCAAATGGCAGCGCCACCACCACCCTATTCATTCCACGCACCACCAGGACAAACGGCCGCTTATAACAGTGCACAAGCTTACGCTCCACTACCAGGGCAAGTTGGATATGGTTATCCACCTCCTCCTGGACCGCCACCAGGGGCACCTCCACAGCGAGGCCTACCTACAGGGGCGCCACAGCCTCCAGGAGCACGAGGACCTCCCGGAGGCCCGCCACCTCCAGCAATGTATAATCCAAAAGGACCTCTTTAAAACAAGAAATATTTGTTCTTTTTTCATATACTCAGTACATTTTCAGACTAATGCATTATTTCAACGAAACTTCATGGGTATAACTCTTTCGAAGCCGAGGCAAATTTATTACCATTTTTTAGCTCGCTTTTTCTTTTTGCTTCAAATTACAACGGTGATAAAAAATCGGAAGTATTCAGAAGTATTTGGTATAAAATGTATCAAAGCAAACAAAACAAAATCACCAGAAAGTTAATTGGAACTGTTATCGGAGTTCTGACTTATCATTGGAAAGAATTTCGAGATCGACGACATAATCAGAGAAGGACATCATCTGTGATATTAACTTCTTATTGCTAATGGCCGATATTCCTGTCGAGGATTTGATATCTTTTGTCTCTGAAATAAGTATATTTTGGGCATATTTAACCAAGTGTTTTGAATTTTTTGAGTTAAATTTAGATTAATTTTCATTGAGACTAGTCATGGCTGCTTCACAGACATCATTTCTGATCATTTTGCGAAATCAATTTACTCAGTTCCAATGCGAAAGGCAGACTCCAGTGTGTCAATCGATTCTGTTGTGGAACAGTTCAACAGGAAATTGACGGACAATTTTATTGCTCTTCGGAGCACGGCAATAACGAAATGCGTTGCAGCTCCTTTGTTAATAGAAGTAGTATAGAGGAGGTTTTCGGCCCTAATTACCCGGAGCTTTGCCGCTGCAACAGTGTTGAATTCCCATTGAAACCCCTGTATTAAAGAACAGTGTGGCAGTGGGTGGGGGGTTTGATTGAATGACGTGATCTGATTGGTTAGTTAGTTGCAGTAAAGTAAACTGATTGAACGATCTGGATAAATGAACCATGCTGTGCGAAACAAGAATAAGAGTACCCAGAATAGGGCTACAATTAGAACAGACCATAAAAGCTGAATATAGTAACCATAAGCAAAACTGTTCCAACTGATAGGCATTATTGAGGCTTGATAACAGTTGAAGTGTTCATTTTCATGAAAGAAGTGACTGATTTTCTTTTCAGTTTTGTTAACCCTTAAGGGTACGGATTCCCACTAAACTGTCCAACCTGAACATGTCCAGTTGCTTAGCAGTGATCTTTGGTGAAGCCTCTGCTGCCTGCTTGACTAGAAATCAGTATCCAGGTAATTTTTCTATTGCCAACAGGACCGCCTAATGATTGAATGTTAAAAGCACAAGCTCCTGAGATCGCAAAAGCCTGAAAATAGGTTTTTAAATGTTATGATGTCCAAGGAACAACTCACAATATTACTTTTGATATGGTTTGTGTTGGCAAAAGAATGCCAATGTTGTGCTCATTGATAGTAGCATTTGCGGCGCTGTGGTAGAATGATATAAGAACACCTTACTCTGTATTTTCCTGGTGTGAATTTCCTTTTGGTATATCAGTCAATCCCATTCAAGTCAGATACCAAATACACAATCGACACCCCGGTATACTCCCCTAAAAATACCGAAACCTATAACCGAACTCAAAATCCAATTCCGCCAATCTCAAGAGGATTGAGGAATACGTGATAATAATGGTCACCAAAGGCCCCGTAATAATTCAATATACCGGCACTGGCGGCACGTTAATTACCATTGTCGGCTATTTTGTTTCTATCGTAAAATTCGCAGTCTGAATTCGGCTGATTTGCACTTTACAAAATTTGTTTTCAGTTCAAAGAGCCGGAAAGCAGGTAGAATGTAAATGCGCCCCAAATGGCGCTGGTAATGAATCAATAATTTCCTTGGCGATCAATTGGATGTTGGATTACTACCTTGCATTGTATCACTATTCGTTTACTTTTGTAAGCAAATGAATGCCGATAAGAAAATTTAACGAAAACATGCAACTGTTAGCAAATACAATTGATAATGGAATTTCGGAGGAAAATGAAAACGTCACGGGACGTTTAGTTGGTTGAAACAGTGTCACATGCGGCAAAGTGAGAACTATATTAGGCGAGCCTAAAAGTTTAGTTTGCAGATACGGTGTCACATGAAGCCGAGCCAAATATTTTTCTCACTGAGCCTGTGTGACACTTAAGTAGCAGGAGATGCGATAACCGTGCCACATTCGGGGACCTCGGCGGGGACCTCGGAAGTGAGGTCATGTCACATGACCCAGCTACGTCATGTTTGGTTGTCATGGCAGCCTGCGTAAGCGGCCACTTTGAGACGTCTTTCTCAGTGTGATACGCGATCTTAGTGCGCATGCGCAGCGCGTGTTGTAAGGATGACGTGTTTCCATCTTCTATTCACTGGAGCCGCCGTCCTGGTTTCTATGTTTTTGGAGGCTAAAAATGAAAAAAATAATCAAATCTGAACCTCCTGGGAAGTGAAGCAGTGCTTGTTTACTGTGGTAAACAAGCTATGTCATACTGGTAAAATAGGACCCAGTCCCACTGCTTGGGGTGGAAGTCCTCTAATAAGGGCAACGTGGGTATAAACGAATGACTGCCCTTGACCTTATCTCCACATTGCGGTCAAGATTAGCCTTCATGCAGAAATATGTGACCTTAAACACTAATACATAAAAAAAAATCAAATTTGAAGAGCGCTGACCTAGATCACATGAAGACTCATTTGTTTAGGTTGTTCAACAGGTTTTGGTTCTACTTTGAACCAAATTTGGCGCGGATTTTCTCTGAGTGCATGTGCCGTGAGCCATGCAAGCAATATAATCAACGAACAAGCAATAATCAACTTTTTGTCTTTTCAGTCTAAAATTTGAGATGTGGTGTCTAATTCAGACATTCTGTCGAACAAAGACAATTGTTGAACAATTTGAGTTCAAACTCTAATGGGAAGTATACAATCATTGACAATAATTTTGACGTAACGAATCGCTGCGTCAAAATTATACTCTTGGGTTTGTATTATATCATGCACATTTGTGTCAGTGTGGATAAATATCTTCCGTTGTTCTACAATAATACACAATAGCCAATTTCACCGTGTACTGGAACACGCAATATTACCATATTAAAAGTTTGGGTTTATAGAACATTTACAGGGGTGTAATTTTTCAGGTTTTTTTAAATTTATTTGTAGTTTTATTTCCACCAGGGTTCAAAGGGTTAAATCAAAATAAATAATTACCAAAATTATCAGATCTGTAACAGTTTTCTGACAGTGTTATTGTTTCTCAGTTTTTTCAAAAAGTCAGAAACTTTCCTCTTCTCCTACTCCTAGAAATGCTCTCCGAACGCCTCGGCTTCCCCATTGTGAAGAAGAGGTAGTTCGGATAGCTGTGCTACCTCTTCTTTGCTTCAACGAATCTCCGCTTACGACTCTGAATCTTACTTTACGATGATTATTCTGTACAACTCTCTTCTTTCTTCTCTTCGGTATCCACCTAACCATTACTTATTGTCATTATCAATTCCGTATCACACAAAACTCTGCTTCAAACCACTCCACCATGCCTAGTAATGCCAATTTTTCTGATTGCGTTAGACGCTTAACTGTAAACATTTCGACGTAAACAAATTAATCGTGACAAGTAACGCATGTAGGGGGGCGTGGGGGGTGGGCAACTCTAGTTTGGTTCATATCGACCGTGATCGGTGTCATATCATTCGAGTTTGATAATGGGCAATTATGGGAAAGAAAATTATATTCAATCCGCAATTAACAATTTTTCTTTGTAATTTTAACGTTGAGTAATTCTTTTAATTCATGGCTGACAATTTTCGCGTTTGGGGAGATTTACGGGGACGTTAGCTCCCCTTAATTTCCCAAACTGCCAGTAAATTTAATACTAATGGTATGGGGATTTGGAATAAAAATTGAAATTTCGAACTGTATGTGAATTTGTTTCATCGATGTGTGCATCATTTCACAAACATCAGACATTTTTTATGTGGAATAGTATAAAGATACAGAAGCTGGCTTTTTACATTTTACCCCAATCAGTTTGAACATTTGACTATTTTATTCTCTGTTGAAACCATTTAGAAATAAGAAAAGGGCGTTTTCAGGATCTTTTGATGTTCTGTAACTTTTTTTCTGTTCATTATATCAACAGTGGCCACTATCCTTTCCATTAATATAACAATAACATGAATTTGAAGGACACAGGTTTATTAACGGCCCAACAGAAGTGAATAGCAGCCTGACATCTTATAAGATGGAGGGCTTCTATTCGTTTCTGGGGAGCCGTTAATTAAAAACCCTTTACCCAACGAATCGCCCACATCCGCCCGCGTAATGTGCAAATTCAGCAGTTGAAAAAATATTATTTTTCAAAAAATTTCAACAAAACCATATCATGTGATCCCTCGTTGGAACGAGCTCGTTCCAACGAGGTGTCACATGATATGGTTTTGTTGAATTTTTTTGAAAAATTTGAAAAAAATATTTTTAAAATAATAAATTTTGATATCGTCTATGTTGGGTAAAGGGCTAGTAAAACCACAATGCCCGACAAAGACAAATTATTACAATTATTACCATTTATCCCAGAGTTATCCTTTACAACATATAAGTAAACTATTGAGTTTTTTTAACTTTAATCATATTAGTTGTGCTTCGGCAAAATTGTTCGATTAAGACATTTTGAACGATTGAATTATTTTCAATTTGTCGTCAGCTTGTTTACAAACTACTAACAGGTCACATGATTAATCACCTGATTTAATTTTATGGCAATAGCGCGAAATTGGGAAATGTGATGCTAAAGTATTCTCTAAATATTCAACATTTATTTCCAATAATGGCCACAATTAATCAACTAAATGATCGAAACTTACGTTAAGTGTAAACTAAAACTGTCATTATTAATGGATAGTTCGATAAATACCATAAAACAACAAATTATCACATTGTTTTTTTCCTTTGAATTCGAAGCGGCATAATAATTTCCGGTTGCTGACTCTAAATTCTTTGACCACGTGACACGAGCTTAAAGGGGCGAGCCGATATTGGAAATTGATTTTAATATCGGCCCGCCACTTTGTCGCATCATGCAATTTCAACGCCCTGTACAACATCGTTATTATACTAGGGAACACCCTGTAAAATGGTAATAATATAAAAGTCTAGGAAGTGAGTTATGCTATTTTTTCCTGGGAAGAATAAAAACTTGCAAATTACTGTAAAATCGCATTTCGGTGTACAAAGAGATAAAGAGGAAAGTAAGTGTTGGTAGATGTGATCATATGCTGCTAGATATTCTTAATGACGGATTATCTGTGAACTATTTGCTTCTAATTGAGTTGCCATAAAAGCCAAGTTTCCTTTTGTTACTTTTAATAAACGAAAACAACAGACAGCCCCGAGAGCTGTCTGCTTTTTTCGTTTATTAAAAGTAACAGAAGGAGACTTGGCATTATTTTTACTGATATCATTTGTATATCCTCGACAATAACTTGCTTCTAAATTGGACCATCCTCGCTCATCTAATATTTTCAAGGGAGATAACTTTATCAAAAGTAGATTCCCATGACGATACAATTCAAGGATGTGGGCTTTTCCGTCGAATTACAATAATTATCAAATATTTTAGGTTCCAAGATGCACTTTAGTGGCAGTGCAATCAAATATTCGTGATACATCAGGGCTTGAAAAGGTTTAAACCTCCACACAGTTAACAATTCAGTCTTATCACAAACCTTTTGGGAAGATATATACAACCACCCTGTAGATTTCTCTTCTTTTTTATTTTTATAATTATTATTTTATTTTTGGTGATATGTCTTCTTATTAGACATATAGTTATAAGTGCATCAATAAGATTTTTATCTTGATTATCCCACAAGAGATCAGGGAGTTTCCATTACTGCAAAAACTTAACCACCCACCAAATAAGAATAGAAGACGACGTAGGGGCCATACGAATCGAATTTCTATCCTCAAATCTAATCTCGCATTGAATCGGAGGGAGGGGCGACATTGATTCCGAATCGAACCGAATCAGCACCAAACAATTTTCGTGAAAACACTTGTTATTTTACCTTATTACCATGCATACCCTTTCGGTCTGCACGCGCCGCAGGTGGCGTGACTACCCCCGTGTACAGAGGTCACAAGTTACATTGCCGCAACAGTACTTATAAAGTAGAGCGCGGGATTCTTTATTTAACCCTTTACCTAACATGAAAAGCAGACGAAACTTGCAAACAAAATTCTTGAATAACTTTTTTTTCATTTTTTGTCTCAAGAACAAAGGTTAAGACTCCTCTTTGGAACGAGCTCGACGAGCTTGTTCCAAAGAGAGGTCATAATCTATTTTTTTGAGACAAACAATGAAAAATATAATGAAAATTAATTGACGATTTGGGTGAATAGCGCTGGCCGGTTTTTGTCGTTACGTTGGGTAAAGGGTTAAGTACTGCTGTCACAATGTAACTTGTATGCAAGCCGGGCATGCTGACAAACCGATTGAACCTAACAGGCAACTTTTCTTTCATTTCTGCGGCATCACTCTGCTGATAGAAGACATTTATTTGCCATCGCCCATTCGTAAAAAGCACGAATTAGCCGATTCGATTGGCCTACATGCGAAACGGGAAGTCGAATCGATGTCGATAGCGAAGCAGGCCATCGATGTCGACCTCGAATCGAATCTTCGAAGCTGCTCAGGGCCCAATACGACACCTGTATAAATATTTGTGGAATAGCAAATCGTTCCAATGAGGGATCAGATATTTTTAATGTAATATCATCTGTAATATGACCCTCCAATTCTACAAGAGTAGAAGCAACGCCCTTACTATTTAGCGACGTGTCCTATTATACAAATGGAACAAATTTTATGTTAATAACCCACAAAAATTATTTTCAACTTGATTGCATTATGTTTAGACTGTTTCAAGCAGTCTGCCATGTGTTTTTATGTCTTTATGGTAAGATCTATCTATCAATCTACCTATATATATTTGGAATAATAAAAATGAAGAAACCTGTAGAATTTAACAAATTTTCAAAAGGGAATTGGGTGTACAGGGCCGTGCAGAGTGTGGATTTGGACTTGACTTTTGGAAAAAAGGTGTCAATGGTTGGGTTTCACAAAAGTGTAATTTCATGAAATTTTCATAAAACGGCTCTCGTAACGAAGTCACATAGATATGTCTGTGATATATATTTATTCATTCTTATAAATTTCTCTGCTGTTTTCTTTTTCATGTGTAACACCTGTACAAAATGAACTATTTTGTTTTAATAAAATCGACTTTCTTTCCGAATACAAGTTATTTTATGTTACAGCTTTATAACCAGCCAATGGAAAGCCAATGCCTCGGTCTTATCAGAAAACTAATACCTGAAAATGGAATTATGACCACAGCTTTGAATTCTCCGCATACGGTTGCCAAAGTCAACGCATTTTAAGACAGTTGAATACAAGTACAGTTTTAAGACATCTCGGTGATCGGGAGATCATTAAGTGAAATATATAGGGGTATCGGGTGTTTTTGCTTGGTTAATTACCTTAATCTGTCGATTAGAAGCGTGATATGTGTATTTGTCTCATTATGAGAGCTTCGGAAAACAATCCATTCTTTCCAAAGTTGACGAGTTTTATAACTTCTTCGCGTGTCTGCAGAGGCGTCGCAAAGATGATCCACTGGGGTGATGGTTTGACTGTGATGGATCAAGCCCTAATGATAAAATATTCCAACTACGTCATCAAGGTATGCCTTCGTGGAAGGCGTGCCGTAATGATGCAGTCAGAATATTAGTCAGTCGGTTGAATAGTTAAAAACTCTAGACCTCTTGGAAATTATTTGTTTTTATATAAATGAATAAAATACACAAA
Source organism: Pictodentalium vernedei (assembly GCA_031216915.1). Lineage (NCBI taxonomy): Eukaryota > Metazoa > Mollusca > Scaphopoda > Dentaliida > Dentaliidae > Pictodentalium > Pictodentalium vernedei. The sequence goes on along the minus strand of CM062296.1, from coordinate 272,120,825 downwards.
TGGTAGCCATAACATTAGTGGGTGTTGGGACTCTGGGGACAACAAATTAACATAGGATTCGACTCTAGGGACATAATTTACTATAGAAAATCCAAAAGACATCTTGTCCGTATAGTCCCACTCCTGATTAACTTATAAAAAGTCGGTAACTTATAGGGTCAAGACAGCCCTGTAGGAAATTTTGTAGTGAACTTTGCAGTGACGCTGTAGCATATTTTGTCCCTAGAGTTCCAGTTTCGGCGAATGGGGAATCCTATGTCAAATTTGTGTCCCTAGAGCCCCCAACCGGATAGAGGAAGCCTCTCTCAAGTTTGAAGGGAAAACATTATTTTGTTTCTTTTCCCTGTGCTTTCACAAAACCACAAGAAGAAAAAAATAAAACTTTGTGGTACGCGTTGCAGTCGAACTCTCTGACAGTTGATTTTTTGGAAACAAAATCAGCATTGATCGTATGATTAACAATTAACTTGTATATTGAGAACATCATAGTTTTTCATAATATAAAATGTTGGAAGGTATGCATACAATACAAAAACCTAATACTCACAGTGAAAAACAGAAGCAAAAACCAAATCAATGGTTTCGCGCACCGAAGGCGTGCAGGAACAGTATGGGGGCAAGCCCCTTTTCGACCTTACTTTAGCGTTTAAGATTAAGTATAGTCTGCCAACTACGTGAGCTGTTTGATAGTTGGAGTCGTCCTTGGCAAGAACAGTCTGCCTCAGGATGATCTGGGTGTTAAAAAAGGAGCGGATTCGGATTAAATTGACCACTTGTACACAAAACTGCCCTTCTCAGGGTACCACCAAAAGATCCCAACTTCCCTGGTTCGGGCAGGTCTGCTAGTTAACCTATTTGGCGGGGACCATAGTGCGTTCAGAGAACGCTTACAGAAAAATGGCACGGGGGATGCAAGACCAACGCTCGCCTCCCCAGGAGTGTACGATCACCTTCGGGGAAGGAGTAAAGGATGAGAAAATCCATAACGGTTATAATGGTTCCATAGCATAGCTGCTTTTAAAAAAGCAGCAGACTGTGTAACGTGCAATTAAGTTTCGTAGTCTTCATGGTCTTGGGTTCTGTTGTGTCTTCAGGCAAGTATAGTCTACGGCTTACATAGTATTTAAAATCTGTTGTTTGTCGGAGCCGTCACGGGCAAGTAAAATCTGCATCGGGCTCTCCCGTTCGTCTACTGTAGATTCGGTTGTGGCGTCTGTGGTCTAGCAGCGGTGTGGGTATCTTCTGTTGATCTGTATGTCCGTTAAATATTCTGAAAGCAGAGAAAATGGAAGGCGAGTCGTAATTTGTTGAAAGAGTTGTATTCACTTTTAGAATTTATTTCGTTTTGCCTTTGAATATGTCCGTTAAATATTCTGAAAGCAGAGAAAGTGGAAGGCGAGTCGTACCCCCTACCAAACCCTTTAGCCTCTTTATTTATCCTAATTTAGATGCCCTACGCGTAGACTCTCCAGAGAACAGTGTTGTGCACCCCCCCCCCCCCCCCCCAGTACATAGGTAATAACTGAGCGAGACATTAAAGACATCACACCACCTGCTGGTTCTTGATGCTCCACCCTATTGCCTATTCAGTTGCGCGATATTGGAGACCCTTCCCTCTAACTCACCAGAGTTCAGTGGCGTGCAATGTCTGTATTCAGTGGTAAAAGAGCGAGACATCAAAAGGGAACACGCCGCCTGATGGTTCTTGATGTCCCCCCCCCCCCCCTCCACAGGTGTTGAATATTGTTCTCCCGGGGAACCGGTTGGGGAAGTGATAAGGTGGGTAGCAGCCTGGTTACATGTGCCAGTTGTTATGCGGAAGTGATTTTGATTGATGATGAGAGGCAGCCTGGTTCCAGTACCAGCCAGACCACGGTGGTGTCTTGCAGCTCTCTTTCGGAGTGACCTACGTTCCAGAATCAGCCGGGTGAAAAACCAACCCGAACCAACTGGGCCAAGCGGACATCAACCCAATTGAGTTCATATTCGATCAACCCAGCGGGTCTGGGCCCATCCCAACCCATCCGATTCCAGAGTGTATATGTTGGGTTTTATACTGATTATTTTTCTTGAATATTTAAGTTTTTTGGCGCCTGACACAGATTTCGTTTTGTTCAGAAATGAGTTCGCTGTCTTTCAGACGGTCGAAATTTTTGGCAGCTAGCGTTTCAAGGCGGTCTTTTATAATATCAATGTCAACTCGATGGGAGTGTAGATCGAAGGGGATGCAGAGGACAATATGAAGCGCGTGGTATTTAGGATGTTGGCACTGTTTGTTTCGCTGAGAACGAGTACTCCGTACTCAAGTACGAGGTTGGGGGGGGGGGGGGGAGGGTGACGAATACTTTGTATAGTTTTAGTAGGGCTGCTTCGTTGGCACCCAATGAGGTGCCAGTAGCATTTTGAGCAGAGTATTTTTTGTAGTCGCTTTAGTGGCAATGTTTTGGGTGTGTTTATTGAGGTTAAGTCTTTGGTATAGCGTTGTACTGAGAAATGTAGCCTCTGTGCTTACTGGGAGAACTTTACCCTTCAGTTTGAGGTCCAAGTCGCGATTTTTAATCTTTCTACTAAAGGTTATTCTTTGCGTTTTGTTGATATTGAGTTTAATTCTCCACTTACACTAGCGCTCGAGCTCGTCAAGTGCGCTCTGGGTGTTTCTTTGTTTTTTTTTATGTGGGTGTTTCGACCTCAGGAATCTCATAGCCCTTTATCGTGAGCGAACTGGGAGATTTAGACACGCTTATTTGTAACTTTCAGATCGTTAGCGTAGATTATGAAGGGGGGGGGGGGGCTGAGGACGGACCCCGGGGTGCTGGCCTCGAGAGGAACATCACTGAACATTTCATTAGTGACTCGAACTTTGATTTTTAGGTCATTTAAAAAGGAAAATAGCAGACTTAGTAATTTTATGTGGCGATTCCGTTTACAGAGTTTGTAGCGTTCTCCGTTGTAAAACGGAGTCCAGTGTTCTTTCAACGTCAAGTAGAATTGATGAGCCTGTTTGTTTGGATGGCTGTTTTCATAAGTTCGACAAGGCGGTAGATATGCGCCATGTCTTCTTTACGGTTCGCGTTAGCTCTTTGCCATTTGTTAAAAAAAGTTTATGTTTTCTAGGTGCAGTCCAAGCCTATTGGTTAGGACTCCCTCTAGGACCTTACCATTTCAGCTGAGGAAGCTCATATGGTGGTAATTAGCCGGGTTGGAGGGATCATGACACCAACGGATGTCTTCCAGTATTTGGGGGAAGTAGCTATGGGAGAGGCATGCGTTAAAAAGGGTTTGCAGTCTGGTGATAAAGGAGTTAGGACTATGTTTAAGAATTTTGTAGCTAATTTCGTCTTTCCGGGTGAGGAAAAGTTTTTGCACTTTTTTATAATGTTAATAATTTCGTCATTTGTGATAAGGACGAGGTCGTCGTCATCTCCTTCGGCGGATTCGGGGTTGAAGTTAGGGGCGCGGTATATTTGAGGATTGTCGTAATGAAGTTATCAATCGAGTGTTTAATCGTCTCTTCGAAGGACGGGCCTTCGTGAGGGCGGTGAGCTTTTTTTAGGAGGTCGACAGAGGTGTCAGCCTTTTCCTTATCGTCTGCGACAGTGGAGCCACTTCTTCTTTTGTAAGGGGCTTGGGGGATGTTTTGTTCTAGTTTTGGCCGGTTAGCACCTTGAAGGTGTTCCAGATTTTTTTCGCTTCCAAAGTTCCATTAAAGTTTGATATGGCTCGTTCCCAATTAATTAGCTTGTTGTTCGGCCTAGAGTGTCTTTTTAGCTTAACTTGACAAAGTCAAGATAAGCTATTGCCATCACACGTGCGTGCGGAAGTCTGTGAGTCTGTAAGTCTGTGAGTCTGTTCACATTTTCCTTTAGCACAGGCTACACCCCGTATTTCTTGCCCGATTGTCAAGAAAATTCATATGCAGATTTGAAGTCATGTTTAGATGAGAACGTCCCCTTTTGGTCGCGATCGGTCAAACGTGACGGCTGCCCGAGCCCAAAATCCGAAAACCTTCAGCACAGTCTACAGGTCGTATTTATGAAGGGATTTCATTGATTGTGACTTGGTAGGATGACTCTGTATAATGTCTAGATGAGAACGTCACCTTTTGGTCATGATCTGTCAGCCATTATGGCTGCCCAAGCCCGAAACCCAAAAACTTTTAGCACAGTCCACAGGTCATATTTAATATGGAGGGATTTCATTGTAACTTGGTAGGATGACTCCGTATGATCTCTAGATGAGAACTTCCCCATTTTGCCGCGATCTGTCGACCGTGACGGCTGCCCGAGCATCAAAACCCGAAAACCTTTAGCACATTCTACAGGTCGTATTTATGAAGGGATTCCATAGTAACTTGGTACGATGACTCCAGATAATGTCCAGACGAGAACGTCCCCTTTTGGTCGCGATGATTCAAGCGTGATTGCTTCTCGAAACAAAAACCCGAAAATCTTTAGCATAGACTACAGATCGTATTTATGAAGGGATTTCATTGTAACTTGGTAGCATGACTCAGTATAATGTCTAGATGAGGACGTCTCCTTTTGGTTGCGATCGATCAACCCTGATGGATGCACAGGCCCGAAGCCCGAAAATCTTTAGCACAGTCTACAGGCCGTATTTATGAAGGGATTTCATTGTAACGTGATAGGCTGACTCGTTTTGGAATAATTTCATTGTAACTTGGTAACTTTGGTTGACATACATTAACTGTGAGGGACACTTTAACCTACCCCTCATTTCGTTAGTACAGTCTACACCTCAAATTATTTTTATTGAAGTCCACATGTGGGCACGATGACACCGTGTACTAAGGCGTACTGCACGTCTATGGTGCACATGTCTTCAACCAATCTAACCCTGCCTGTGCTGCAGTGCGGAGTTACGATGTTAGGGAGCTGGCAGTTGCTCATCGTTCCTAGGTCGTTCTCTCCGGGTACTCCGGCTTCCTCCGCCAGTAAAACTGTCACCGACACGATATGACCTTGACTGTTAAAGTGTCGTTAAACCTTAATATTAAATAAATAAATAATAAATATTTTTATTGACAAAATCGCATACAGGAAACAGAAATTAACATATTCTCAATTATCAGAATTCTTGTAGTATTTCATAATCTTTTCATAAAAATTGAACATTATCCTTTTCATCAATCACAACACACAGTCAAGTTAAGCTACAGTGTCATTGACACTTTCATTGACCTCGTCATCAAGGCGATTGTAATTCTTTTTAAGTTCGGTTTTTTGATGGGGTCGTTCTCAGATTTAAGTGCATTAGAGGGGATTTGGTGGGGGAGTTTTACATCGATGCCCTCTCTGTAGAGGTCCCAGTAAATTTTTGCGAGATTTCTGCGAATGATGGGGGTACCTCAGGGGGCCATTTCCTAATTTTACTGATGCATGGACCGTGGGATTGTCGCTGCCCATATCGTCATCGCCAACCAGGTGGTAATTGATCTGGTTAACGGGAGAATTGCTCGAGATTATTAGGTGGATAATGGCTGATCGGTTTATCGGGTTGCTACTGATATAATTCGCGGTTTTATCATCATTGATTATATGTAGATTGTATTTTTCGGTAATGTTAAATAAGGCATCACCGTTGGGGGTTGCTGACTTAGAGCCGAAGCACTGGCGTTGAAATTTCCCAGGAAAATACAGTGATTGTAGTTTCTTGTGAGGAATTCAAATACTAGTCATTAACTATTTTCCCTGGGTCGTTATAGTAAAAGATGATCGCGATATTTGTTGTCTGCTGTAATTTCGATGGCCACCACCTCAGCACCTAAGAAGTCTGTTTTGATAGTTTTGAAGTTAATGCTCAGTTTTATAAGAAAAGCAACAACTCCATCTTTGTGAAAAGGGGGTCCCTTCTAACAAAGCTGAATCCACAAAGTGAGAGGTTTTAATCTTTAGAGAGCCAAGATTCGCAAATTGCCAGGAATTCATGGTATTTTAAGTAATTACTAATTTACAGCTTTTTGAAAAACAGAAGTGCTCTTGACTCTTGATTTTATTGATGGCATATAAGGAGAAGGTGATAAAAAGGCTTATTACACACCCATCTAAAATTAAGGTTTGTTCACGGCATTGTAAAATGTGTAATAAAGATGAAATTGTATCGCACACGTGTGTGATACGAGTTTTTGCACTTTTTCAACTTCGGAATGGAACCAATCATATTTCTGGGAATACATGGACCCATTCAGATGCAATGGACCAGTTATTTTGATGTTGCAACGTGGATGTTATCGGTCTATAATATTTAAGTGTGTGTTATTTCCGTAGAAACTCGGGTACTGTAGTCTATACACCGACCGAGCATAAATAATGGACTGGTTAATTCTTACTTTATGTTACAGAAACTGATCTGCTAAAGAAATCTGCAAAAGTGTGTGATAAATACAGAACCGCACAAACGTTTGAATGAGTTAATGTTTATCGCACTGGCTTGGTTTGGCTCAGAATATTCTTGGGCACAAAGAACTCATGCGATAAACATTAAGCCATTCACATGCTTGTTTGTGAGGTTCTGTCTACCAGACATTTCGACAAAACTGTCATAGAAGTTGTTTGACAAACAAATTAAGATTTATTTTGAATCATAGGGTTAACAATAATCTATTGGTGACGAATAAAAGACAACAATGTGAATGTGTATTTGTGTGAATGGCATGCAATGTATGTGGGTTGGAATGGAACTATGTCTCTCTTTCTGAGACTTTTATTGATAGAAATGACTAATGACTACAGTCATGAAAAAACGTGAAAGGGATGGGTACTAATTTTTTGTCTCCATGAAAAAGACTGTTTGTTTGTAAGTTGTAATGAATAGTTTGTTTGAGAATCTCTTTTTAACCCTTTGAATCCTAGCGGCCATTTTTCCATTCAGGAACATGATGCGTCATGACGTCATTAAATCGGATGGCTGTTCAGTAAATGTGTGGGATAGACCAATCAATATTTTCAACGTGCAGCCCCGAGGCTGCACGTTGAAAATATTGATTGGTCTACCCCAAATAATGAATATAGAATCTTCCAAGTGCTTTCATTGAACTGGCATGGAAGATACCACTAAAGTTCAAAGGGTTAAGAATGTATGGACTAGGAAAAGTGCCGACACGGAGGCATTTATGAAGAAACTCGATTTGTGATACCAACAATTTGAAACGATCGACGTATTAGAGCGAAACACATTAACTTGTATCTTGAATGTGTGTCAGGGTAAAAAATTCAAGAACCAAAACCTGGATTTTTTAAGGAAATTTCATAGAATTCACTCAATACAGGTGAACCTGGATTTTAACTTTGTGCCATATGAGGAAATGTATTTAAAAATCTTTTTCTTCTGATCTACCAGTCAAAATTTCTTGATATTTGGTATACTGCATCTTTACAGGGGTGGCGGGAGTCAGCTTCCATTTTGTTCAAATCAAGTCCCTAGAGTCATATCTGGGCTCCGTGTAGTGTAACGAAATGCCCTCCAGGGAACGCGTCGGGTTAATATCATTGCACTTGGGAGTCTCGGTTTCCTAAGTGTTAATCAGAGTGGCCAAGTCTTACTTGGTAATAATTCTCTGTTGAGTAAACTTTAATAAGTATAAACGCTGTTCTAAAATTCTTGTTAAAGGGGCAGCTATACTTCGAACTATTTTACAACATTCAATAATAACACTATGAGGATTCTCTTAAAGGCACGGTTATATAATCGTGGTATTTTATTAATATTCCTAGTCTAATTCGAATTGCATAACATCAGTGCAAATTGCCCTACAAGTTCTCGGCACACATGGTGCAGAAGTGGAACACGAGACATGAAAATCAGACAATAGTCTGACCTATAGTAACCTCACTAAGGTGTTTTCGACAGAATTTGATATTATGATTGGCAGATTTGTAAGTATAAACCTGACCTGCAGTAACCCCATCAGAATGCTTTTGGCAGAATTTAGCATTGTACACTGACCCGGCCTAACCTCAACACACCCAGTATAACTTTCAGCTCTGAGAATTGTGCAAGATAGCACGTTCAATTGACGTCAATAGGGGTGTTTCATTTATAAACCAACAACATGCCAGTGTCCTTTTGAACGCGAGAACGCATACTGTTAGCACAGGATGCCCCCACTATCCCAGAATGGAAGTGAGGGGTTAAGAAATACCTCTCCGCTATCTTGGGGTATAGGTGGTGTTCTGTGGTGTTTTATGACGTCAATTGGAATAAGATATGCACGAATATACACGAAAAGTCACGTCACAAGTTACATTGCCGCAACAGTACTTATAAAGTAGAGCGCGGGATACTTTATTTAACCCTTTACCTAACATGAAAAGCAGACGAAACTTGCAAACAAAATTCTTGAATAACTTTTTTTTCATTTTTTGTCTCAAAAACAAAGGTTATGACTCCTCTTTGGAACGAGCTCGACGAGCTTGTTCCAAAGAGAGGTCATAATCTATGTTTTTGAGACAAACAATGAAAAATAGAATGAAAATAAATGGGCGATTTTGGTGAATAGCGCTGGCCGGTTTTTGTCGTTACGTTGGGTAAAGGGTTAAGTACTGCTGTCACAATGTAACTTGTATGCAAGCCGGGCATGCCGACAAATCGATTGAACCAAACAGGCAACTTTTCTTTCATTTCTGCGGCATCACTCTGCTGATAGAAGACATTTATTTGCCATCGCCCATTCGTAAAAAGCACGAATTAGCCGATTCGATTGGCCTACATGCGAAACGGGAAGTCGAATCGATGTCGATAGCGAAGCAGGCCATCGATGTCGACCTCGAATCGAATCTTCGAAGCTGCTCAGGGCCCAATACGACACCTGTATAAATATTTGTGGAATAGAAAATCGTTCCAATGAGGGATCAGATATTTTTAATGTAATATCATCTGTAATATGACCCTCCAATTCTACAAGAGTAGAAGCAACGCCCTTACTATTTAGCGACGTGTCCTATTATACAAATGGAACAAATTTTATGTTAATAACCCACAAAAATTATCTTCAACTTGATTGCATTATGTTTAGACTGTTTCATGCAGTCTGCCTTGTGTTTTTATGTCTTTAAAGTAAGATCTATCTATCAATCTACCTATATATATTTGGAATAATAAAAATGAAGAAACCTGTAGAATTTAACAAATTTTCGAAAGGGAATTGGGTGTACAGGGCTGTGCAGAGTGTGGATTTGGACTTGACTTTTGGAAAAAAGGTGTCAATGGTTGGGTTTCACAAAAGTGTAATTTCATGAAATTTTCATAAAACGGCTCTCGTAACGAAGTCACATAGATATGTCTGTGATATATATTTATTCATTCTTATAAATTTCTCTGCTGTTTTCTTTTTCATGTGTAACACCTGTACAAAATGAACTATTTTGTTTTAATAAAATCGACTTTCTTTCCGAATACAAGTTATTTTATGTTACAGCTTTATAACCAGCCAATGGAAAGCCAATGCCTCGGTCTTATCAGAAAACTAATACCTGAAAATGGAATTATGACCACAGCTTTGAATTCTCCGCATACGGTTGCCAAAGTCAACGCATTTTAAGACAGTTGAATACAAGTACAGTTTTAAGACATCTCGGTGATCGGGAGATCATTAAGTGAAATATATAGGGGTATCGGGTGTTTTTGCTTGGTTAATTACCTTAATCTGTCGATTAGAAGCGTGATATGTGTATTTGTCTCATTATGAGAGCTTCGGAAAACAATCCATTCTTTCCAAAGTTGACGAGTTTTATAACTTCTTCGCGTGTCTGCAGAGGCGTCGCAAAGATGATCCACTGGGGTGATGGTTTGACTGTGATGGATCAAGCCCTAATGATAAAATATTCCAACTACGTCATCAAGGTATGCCTTCGTGGAAGGCGTGCCGTAATGATGCAGTAAGAATATTAGTCAGTCGGTTGAATAGTTAAAAACTCTAGACCTCTTGGAAATTATTTGTTTTTATATAAATGAATAAAATACACAAATGGTAGCCATAACATTAGTGGGTGTTGGGACTCTGGGGACAACAAATTAACATAGGATTCGACTCTAGGGACATAATTTACTATAGAAAATCCAAAAGACATCTTGTCCGTATAGTCCCACTCCTGATTAACTTATAAAAAGTCGGTAACTTATAGGGACAAGACAACCCTGTAGGAAATTTTGTAGTGAACTTTGCAGTGACGCTGTAGCATATTTTGTCCCTAGAGTTCCAGTTTCGGCGAATGGGGAATCCTATGTCAAATTTGTGTCCCTAGAGCCCCAGCCGGATAGGGGAAGCCTCTCTCAAGTTTGAAGGGAAAACATTATTTTGTTTCTTTTCCCTGTGCTTTCACAAAACCACAAGAAGAAAAAAATAAAACTTTGTGGTACGCGTTGCAGTCGAACTCTCTGACAGTTGATTTTTTGGAAACAAAATCAGCATTGATCGTATGATTAACAATTAACTTGTATATTGAGAACACTATAGTTTTTCATAATATAAAATGTTGAAAGGTATGCGTACAATACAAAAACCTAATACTCACAGTGAAAAACAGAAGCAAAAACCAAATCAATGGTTTCGCGCTCCGAAGGCGTGCAGGAACAGTATGGGGGCAAGCCCCTTTTCGACCTTACTTTAGCGTTTAAGATTAAATATAGTCTGCCAACTACGTGAGCTGTTTGATAGTTGGAGTCCTCCTTGGCAAGAACAGTCTGCCTCAGGCTGATCTGGTTGTTAAAAAAAAGAGCGGATTCGGATTAAATTGACCACTTGTACACAAAACTGCCCTTCTCAGGGTACCACCAAAAGATCCCAACTTCCCTGGTTCGAAAAGGTCTGCTAGTTAACCTATTTGGCAGGAACCATAGTGCGTTCAGAGAACGCTTACAGAAAAATGGCACGGGGGACGCAAGACCAACGCTCGCCTCCCCAGGAGTGTACGATCACCTTCGGGGAAGGAGTAAAGGATGAGAAAATCCATAACGGTTATAATGGTTCCATAGCTGCTTTTAAAAAAAGCAGCAGACTGTGTAACGTGCAATTAAGTTTCGTAGTTTTCATGGTCTTGGGTTCTGTTGTGTCTTCAGGCAAGTATAGTCTACGGCTTACATAGTATTTAAAATCTGTTGTTTGTAGGAGCCGTCACGGGCAAGTAAAATCTGCATCGGGCTCTCCCGTTCGTCTGTACTGTAGATTCGGTTGTGGCGTCTGTGGTCTAGCAGCGGTGTGGGTATCTTCTGTGGATCTGTATGTCCGTTAAATATTCTGAAAGCAGAGAAAGTGGAAGGCGAGTCGTACCCCCTATCAAACCCTTTAGCCTCTTTATTTATCCTAATTTAGATGCCCTACGCGCAGACTCTCCAGAGAACAGTGTTGTGCAACCCCCCCCCCCCCCCCCCCGTACATGGCTAATAACTGAGCGAGACATTAAAGACATCACACCACCTGCTGGTTCTTGATGCTCCACCCTATTGCCTATTCAGTTGCGCGATATTGGAGACCCTTCCCTCTAACTCACCAGAATGCAGTGGCGTGCAATGTCTGTATTCAGTAGTAACAGAGCGAGACATCAAAAGGCAACACGCCGCCTGATGGTTCTTGATGCCCCACCCACAGGTGTTGAATACTGTTCTGCCGGGGAACCGGTTGGGGAAGTGATAAGGTCGGTAGCAGTCTGGTTACATGTGCCAGTTGTTATGCGGAAGTGATTTTGATTGATGATGAGAGGCAGCCTGGTTACCAGTACCAGCCAGACCACGGCGGTGTCTTGCAGCTCTCTTTCGGAGTGACCTACGTTCCAGAATCAGCCGGGTGAAAAACCAACCCGAACCATCTGGGCCGAGCGGACATCAACCCAATTGGGTTCATATTCGCTCAACCCAGCGGGTCTGGGCCCATCCCAACCCATCCGATTCCAGAGTGTATATGTTGGGTTTTATACTGATTATTTTTCTTGAATATTTAAGTTTTTTGGCGCCTGACACACACAGATTTCGTTTTGTTCAGAAATGAGTTCGCTGTCTTTCAGACGGTCGACATTTTTGGCAGCTAGCGTTTCAAGGCGGTCTTTTATAATATCAATGTCAACTCGATGGGAGTGTCGATCGAAGGGGATACAGAGGACAATACGAAGCGCGTGGTATTTAGGATGTTGGTACTGTTTGTTTCGCTGAGAACGAGTACTCCGTACTCAAGTACGAGGGTGAGGGGGGGGGGGGGGGGGGTGACGAATACTTTGTATAGTTTTAGTAGGGCTGCTTCGTTAGCACCCAATGAGGTGCCAGTAGCATTTTGAGCAGAGTATTTTTGTAGTCGCTTTAGTGGCAATGTTTTGGGGGTGTTTATTGAGGTTAAGTCTTTGGTATAGAGTTGTACTGAGAAATGTAGCCTCTGTGCTTACTGGGAGAACTTTACCCTTCAGTTTGAGGTCCAAGTCGCGATTTTTAATCTTTCGACTAAAGGTTATTTTTTGCGTTTTGTTGATATTGAGTTTAATTCTCCACTTACACTAGCGCTCGAGCTCGTCAAGTGCGCTCTGGGTGTTTCTTTGTTTTTTTTTATGTAGGTGTTTCGACCTCAGGAATCTCATAGCCCTTTATCGTGAGCGAACTGGGAGATTCAGACACGCTTATTTGTAACTTTCAGATCGTTAGCGTAGATTATGAAGGAGGTGGGGGGGGGGGGCTGAGGACGGACCCCGGGGTGCTGGCCTCGAGAGGAACATCACTGAACATTTCATTAGTGACTCGAACTTTGATTTTTAGGTCATTTAAAAAGGAAAATAGCAGACTTAGTAATTTTATGTGGCGATTCCGTTTACAGAGTTTGTAGCGTTCTCCGTTGTAAAACGGAGTCCAGTGTTCTTTCAACGTCAAGTAGAATTGATGAGCCTGTTTGTTTGTTTGGATGGCTGTTTTCATAAGTTCGACAAGGCGGTAGATATGCGTCATGTCTTCTTTACGGTCCCCGTAAGCTCTTTGCCATTTGTTAAAAAAAGTTTATGTTTTCTAGGTGCTCTCTAAGCCTATTGGTTAGGACTCCCTCGAGGACCTTACCATTTCAGCTGATGAAGCTCATATGGTGGTAATTAGCCTGGTTGGAGGGATCATGACACCAACGGATGTCTTCCAGTATTTGGGGGAAGTAGCTATGGGAGAGGCATGCATTAAAAAGGGTTTGCAGTCTGGTGATAAAGGAGTTAGGACTATGTTTAAGAATTTTGTAGCTAATTTCGTCTTCCCGGGTGAGGAAAAGTTTTTGCACTTTTTTATAATGTTAATAATTTCGTCATTTGTGATAAGGACGAGGTCGTCGTCATCTCCTTCGGCGGGTTCGGGGTTGAAGTTAGGGGCGCGGTATATTTGAGGATTGTCGTTAATGAAGTTATCAATCGAGTGTTCAATCGTCTCTTCGAAGGACGGGCCTTCGTGAGGGCGGTGAGCTTTTTTAGGAGGTCGACAGAGGTGTCAGCCTTTTCCTTATCGTTTGCGACAGTGGAGCCACTTCTTCTTTTGTAAGGGGCTTGGGGGATGTTTTGTTATAGTTTTGGCCGGTTAGCACCTTGAAGGTGTTCCAGATTTTTTTCGCTTCCAAAGTTCCATTAAAGTTTGATATGGCTCGTTCCCAATTAATTAGCTTGTTGTTCGGCCTAGAGTGCCTTTTTAGCTTAACTTGACAAAGTCAAGATAAGCTGTTGCCATCACACGTGCGTGCGGAAGTCTGTGAGTCTGTAAGTCTGTGAGTCTGTTCACATTTTCCTTTAGCACAGTCTACACCCCGTATTTCTTGCCCGATTGTCAAGAAAATTCATATGCAGATTTGAAGTCATATTTAGATGAGAACGCCCCCTTTTGGTCGCGATCGGTCAAACGCGATGGCTGCCCGAGCCCAAAATCCGAAAACCTTTAGCACAGTCTACAGGCCGTATTTATGAAGGGATTTCATTGATTGTGACTTGGTAGGATGACTCTGTATAATGTCTAGATGAGAAAGTCACCTTTTGGTCATGATCTGTCAGCCATTTTGGTCATGATTATGGATCAGATTTGAAGTCATGTTTAGATGAGAACGTCCCCTTTTGGTCGCGATCGGTCAAACGTGATGGCTGCCCGAGCCCAAAATCCGAAAACCTTTAGCACAGTCTACAGGTCGTATTTATGAAGGGATTTCATTGATTGCGACTTGGTAGGATGACTCTGTATAATGTCTAGATGAGAACGTCACCTTTTGGTCATGATCTGTCAGCCTTTTGGTCATGATTACGGCTGCCCAAGCCCGAAACCCAAAAACTTTTATCACAGTCCACAGGTCATATTTAATATGGAGGGATTTCATTGTAACTTGGTAGGATGACTCCGTATGATGTCTAGATGAGAACTTCCCCATTTTGCTGCGATCTGTCAACCGTGACGGCTGCCCGAGCATCAAAACCCGAAAACCTTTAGCACATTCTACAGGTCGTATGTATGAAGGGATTCCATAGTAACTTGGTACGATGATTCCAGATAATGTCCAGACGAGAACGTCCCCTTTTGGTCGCGATGATTCAAGCGTGATTGCTTCTCGAAACAAAAACCCGAAAATCTTTAGCATAGACTACAGGTCGTATTTATGAAGGGATTTCATTGTAACTTGGTAGCATGACTCAGTATAATGTCTCGATGAGGACGTCCCCTTTTGGTTGCGATCGATCAACCCTGATGGATGCACAGGCCCGAAGCCCGAAAGTCTTTAGCACAGTCTACAGGTCGTATTTATGAAGGGATTTCATTGTAACTTGATAGGCTGACTCGTTTTGGAATAATTTCATTGTAACTTGGTAACTTTGGTTGACATACATTAACTGTGAGGGACACTTTAACCTACCCCTCATTTCTTTAGTACAGTCTACACCTCAAATTATTTTTATTGAAGTCCACATGTGGGCACGATGACACCGTGTACTAAGGCGTACTGCACGTCTATGGTGCACATGTCTTCAACCAATCTAACCCTGCCTGTGCTGCAGTGCGGAGTTACGATGTTAGGGAGCTGGCAGTTGCTCATCGTTCCGAGATCGTTCTCTCCGGGTACTCCGGCTTCCTCCGCCAGTAAAACTGTCACCGACACGATATGACCTTGGCTGTTAAAGTGTCGTTAAACCTTAATATTAAATAAATAAATAATAAATATTTTTATTGACAAAATCGCATACAGGAAACAGAAATTAACATATTCTCAGTTATCAGAATTCTTGTAGTATTTCATAATCCTTTCATAAAAATTGAACATTATCCTTTTCATCAATCACAACACACAGTCAAGTTAAGCTACAGTTTCATTGACACTTTCATTGACCTCGTCATCAAGGCGATTGTAATTCTTTTTAAGTTCGGTTTTTTGATGGGGTCGTTCTCAGATTTAAGTGCATTAGAGGGGATTTGGTGGGGGAGTTTTACATCGATGCCCTCGAAAATAGTTTTAATTTTTTATTATTATTTTTTTCTCTCCTTTATATATATGTGTAAAAAAGAAAATGTTAAAGAGAGTAAATAAAATTTGTTTTCTTTATTAAAACTTCATCTTCTGCAATTGTTGTTCGTAAACCTTTCCGATGATCTCTTCGCCATCCAAAGCTTCGATTTCGTAAGTCACTGGATCGGTGTGAAATATTCTGATTATCATGAAGATTTCTGAGGTCCATCGAGGAGTGTAACCCTTTTCGAAGTGCTTCTTATAAGCGTAGATTCTCACTCGATCGCCGACTGCAAATTTCGGCATTCTAGACTTCTTCCTGATCTTAGATCTCTCGGGATATAGATTCGCGTAGACCCGTTTTTCGTTTCGAGGATCGCTAGCTTCCATGGGAGTCATCTTGATCGATCTGTGTTGCGTGTTGTTGTAATCTTTGACCAGACCATTCAGAGCATATATGTATTTCTTGGTCGAATTCGCCGTGAAGTATCTGTACATCTTTTCCTTCATCGTTCGATTCCAACGTTCCACGATGCTGGCTTTCTCTTCATTTTCGATCGAGTATAGGTCGACCAATTGACAAACGTCCTTGTTGTAGAATTCCTTTCCCTTGTCCACCCATAATTTATTCGGGTTTTGAGAAGACGAGTCGAACACACTCTTCAGAGCCTCGGCGATGCAAGTTCCCGATTTATTCTTCAAAGCTCTGATCCAACCATATTTGGAAAACACGTCGATGACCGACAATATATATTTGACGCCCTCGTTCCACCTCAAAAACGATCTCATGTCGACCAAGTCAGCGGACCAAATGTCGTCCAGACCCTTCACAAACACCCTTCTCTTTTGAAATTTACGCACGATGGGTTTGTGTAACTCCTCGGCCAATTCGCTCGTCAATAATCGTTTCTTCTTTTCCGAAGCGCTTTTTTTTAAGGCCCCATCCAAATCGACGTTTCGCACCAATCAGATTGCCGACCAGCGAACGTTCTATCTTCTCTCTCCTGGTCGGATTCGATATGCCTCTCAATTTTGCCAACATGTTTTTATCGCAGACGCCGTTGTGAGTCTTGGTGTCGGGATGTCCAGCGTAGCACAGATCGTGTTCATACGTGACCGCGTCCACCCTATTCACAGGTTTGCTCCAAGATTTAGGAGTCAGATCGGCGTTGGGTCTCTTGTTCAATTTCGTTCCGGGTCCCGTGAAACTGTGACCCGGCAAATGCATTTTGAAAGGTAGATTATTGATCATTTTATTCATGATGCCTTTGCCTCTGCTCTTGTTTTTTTTTGACGAATCGAGTCCTGATCGAACCACACACATTGCAAATTCCACGAAGCATCTGTCTGTCGTTTTTAGTTCGTACTTCTCGAGAATTACCCGTCTCAGTAACTCTCTTACACTTTATGCAATACATTTTTGAGAGTTATTTAAACTAATTTCGTATTTATTTTTTATTTCATATATAAATTTAATATTTTCTTTTTTAAAAGTTCTGTTCTTATTATATATATATATTTTTTTTCAATCGCTGCTCTTGAGTTCTATCAACTTACCGAATTCCTCCCTAACCTCTTTCCTCCCCTTTCCACGAGAATCCTTCATCTCTTCCTTGATGATCTGATGAGTCTTGATTCTCATGGCTTCTTTCATAGCATCGTATTTCATTTTCTCGCTCAATATCGTGAAGTATTCTCCATCCGATATCTTACAGGCTTTCAATGCCATCGAGATCATTTCAGATATCGTGTCGATCTTAGAGTCATCCAAGACGCGAATATTTTCGTGTTTCCTAGCCTTCAGAAATAATTTCCTACCCAAAAATTTCCTAGCGTGCTAAACAATCTGGCGACGAGAGCCACTCCTTCTATGGTCAACACCATCGGAATGCCGAACGCGGTCGACAACAATCCGATGCCGGCCACGTGTAAACCCATGGAAATCGTGATGAGTGTCATGTCGACCACGTTGACGAATTTCACGAGACACAAATACTTCTTCTTGAGAGAATGACGAGAATCTCTCTCTCGAGTCAGATACAATTGGATTCGACTGATTTGATCGATCCAATACCTCTCTCCTCTTTCTTTTTCTTCTGGCGATGGTGCCGTTGGCAAAACGCCGTTCGGCTTCTGATCCTCGTCATCATCTAACGTCGGATACAATTTATTTCTAGTTCTCATTTTTTTATGTTTTTTTCTTTCTAATATTAGATAAAAAATTTATGTGTGTATTTATTTTTTATTTTCTATTCTCCTTATTTATATCAGCGAGAAAACTTAGACGTATGCTTCTTCCAGCAATAACTTCAAGACGCATCCCTTGTCTTCTAAAGTCAGACTTCTACGCGCCAATTTCATTTCTTCAAAACCGGTGGGCTTATCTCGCCTACTGCAGAAGACTAATCTCCTCCAAAACCTGATCACGTCATCGATTCGAAGGCATTCGATGCCGGTTCGAAATACTTGAGGACCATATTTTCCCTTTCCATCGTCAGACACGAATGATCCTCGTGATCGAAGTCTAGATGATCCCGACACCCAACGCATCGTTCTAACATGAGGCGACCTAGTTGTTCATTCATGCATAACGCATAGGCTCTCATCAGCATTTTTAAAAGAAACCTTGCTCTCAAAATCTGGGAATTGTTCATGATTTACGTATATTTTATTATCTATTTCGATTCGATATTTATTTTTTTTTAAATAACTATTTATTTATATCTTTTTTTTTCTCTCCTATATATATCAATCACTTTTTTATTTCCTCTCGACAAAACCGATTCTATTACGATTTAGCTTAAAACTCACGAGGTGAATTGGCAAATCGGTTTCGCCTATCGGATCGCACCCTCGACCGTCTGGAACGCGAACGTGGTGGTCCAGAACTCTCAAACTGCATTTTTTGATTTACCGGAAGCCCAAATCGGTTTGGAAAATTTTTCTTAAAAAATCCTCGATGAGTAACTACACTTTACACTCACTTTTCACTATTGGCGAACGTCGAGAAAAGGTTTTGAGATCGATTTTCCTGTTCTAGAACTCTCAATCGTTTTTCGCTTATCGGATCGCACCCTCGACCATCTGAAACGCGATCGCAAACGTCGGTGGTCCAGAATTCTCAAAACGCTTTTTTGATGCTGGTCTAGCACTCTCAAAGCGTTTTTTGCCTGCAATCACCACCGATAGATCGAAGGTCTGATCCGCGATGGGGACGTCGACAAAAATTTTAAAATTTACATTTTCTTCGAATTTCATACATTTTTTCACTTCCGAGTCGAATTTCACTCATTCACCAACGGCTGTTTGAACGGTTAAAAGTGCGATCCAAATGGTCAAAAAATAACCGAGAGTTCTAGACCACCATGCAAAAACGACATTTTTTACACTCTGTACACGATTTAACACTGAACCCTTATGGCGGTACACGTACATGTACGTGTACGTGTGCATTTTTTTTTGGAAAAGTGGTCTATAACTCTCAAAAACCACCTCCTTTCATTAAGTCAAAATATGTTGATGTTGTCCAGTCCATCCTTAGTGGGGGTGAGATTGAAATTTGTTCAAACCAGGTCCCTGGGTTCATATTTGGGCTCCCTATGGGAACACAAATTTTAACTTGGTGCAGTATGAAGAAATGTATTTAAAACTCATCTTCAGATCTACCAGTCAACATCTCTTGATATTTGGTACACTGTATCTTTAGGAGACTCAGCATGATATTTGCCAAAATTAAGTCCCTGGAGTCATATTTGGGCTCATCGTGGGAGCGCAAATTTTAACTTAGTGTAGCATGAGGAATATTGTTTAAAAATCTTCTTCAGATCCATCTGTCAGAATCTTTTGATATTTGGTATGCGGCATCCTTGGTGGGGTGAGATTCACGTTTGCGCAAATCAAGCCCCTGGGTTCATATTTGGGCTCCCTGTGGGAACCCAAATTCTAACTTGGTGCAATGTAAAAAAATTATTGAAAAATCTTCTTCAGATCTACCAGTCAGTTTCTCTTGATATTTAATATACTGCATTTTTAGGGGGATCAGCTTGAAGTTTGTTCAAATTAAGTCCCTGAAGTCATATTCTGACTCACTGTGGGAGCCAGAATTGTAACTTAGTCCAATATGAAGGGATTTATATAAAAATCTTCTATCGTCAGATCTACCGGTGAAAATCTCTTGATATTTGATAAACTGCATCTTTGGGGGATGAGCTTTTAAGTTTGTTCAGCATGGCATTTGTTCAAATTAAGTCCCTGGAGTCATATTTGGGCTCACTGTGGGAGCCCGAATTTTAACTTAGTGTAACATGAGGAATATGTTTTAAAAATTCGTCTTCTTCGGGCCCATTTGTTAGAATCTTTTGATATTTGGTATACAGCATCCTTAGTGGGGTGAGATTCTAGTTTGTGTATATCAAGCTCATGGGTTCATTGTTGGCCTCCCTATGGGAACTTACATTTTAACTTGGTGCAATGTGAAGAAATTTATTGAAACATCCACTTCTTCAGATCTACCAGTCAGATTCTCTTGATATTTGATATACTGCATTTTTTAGGAGGATCAGCTTGACGTTTGTTCAAATTAAGTCCCCGAAGTTATATTTTGTCTCACTGTGGAAGCCCGAATTGTAACTTAGTGTAACATGAGGATTATTTTTAAAAATCTTTCTTCTTCAGATCCATCAGTCAGAATCTTTTGATACTTGGTACACTGCAAAAAATAAAGGTTCTTCTTAGAACCAAAACTGGTTCTATCTTGTCCCTGAGATGGAAGCAGTTTAGTTTAAACAGTATTTATTTCAAATCAACTACATTTACCAAGATTAGCATTCAATTTTAACAGAATAATACATGAACTGAAGTAGATTCAGCAGTAAACTTGGAGCTTATTCAATGCAGTCGCCAAACATTTTGAAACAAAGCGAATATAAATACCTGGTATATTGGTTCTATACAGAACCAAAACTGGTTCGATATGCCAACTGTTCAAATCTCCTTTGCTTAATAATGATTTGAGACAACCTCGTATAAGCTCTAAACTTACGGCTGAAACCCCCTCAATTTATGTTTAATTTTGTTAATATTTAATGTCAATCTTTATAAATTTATTTGATTTGAAATAAATACTGTTTAAACAGAACTGGTTCCATCCCAGGGACAAGATAGAACCAGTTTTGGTTCTAAGAAGAACCTTTATTTTTTGCAGTGTATGTAGCATCCTGAGTGGGTTAAGATTCACGTTTGTTCAAACCAAGTCCCTTGTTCATATTTGGGCTACCCCTAGGGGATCTGAATTTTAACTTAGTGCAGTATGAGGAAAATGTTTTTAAATTTTTCTTCTTCAGATCCACCAATTAGAATATTTTAGTACTTGATGGGTAGGTTAGAGTCAAGTTTGTTCAAATCAAGTTTCTGGGCTCATATTTGGGCTCCCTATGTGAACTTGAACTTGAACTTGGTGCAATATGAGGAATATTCTTTAAAAATCTTCTTCTTGAGATCTACCAGTCAGAATCTTTTGATATTTGATACGCAGTATTCTAAGAAGCTTAGCTTCAAGTTCGTTCAGATCAAGTCCATCTGGTCATATCTGGGCTTAACTTAGCGCAATATGAGGAATTTTCCTTGAAAACCTTCTTCTTCAGATCCAACAGTCAGAATCTTGTGATATTTACTTTGCAGTGTCCTTCATGGGGTCGAATTCCAGTTTGTTCAAATGAAGTGCCTAGGTTTAAATTTGGGCTCCCTGTGGCAACCTAAATTTTAACTTAATGCAATATGGGGAAAGTCCTTTAATCCTATGAGATACCAAATTTTAACTTCGTGCAGCATAAAGACTATTCTTTCCAAAATCTTCTTCAGATCCTAGAGTCGGATTCTGACAGAGCTGATTGAAGTAAGTTTTAGTTACAGTACGTGGAAAGCGTATTATCACTAGATCACTCCCAGAGTGGAGATTCCACCCAAGCAATAATTGCAAATTTGTTGCAAATCATAACAATCAAAAGCAAAGTTGACCTAGTGGCGCTATGTTGTGTTGTCATGGTAACCCGCGTGAGCGGCCATGTTGTGACGTCATCCCCTTAGTGATACGTAGTGTTAGTGCACATGCGCAGCACGTGTTGTTAGGGTGATACGTGTTTCCGTCGTCCATTTTGTATACTGGAGGCCGCCATCTTGGTTTCTATGGTAACACGTGATTGCTAACAAGACAGGGGTATGTTCGGAGGGTATGTTCCTTTGTAGAAGAGTAATTTCCCGATTCGGAGAATTACCACAAACAACCCGACAAGTTTTACTATTTCGAATTCTTACAAATTCTCTGATTCTATCTATATATGCAATAGTTTACGTCTATATGGTCATGTTCCTTTGTTCTAGAGTATACTCCAGTAGCGTAGAGGAGCCTATTAGTTGGAACAGCTTTGCTTATTATTACTATATTTAGCTATTCTGGTCTATTCTTGTTAGTTCTAACCCTATTCCAAGTACTCTTGTTGTTTCATTTATCTAGATCATTTATATAAATTATAACTAACCAATCAGATTGCTTGATTTCCGATAATCTGTATGCAGAGTTATCTCACCTTATTACAACGAAGTTGTATCCGATTCTCATCGCCTCTATATCCAATGGCAATATCCCCGGGCACCCCAATTTCGGCACCCCTTTTTTGAAAAACATATGACCTTCGGCAACCCTTTTTTGTCATATGTGCTTATGTGAAAAGCACAATGTGACACAATGTGTCCTAGCACATAGGCACATGCTTTATGTGCCGATATGTGCTTATGTGAAAAGGCACAATGTGACACAATGTGCCCTAGCACAATATGGCCTGGTATTGTTTTATTCGAGGATACCTACTAGAGAATCCCTTTTTTGTCATATCTGCTTATGTGAAAAGGCACAATGTGACACAATGTGCCCTAGCACATAAGCACATGCTTTATGTGCCGATATCTGCTTATGTGCTAGGGCACAATGTGACACAATGTGCCCTAGCACACAGGCACATACGGGTATATGAGGATACCTATTGCTTGGTATTGTTTTATTCGAGGATACCTATCTAGGATACCTTCTGGAGAATCCCCTTTTTGTCATATGTGCTTATGTGAAAAACACAATGTGACACAATGTTCCCTAGCATATAAGCACATGCTTTAAGTGCCGATATGTGCTTATGTGAAAAGGCACAATCTGACACAATGTGCCCTAGCACATAGGCACAGACGACCAAAAAGGGATTTCATAGCCACAGGTGTTTTCCAAAAGGGATTCTTAAAAGGGGATTCCGTAAGATGGGATTCCTATCCGACTCCGTAAAATGGGATTCCGTGTTTTAACATCGACACTTGAGGGTATTCCCCTTCCCTTTTAAAAGAATTCAGTTCAATGGGTTATAGTTAAAAAATTCATTCATATCACCTTTGTTATATTTTCATTAAGGCTAAAATTTATTCAGTTAAACTTTGTTCAGTTCAAAGGGTGTTAATACCTTCATGTAGGTTATGGTTAAAAAATAGAGTTCAGTCAGTTAAACTTTGTTCATTTCAAAGGGTGTTAATTATATACAGTTCATTCAGTTCAAGGGTGTTAACACTGGGATATATTTAGGGGATAGGGTTCATTCAAACAGTTCAAAGGGTTAACATTGGGTTATATTTAGGGGTTGTAGTTCAAAACTTTGTTCACTTTATTTTGTTCACTTCGATCTTGGTTGTGTTGGATCTTTGTTCACTTTGTTCTGTTCCCTTCCATCTTGATTGTACTTGATCAGATCTGTTCAGGCTGTCCAACTAGTTGTCCTTGTCAGATGATATATATGCCTCCTGGATTACCAGTATCGCTAAGAAAAGTGCTATTTTTCCGTTTCTTCTAACACCTGGAATTCATAATCTCTATTTTCTAGCATTATCCATGTTCCAGGGTGGATGGCAAACCTTGTTTTGAAACTGCAACTGTGTCAACATAATATTTTTAGCTGGGGGTAGGGGTGCAGGGATGTGTGCTGGTCTCCATTTTTCTTTGCTTTCATATGCATGAGTTTTGAAAGATTTCAAATGCTTTTTTGCCCAAAAGTCACCAATTTTGAATTTGAAATCACTCGAAACCTCCCAAAGTCACTGTAAAGCAAAAATAAAATCTTTGAGTAGACCCGAGAGGGGGGGGGGGGGCGGGTAGTAACTCCGGGGCCCGGCGATCCGGGGGGCCGGCGAGGACGAAGCCGCGCCACCCGAGACAGCTATTTTGCGAGCTTTTTTCAATGCCCAGTGTGTGTGAATTGACAGGCGGGCCGCAGGCCCCCGAATTCACTAGTAAGCATATATTCCTTTCAAGAACTGTCTAAGTTATTAGATATATCGTGGGTCGATCCGCCCACAATATGTTGTTCTGTAATTCGGTTATATAGACGTCCCGCTTCGATATTCCTGGTCAGTTCTGAGAACTGGACATACATAATTTTACTTTCAGTTTCGGTATTCTTTTGTTTACTCACTGTGTTGTTGTTTTCTGTTTGTGTTTGTGGTTCTCAGAAAAGAAAAGAGAGAGATCCCTTCTTACCATTCTCTTGTGTAACCCAATCTAGTCTTTGAGAGGCAATTGAGTCATAATTAGATATCGGTCGGGGGAAGGGTGAATATTTTCATGGGTCCTTGATAAGTTGGGTTTGAAACAAGGGGGCCCAGGTGGTACCATCTGATTGATCCCCCGGGGCCCGTATTTTCTCTCGTCGCCCCTGGTACTAGATCCCACCACACCCCCACCCACTCATCCATCCCAGGGGCTCATCTGCATGAATTTGTTTTTTCCCCTTTTAAATAACCTAAAATTCTCCAAAGCTCATTCTAAAGCAAGAAAAAAAATCACACATTGGACTCCCCCCCCCGGGGGGGGGGGGGGGGGCTCACGTGGCCTAATGAGCCCATTTGAATAAACATTTATCTTATCCATCCACTCATATACATCTGACTAAATTTTAGCACAATTGGCCCTGTCATTCATGGGGGGTATTCATTTAAACAAATGAATAAATAAAACAAATCCATAGGATTCTATGTTAAATCTGAAGCTCTTCTGTGCCCAACCCCCCCCCCCACCTCCCCCCCCCCCCCAAAAAAAAGCATTTGAGCAAACACCTTGCACAAATTTTCATTTATGAGTGATATTAATGCTATATAACAGATATCCAAATAATAGCCTGGTGGATCTGGAAAAGCAGCTTTGAAGAACATTTCTTATACTGCCCTAAGTTTCAATTCGGCTCCCATAGAGAGCCCAATCATGAACCTAGGGAGTAGGGACTGGATTTGAATGAATTTGAATCTGATACCACAATTTGAGGAACAAAATGTTACAGAATTTTGCTCTTATTGCACTAAGTTAAAATAAATAGGAACCCACTTCAACTCGGGGACTTAATTTGAACAAATTTGAATCTGAATATCCTAAGGATGCTGTGAGTAGTAGGAGATGTGGAGATCGTGCCTTTTTGGAATGACCTAGTGGTGGACCTAGTAAGTGACGCCATAGTGAAGTGACCTAGTTACGTTATGTATAGTTGCTATGGTACCTCGCGTGAGCGACCATCTTGTGACGTAATCCCCATAATGATACGTGGTCTTAGTGCGCATGCGCAGCGCGTGTTGTTAGGGTAACACGTGTTTCCGTCGTCCATTTTGTACACTGGAAGCCGTCATTTTGGTTTCTATGGTAGCACGTGGTAGCATGTGGAGGATAGTTATGTGAGGATACATGTAAGTACCCGGATGTGTGAGGTGTTCCGGTATGTGCCTAACATGTATCCTCAGATAACTATCCTCCAAAATGGTATCCTCCAAAATATATCTTCCAAAATATATCCACCTATGCTGAATCATCATGTCATATGTATCCTCCAGTACCGAGATGAGAATAAGAGTCATAAGAGGAGTCACTCGGATTTAAGAATCATACATGACTACGTTATACACAGTGGAGATAACTCTGTATAATTATGTACAGATTGCGGGAAATTAATCGATCTGACTGGTGACTATAAGACTTGGCCGAGGGCAGAGGTCGGGACAGGTCTAGAGGTGGGCGGGATAGAAGCTAACACTAGATAGACTGCTATGATAGTCAGGATTCGGTCAGTTATAGATAAAACGGGTCGGGTAACAGAAGAATGAGCCACAGAATAGATCGGGGATGGGAGTATAAAACGAGGATTCTGGGTAATTAGATTGACTCTTATACAAAGGAACACGACTGTTGCAGGAAAAATTACGATTCTCCAGGAATTCTACTGAAATAATCAGGTAGGCACTAGGCACCGAGGATTTATTGAGAAATCCGAACCAGGTAAATCGTCGAGTTGTTTGTGGTAGTTATACGAAGTTACCAAGGATTCTGGGTAAATAGATCGATTCTTATACAACGAAACGCGGCTATTGTTGGAAAAAGAGGATTCTGGGAAATCCGAACCCAGTTCAGTAGTTTTGGGTGATTTAGAGGGAATGTCGGTTCTATTTGGGTAATTAGAGTCACTCTTATACAAATGAACGCGCCTTATAGCAACACGTGTTTCTCTTTTAAGCCTTAGATGATGGCTTCGCCGGGTGCGTTTCTTTTTGGGTAATTAGATTCACACCTATTCAATTAAACGCATCCTTCGAACATACCCCCGCCATATTGTAGGCCTTTGGGTCAAATAGCAACCACGTGCTACCATAGAAACCAAGATGGCGGCCACCAGTATACAAAATGGACGATGGAAACACGTGTCACCCTAACAACGCGCGCTGCGCAAGCGCACTAAGACCACATATAACTATGCGGATGACTGCTCAGGTGGAACTACTTGCTAAGATACAAAAAAAACACTGGTAGTCCTGAAGAGTACTTTTGCCACCACTTGGAGTATCCAAGTGCGCAAAGGCAAAATACACCTACTGGATTTTGAGAGAACACCAGAACCAAAGTCCGTGGAGAAGTGTCCCCCTTTCCCCCCGCACTGGTCACCCTCCAATGACTCGGACTTGCTGCATGTAATTCAACCACCGAAAGTAGTAAACAAGGGGGAAAAAAGGAGAGAAGGACGGGATCATCCACCAGAAGCCGTGATTCCAGTCGGCTGTCGTAGTTTCTGGAGAGGAAGAAGACGGGAAAAGAAGAGAAGGCAGAGAGGGACCCCTGAACGGTCTATATCTAGCCAGGCACACTCCTCCCAGGGCGAGCAGTGAGAGAACACTGGATCGCCAGGGTATTTCAGTTAACCTCCAGCCCAGCTCGGAAAATGAAATGGAGGGGGGAGACCTTTCCTTGGGTCAGGGTGTGGTTCCAGACTTGTCCCTCTTCAAACCCCTCCAACTCCAACTGAAGCGTCTTCTCCAAACCAGAGTATTTCCCAGGAAACGAAACATCCGGCAGAGGAAAGCACCCGGGAAAGAAGAGAGAGAGAGCACACAGACAACTCATGCCACGTCTCGACGCAGAAATAAGGCAGTCACAAGAAAGAACAAGAATAGCAATGGAGATCATCGAACAACGCATCAACCGAAAAAAACACCTGGCTCGTCCATGACACATCCATATCCTCCAGGTCGATTCAACAATAACCCAACTACACTAAAAACAACTGCCATGGTCTCTCCATCCCAGCCACGTCCTCCTAAAAAGAGCCGCAGAAGGCACAAGTGCCGACGAACACCCTGCAACTTTTCTCCTTTGCCGCGCCCGGGCATAGTGCGAAGTGTAGCGGTCGAGGTATAAGGGCCATTTACCAACCAGGCTAGAGGCCGGCGATTCGAGCCTCGGATCCCGCACTTCTCTCTCGATCTGTAACATTGGTGCCGTGACAAGCCTTCAGCAGTTGGTGGTATTGTGGACGCTGTGGTGAAACATGGTTGATGTTTCGACCGCTCTGTGGTGGAAGCTGTAATGAGATTCACCGTGGATGAATCTCAAAGAACGAGAGAAGAGAGTGGTGGTCGAGGTTTAAGGGCTATTTACCAAACAACCTGGCTTGTCCGAATCTCTTAGTCTCGTTGTAAATCGGTTATGTTGTGTGCTAGACATCGACTGTTCAAGCCTCGACTCCCGACTTCTCTCTTGATCTGTTACAGAAGTACAAAATCACAAATTATACAGTCACTGAAGGGTCGAAAGGGGCTTGCACTGAGAGCCCCGCACTTGTCCACACTTGAAGAGGGGTCCAGGCCCAAAATCTGGCAAAACTGAAAAGGGCCAAGAAAACAGACACCACAGCAACAGAAGAAGAAAAGGAAACCACCATCGGCCAGAAGACGGGATGCTAGAAGGTTGGAAGCTTGGCTCGAACGGAGTAAAGTTGAGACGGAGATTCAGGAGAATAGTCCGGGCGCCGAGGCACTAAAGTGTGTTTTAGCGTCTAAAGTTTTTTTCTCAACGGTTTCTGGTTATTCAATGTATCGAGATTCAGAATAAATCGGCTGCATCTCAGTTTCAGTATCTCATCTGGTGCAACTGAGACATCGCGATGGCCTGTTGTTGGCAATAAAGATTTGGAATTCTCATCCCTTGTGAAACCAAATTTGATAGTATCGAGATCAGGTGGGTCTAGGTCTAATGCATTCTTCCAAATGCATGCTTGTAAGTGGGTCCTTTTCACATTTTCAGCAAACGCCTTTGTGCTGGGTGGAAGACTGCACAGATTGGGAACCTTGTTGCACCTGATCGACCAATTGCTAGAGATGCGGACCGGACCGCAAAAAAAAAACCGGCACGTTTTTGCGGCCCAGTCATTGGACCGCTTTGGACCGGTCCACACATGGCGGTCCGGTAACTGGACCGGTTCGCAGACTTTAATACATAAATGTATGTCTAGCTTTAGCACTGGGTTATCTGGTACGGAAATCCGAAGCTTCAATCACCAGTCAATAGTCTCAATACACAGTGTCGCAAATGTCTGGTCATCTGGTGTAAGATCTCATAACAGCTCGTCAGATACATTCTTTGATGTCAATGACAGTGACTACTGAGTACCGCCTCTGTCTTTTGATTTCACCGACTTCAGAGAATGCCCTGATTGGAACGCGCTTGGTTTATTAACAGACTAACAATCTTCAATCACGACGATGTCACATGACAAACGTTCAATGACATGAGTGTTGGGCCGTTGGCAGATGCCAGATAGTCCCAAATAAATCATTTGTAATTCTGTAACTCTACCTACCGGCCGTTTGTTTAAAATATAGCATAACCAGTTTTTAAAATTTAAAATAATAATGGAGCCTTCTAGAGAGTCGAATGATACTCAGTCTAGTGAAATTAGTGAATCGCCCAGTCATTCTAATACAGCGACAAGTTCAGGAACAATACCAAAATACATGACACTACGGGACTCGCACCTGGCAAAATATTCTTTCCCAGTATTATATTATGGGTATCTGTATTCAGAAAAGAATGATGCAGCTGGTGTTTTTCGATGTGTAAAATGTGAGGAAAAAATAAAAAAGGGTGGTAGTGGCCAGTCCAACTTAAAAAAACATTTTGAGAGGCACCATAAAGACATTTTCGATACAGTGATTGAACCACCAGCCAAAAGACACACGCCCGTGTTGAACTATGTAAAAAAGACATCCTCAGATGCATCATCATCCGAATTTATCCCGCTTCCACAAGGAATTGCAGTCGGTGAATCCGAGTTCGGGTCAGAAGAATACTACAAGAAAGATAGTCTTCGATACGTGCAATGTAAACGGAATCTCGCTGAAATGATATGTTCAGATATTCAGCCTGTATCTATAGTGAATGACCCTGGATTTCTACAGTACTCTTACACATTAAATCCAAGATTCATAGTTCCTTCGTGAGACACAATCGACAATGACATCACAAAACTATACGACGATAGGAAAGCTACAGTGCAGAAACTATTTGAAAAAACATCGCATACTTCTGTGCTACTTTTGATATATGGACATCTAAAGCAATGCATTCATATATCAGTTTGACTGTACATTTCATTTCAAATTCATGGGAATTAGAGAGTGTTAGAATTGGAGCTGTATCTTTTCCCGGAGAACACTCATCGGAAAGTATCGCTGACAAAGTTCTCGAAAAGTTGGACACATGGGAGTTGCCGAGAGACAAGTTAGTAGCCGCAACATGCGACAATTTGAACGATTTCCATGCCTCAGACATGTTTTGAACTTAGCTGTACAAGATGGACTTAATGTGCGGGAAGTAACTGAAGACATAGACCGGTGTAAGAAACTGGTAATGCATTTCCGCAAGAGCAAGGTCCTGCTTGATAAAATGGAGGCTGACACTCAGGCTTACAACGAGAAAAGAAACTTAAGACAATGAGACTCATTCAAGGTGTGTGTACCCGATGGAACTCAACGTATTTAATGTTGCCAAGACTGTTGGAACTTGGAGACATTATAACCACCATTGTAGATGATACCCTACCACACACGAATGCTCCAAAACCCACTTATTTTCCGCTGAAGTTGAGTGGAATCTCGTCGCCGAGCTAATTTCACTACCAAGACCATTTTATGATCTGACAGTTTGGATGAGTTCCTCTTCATATGTGAAAATATCGGCGGTTGGGCCAGCTGTAGCAATGTTAGGGCAACACTTGGAAACGAAAGTAAACGGGGGGGGGGGGGGGGGGGCGGTGGCTCAGTAGGTAGAGGTGCAGGCTACAAGCCGAGAGGTCCTCGGTTCGAATCCCACCTGGGGCAACCGCGTTGTGTACTTGGGCAAGACACTTCACCCCCATTGCCCACGTGGGGGCACGGTGACGTTGTGCACTAAGGCGTAGTGCACGTCGATGGTGCACTGTCTTCAACCAATGCTAACCCTGCTTGTGTGGAGTTAGTATGTTGGGGAGCTGACAGTTGCTCGCCGTTGCTCGGTGGTTCTCTCCGGGTACTCCGGCTTCCTCCACCTGTAAAACTGTCGAGGTCATGATTAGCCATTGTGCAGAAATATGTGACCTTAAACACCAATAAATAATAAATAAATAGAAAGTAAACGACCCGCCCGGAATACAGAAATGCAAGGAGCAAGCAAAACTGAATATGAACAAATACTTCGACATGAAAGATGAAAAAAAAATCAAGTGGACATGAGGTCATATGTGGACCCTCGTTTCCGTGCTTTCGGTCACAAGTTGGAGGCGAGAAGATCGACTATTGGGGCAAAGGTGACATTAGAACTTAAGGGGGTAATCTGGTGTATAAAAGCACAGGCATCAGATACTTGTGATTCTGTGGTGTCAGGTCTTGTGGATCCGACACCATGCGAAGAGAAAGGATCTGGCCGTCTTCTTGGCACCATGCTTTGAGCACACGTGTCACGTAATTCGAGCAATTCAGGCATCGCAGTTACAGAAATAAGTAGGTACAACGCCCTGCCGTGCGCTGGGATAAATACCAACCCACTTGATTGGTGGGAGTTACAGTCCACACATGTCTGAATTGGTGAAAACGTCGATGTGCGTAGTTGCTACTAGTGTGCCAAGTGAGTGCTGGCTTAGTTCAGGAGACATTATTACTTCAATACGAAATCGTCTATTACCCGATACAGTAGCTAAGTTATCATTTTTGCATGACAATGTTCAGAAGTGCCACCTTCCCCAATATCTACGGATGCGTAGTTTGTGCAACTGCGGGAATTGCAAGCGTCTCGTCCAAGAAGAAGGATTTGAAAACCTATGAAATGCCTGACTGACAAGGAATACAGGTGTATTGTGTTTACTGTTTATGTGACTCCCGTGTGGCAATCAACAATCAACATGAAGCAACAGCAACAAGTTAACAATAGCAAGTGTTTGGGAATTATTTTTCTGTTTATAATTGCACATTGGCAAGTGACCAGTTTACAATAATTATGCATTGCAGATTACACAAATATGAGACGATAGTTATAGTTTTATTCTGGTTGGAGCAAATGGGCAAGCGATGGTGTAGTCTACAATATACATTATCGATTACAATAAGACATTTTATAAAGTCGGACATTGCCGCTTTAGAGGTTAGATGTTTAGCGGGACACTTCCTAAAACGCGTTTCATACAGCCATCTTCTCTAACTTAACAGATTGCACGTAGGACAAAAACAACGATCCTTGATGAAACGAATGAGTGTTTTACAGAAATTTCTTCTTTGGCCTTTGATCTCTGAAATAACAATGTCTGAAATTAGGAAACCGCTTACACATTTACCATGTTCTCGATATTTGGGCCTATATCTGACACATTGGGTAATGTGGGTAATACCCAATGTGTCAGATATAGGCCAAAATGTCGAGAACATGATAATTGTATAAGTGGTTTCGTAATTCCAATGGGTAATGGTATGCATATTGCTAGTGACAATGACTGATGTCAGACAAGATAGCGAATTAGGAATTACAAAGTCAAGTTATCAACTAACCTTCATAGGCTCATATACATTTCAATCTACTGAAGATAGATTGCAAATCACGATATAGCCTATAGTTGGCAATATCTAACTCCAAGTCACTACATCCAATGCCGAATATCGGTACGCATACCTGCATGTCGGAAATTGACCAATCTATCTGGAATATGTCAGGTGCCAATGCCAATGCTAAGAACAAAACGTTTTTGTGCTGAAAGTCTTGGAGCATTTGCACTATCTATCTTTAAGTTCTTAACCCAATCATATATATCATAGTATATGATTGGGTTAAGAACTTAAAGATAGATAGTGCAAATGCTCCGAGTCTTTCAGCAAAAATAACATTTAGTCTGTAGTTCACGTTTCCGCTATCCTCCACATGCTATATGACATACAGCATGTGCAGGATAGCGGGAAACGTGAACTACAAACTCCACAGTGAGTCACAGTAACAAGTTGTAAGCACGTTTGTTCGCTCTCTAATATAATGATGGATATGAGAAAATATTTCAAAATACACTACACATTTCCACAATGTGCATACAATGTATCATATAACATGCCCAGAGATACCAAGCTTGCCCGTCAGATGGCAGTAACCTGATGGGGTTTTTTAACTCAAACGCTTTCACCAATTCAATCATTATAAAATATCTTAAAGCCAATGTGTTAAAATCTTAATTTGGTATTACCAAAAGCAAGATTTTAACACATTTCACTTCATTTAAGGCATTTTATAATGACTGGACCGGTCTGGAACCGGTCCAGGCAAGAATATAGGACCACCCAGGGTTGGGTCGGACTGGACTGGACCACCTCTTCCCTGGACAGTACCACCCCTGGCGGTCCGGTCCGGTCCGCATCCCTACCATATGCCTATACGCGCATCCGACATTGTTGCCGATGTATCGCGTCCATAGCAAGCTACAACGAATTTCGTGGCCCGATCCACAACCTCCTCCCAGTGAGCATCGGCGACACCTATGGATGATAATGACAGATTTCCTTTTCTCAACACCTTTATAACGCGATCCTTGTCTATTCTAAAGTAGCACACAGCCGTGTCGCATCCAAACAAGGCATGTGTGGCAAGCATTTGTGGGTCGATTCCCCTGTGTTTCTCAACGGTCACACGAATATCAACAGATGTTTTGTCTTTGATGGGTGACTCCATGTACATGGAAATAGACATACTTTGTTCCAGGTAGTGATGCAACAATAGAACATAAACATTGGTATCGTTAGCTAAAACAACTACTTGTTTTCCTTCCTCTTTGCCGATTTTTATTGCCTGGTTACCAATGATATTGTCGGCTTCTTCGTGGTGTGTCGCCATATCATATCTGTGTTTATGTGTCTCAGTCGGTACTCCATCTTGGCCAGTGATTACCAACTTATGTGTGTTGGTGTTTGCTGGAGCAAACGCTTCATCAGAGCTGAAATGCTGGAACATTATTCATAGCTACTTGATCGTCGCTCCCGGTTTCATCAACAATCCGCAAGACTGACCCAACACGTTTTCGCATTGCAAGAATGATCGCAATACAACGGAAAGACAGTGAAATGAGTTCGTCACCAAACATTTCAGTTAGCTTCGATATGAGGACTCTGCGAGACAGGCTTGTCCCACCGTGCTCCAAATATTTTATGTGGATAGCAACAGAACTCCAACTCAGGGACTGATCCGATTTCATACTGCTTGTAGAGCGATGTCTGCAAGACATTCCTTATCGAATCTTTTTGCCGCGGTCACAGATCGTTCTGCCATAAAAGATTGGAGACACGTGGTATGGTAGCGTGCATCAGCTGCTTGCAGATCGCTCAATGTTCCACTTATACGGATCCTAACCTGTTCTGACAATTCGTCACCCCTCTCAACACATATGAAGTATGTCGACCTTCATTGTTTGTGCATCGCCAGTTTGTTCTACTTGCCTAAACACGTAGGAGGGCTTCCACCTCAAAGGATTGCGTTCGTCACGATCTACTGCGCATTTGTCGCCACAAAATAAGCAATCGGTTCGAAAACAAAATGGTTTTGTATCCGAACGCCTAGACGTCTTTGGGGCGGTGCATTGGTCTCACGTAACTGTGCAACATCTGTCTGTCGCTTCCGAGCCCTTGATAACTGCCCTGGGTGCAAATACTTATCAATGCAAGATCTATGAGCATCTAAGACGAGTTGGTTATCAGCTTCCAATCGTGCACGTAAATCAGTATGCAGCCCGTCACCATAAACCTCACTGTTAGCTAGGATTTCCTTCACCCTTGTCTCAAGAACTTTGACAAAACGGCTATGGATTGAGTACATAACCGTTTTCGCAGCAAGGTGAGAGGTTCTGTAACACTACCTGCCGGTCGTTTGTTTAAAATATAGCATAACCAGTTGTTAAAACTTACAATAATAATGGAGCCTTCTAAAGAGTCGAATGATACTCAATCTAGTGAAATTAGTCAATCGCCCAGTTATTCTAATACTGGGAGATTCACGAAAGCATCTGATAATTGCCATACTCGAAAACATCTGATAATTCGCAGCGCGAAACCTCTCACCTTGCTGCGAATTATCAGGCAGGTGTTTTCGAGTATGGTTGGAGACAACAAGTGCGTTATTTGCAAGTTACCTGTACGGCCCAGACAAGAAGCTATCCAGTGTGACATATAAAAGACATTTTTTGAATAAAGATGACATGTATCATCTCTCAAAAAATGGTGCAGCAGTTTTGCCACAAATATTTCAAATGAAATCAAAAAAATGCCTGAGGATCACTTCTCAAAATTACCAGCAAGTCAACTATCAAAATGACAGACAATCTAACTACCAGCAAGTCAGCTATCAAAATGACAGACGATCCAACTACAAACACCGCAATCTATGACAAAATAGTACTAGTGATAACTATGGTTTTAGATTCAAAAGATACAGCAGTTGGGGGAACCAAAATCCTTCCCCCAACTGGTCTCACCAAAAAAAAAAACTATTAAGAAAAGTTTGAACAATAAGTTTACCCATGACCTGAAAATTTTATCCTGGAATGTTGGTGGCCTGTCTTCTGGGCTGTATAAAAAATACAATGACCCATATTTCATAAAACAAATTTCTGAATGTAATAATGTATTACTAACAGAAACACATGTCGGTCCTGAAGAAATCATCAATATACCTGGTTATAATTATTATCAAGAATGTCGTAATATTTCCTCTAATGGCATACATATACGAGGGACTTGGTATTCTTATAAACACCAGCATAAACCTACGAGTTCATGTCCTTGATAACAACTGCAGGGACTACCAGTGGCTTAAGCTTGACAAGCAGTTCTTCAATTTATCAAAAGACATCTACCTTTCCCTAGCATGTATTTTACCTTCCAACTCAAATTATGAGAACCGACATGATCTTGATGTTTTAAATAGTATAGAAATTTAAACCATGAACACATTTTCTAAAAAAGGGTAGCATCATGGTTTGTGGGGACTTTAATTCTCGTACAGGAGGAGTACTTGGTTTTGTTGTTAATGACCACCCCGACCAAATCCTAGATGAGTCACTTATCTCAACTCATTTGAATAAGTGGGTCAGCTTGGATTCAGTTGTTGACAAACAAGGGAAAAGGTTGCTAGATATGTGTATGTCACAGGAGTTCGTCATTCTAAATGGCAGAGTTTTAGGAGACTTAATTGGTAGGCCCGCATGTTACAAGCCTAATGGTGTAAGTGTGGTTGACTATATGATCGTCTTTCCTGAACTGCTGGATCGAGTTCTAAACTTCCAGGTTTCCCCTTTTTATACCTACTTTATCTGACTGTCAGTGCAGTCTCAGATGTACAGTATCCACTTCATTCAAATTATCAAAGCAATAAAACATTCCAAACCTAACCAGACTCCAACTCCAGGTAAATTCACCAGGACTAAAACTACAAAACTAGAATTTCAGCATGCACTAAGTAACCCAGCAATCGTTAAAGAAATAAATGAATTCCAAAATGCATCCTTCTCTCCAGAACATATTAGTCGGCAACTGGCAATCTACAAAGTATATTAATAAAAGCTACCAACATATCACTGAAGTTTAAACACACTAAACCAAAGAAGTACCAACGGGATAAAAATCGATTTGACGGAGAACTGAGGGATAGGCGCAGAACACTAGAATATAAGGCAAGGGAAATGTCAGATTCACCATTCAATAGGGAGAAACGTGATTGTTATTTCAAAGCTTATCGCCAGTATAGGACTTTTCTCCGAACTAAAAAGAAAAATTATAAAATTATTTTGTACAAAAACTTAACAACTTAAGGGAAAGCAGTCCAAATGAATATTGGTAATTACTTAAATTACCTCACAGTGAAGAAAACAGACAAGAGACCACGTTAGAAAGTAATATTGACATTGAATGTTGGATATCGCACTTTGAAAATCTCAATGAAGTCAATCCAACATTCACAGAAAGAAATACTCAGTTAGCAGCAATTTTAGAAAATCTTGACAAAGACAATCATAAACATCAAACTTTCACAGAACTAGATTTTAGAATTTCAAATAAAGAAATTAAAGATAGTTTTACATCTCTTAAAGGGAACGAAGCTGTGGGCTTGGATTTTCTTTCAAATGAGATCATAAAAGCCAGTCTTCCATTTATCACCCATCTTCACAATAAGCCCTTTAATTTAGTATATTTAAATGGCGTATATCCTTCAGAATGGTCAAAAGATTATATTGTACCAATATTTAAACAGGGAAGCCCCAACGATCCAAATAACTATAGGGGAATTACAATTAACTCTTGTATGGGAAAAGCTTTCAATAAGATACTTAACATGTGACAACATATCTGGAACAAAATAACATTTTGTCAAATAGTCAGGCTGGTTTTACGAAAAACTTTAGAACAACAGATCATATGTTTACTTTGAAAAATCTCATAGACAAATACAGTAGTTGCAGAAGTTAGAAACTCTTCTGCTGCTTTGTGGATCTTAGGACGGCATTTGACACTATTAATCATTATGGTCTGCTCATAAAACTTTTACAATCAAACGTTGTTGGGAAGTTTCATAATATCATCAATAACATGTATTCCAAAGGAGATCTAGCAGTGACAATTGACGGGTCTTTCAGTTCCTGTTTTGGATCTGAAATTGGAGTTAAACAAGGGGGTACTTTGAGCCCGCCAAGTTCCCAACTTTATGTGAACATATCTCTCAGAGAAAAAAATGAAGTTACTTGAGAAAGAAACTGACCGTCTACTACATGCTGATGATCCTATCCCCATATCGCCTACATCAAATGGGTTGCAACAAAAACTGAATTTTCTTGAGAAATACTGTAGTGATTGGTGTCTCACTGTGAATACAAATAAAACCAAAATGAACCAAGGTGTTCATGCACTTCCACAAGAATTTATATATAAAAATCAGAACATTGAATGTGTTCAAAAATATAAATACAAGCTAGTGGTATATTCGCTCAGAGTAGACAAGACTTGTATAGTAGAGCCCTTAGGGCTTCCTTTAAAATAATGAAAATAATGTCTAGTGCAAGACCATCTATAGAAACAATGCTGCATCTATTTGACCACACCATCAAACCAATTTTGTTATGTGGGGTAGAACTTTGGGGCGGTTATAACACAACTCGCATATCAGTACAGAAAGCATCCACTCATATTAACCCATTTAGCATAATCTATGCTGATAACATTGCTGATTGCTCACAAATTCGCTTCTGTAGATATTTACTTGGAGTAAATACAAAGAGCTCACACATTATACACCCAAGTAGTAAGATCTCTAATTTCATATTTGCACAGACTATATCATGATGCTCATCCTTTATTATATGATGCCTTTCGCTCAGTTCAGGAAGATCATAAAAATGGTTCTATTTCTTGGAATACCACAGTAATGTCAATATTAAAAATTTTGAAAATCAAGGAAGAAGCTATCATTAATCTTACACTTGAGCAAATTGAGGAAATTGTTGATAGAAAATTATATAAAATATATATGAATGAGTGACATTCAGTTCGAAAATCATATCTCTCAAATGCCACAGGCAAATTAAATTCCCACTTTACATATAAAACAGCATTTCAAAAAGAGACATATTTGGAACTGAATGATTTTGATTCCAGAAAAGCCATATGCCAACTCAGAATCATTGCTCATAATCTTAGAATGGAGATGGGTAGGCACATGCCAAAGAACAGAAAAAAACATAGAACCAGGCGAATATGTAAGCTAGGTGATACTGGTAAGTAGACAATTTTCTACTCGAATGTCCCATGTATAGCCTACCAAGAAAACAGTTTTTTGCCAAAATAAATCAAATGGTTTATAAATTTTTCGGCTCTGAGTAACCAGAACAAGTTTATTTGGCTCATGTCCGCTGAAGACTTACCTGTACTTAAACTCCTGGGAAATTTCATGCAAGAAAATTTCAAGTATAGAAAAAATACCTTGAGGAAAAAAAAAAATTAAAGTTTGAGTTAAATTTAGATTCCATAAGCTATATAAACGATTAGCACTATTGGGCTTCATAATTATGTTTGTGGTCATGTTATACTCAAAAACTGTCAATTACTGAAATAGTACCTACACTCAAGTGAAAAATGTAAAATTCCTTCTATATATAACCTCTTTTCACCTGTAATTTGCTTCTCTCATTTCCCCCATTATTCCCCCATTGTTCAAAGTCATTTTTTTATGTTTACTTTTTCACTTCATTGTTAACATTTACTATGTTGTTGCCATGTATATGCATGTATACCCCATGTGGGTCTTTGTGGTAAAAATAAAATTATCTTATCTACCTATCTTATCTTTTGTCCGCGTTGGACGCATTGAACATGAGACAAGAGCATTTCGAGAGACGTCGGAATATCGCAGAGCAATTAAAGTAAAAAGAGACAAGACATCCCATTCACATATCGTGATTGCAATCAAACCAGCAATATTAATGTTCAAAGTATGGACGTTGATACATCAGATGATCTGCAGAGTACGCTTCTTGATTCTGTTGCGGCTGTTCCAGTTAGCAGCCAACAGATAAACCCAGCAATGTGACCACCAGAGAATTGGGTGGAGTATGGGCAGTCAATTAGAGCAAACAATGATGTTGAAGCTGTATGTGTTTTTTATCTTTATAAATTTTTGTGTGGGCTGGGGGCAGCAGCTAAGGTAAAGAAGTGGTAATATCATGTTGATTTAATATCTATAGCATATAGCATTATTCTGCCTCGAACATAGTGGGACACAAGTCTTGCAGATAGTTTTAACCATTATAATTCATGACAAAATATTGTGCATTTCGCTACAAAAGTTATCATAAATCCGTGACGCGGTAAAAAAGACTGGTGATTTGGCCACTTTAAAAACATGCCGCTGATCAGCTACGGCCATCATTCAA
Source organism: Pictodentalium vernedei (assembly GCA_031216915.1). Classification (NCBI taxonomy): domain Eukaryota; kingdom Metazoa; phylum Mollusca; class Scaphopoda; order Dentaliida; family Dentaliidae; genus Pictodentalium; species Pictodentalium vernedei. The sequence continues at coordinate 272,081,573 of CM062296.1, read as the reverse complement.
CAACACAGGGGAGATAAATCTATCCAGTTTATCGAATATGACTGTTACGAAAAATGAAACTTAATGCCGGAACGGCACACTCCCCGTCTGATATCTTTTGATATCACAATAAACTTACATTTAAATTTAATTATTTTTATGAAAATTGTGTTTGATTTCGCATACCACCCTTGACTGATATGTAAAATGAAACACAATGCCGGATACGGCTTAAGTCCAAAATGGAAAATTGAAAATAAAAATCGCCAACTGCAAAATGAGAGATTGTTCTTGATTGAAATTCAACCTAGTCCACATTTCGGTTATAGGTCTAGTGTAAGTAAAGTTTTTGCCATCCTTGTGAACACGAACACAAGCCTTTCTAACTTTTCCATCGTCACTCTCGATGGCTTTCACTACCACACCAATCGGCCATTCAAATCTTGGTAACTGTTTTTTCTACGATTAAAACTACATCTCCAGTTTTAATATCATTACAAGTTAAAGCCCACTTGCGACGGGTTTGCAAGGAATGTAAATACTGACAACGCCACTGTTTCCAAATCAGATCAGACAACACTTGTACGTGCTTCCACTGAGCACGATACATGTCCTTCATACTAGAACTTTCTGAAATCACGGCTAAGTAGTCTACTTTTCCAGTTAATAACATTGACTCAAGACGATGGGCGATTCAGGATCTGGCGATATCTCAGCAACAGGTCTTGAATTGATTATAGCAGAAACTTCTGCCATAAATATTGTTAAAGTTTCGTTGGTTAAAGTCTTCACTGCAGAACTGAGCAATATCGAGTCTAATATTCTACGTGTTAACCCAATCATGCGTTCCCAGACGCCTCCCATATGCGATGAGTGTGGTGCATTGAAAATCCATGTACAGCCTGATTCAATTAAGAAATTTTTAAATTGTCCATCTTCAACATTCACGGAATTGATTTTCAAATCATCAACTGCCCCAGTAAAATTAGTGCCTCTGTCGGAGCGAAAGATTTTTATTGGTCCTCTGATAGACATGAATCGTCGTAAAGCATTTATAAATGATGAGCTTGACAGTTCTTCGACTAGTTCTATGTGTATCGCTCTGGTCGTCAAACATGTGAATAAGATAGCCCATCTCGTATTTTGAGTTACCCCCACCTCTGGTCTTTCGACTAATAACTTGCCATGGTCCGAAAGTATCTACACCTACTGAGGTAAATGGGGGACCAGGTGTGATCCTATCAATAGGAAGATCAGAATCTTCTGATGTTCTATTTTGCCACGAAGTTTCCGACATGTTACACATTTACTGATGAAAGACGAGATCATTTGTTTAGCACCAACTAACCAAAATCCACCTTTGCGCAAAGCGCCCTCTGTAATAAACCGACCTTGATGTCTGACTATTGTGTGATAATAATCGATGATTAATGTCGAAACGTGACCCTTGGGAACAATTATAGGGTTCAATTCTCCAATTTCTAAAATGTTTTTAATTTTGTTTAATCGTCCTCCAACACGTAGCAAACCTTCAGAATCTATGAAAGGTGAAAGGTTCAAAATAGAACTGTCTTTAGGAAAATGTGTACCACTTATCAAACAATCTATCTCTTTCGAGAAACAATTTCTTTGAACTTGCTTTAAAACAAAGTTTTTTGCACAGTCGAATGAATCAACAGTTTTGTATCGCGAACACAAATGCCATCCCTTACAAAAATCATTATTGTCTGAGAAAGTTTTAGCAATGTGTTGTAATAAAGAAATAGCTTTGATGAGGCACTTCCAATTCGAAACTTTTTCAAAACGATATATTTCAAGAGAGTCCGTCACTTTTAATGTGGTTTTACATGTCTCTATATTTTCCGGTTTCACTTCACAGTCATTTTCGGGATCAATTAATGGATAATTATCCTTGGTTGAAAAGTCATTTCTGGGTGTATCGCATAACCAACTCGCACCACACAACCAAGTATCTAGTCGTGAGTCAACTGATGAAATAAAACATCTAGTACTAGAATCAGCAGGATTGTTATTAGTATTTACATAGTACCACTGATGATCTTTGAAAACTGTAAGAATTTTTTCAACTCTGTGGCTCACATAATTGAAAAACCCTCTCTTCTGATTGTTAATGTAACCAAGTACAACTTTACTGTCTGTATAATACTTCACTTCAGAAGGAGAAATATCTAGGTGCTCCAGAACTATCGCACCAACTTCAGTAGCTAAAACTGCTGCACACAACTCAAAGCGAGGAATTGAATGTCCTTTCAGGGGAGCTAATTTAGATTTTCCAAAAATAAAACCTACGTCTTGGTGTCCATTTTTTGTTGTTTTTAAGTATCCCACTGCAGCAATAGCTTCCTCAGATGCATCCGAGAAAATGTGAAGCTCCACACGGTCAACAAGACTTATTGAATGCTGAGAATACATTCGAGGTATTCGAAGATTTTCCAAAGTCATTGATGATCTACGCCACTTGTCCCATCGCTCAAATTGTTGAGAAAGTGGTTCGTCCCAGTCCGTGCCAGGAGGTGATGCATTTCTGAGTGGTATTTTACCACTAATGGTTATTGGAGAAAGAAAACCCAGGGGGTCATAAATACTATTTAGTGTTGAAAGAAGACCCCGGCGAGTATATGGTTTGTCGTCCGATGAAATATCAAAAATGAAACTATCTGAGTGAAGGTCCCAAGAAAAACCTAAGCTATGTTGCACAAGAAGAGAGTCTTCACCAGAAAGAATACTTTTCAAATTTTTAGAAATGTCTTCGTGAGGAAACGCGTTCATTACCTCGACCGAGTTTGAACAAATTTTGTAAAGTCTGATATTTCCCTCAGTTTTTAAAGCTTTTTGAGTGCGGCGCATCAACTCTATCGCTTGTTCACTATTAGCCAATGAGGTAAGTCCATCATCAACATAAAAAATTTTATGCACAAATTCTTTTACATCCTTGCCATACTGAGTGTCACAATTTTCCACGGTCCTTCTAAGTCCATATGACGCGACTGCAGGAGAAGGTTTGTTGCCGAATACATGTACTCGCATTCTGTACTCAATCATAGGTAAGTCAGGGTCGTTGTTCTTATACCAAAAGAATCGTAAATAATCTCGGTGTTCTTCTTTTACGTAAAATTGGTAAAACATTTGCTCGATATCAGCCGTTACCGCAACCGAGTTGTTACGGAACCGAATTAAAACTCCAATAAGACTGTTTGCCAAATCTGGGCCAGACATCAAGAGACTATTGAGTGAAACACCCTGAAATACATCATAAGAGTCAAAAACACCCCTGATTTGCTGAGGCTTTTTTGGATGGTAAATGCCGAATAGTGGAAGATACCAACATTTATCATTATTATTAGGCGGAGCAACTTCGGCTGCACCATTATCTATAATCTTTCGCATGAAGGTGACAAAATGTTCTCTTTTTTTGCAGGATTCTTTTTGAGATTTATATCAAGAGCTTTGGTCCGATTTAATACATAAAGTCTATTATTAGGCACGACTTGATTTTCATTTCTGAATGGTAATGGAACTACCCAGTTTCCATTGTCATTCTTGTAGAATTCACGTTCCATGCGTGTAAGAAAGTGTCTATCTTCGGTTGACAAACCAACTTTCTCATCGTCTTTGTTTCTGATAAAAATTGAATCACCGGAAGAGTCGACAAATTGTGGATCACAATTTAAAACACTGCTTGTGGTGCATTCTTTGAGAAATAAACAATTTTGACATGGTTCGAAAATTGTTCCGCGGCCATCTTGCATGACGTTAGTTTTGTTAACAGTAACTGAAGTTGGCTTGTGAACTTTCCCCAAACAAACATCTCCAACGATGACCCAACCGAGACTAAGTCGATGAGCAAATGTTGTACCTCTTGGTCCTGTGATTTGTTCATGTACATGATGAATTTCGGTGAGATCTCTTCCGATTAAAAGCTGAATATCCATGCTATCATTTAATGAGGCTATATTTTCAGCAATTCTGTTAAGATGTGAGAAATAATGAGCAATTTCCTGTGTAGGAATCTCCGATCTGTCATTCGGTATTTCCCTACATTCTAAAACGAAGGCAAGTCGTAAACAGACGAATTGTCAAAAGCACAGATGGACAGACCACTAGAGCGTCTGCCAGATTTCTGAATACTGCCGGCACAAGATGACAGTTTATATTGAGTTATCGATCCTTGTATGTCCAATCTATCAAAGAGTTCTGACCGAGCGAGAGTGCGATTACTTTGATCATCAATAATTGCATATACATTCACAGCTTTTCCCGATTCCCCTTTCGGAAATATTTTCAACGGAACAATTTTTCCACATGAGCGACCTCTGAAATTGTTACCACATAGTTTGGTGCACTTTGAATCGACAGTTTCTGAACTCTTGACAGTGTGCTCTCCGCCACGAGGAACTTGATTCTGTACTGCAGCAGGACAGTTACGAGCCACATGATTCGATGATATCAGGCAATTAAAGCATAGCTTTCTGTCCATTAGGAATTTTTTTCGATCGTTGCTGTTCATAGATTTGAATGCACGACATTCATTCATAGAATGATTTACTTTGTGTAATGGGCATCTTTTCAGATTTCTATTGTCAGTTTGATCAACTGTAGCATAATTTGCCCCTATTATTACTCCTCCAATATGGAATCAGCAATTGGAATGGTAAACTGGTCAGAAGAGTAAAGAGAACCGGTGACGTCACCAAGAGAATTGTGTTTATACTGGATTTGAAGAGGAAACCCAGTTGTCGTTATCTGGTTGCTGAACATTTCATTTGGTGAGTTAAAAGTACCCGTCCGTTGGAGGAAATAACCCACTTGATGAGCTTGTAACTATTTGGTATTGGGTGGTATATATAAGTATTAGTGAATTAAGATTATTATATCCCCCAAAATTACCACATTGGCGCAACGACTTAACCGAATTTGTGTGGGCTGATGCCCGAAAGTTTTCAAGTTTTAAACTTGCCACTCGCGGCCATATTGCCTTTGTTTTGTTGACACACGAACCCGCCAATTTTAATCTCAGTGAATCCAGTTATTTTGCCTGCCCATCCAATGTAATATTCTTTTGATTTGTTTTTCATTTATTTCGGAATATTGTTTTTTTGGTTTTGTTTTTTATTTTTTTGTCAGATTGTTGGGAATTTCCCAAATGATTTATTTTTTCACATTTTGTTGTCAAAATTGACGTAAATTATTTTGGGTTAGAGAAAATGGCTACGGCTGTTACACATGATCAGAATCGGGCACCTAGTGTTCCCGAACCACAAATTTACATAAATACATGTGATTTCATGGGATTTTTTGCCTTATCTGGGGTTGATGTCCCCAGAGCTCGCCAGCTGGTGCAGAAACGTGCTCAGTTAGGAAATTTTTCAGAAAGCACTCTGAGAGAGGTTCCTGGTTTAAAGGTAACCAGGGCCCTTTTGAGTACTATAAATTTCGCCCCACATACTCCGGGAGATGAAAATCCCCGTTCAAATTGTTCTAGATGCATTGAAGCCGAGGATCAAGTTTGCCAGTGTGGGGAAGGAGTGAGTGGCCCTTTAGCGCTTTCCAGAGAGGGGGAAACTCCTGGTGCTCCACCTTGGTCTCGACCTCAGCGCCCCCACGTCATCGAGCATCGAGAAATACAGTGGGGGAGAGTAGGGAGTCCTGTGACGATCCCTCATTAACACCTGCTTGGCATATTAGAGACAGGCCATTTCAAAGTTCTGTTCCAAATAGACCGGGTCCAGTCCCAGATGCTGCTACTATTGATATTGACCCTCCACCACTTTATGAATCGGTGGGTTCTGATTATGATACTTTCCAAAATGGTGGGAATGATGGAAGAGACAGAGTTCCACCCAATCCAATGCCCACCCGACAGGAGGTGAATCCCAACATGACTAGATGGGGGGATTTGAGGATAGACGTCCAGTTAGGCAGAATAGACCCTTTTTGAGGAAGGGGGAGGGGAGGCAAATTACAGAGATGATTTTCAAGAAAATCGTTGGCTTCCCCAAAGCCGATATAGATATGCTTATGACCCACCCCCTCGGGTGTACCAGCCTTATGGAGAAGGAGATGCTTATCGTCCACAAGGGGACAGGTGGAGGGGTGAGAGGTATGCCCATGACCCCAACCTGTGTATCGTCAATTTGGGGGACAACGTCCCCAAATGCGAGGGATGGGAGATCCGGACAATAGGTATCGTCGTAGGATGCCTAACCTTCACAAGAGATTAGAAATACAATGGGACCACCAGCTGGCAAACATTTCGAATGAAGTTCATGCAGTTTGCAGACATGCAAGAATGGACTGCGGGAGAATGTAAGGACAACCTTTGTTGGTGTTTGGATGGCAAAGCAAGCGAGTATTTTGCTACCATAATTCGTCAAGACCCACAAATCTATTTTGTTGATGTGCTGGACAAGTTAGAAAAACGCTTCGGAAAGTACGAACTCCCTGAGACTGCACAAATGCAGTTCAGTCAAGCCCAGCAGCAACCACACATGATCCTAGAAGAATGGGCTGATCAGATTTTGACATTGGCCGAAAAAGCATTTGGGCACTTGCCCGAAGAACACATGTTTCGCCAGGCCGTGATGCGTTTCTGCCGCGGTGCCCTAGATAAAGGGGCAGGGCATTACGCAGCAAATCAGCGCCCGAAAACAGTCGAGGAAGCTACAGATCAAATTAAATGGTTTCAACACACATCTTTGGCTATTTATGGAAATGTGAGGGAACTGGCTCCAGAACCCAGGGGCCCAACTCAGATTGCAACCCTTTCATGGGATAACTCACATCCCCGTGTGCAGTCGGCTCGAGTGTCTACTCCATCAATACGACCCAGTACAACAGGGCCCCAGCCTCAGGATACCCAAAGTGTTGTGTCTGAATTAGTAACTGAATTTAAGAAATTTTCTGGAGAAACAGTCACTGAATTTAGATCAATTGGCACAGTATTATCAAATTTAAATGACAGTATGGCTACCCTTACCATAAAGATTTCCCAATTGATTGAACCAGGTCGGACTCTAAATGGATCAAGGAGTCAATCTCCCTCACCTGGAAGGTGGGGTTGTTGGACATGTGGGTCGATGTCCCATTTTTCAAGAGAATGCCCTTCCAGAAATCCAAGTAATTGGTCAGCTTCAAAACCTTCTACACCATCAGGGTCACCAAATGACCCCAATACCCGAATTTCACCAATGGTAAAAATTTCGGACGATTCAGAGGATAATTTAAACGAGAACGAGTCGGAAATGTAGGTTGTTTGCCGACTTCAGATTTAAATATAGGCCATAATTCTGTCATTGCTAGAGATAAATTCCCTGAACATTTTTTCCCAAAAGAGGAAACATTAAATGAGATGCCAGATAGTATAACGATTAACCAAGTGGATACTTCGTTGTACTATACTGTACCAGTGATATTGGAAAATGTCAAATTAGATGCTCTTATTGATACAGGGGCACAGGTAACAGTGTTTTCTGACAAACTTTTAGAGCTTTTTGATGAACACCCTCGCATGTTGAAGGGTATTAAAGTACGAACAGTAGGCAGAGAATTAGGAACTATCTCTGGACAAATAGTTGGGCCCATTAAGCTGAAAGTGGGAAAAAATTGGTACATCAGGAATTTTTATGTAGCCCCTGTTTCGACTCCAATTATTTTGGGTCTAGATTTCTTGCATGAACAGGGTACCCAATTAGATCTGGCTAACAATATGATGTATTTAGGAAAAGAAAGAGAGGAAATTCCCATTCAGTTGAGGCAGTCACAAAAGAGGGAAGGAGTAAAAGTGAGGTTATTGGAAAAAAAAAATAATTCTCTCCAATTCAGTGAAACAGGTCCAATGTGCTCTGAGTTCTGCCATGTCAGAGTACATGATAGAACCAGAGTTAAAACCAAATTTGTTGATCCGCAGAACAGCTCATTCCGAAAATACAGATCCTGTTATGACTTTCCTTAATATAGGAAATAAGGATATTGTAATGCATCCAGGTCAAATAGTTGGATAGGCTGTTGAAGGTACAGGTATTTCTTCCATTGAACATTCTCCAGAATTTACTGAAGTTGATGTAACTGAAGTGGATTCTGGAGTAGTTACAGATAAGAATGTAGAGATGCCTGATCACATAGGGGAATTGTTTGAGAAATCTAGGACACTGTTAACAGTTGAAGAGTCTTCCAAGCTTAAACAACTATTGATTGAATACAGTGATGTATTTGCAAAAAATGAATATAATTTGGGAAATTTCACTGCTTTGGAACATCATATTGACACAGGTGATGCCAAACCAGTTAAAACCCGAATGCGCCGTACCCCGGCATGTTTTGTAGGCGAGGAAGAAAAATTATTGAAAGATATGTTAAAGGCTGGGATTATCCAGCCATCAGTTTCCGAATGGGCTCCAGCACCGGTTCTAATTCGTAAACGCTGTGGCTCGGTAAGATGGTGTTTGGATTTCCGAGGAGTAAACGCCGTTACAAGAAAGGACACTTACCCCATGCCCTTAATCGACGACTGTTTAGACACACTCGCTGGGAATACTTGGTTTAGTCGCCTGGATGGAAATAAGGCTTATCTTCAAATTCCAGTAGCTAAGGAAGACCGTAAGAAAACGGCCTTTATAACCAAATATGGGCAGTATGAATATCTTAAAATGAGTTTTGGTTTAACAGGAGCCCCGGGATGTTATTCCCGAGTGATGATTTAGTCCTTAGAGGGTTAACATGGGATATTGCCTTAGCTTTTCTAGATGATGTGTGTGTGTTGGGCATAGATTTTGCAGATCATTTAAAAAATCTGCGAACTGTCTTGGATAGATTTCGGCAGTATCAATTGAAATTAAAGCCTAGAAAGTGTCTCCTGTTTCAACAAAAAATAGAGTTCTTGGGACGACTAGTCTCCTCCCAGGGAATGGAAATGGGGGATCCGGCTAGCCAAGTTATTACAGACTGGCCCCGGCCCCTAAACATAAAAGAGATTGAGAGATTTTTGGGTCTTGCCAATTACTACAGGGTATTTATAAAGAACTTTGCTACTTTAGCAGCCCCATTGTATAAAAGAACAGGTAAAAAGGCAGTGTTTGAGTGGGGGAATGATGAAGAAAATTCATTTTTGGCATTAAAAGCAGCCCTTGGGTCTCCTCCAGTTTTGAATTTTGCTAATAAAACTGATATGTTCATTTTGGACACTGATGGGTCTGATGTGGCTATAGGGGCAGAGTTGATACAATTACAAGATGGACAAGAAAGAGTCATAGCCTATGGGAGTTGTGGATTAAGTCCCGAACAAAGGAAGTATTGCACCACTCGAAAAGAACTTCTTAGTGTGGTGCGATTTACCCACCAGTTTAGACATTTGCTATTGGGCAGACACTTCACAATCAGGACAGACCATAGTAGCCTTACTTGGCTCCTCAATTTGAAGAATCCTGAAGGCCAGCTGGCCAGATGGATGGAGGAGCTAAGTCAGTATGACTTTACAATTCAGCACCGTCCAGGGAAAAGACATCAGAATGCTGATTTTCTGTCACGACGTCCAGAGGAAGACTTTTGTAAGAAATACAGAGCAGGGGTGCCATTAGAACAACTTCCCTGTGGGGGTTGTAGATATTGTAAGAGAGTAGACCAAAATTGGGGAAATTTCTTTGAAAATGTAGATGATGTTATTCCCCTACCAATCAATAGAAATGAAGCAGAAGGTAAAATAGCTTGGGTAGAAAAATACAATGATTCCAATATGTGTTTCATGCAAAAACAGAAATTTGTTCCAATATTGCTTCCAATACAAGAGATTCTTTCTGTTGAAACTTCAGAGAATATGTCACATAGAGTTAGCTCCCTTGATGTGTTAAACTCAGGAATTTCAGATAATAGAGTTAGCTCCCTTGATATGTTAAACTTAAAAATTGTAAATAAACCCCTCACAAAAACACTTTACCCTGAGGAAGGAGGGAGTGTTTCAAAAGATTTGGGGATAGAGCCTAAGGGAGTAGGTATTACAGTTATTACAGATGCTGATACTAATAATCCACAGGCAGGGGAAGATAGGGACCCACCTGAACTGGAATATGCTTAAAGTGGTCTGAAATATGAAGAAATTTTAGCAAAACAGAATGAAGATTTTGATCTGGAATTTCTTAGAAATTGGTTAGAAAAGGGGGAAATACCTTCCCCCGATGCTCTTTTTCAGGCAAGTGCCGAATCCAAACTGTTTTGGAATCACCGGGAAAGATTTTCCATGATTAGGAAATTGATATACAAAAAGAGAAAAAATGGCCACTTGGTTTTGGTGATACCTCATCCCCTACGTTCGGAGATTTTGTTGTCAAATCATGATCTACCATTGGCTGGTCATCAGGCGATTAACCGTACCATGGGAAAAATAAAAGCTAGATATTATTGGCCAGGATTAACTGCCAATGTTGAGACTTATGTTAAAGCCAGTGCTAGATGTAATAAACAAAAGAAGCCTTCCTTTCATTTCCGTCACAAAATGGTCCCATATCATGCAGGGTCCCCAATGGAACGTGTTCATTTAGATTTTTTGGGCCTTTTACCAAAAACGTCGAGGGGAAATGAATACATTCTAGTAATAAGTGACCAATTTACAAAATGGATGGAGTGTATTCCCCTCCCGTCTCAGACGGCTGAAGAAACTGCGACTGCAGCAGTCAATGAGTGTTTCTCTAGGTTTGGCTACCCATTGGAAGTGTATACAGATAGAGGGGCAAATTTTGAAAGTGATTTATTTAAAGCTGTTTGTAAATTATTACAAATTCACAAGGCAAGAACAACAGGTTATCGCCCATTTAATGGCCAAGTGGAAAGGGTAAATAGAACTTTAATGGATGCCCTTAGATGTTTCGTGGGAAACAGACAGTCCACTCGGGATTTACATGGCCCGCAGTTGGCAGGAGCATTAAGATCTTCGGTGAACAGGAGTACTTGATTTTCTCCTAATAAAATGATGCTTGGAAGGGAGGTGGTACAACCAACAGACCTAGTTTTTGGTCCTCCTCCAAATGAAACATTTCAAAATGCAGCTGAATTTGTTCTTGCTTTGGAGAATTCTATAAGAACATCTCATAAATTGGCCCGTGAAAAATTGAAAACTCAACAGAAAATAATGAGGAAATACTATGACACTACCTCAAAAATTCAGACATTTAAAGTGGGAGATATTGTTTATTTCCTTGATTTTGCAAGTAAACCTGGCCGTTGTAAAAAAATAAATTCCATTTGGAAGGGGCCAGGAATAATTATTCAGTGCATTTCTTCATTTCTGTTTAAAATACAATTGACTAATAAATCAACAACAATGAATCATGACAAACTCAAACATTGTACTGATGGAATTTTACCACCTTGAATTAAGCGCCATAAAAATCTTTCAGAAACTAGAGGCTCAATGGTTCCATTGTAATGTATATGTGAGAAGCCTGATAAGGGTCTTTCATGATACAATGTAACAGTTGTTTGGACTGGTTTCATGGTTCTTGTGTGCAAGTAACGAAGCAATCGGCTCAGAGAATAGATCTGTATAATTGTCTACATTGTGAATTGACAAATCCCCAATAATGACTTGTTTACAGGGGGAACTTAGACACTTTTATTTTTTTGTATCTTTGCACAGATTATAACAGATACCAGTTAAATACATAATCATGAGTTCGGATGAAGGAAACCAAAACCCAAAGAGATCTTGGACTCAAGTCCAAAAGAAGAGTAAGAAATGGGGACAAGGACAAAGGAGGAGGGTCCAAACTTTGGATTACAACCCTCAGGCTCAGACCCGGGATGTCCGTTTAAAAACGGGTCCCAACCTACCAATGGTTAGGTTTGTGGGTGAGGAAAAAGTGGAGAAGACTAATGCTGGCTCAACTGGGAACATAGTTCCCGGAGCCCAGGGGCCAGTGACACCATTAGGTGCGTCAGTTTGGGGAGAGTCTATCTCCCTAATTCCGGCCGGAAGTGAAAGATCGAAGGGATGTTCATCCCTCAGTGACAAAAAGCCAGAAGTACAGGCTGGTACAAAAGCAGAGAAAAGATTTTCTTCGATATTGGAGGTGGGAGAGGATGATGTTCTTTTTCTCCCAAAATCTGTAGATTTGCCCCCCCCCCCCCCACCCCTAAGTTAAAGGGACCACCATCAGTGTGTCCTTTGCCAAGTTGTGCAGTTAAAGTAAGGCAGTTGCGAAAACACTGCCAAGGGGATCATCTCCCCACTGCTTTGTGGATGCCGCAATCCGAAGGACGATATTTTAGTCCAAAGACCATTGCTCGAGCTTTTGAGAGGATGACAGCTCCTCTTGAGATGGGATATCTGGGACTACAAGAATTAGTTAATCGGGAATATTCCCGATTCCCATTGGAAGTCACTCCCCAATTTGTGGCACGCATGCAGGAGTTGGAAGGCCTGTTTGAGTGGGTGCCAAGCACTCAATTCCCTCCTGCAGGGAGTTTAGATCACCTGGCTACGCCAGCTGGGTTGGCACACTGGAAGATCCTTATGTTCCTTCAAATTAAAATTGAGGAGACGAGGAGATCAAATCCCTCAGGAAATAGGTTTGAAAAGCCCCTGAAGCGAGTACCTCAGAGGATACCTCGACTGATGGATCTGTGTATCCCTGATTACAGTCACAGTGTCACGTCTCCAGTGTCACCTCCTTCAAAACGCCAGACAGTAGTCAGGGAGGATTTGCACTCCCTGGAACCCTAGGAGAATTTGGTGGTGACCTCGCATGTTCAGTCACGGTGGAGGTGCCTGCCTGTTCAGTTGCAGATTCTTCAGTGGGAGATTCCTCGACAGTTTCTTCAGTATTATCTCCCGCTAGACATGCTTCTCCAGCTACTGGTCCCTCGGAGGTTCCCCCCATTTTTGCTTCAACGGCTCCTACAGTTAGTTCCTGGGGAGGAGGTCAGTTAGTGCCTCTTCTCGTTTCCTCGGCCATGTCTCATTCTTCAGAGGGTTTGTCAGTCGTTTCTTGTGCCATTTCCTCCGTGGTTAGTCCCAGGGTGGGTGGTAATCCAGGTCTTCCTCCTGCTGTCCCAACAGCCAGTGCTTTGTCGGGAGTCTCTCCAGGCTTTTCTCCCGTTAGATCTTCCAAGGAATCTTGTTCCATGAATCTGGTGGACACACATTTCCATTTAGATAGGGTTCGCCAGAGGTTCCGAAAACCCAATTTGTCAGCCAGGGAGGTTCTCTCCCTTAATGGTGGCCGACCTACAACTTGTCCTTTGCCTGTTTTGGGCGGGGTGGTAGTTTATTGTGATCCGGCAACCTACCCTAGGCCAGAGGAACTTCTTGGGGATCCTGGTTTGAAGGCAGTGATTGGCCTTCATCCCCGTCATGTAAGGAATATCCCCCCTGGGGGAATACCTCATGTTCCCAATAATGGGCTTGCTCCCATATGCTTCAGGTTTAGGTGAAGTGGGGCTCGACAAAACAGAACCGGTTGATACATGGTAACAGCAGGTCCTTGTATTTGCAGGGTTATTGAAGTTGGCAGCCTTAACAAAGCCCATTGTGTTACACTTAAGGGGTCCTTCAGGAGATTACTTGGGGAGGGAAGTAAATTCCCTCGTGCTCCTGATGATGATGGATAACGTAGGTAAGCAACAAAAAAATCACCTACACTGTTTCACCTCCAGTAGGGATGTGGTCGAGAGATGGGTAAACCACTTCCCTAATGCATACTTTAGTATAGGCCCAAAATGTTTATACTTTAAACCAGAACAGTGGGATGGTGTGAAAGCCATCCCGCTAAATCGTCTGGTATTTGAATCTGACGCTCCGAATTTCCAGGGGGAAATGCATTTGGCGGTATGGGGCACTCCTCTCTATTTGGGGGAAGTTGCACTGAAAATTGCTACGGAGTTACAGATGTCCTTGGGGGTGCTGGTGGCCTCGGTCACACAGAATGCCTGTACCCTCTATGGGTTCCCTTCCCCATAAAATAATATCCATATATTCAGATAATTTTGGATGGATTTTGGAAATTGTGGCAGGAATTGAGTTTCGGGCAATGCAAAGGCATGCCCCCAAAGAATTAGTATGCTAAAAACTGATAATATTGTTTCCAGAAGTTTTCCGAAATTGAAATAGCAGGGCTCCAGACAGATTTTTCTGATATCATATTGAATTTTGTATGAGGACTTGAGACAGTTTGGGACCTGTTAAGGCACTTATAATATGAAACTGTACCGCTATTGGCGTATTTGTTTCGGTTGGGTAGTGAATTATTTTCCCAATTGAAAAATACTGGTGTTTGTAGGAATTTCAATAGGATAGCATTATTTAAAATCCTGGGATTCTGTCTGGAATTCTGTTTATTCATTGCTGGGCACATCCTTTTTAATCATTTGTTTGCCCAGATGCAAATAAATTTGTCATCTACCTGTGTATAAATCTGGTGATTTATCCCCGATGCTATTAATATAAGGATTAAGAAAAATATTAAATTGGGACCCCTTCCCTGGTATATATTGATATATATATATAAAAAAAAAATTTAAAATATATTAAAAGAAAAAAAAAAAAGAAAAAAAATTAAAACATGGTAAGTGATGAAATGCAAGAGCAGTAACTGGATTTTGAAGGACAAAATTGATAAGTTGAAATGGTTTTATTTCTGATGCCATGTGTGATATATTTTAATTTCTGTTGCATTTGGTAATTTTTGTACCTTAATTTTGTTGATTTATGGCTGCAGTTGAAAAGTAGGAGAGGGAGGGGGATGGGTACAAAAAGTTGTAAAATTTTGTGTAGTTTTATGGGTTTCTATCGTCAATTCTTGTGTAGTAAAATGTGAGAGTATCCATCTCTTGGGATGCCTTTGGATCCCTTTTTTCTGAGAATTCCATTGCTGATCCTTTTTTGATAGGGAGTTTGTCTCCCTAACGCCTTTGCCCTTTAACGGTAGGGATTTATTTATGTTCCCTGGGGTCATTTGGAGGGGGGGGGGGGGTATTTAGAAAACTGGGGGAATGTAGCATAATTTGCCCCTATTATTACTCCTCCAATATGGAATCAGCAATTGGAATGGTAAACTGGTCAGAAGAGTAAAGAGAACAGGTGACGTCACCAAGAGAATGGTATTTATACTGGATTGGAAGAGGAAACCCAGTTGTCGTTATCTGGTTGCTGAACATTTCATTTGGTGAGTTAAAAGTACCCGTCCGTTGGAGGAAATAACCCACTTGATGAGCTTGCAACTATTTGGTATTGGGTGGTATATATAAGTATTAGTGTATTAAGATTATTATATCCCAAAAAAATTACCACACAACTTCTAACTTTCTAGCAATAGCAGGGGGTGCATTAAATTGCGGTCGAGGGTTAAATTTCACCGAATGAGTATCTTTCTTGTAAACTGGTCCAGAATAAACTGAATGTTCAAAAGAAAATGCTGGATCATTTTTAACAGAACTTGTTTCTTTAATAAATTGTACGAAAAAGGAAAAAGGTGGAAATGGAACATTTCTTTGTGTCTTGTATTTTGAAGCCTGAGAAGTCCACCTCTCCTGAACACCAGGAGGAAGTTTATTTAAGATAGGTTTGATTCCTGATGACGAATCAAAGTATGAAAGTAAAGTTGAGCAATGATAGTTCTCTTTTGCCGACTCTAGTTCAATCAAAATGTCTAACAGTTCATAATATTTCTTTGGGTCTTTGCCAGAAACTTTCGGAAAATTATCTAGTTTTGTTTTAAGTGAAGTTTCAATCATTTCTGGTCTGCCATATCGTCCATGAAGTCTGTCCCAATTTTTTTTCCAATCCGTGCGAATTGTTAGTGCAAACTTTGACGATTCAGGCCCGAGCCATCGTATTAATAAATCTAATTCTTCTGAAGGTGTTACGCCAAGTTCTTGTGATATTTCTTGGAAACTGGCTTTCCAAGTTGCAAAAGTTTCTGCCCGATCATCAAAGTTTGTGAATCGAGACAAAAGAAGATCTTTCTTCAGAAGAAAGGTTGTAATATCATGAACCGTATCATTGTTATTTCGTAAGTTTTGTGTGAGTGGAGCTCCAACAAATTCTCGCCGAGCATCAGGCTGATAAATGTTCATGACGCCATTTGTAGTTCTACCTGTAGGTTGTGAAGGTTCAACAAAAATGTTACGCTTGTCTCTCAAGTTCGAGTGGAAATGCTGAGGTTGAATTTCGGTTTCGTTGCCCATAACATTGTTCATGCCGCTTCTGTATTCTGATGTGTTGCCCTGTCTGAAGAATTCTCGCTGTTCATCCACAAACTGTTGAGTGCGTATTTTCTTATCAATAATACTGTCATCTACAATCGAGGGTGTTGAGTGTGACATTTTATCCTGAGAATTAAAATGTTTGAAGACTTCCGTCTCAGCTTGGGCTACAGCTGCTTCTGATTTCTGTTCCAAAACAGTGAGATTTGCATCAATTTCTGCTTTTTGCTTAAGTAGTTTAGCTTTTTGTTGTACAAAACGAAGTTTAGTTCGTTCGACTTCTGCTTTAGAACGCTTCTGCACAATGTCACCATTCACAGATGATCTTTGTCCTTTAGTAGCGACAACACAAGTTTTTGCATTTTTCCCAGAAAACTAACCAATGTACGTATTTTAGGAAAGCTCTAGCACTGTAAAACTACAACCAACATTTTTGGGGGAACTGGAAAAAAGAAAAAAAAAATTCCATGTTTTTGAGTCGGGACGGCAGCTTTTTTTGTCTGTCAGAATCACTAAGTCCACACATGGATGTCATGCAGTTACTCTTTGCTCAAAATTTCATACTTTGAGATGTGTCAAGTGTGGTAACAGTTAATATTGCAATATAAATTACCTGTATTAGAGAAGTATCTTCAGATCACCCGCCTGATATTCCTTCATCAGCTGGTATGTGGAAAAGCGATGTCCCCTGAGTATTTTATATTGTACCAGTCTGGATATCCTGGAACCTGAAGTAAATGAGAATATAGAGTAACATATATCTCAAAAGCATTATGCAAACTGTTTTGCCATTGAAACAGGGTGGTTGTGAGGCTTGTGTCTGAAAATATACCATTATTTTCACTCACGAGGATATGGTTTATGTTCTGAATCAAATACAACACAACCATGTGTCAAAACTTTCAATGATAATGAACAAAATTTGAGATGAAAAAATGGGTTTATTAATATATTTAGCTAATAGTGTTCGAAAATGCTCTGATAACACAACAATATAAATATGAGTTCATATGGAATTGTTGTTCGGCAGGCAGATATTTGAAAGTTTGCAAAATCTATAATAGTTTGACTTCAGATAAATAACTGACAGAAAAGACACCAAACAGTACTCTTTCATCTGACATACTGAAGTTGAACCCTCACACCACACATGCACACACACAATCTGATGTGTTAGCAACACAAATTATGCTACTCTGTTGTATATATATATATATATATGCACCATAACTAAAGGGACTGCACTATTTTCCACAACATGAAATATATTCACAGTATTTGTTAGCAGTACATCAAGTTGGTTAAGGTATTACATCAGCATTAGTCAATAAGCAGAGTTATTTATGTACATCAGTTGTTTTTGTACATCAAGTAGGTTAAGGTATTACATCAGCATTAGTCAATAAGCAGAGTTATTTATGTACATCAGTTGTTGATGAGCATGATTAGCTGTTTTTATTGCTCAGTGGCCAAGATAAAGTTAGTCCCCCCCCCCCCCCCCAACACATGCACACAGTAAATTAGTGGAAATGAGCGTGGTAGATTTGTGTGAGTTGATGATTTATGACATTGAAATCTATTGGTATATATAAGTAAGTTATTCTTCAGTTCTTTTGCCTGTTTCCTGGAAGAATCACAAATACAAATTAAACATAGTTCAGTAAAGACATTTCAACATGCAGCATCCATAAGATTGTGGTAGTCTGCCCGACTCACCTTATCCCCTACGATACCCCCTTCCATGAAAATTCTCTACAGCTGAAGGTCGGCTGCTACCACTATTTTCCATCACCCACAAATCACTGATAAAAACCTTTGAGATTCTGAAAAATCTTATTTTTTTGGTTGGTACTCATTGACTTTTAGTTGGTAATTAGCACTTTTGGACAGTTATGGACTGTTTTGGTCGGTAATCAGTATGACCCCCTTGTATTAGTTTTTTTGTGTGGCGAGTTGATCCATGGCGACTTGGCCCGTGGCGACCTGACCCAGTGGCGAGTTGACCGAGTGACGAGTTGACTCGGTGGCAAGTCAACCCGTTCCCCTTGCAAACATGCATGATTAGTTTTTGTCACAACCTCTACCAGGGGCGTAGCTATGGGCGGACTGGGGACAAGCCCCCAAAAGTTTGTTGCCCCCCCCCCCCAAAAAAAAATGGTTGACGTGAACAATGAAGGAGAATTTTGGCTGATCGGCGTGCCTGTAAATGCTCTCAGGTGCTAACAAAATGCTTGGAAATCGCTCCTAGAGCGCTGAAATATGAAATATTTTCCCGGGGGGGTGCAGACCCCCCCCCCCCCCCCCATCTACGGGAGGGTACACCCCCTCCCGTACCCAACCCCTCCTCGGGCCTTCAGGAGATGCCTTCGGCATCTCAACCCAGGAATCCCCATGTAAAGCTAATTTCATCCTAGCAGAATGTCTCAAACAACCAGTTGGGCCGTTCCGTCATCTCTGCGTACATCTTAACATAATGCTAAAATAGTATCATTCTTTCTTTCTTTCTTCATATAATTGCTGCCTTCAACAGGTTGATGATTATGCAATGAATTCAGGGGGTTGTGGGATGAATCTCTTCAGCTCCCCTCTAGGCTACCACAGATAGATCTTTAGCATGCACAGGGTGTGTCTCTTCCTGCACAGAGGTTAGCCATTTTACGTCCCCAGCCGATAGGACGGTACACTGTGGCAGCATCAATCCCGAAATTGATGCTGACAGAGGGTGTTTGGTCAATACGGAACCTCTCCCCGACCGTGGATTAAATACACGAACATGGGTTACACACTTAAATTTGCAGGACTTATCTCCAGGTTGCGCAAATTTTTAACTCTGGTAGGCTTGTGGTAAACTGCTACCTTTCAGCTAGAAATGTGGGGCCGAATCTTCCAGGGCAGCATCGTTTTGGGACAGATTCTACCTGGGGTCGAATCGCCATGTATCCCACTGTGGCAGGGTAGTTGCTTTTGATGAGCCACAACCCCATGAAATTGAAAACCAAAATGGAAATAAATATATTCACCATGTAGGGAATGGAATTATCTATCACATCGCTCGTGTGTTATTGGGAGTTATTGAATATTTGTTGACGTTTTCCATGCACGAAAATAGGCTATGTTTCGTTGATCAATACAAATATAAAAATCACAAACCCTGAAATATGACCCAATAAAAAATAAACAATGATGTTTAAAATATATTGTTAGTTATTTGTTTTCAAGGTATTCATCGTCTAAGTGTTTGCGTAATCACAATGGGAATCGATGGGGTCATTTGTTTATCTCAAAATGGTGGCCCCCATGACGCGATTCCAACAAAAAATTATTCATTTATCGGCGACAGAATATCAACTTATAGTCACTTAAATTTGTATTAAGCACTTTCTGTGAGTTTATATACATGTTATTCCTCAAACTTTTGTTTAGGTTTTCTGTACTTTGTTGAATTTTGGTCTATTTACTGCTCATAAACTTACACGTTTTGCACTATGACAGATATCGTAACCGGAAGTGGCCAACCGTTGTTGTCGCTACCTTTAGAACGCTTCGAGGAAACAGAGATTGGGTCAAGGGCTTCATTTTTCAAAGTTTTTATTTGATCCTTTACTTTACAAATCACATATTTTCTTCTGACAGTTTCTTTACGGCAAGATTCGATTTCTTCTTTACTGCCAGTAGCATTGTGGCGGTTGAGGAAAGCCTTATAATTTCTTGTTACTTCAACAAAGTTGTCTACATTGGAATCAATGCTTTTCTCAAGCTTGCGAAGTGAAGGTAAATGTGGCGTACAATCATCAACTTGGGCAAGAACGTCTTCAACCTGATCCCATGCCCTCTCTTGGAGTTGGAACAACTCGTTTTTCTCGATTGACCTTTATCCGTCATTTTTCTTACTCGCTTACCAGATTCTACTGACAATGCTGTTGACTCAGAACTTTGAAACAAACTATAGTTTTCTCGAACATCGAAAATACGCCAAGGTACTGACAGTCTTTTTTACTATTCTGCCTCGAACATAGTGGGATACAAGTCTTGCAGATAGTTTTAACCATTATAATTCATGACAAAATATTGTGCATTTCGCTACAAAAGTTATCACAAATCCGTGACGCGGTAAAAAAGACTGGTGATTTGGCCACTTTAAAAACATGCCGCTGATCGTCTATGGCCATCATTCAACAACACAGGGGAGATAAATCTATCCAGTTTATCGAGTATGACTGTTACGAAAAATGAAACTTAATGCCAGGACGGCACAAGCATTTAGCATCTATACCATCGTAGCATTGAAAAACATTGAATAACATTTATACATTTTCTTTTGTAGGTTGGCATCGGTGCTTGAATGACAGGACCAACTGAATCCCACCATTTTACCTGCTTATTGACAGATTATTTGAAGAAGCAAAGTACCTGAAAATGCAATATAATCTGATTTCTGAAAGAAAATTGTAAAAAAATCAAAGAAAACAACACAAAAAAAACTACCGCAAAATTATTTGAGTTGTGGGACAAATACAGCCAGGGAGAAATAGGGCCAATGAAAATGTTGAGAGCATGTGCCAATATTAATACCCCAGGTGACTGAATCTGTTTTACAAAACAATTGTATATATGTATATGTTAATTGGAATGAATTTAAATTGCTTATTGGGGGTGCGGTGGCGTTGCAGTAACCGGTTCTCGTCCGATCATCGAAGTTAAGCAACATCGAGCACAGTTAATCCTTGGATGGGTGACCGTCTGAGCGATCGATTCGGACTCCCGCGTTGTGTCCTTGGGCAAGGCACTTAACCCCGATTGTCCACACGGGTGCACGATGATGCCGCGTACTAAGGCGTACTGCACGTCGAGGGTGCGCATGTCTTCAACCAATCTAACCCTGCCTGTGCTGCTGTGCGGAGTTACGATGTTGGGGAGCTGGCAGCTGTTCGTCGTTGCTCGGTGGTTCTCTCCGGGTACTCCGGCTTCCTCCACCCGTAAAACTGTTACGGTCACAATTAGTCATTGTGCATAAGTATGTGACCTTAAACACCAATAAATAAATAAATATAAATAAATTGATTATTGTGTATGAAAGTTGTCGCGGTCGCGCTAATATTTTTTTTATATATATATTTTTACTGTCCTGTACACATGTATGTAATTAATTTATCTTTTTATTCATGAATAAACCTATATTTTCAACTGTAACTGTGACTTGTTATTTTTCAAATTTCCTCCCAAACGTGGTTCCAACTGAAGTGATTACGAATTGATTCAGGCTTTTTCCTTTTACTACTGTCTCAAACCAAATTGATTACGAATTGACCCGGGTTTTCGCAGTCCGGGTCAATTCGTAGTCGACAAACCTATTATGAATTGACTCTGCTTAGACTGTGTACGAATTGACTTGAGTACGAATTGACCCGTTCCCCCCTGCGTGCAAAAAAAATTAGGTTCGTTCGCAGTACGTCTGGTTCTACCACACCTGCATGCATTAGTACAGTCGAGAGAACCTTCTTGATTGTGTGCCTGACAATTTAAAAAAAAAGTCTTATTTTGTCGATTTCTTATAGTAATCCCAATATTAACTAGAGGGGGTATCAGTACCCCGTGGCTCACCAACAGGTGGCCAATGTAAAGGGGTGGCTGGAGTAAAAAAAAAAGTTCAAAACCTGCACACAAAAGTCCAAAATTAAAGAAAATAAGCAGCTAAAGGGTTAAATAATATAATAATAACCCCTAAGAAGCATGCTAACATAAAATAGGAACCATGGCAATATGCTACAAGGTAAGTCTCCACTTTGAAGAAAAGAAAGACAAACCTCAAAACCTGCACATAAAAGTAAAAAAAAGTATCACATTTGTTTCAATGGGTTAAAATTGAGAAAAATACCCTGATGATGTCACAGTAACCACCATGACAATATGCCAGTAAGGTGAAACCCTACCTGAAAAATATCCACTTGGATGAAAAGAAAGAAAAACCTCAAAACCTGCACATAAAAGTCAAAAAAGTATCACATTTGTTTCAAAGGGTTAAAATTTAGAAAAATACCCTGAAAATGTTACAATAACCACCATGGCAATATGCCAGTGAGGTAAAACTCCACTTAAAAGAAATATCAAAACCTGCACACAAAAGTACAAAACCTGCACACAAAAGTCCAAAATTAAAGTAAATAAGCAGCTAAAGGGTTAAATAATATAAAAATAGCCCCAAGAAGCATCCTAACATAAAATAGGAACGATGGCAATATGCTACAAGGTAAGTCGCCACTTGGAAGAAAAGAAAGACAAACCTCAAAACCTGCACATAAAAGTAAAATGAAAGTGTCAATGACACTGTAGCTCAACTTGTCAAGACATGTACATGTATAGTATGTGACACAGCAATGACAAAGATCTGGATAATGACCTGATAACAAAGGTACATATAAAGTATCGTAACGGTCTGTACATAAATACTGACCGTAGCCTGTAACAAATGTATAGGTAAAGTATTGTAAAGGTGGGTGACAGTCAGATGCTAAACTAGAAAAGAAATCTTTGAGTCCCAGAGTGGGTCTGACTGAACCCCAAAATATTTGTTCTCATAGCACAGTGATAACAAAGGCACCCCAAAACACACTCATTCCTGTCCCAAGGTGAAAACAAAGGTACCCAAGAAGTTTCGTGAAGATCAGTTCATAAATACGAGCTGTATAGAAGTTGTGACAAAAAACTGATTGGACCTAATTTCGGTACAAAATGGCCACTGGCAGCCATCTTGAGTTTTGGACCGCACTCAGAAATACTTGTTCTCGCCCCAAGGTGATAACAAAGGTACCCAAGAAGTTTCGTGAAGATCGGTTGATAAATACAGCCTCTAGCCCGAGCCGTATTGACATGTGCACTTACAGTGTATAAGTAGCACTAAATAAATCAAAATTCATCTAATTCGCATAATTTCTGCACGAGAAAAAAAACCCGTCCTGCATGTGATGTATTCCATTTTACTAAACATTCATAAAAAATTTATTCAAATATCAGAACTTTCATACAGAAGTTCTGTACAAAAGACTGATTGCACTAATTTTGGTACAAAATGGCTGCTGGTGGCCATCTTGAATTTCGGACCACACCCAAAAACACCCGTTCTCATCCCACGGTGATAACAAAGGTACCCAAGAAGTTTCGTAAAGATCGGTTCATAAATAAGGCCTCCAGCCTGTGCTGTATAGAAGTTGTGTACAAAAAACTGATTAGACCAAGTTTTGGTACAAAATGGCCACTGGCAGCCATCTTGAATTTTGGACCGCACTCAGAAACACTCGTTCTCGTCCCAAGGTGATAACAGAGGTACCCAAGAAGTTTCGTGAAGATCGGTTGATAAGTACATCCTCTAGCCCGAGCCGTATTGACATGTGTACTTACTGTGTGTAAGTAGCACTGAAAAAATCAAAGTTCATCTAATTTGCATAATTTCTGCAAGAGAAAAAAACCCGTATTATATGTGATGTATCCCATGGTACTAAACATTCACACACAAAAATTTTCAAATCAGCGCTTTCATATGGAAGTTCTGTGCAAAAATCTGATTGCACCTAATTTTGTACAAAATGGCTGCCATCGGCCATCTTGAATTTCAGACCGCACCCCAAAACACTCGTTCTCGTACCACGGTGATACCAAAGGTACCCAAGAAGTTTCGTAAAAATCGCTTTATAAATACGGCCTCTAGCCCGAGCCGTATTGGCATTTGCACTTACAGTGCTGAAAGTAACACTAAATACATCAAAGTTAGTCTAATTTGCATAATTTACGCACGAGAAAAAAAACCCGTATTATATGTGATGTATCCCATGGTACTAAACATTCATACAAAAAATTATTCAAATCAGCGCTTTCATATGGAAGTTCTGCGCAAAAATCTGATTTCACCTAAGTCTGTACAAAATGACCGACAGCGGCCAACTTGAATTTCGGATCGGACCCAAAAACACTCGTTCTCGCCCCACGGTCATAAC
Organism: Pictodentalium vernedei; assembly: GCA_031216915.1. Classification (NCBI taxonomy): domain Eukaryota; kingdom Metazoa; phylum Mollusca; class Scaphopoda; order Dentaliida; family Dentaliidae; genus Pictodentalium; species Pictodentalium vernedei. The sequence continues at coordinate 272,057,397 of CM062296.1, read as the reverse complement.
AAAGGTACCCACGACGTTTCGTAAAGATCGGTTCATAAATACGGCCTCTAGCCCGAGCCGTATTGAATTGTTGACGGACAGACGGACGACTTGCCATGGCATAAGCTCAAATTTGGCTTCGCCAAAGTTGAGCTAAAAAAGTATCACATTTGTTTTAAGGAGTTAAAATTGAGAAAAATACCCTGTCACAGTAACCACAATGGCAATATGCCAGTAAGGTAAAACTCTACTTGAAAAATATCCACTTGGAAGAAAAGAAAGACAAACCGCAAAACCTGCACATAAAAGTCAAATAAGCATCACATTTGTTTCAGAGGGTTAAAATTTAGAAAAATACCCTGAAAATGTTACAGTAACCACTATGGCAATATGCCAGTGAGGTAAAACTCCACTTAGAAAAAAAATATCAAAACCTGCACACTAAAGTCCAAAACCTGCACACAAAAGTCCAAAATTAAAGTAAAGAAGCAGCTAAAGAGTTAAATAATATAATACTAGCCCCAAGAAGCATCCTAACATAAAATAGGAACCATGGCAATATGCTACAAGGTAATTCGCCACTTGGAAGAAAAGAAAGACAAACCTCAAAACCTGCACATAAAAGTAAAAACAAGTATCACATTTGATTCAAAGGGTTAAAATTGAGAAAAATACCCTGTCACAGAACCACAATGGCAATATACCAGTAAGGTGAAACTCTACTTGAAAAATATCCACCTGGAAGAAAAGAAAGACAAACCTCAAAACCTGCACATAAAAGTAAAAAAGCATCACATTTGTTTCAAAAGGTTTAAATTGAGAAAAATACCCTGAAATGTTCTGGAAACCACCATGGCAATATGCCAGTAAGGTAAAACTCCACTTGAAGACAAAATTCCAAAACCTGGACACAAAAGTCAAAAACCTGCACAGAAAAGTCAAAAACCTGCATTGAAAAGTCAAAAACCTGTACACAAAAGTCAAAAATTCAAGTAACTAAGCATGGAAAGGGTTGAATAAAATATTACTATCCCTGAAAAGCATGCAGACATAAAAAAATCAAAAAAAAAAAAAAATCAAAACCTGCACACAAAAGTTCAAAATGAATGAATCCGGACGCAGACGACGCCGACATGAGGGCTATGCCAAAGGCTCACACAACTATCGTTGGTGAGCCAAAAACACTGCGAGGAGCGCTTCTGGGTATCACCTTAGTTCATAGCCCCCCCCCCCCCCCCCCCCCCCCCGTGTGAAGTTTGTCTTGTTCACACCCGTTAAGTTTGCTTTTCAACAGACCCAAACACTCTACGTCCCTGCACCATGCGGGCTGCTCTCTACTCAGTCAGGTGCGAGTTGCACCCCGGGCCGGCTCAGAGGTTTTCGAGTTGATCCGTCCCCAAAGACGATCCGTCCCTAGACTTCACTTAGAGGTGTGCTATCAGCTTCAGCCATTTTAAAATGGTGAGTAGTATAGCTCGTATCTTTCACCCCTAGGTTTCCGGATCCCGGAAGTGACGTCATGTCACGTGACGTAGTGGCGCCATGTTGTGTTGTCATGGTAACCCGCGTGAGCGGCCATGTTGTGACGTCATCTCCATGGTGATACGTGGTGTGAGTGCGCATGCACAGCGCGTGTTGTTAAGGTGATACGTGTTTCCGTCGTCCATTTTGTATACTGGAGGCCGCCATCTTGGTTTCTATGGTAGCACGTGGTTGCTGTGTTACCCAATTTTTCTGCAATAGGACGGGGCATGTTCAAAGGGTGTGATCGATTGAATCTGAGTAAATCTAATTACCACAAACAACCCGAAAATCCCTCCAAATCACCGAAATTGACTTTATTTGATACGGATTTCCCATGTTATCGGTTTAGCATGTAGTGCTATAGTACCGAGAGGGTACCGGGGGTGTGTTCCTTTGTAGAAGAGTATTTTTCTGGTTCGGATTTTCCCAGAATCCTCATTTAATTACCCAAATAAACCCGTCAAGTTGAATTATTTCGAATTCTTTCAGAATCCTATTTTGGATCCCATGACGTTTTTTTCCCAATAAGAGTAGCACGTAATACCGAGGGGGTGTGTTCAATTGAAGTGGAGTAATGGTCCCATTTTTTAGAATATACCATAACGTTTTATTTCCCTATTAAGAATAGCACGTAGTGCTATAGGACAAATTTACCCAGAATCCATTATTTAAATTACAAGTAGGACCCATATGTGTACATGAAGACCATGAAGCTAAGTTCCACCATATACTCATATGAGGATCTACCCAAAAGATGTGTCGTACGAGGTCTAATTTACTATCCCTTATTTCGACTTTTTGAGGATATCTTTTGGGTTTGTTAAAAAAAATAACAACACAGAATATAAATTTAAATTTCTTTTATTCAACAACAAAAATACATCTTTTTATGGTATGTAGATTGTCAGATATTCATAAACAGTCTTTCTGCAGATTGGACATCTTCTCAGTGGTTTACAGCAGTCTTTGCACAGGCACAAATGGTTACATGGTCGCGGTGCGACATTGGCTTCAGCTAATAAACACACACTACATTTTGTCCTCCGTGAATCTTCTTTTTGAAATGATGTGTCCATTTCTTCTTTAATGGCCATTTCTTCTTCTTTTTCAACGTCCATGAATTCAGGTGGTAAATTATGAATGTAATAACAGTCTGGAGAATATTTTTCTGTGTTCTTCTATAACATCATCTTCTGTTTCCCAGAAACGAAAAATAATACCACAATGAAAACATTGAGTTCTGTCTCCTGTCCCCAAATAAAAGAATCCAGCTTTTGTCAGTTCATTCGGGGTTTTCACACTTTCACTTTGTAACATGAATTGAAATGTCTTGAGACGATTTTTCTCCAATGCATACTTGATGTGTTTTGGTGGTCTTTGTTCTGTTGTCTTTCTTATTTTGTCTTCTCCGCGTAATAACTGCTCCAGTACTGGTGGTGGAACATCACGAAAATACGTTTCGAATGAAACGCTCATTCTCTCTACAAAGTCTCTTGGATTTCTTGTTTCTTGGTTTCTTGATTGATAATCATTCAGTGCCATCCTAATCAAACATGGAATAGTGAACATTCTTCAGTCCTTCTTATCTTCATTCTTCTTTGGTTTTCCTTCTCTTTTTGGTTTGGGTTATCCTATTTCAAGGCTTCTCTTCTTTGCAATATCCACTGCTTTGGTCACTTGTTCCCAATCTCTTGTGGTAAACTGGAACCCAACGTCGTTCTTGAACAGCTGAATCTGTAAATCGTTGTTGAGTTTGAAGACGGTCACATTAGTAGACATCCTTCTTCTTTGGCGGTCGAAACACAAATGAGCTGAACACCAAGTGCACCAGTTTTTTTTTATAGTTTTCCTTCAATACACCGACATCTAGTGGCTGGTTTTCTCTATGACGTCATTAACCAACACATCATTATCCATTAAATCAGTCGTAAACATGTTGGATATGGTTTCCATCTGTACAGCGCGACAGCGATGTTTCAATTGAAACAGACAGTATTGTCCACACACTGGTAATGGTCATTGAAGGCGTTTTGTATTATACTTCCAATATCTGGAATTCTTCTTCAGGAAATTCTCGAATGGTCTGTGTTGTGGTGGTAATCCATAGGAACAAAAGTATTCTGCGTTGTGGTGACTCACAAAGAGAGCCACCCAATGTTCTCCTTTTCTGTGGTCTGGATCCGTGTTGGCTATCAAAGCCACTGGTCTGTGATCTGGTAATCTTCTTGGTAATTTGTTTCTTGCAAATACACCCAAACATATTCTCTTCAAACAACTTTCTGATCGAAGTGCATCCTCTAACTGCAACGTGTTCATGTTGAGTAATCGAAGATTACTTGTCTATTCCCATCCACTTCTATGATGTTCTGGAATTCTGCATACACCAATACGTTGATTGTGGTTGGTAATGGGTTTTCGAAATGGACTTCAAGTCTCAAGTTTCCTCTCTTCACCAGATCGAAGTGTTGTCCATGCGATAGTTCTGGAGTCAGGTCAAATACGAATAGGGTGCATCCATTTATGTACTCTTCTCGGCTGATGTGGTTTCCTTCATTCTCATACATTTGTCCAGTTCCTTGGAACAGAGTCGCATAACATCTCGCCACTTCTTGTTGTTCGAATCTAGGTTGTAATGGTTTGTCTGGAATCTGCTGCCCATCCACGAATAAAGCCAAGTAATTGATTTTGTAGTTCTTGAAATTATATGGATTCTTTGAAAAGTTTCCATTGAAAGCATCGTTGTCTACACATCCCACCACGATGCGTTCGGGTAGTTGGCCTAAAAATAAGCTTTCTTGTGTAATGCTCAGATTTCCTTTCGGCACTGAAAACACCTTGGTTTTCACACGGTCGATAGGATATTTTGCAGTTGCTTTTGTTAGTGCTTTCTCGTGAGCCATTCTCAGGAATGATTGGAGTCTCTCTTTGCGTACAAACATGGATACATCTAGAATTTTGATCCTGTATGTATCGGTATCGGCCATCAATGCGAAAGCATCTTTGGCTCTATTCATTTTAACATGAACATGAACTCCATTCAGCAAGTAATGAGTTTGGAAAAACATGTCCAAATGCAATCTTCCAGTCATGTCCACGATTTTACTTTTCTCTATAAATTTCTTTCGAAAAAGAAATCCCTTGTTATCATCTGTCAAATCTTCCATGTGTCCGGCCGTATCCTTGTACTATAATGCATTGGTCAGTTGTGACTTCTTGGCAGCTGGTCCATAACTCAACAAAGTTTCTATGAAAGCTCTGTAGTGATAAGTGTTGTTGGAAGGAGATACCAGTTTTTCATTTAAACTGATATCGATTTGATTAAATAAGGAATGCATCCATAAATTGACTGGGCCCACTTTGGCATCGGATGCAATTGATGCCCCATTGGAATCTACAACCGTTGCTTTAACATACAAGTATGTCTGTGCCAAATTCAAATAATCATCTCCTAATCCCGCAATGTGGAATTCTATTGGACCACTGTTTACTATAGTCACCAAAGGCCTGTGTTCTACCCATTGCCCATGTTCCACACTAGTCTGTGTTGGTGGTATAGAAAACAAGTCGAGTTCGCTGTTGACACACTCACAAGATTTTTCATTGATGAGAGACATCATGCACAGAGATGGTCTTGGGTCTGAACAGTTCTCCTTCTTTTTGTCGATTTGCTAGTTTTGCGTGGTGCGGGTCTTTTTATACTTTTCCTGCCGGTGGTTTTGAACCACCAACCACTTCATTCCAAGCTCCTGCACCAGCCTCTTTGACTCTTTTGATTGCTGCCTTTTTTACATTTTTCCCTTCAATGACATCTTCTGCTCCTTTTCTCACGAGCTGTTTTCCCACGGTCCTGGCTGTAGTTTTCAATAAAGGTAATACCATATTCTTCAGTCCTCCCAATATACTTCCCAAACCATATCCTCTCTGAATTTGAGTTCCAGAAAAAGCCGATAGGCCGTTCCCAGCTTGTTTCGTGTAATATTCTTCGTATAATTTGGACTTACAACAGTAAGTCATGTTTATGTGAAATGAAGAGATCTACGATTTCTGAAATGAATTGTCACGGTCACTTTCCCGAACTCGAATGGTACTGTGGCTCCTGTGTCACCCCTTATATACACCTGGACGGTACTGAAATGTTTTCGTTCTACTGGTACATAATACACATTCTCAATTTTTTTAGAGATGATATCCTATATTTTCCCCGCACGGGTACGATACGAAGAAGTGGTATTCTTGTATCTCCTATGACTTGGTCACGAACCAAGTCACAGTATACATAGAGTGAATAAAATCCTTGGTTGACATCGGCAACTCTGGAAGAATTGTAAGTTCCTGATTTAAAAACACACTCTTTAAATCCCAAAATATTTTGAAGAGTAGGGCTCAATGTGACCACGACTCCATCACGTACCGTGATACGAACTTTACCAGTCACTTCATCCAGTTCAAAGGGCTACCTTATCGTGACGAGGCAAGAGTAATTCTTTAACACCATTGATAGCTCGTATCACATCAATGGGATCCGAATAACGACCTTCCTTGAGAGTAAGTCTGTAATTCTTTTTTCGAAGACCAGAACACTGTCACGAAAGCTTCTTCTCCACGAATATTGAACCAAGTATTTGGATACTGAATCTCTGCCAGACCTTCTTCCCATTCTCCCGTGAGATTCACTGGTTGTGATAACTGAGTGGTGTTCGTAGTCAACGTGTTTTCTGGAAACACGTTCATAGAACTATTACTTGGTAGAGTCAAATAAAACATTACTTTTTCTTAATGGTTGGATTTGGTAACAAATATCCTATGCTACTACTCAAGAGAGCAGTCCACAACTTGCTGTCTGTGTTTTCAAGAGTGAGATTAACGACACTGGTAATGATGATGATATACAAAATGATTATTTGTGAAAAGTAAGTGAACTCGCTCCTTGGAATTCTTTTACCAAACAGAGGTCAAGAACCGTTCGATCCTTCTTCCATTTCGAAGAAACTTCAGAGGTTCACTTCCTTTTATAGGTGAGCTGACTCTGTTTGATCCACGAATTGAACGAAGTTGGTTATCCCAACCACTTTACGAACAATTCCCTTTTCTTACCTCGACCACGTTTCTTGAGTACGTGTTCGATTTTGTAAATAGTTTTATGTGAAACTCGCTGAAGCTCTTCAGTGTAGAACGACCCTTTCAATATTTCTCCATTATCATCTTGTAAGATGTATGTGACTGGACGTCCTTTCTTGATGGCTACTACTGTGAATAACTCTTCGGTCCAATTGGGCAAATAACCTTTCTCAAAAGTTTTCTTAACTTTATTGATTTGCACTCTGTCTCCTACTTTGTACTTTGGTGTCTTGTGTTTTATGGGTTGCCCATACAACCTTTGCCAAACCTCTTCTTGATTTTCAAAGTTCACGGCAATTGGGGCCATACCTATACTACGATGATGAGAATGATTATATGATTTCACCAAGTTTTGAAGTGGAAAAGTTAGTGTATTGTTCTTGGTAAAATATTTTCGCATTTTGGTTTTTAAAATTCTATTGAATCTTTCTACTATGGAACATTTTGTTTCAACATTTTGTGTAGTGAAAAAGTCGACTTTGTGATCTTTGAGAAAATTCTGAAATGTTCTGTTTAGAAATTCTTTGCCTTGATCAGTTTGTAATTTTTCTGGTTTACGACCTTGTTTGAAAATTTTACTAAAAGCTTTCACGATGGAATCACCAAGTTTGTTTTGTAATGGCATCACCCAAGCATATTTACTAAACACATCTATACATGTCAACAAAAATTTTATGTTTTTGTTGAATTTACTTATGTTTGAAATGTATGACGAACAGGTTTGTGAAGAGTGTATGTGTCTTGAGTCTCTAACCATTTTACAACTTGTTTAGTTTTTTTCTTGGACGCTCTACGAAGAGCATCTACACCACCAAAACTACCAGGCACTTCAGAATCATAGTACAATGCTTCCATGACTGCCTTGTTCAAATGTCAACTCTATTTATACCCTTTTTTCGGTCCACTTTGGCGTTTCTGTTTTCTTTGGTTGTTTTGGTTCCAACTTTATCGGTGCCTGTTTCATAAAATCCCAACGTTCTTTATGACCAATTAATTCTTGGGGTATGTTACTATCTCTCAAAGCTTCGGCCAACACTTCCCATCCCTTTGGTTGGAAAGATTTTTGTCTTCTAAGTAAATCGTTTAGAAGAGCTGTTACATTCGACCCTACCACTGTTTGATCTTTGTAGACTAATTCACCCTTCTCATTCCAAGATATATTTGGGTCACCTCTAATACGATTCAACAACAACTTTCCCTTTCTCTTCATTGTCATAGGTACAGAATCGAGAATGTCTTCGTCTTTATTATCTTTCTCGAATTCGACTTTAATTGGTCGAGGAGCCATTACCTTTTGTTGAAATGTCAAGTATCTTTGTAAAATTTGATTATATTGGATCATCTTGTCATCAGCGGAATGAAAAGGGGCATCAAGAATATCTCTCATTTCTCTATCCAGTGATGAAACAGCCAGTTCATTCGGTTGTCTTGGAGTCTCTTGTAGACGTTCCAATAACCTTGGTTCTACCAAAGCCATCTTCTTTGCATATTCCATCATCCAAATATACCTTTAACAGCACCCAATGGTACAGGAGGTAGCAATGCCCCCAAGAATCCCCCTTTCTGCAAGATTTGTCTCCTCTTTTTGTCAGAGGTACCTTTATTTGCCACTGCCCTCACTAGGTGTTTCTGGCGGACGAGTTTGGTTCTCTGAGCTTTGGTCAGAGGTACTGCTCCCTTCAGTATCTTCGAGGCACAGTCACACAAACAAGTTATCAATTCTTTGTCTGCATGTTTTAGTCTGGATTTGACGAATGTGGGTTTCGATTTAATAAGAACCTTGAGAAGAGCGATGGTGCGCTTGAGACGGTCAGACATGCTTCTGACTCGAGTCAGACTTGTTGCTCCCCTTTTATACTTTTCGGAGGTACACATATTGGGTTTCCCCAGGAAAAATTTGACTTCTTAATCTCATGTGTTCAGGAGTATCTTGTTCGAGATCTATTAAAACGTAACCATATGGTGTCGAAGTGGCATCTTCAAAAACTTCTCTCAGAAACTTGGAATGACCAGGATACATCTGTGCTGCCAAGTGTGAGATCTGAGAACGATCCCTAGGATTTTTAAACAAGATCATGTAATGACTATTGAGAGCTACAGTCCTATGGACTTTATTTTTGTCGAATAAATTTTGAACAATGTACATCACACTAATGTTACGGTGATGACTACCTTTAGTAAATAATCTAGACACTCGAACATCTGCATCAAGCATCAGATCATCCAATATGACTAAACTATCAGATTTTAATTCTTGAGGGAGACCCTCTACTTATGGTAAAGTATTGTATAATGGTTGCCATTCACTATAACACCAAATGATGTGACCTGGAACAGGTGATATAATATTTTGAATGTTTTGAATAACCCGATTTACAAAGGATGATTTACCACTACCCGTGGGACCACACAATAAACAAGTGAAGGGATGCTTCCACCTAGGATCCATCTTTGTTGTTCTATGTGGGTACTACTTCCTTTTATACCTTTTGGGGAAGTGGCCCCGACTGAACGTGGGTACTACTCCCCTTTTATACCTTTTGGAGAGGTGGCCCCCACTGAACGTGGGTACCACTCCCCTTTTATACCTTTTGAAGAGGTGGTCAATATGACCGTCATCCAAAAATATTTAAAATTGGTGGCCCTCTGACTTACTGGCTGGGGACAGGTTAAGTTTGTTTGATATTTGTCAAGAAGATAAACATTAAATAACTTAAGCGCCATTACCACTTTTTTTTTCTTGTTTCTTCATTTTATACTTTTTTTCTTCTTTTTTTCTTTTTTTCTAAAAAAACATCTATTTACAACATCTATTTACATCTTCAGACTGAGTGGTTTCTTGACGGTCATGAATTTAATCACCAAATCCATAATACAACGTCTCTGTTCATTTGTGAGAGGTTTCTCGAACATATTTTCACACTCTTTCTGTACTGGTGGTGGACTCATTCCAGAAGTATTATGGTGCCACAGTAGATGAACATCACTCTTGTTAACTCTTTCAAGTGCTTCACTAAAGCATGTTATAATCTTCTCTTCTTCAGACATCATTAGGCATACATTATGCTGAATCTGACTTGGGTGATCGACTGTACATCCATAGCATTTTTCTTTCACCACAGCGTCCATGTTCTCTTCGACATAATGAGCATATGCCAAGCAAAGTTCATGTTGCAAGCGAACTTGCCTGAGTTCACTATCAATTTCATCAACGATCAATGGTCGTGGTTGGGTTATTCTCACTGTGATCTTCTTCTTCAAAGGTGGTTCTTGAATTGTTTTTTTGAAGTCTTCATGGTTAGTAGGTTTAGTGTCTTCAGGAACTTCAGTTAAAGTTGTTTGTTGGGTTTTGATGGCTGCATCTACTTCTTCTATTTGAGATTTCAAGGTATTCCATTCTTTTACAGAACAGAGCAATACCAGTCTTCGTAGGATAAGGTTTCTTGTCTTTTCCCTCAAAGTATCTTCTGAGATGAATCTTCAGTTCACCCTGGTACTAGGTGACGTTAGCTTAAGTCTGCTTGGTGCCAATTCGGAACATCTTCTCTGGTCAATGGTTCGATCGTGAATGATGCCAAGTCCCTGCTTTGCCTAATCTTATATATCTTTGACGGATGTGATTGAAAACATCACCCCAGTTCAACAAATTTTGATTGAGTTTTTGATTCTTGGTTGGGGTTTGTGTTTGTTTCCTATAGGATTATCGGTTAAAGTTGGAAAATTTAGAAAATTAGTATAGACAGTAATGGAAAAGAAACACAATGAGAATACACTAATCTCATTGGTTGATTAACTTCGATCTGATTGGTCAGTTTGGCGATCAAACTGCAATCTTGATCCTTAAACTGTAGGATATGGCTCTCTGCATTTTATACTGGCTTGGGACAGGTCAAGCTACAAACCTCTGTCCAATGGAGATAAGTCAAATAGCTCGAGTGCATTCCCACCCCCTACAGTTCGTATCCTCTTTGAGGGAATTTTCTTTTTGTTCATCAAAAAAGAAAACGAAAACAACATGTCCAACTTAGCAATTCAGTTTTTCTATCATAAAAATTTCTCATTTCTTTTAAATATTCACAACAGAGAATTTCTTAGTAATGATGATGATGATGATGATTTATTCCTTTGGTTATACAATAGGGGTAGCCTAAAAGACACCAGGAATCAACTTAAAAAAAAAAATGAAATGAAACTAAAAAGTAAAGAAGTATCATCAGGTTCCAATAGGTGTAACCTAAAAGATACCATGAATCAACATGTTTTTAAAATAAATGGAACTAAAAAGTTTTGAATGAAACTAAATTTTGTTATGAACCGATGGGGAGTGCTTGTGTGGGTGTTTATTTATACATAGCTTCATTGCCACGTGTCATTTTCTCAGCATGGTAGATTATTTCTTGGAAGCCTGAATTTGTTCGAATGGATTACTTAATTATGAATTGTTGGGGAACACCCTTGGGTTGTCCCCGACAATTTATGATGAAGTAGATCCATTTGCATATAAGTACATTGTCATTGGTCCTTTCCTCAGCGTGGTAAATTTGGGAACTCCGAATTTAAGAGTGTGCCCAAATAATTAATGACATAACGGGTCTATTTATAGATAGTAACATTGCCACTTGAACATAATTCAGACTTCCAAAGAAGTAATCTACCACGCTGAGGAAAGAACAGATGACAATGTACTTATGTGCAAATAAATCTGCTCGGTTATACTTTGTTGAAGAGTACCCATAGGAACCCTCCAGCAAATTATAACAAAACAATTCTTTTGAACCAGATTCAGACATCAAAAAAAAATCTACCATGCAGAGGAAACGACTAATGACAATGTACTTATGTTCAAATAGATCTTCTCCATCATAAATTGTCAGAGACAATCCATAGGCGTTCTCCAACAATTCATAATAAAGCAATCCTTTTGAACAATTTCAGTCTTCCAAGAAATAATCTACCACGCTAAGAAAGGTATGATAATGTACTTATGTGCAAATAAATCTGCTCGGTTATAAATTGATTGTGGGTGCCAATAGGCACTCTCCAACAATTCATAACAAAGCAACCCTTTTGTACAGAGTTCAGACTTCCAAAAATAATCTACTTAGCAATTGCTCGAACGACTCGAAGCCCATCGAGCAAATGAGCTATAGAGTAATTGCTCGATCGAGCGATTCCACCTACTGCTCTTAGCCTCATCTTGGTATTTAGGATACCTGACATTGGACTATTGGGGGACATTTGTTGTAGAAACTTTACGTCCAGGTATTTCTGTTGGGAAAGTTATAAAAAGGGTGTTGGTACGAAAATAAACTCATTTGTGTTCTGACCGTCGTCGAGTGAAGACATGTTACCAGTTCGATGCAGATAATGCTCCAAGTTATTTTCAAGATCGGATAAGGCTCGAAGACGCGAAAAGGCTCCACTGGGTTTGATAATCTGCTCTGTGCGAATCCGACTGAGTTTGATGACCTCCTCTGCGCGAATGTGATCGAGATTCCGATTCTGCATCGATGAAAAGGTCTATTCGTTTCGGCGCCATTACCGGGTTATTGTGTTTACTGTTTTATATTTAAACAAAAACATGGCCGATTTGGAATCTCCGTTGCCGCCTCACGAGGACACAAATGACGACAATTAAAGGATAAAACCTAGTTTGGATTAATAAACTCTGCCCAAATGTAAGGAAATACGTGTACTATCGATTGCAGCCGGTAATAAGGGCGAAAGCTTGATATATATCCCAGATTTCGAGTTTTGAGTTCCCATAAAAACTTGATGGGAACTTTTTCTATAGGATTGAATGGGAAGAATCTGAACGTAGAGGGGTAGCCACTATGTTCGGATCGCTGAACTACCTGCACCTCTACCTACTGAGCCACCGCGCTCCCGTCAACTGTCAGTTGCGAGAGTCATTACTCAACAGCCATGGATATAATAGACTGAAGTGGAATTTCTCAATTTAATTTTAATAAATGATGATGACCTATTGATGAGAGAATGTTTTGATGAAGAAAACTGTGATCGAGAAGATGGAGATTCTATTCGGAGCTTGAAACGGAAGTTTGTAGATGTCTCACTTGGGGCGACTTGTCCATGTCGACTTGTCTCTGGGGGCGTTGTCCACAGATCATCCACATGTATGCCATTGTGTGGCCCATGGGGCGCTTTGAGTAAATTGTCGAACCGACTTATCGGGTTACTCTTTGGAATGTCACCTTTGAATAAGCAAGGTTTCAGGTTATCAACAAAGTCGAATCGTTTCAGCCACCTCCTCACTGAACAAAGTTCTGGTGTGCTTGCAAGTGTTATAAATTGTTTTTCTTCATCAAAACATTCTCTCATCAATAGGTCATCATCATTTGGGCAGAGTTTATTAATCCAAACTAGGTTTTATCCTTTAATTGTCGTCATTTGTGTCCTCGTGAGGCGGCAACGGAGATTCCAAATCGGCCATGTTTTTGTTTAAATATAAAACAGTAAACACAATAACCCGGTAATGGCGCCGAAACGAATAGACCTTTTCATCGATGCAGAATCGGAATCTCGATCACATTCGCGCAGAGGAGGTCATCAAACTCAGTCGGATTCGCACAGAGCAGATTATCAAACCCAGTGGAGCCTTTTCGCGTCTTCGAGCCTTATCCGATCTTGAAAATAACTTGGAGCATTATCTGCATCGAACTGGTAACATGTCTTCACTCGACGACGGTCAGAACACAAATGAGTTTATTTTCGTACCAACACCCTTTTTATAACTTTCCCAACAGAAATACCTGGACGTAAAGTTTCTACAACAAATGTCCCCCAATAGTCCAATGTCAGGTATCCTAAATACCAAGATGAGGCTAAGAGCAGTAGGTGGAATCGCTCGATCGAGCAATTACTCTATAGCTCATTTGCTCGATGGGCTTCGAGTCGTTCGAGCAATTGCTCAGTAGATTATTTTTGGAAGTCTGAACTCTGTACAAAAGGGTTGCTTTGTTATGAATTGTTGGAGAGTGCCTATTGGCACCCACAATCAATTTATAACCGAGCAGATTTATTTGCACATAAGTACATTATCATACCTTTCTTAGCGTGGTAGATTATTTCTTGGAAGACTGAAATTGTTCAAAAGGATTGCTTTATTATGAATTGTTGGAGAACGCCTATGGATTGTCTCTGACAATTTATGATGGAGAAGATCTATTTGAACATAAGTACATTGTCATTAGTCGTTTCCTCTGCATGGTAGATTTTTTTTTGATGTCTGAATCTGGTTCAAAAGAATTGTTTTGTTATAATTTGCTGGAGGGTGCCTATGGGTACTCTTCAACAAAGTATAACCGAGCAGATTTATTTGCACATAAGTACATTGTCATCTGTTCTTTCCTCAGCGTGGTAGATTACTTCTTTGGAAGTCTGAATTATGTTCAAAAGGATTGTCTTGTTATGAATTGTTGGAGAGTGCCTATGGGTACTCACCAACAATTTATAACCGAGCAGATTTATTTGCACATAAGTACACTATGGGTACCCTTCAACAAAGTATAACAGAGCAGATTTATTTGCACATAAGTACATTGTCGTCTGTTCTTTCCTCAGCGTGGTAGATCATTTCTTTGGAAGTCTGAGTTATGTTCAAAAGGATTGTCTTGTTACGAATTGTTGGAGAGTGCCTATGGGTACTCTCCAACAATTTATAACCGAGCAGATTTATTTGCACATAAGTACATTGTCATTCTTCTTCATTCAGCGTGGCAGGTTATTATTTTTTGGAAGTTTGAAATTGTCCTTCTGAATTTGTCATTCTGCGTGGCAGGTTATTTTTTTTGAAAGTTTAAATTTGTCCTGAGGGACTGTTTTGTTATGAACCGATGGGGAGTGCTTGTGTGGGTGTTTATTTATACATAGCTTCATTGCCACGTGTCATTTTCTCAGCATGGTAGATTATTTCTTGGAAGCCTGAATTTGTTCGAATGGATTACTTAATTATGAATTGTTGGGGAACACCCTTGGGTTGTCCCCGACAATTTATGATGAAGTAGATCCATTTGCATATAAGTACATTGTCATTGGTCCTTTCCTCAGCGTGGTAAATTTGGGAACTCCGAATTTAAGAGTGTGCCCAAATAATTAATGACATAACGGGTCTATTTGTACATAGTAACATTGCCACTTGTCCCTTTCTCAGCGTGGTAGACTATTTCTTGGAAGTCTGAATTTGTTCGAATGGATCGCTTTATTATGAATTGTTGGGGAACACCGTTAGGTTGTCCCCAACAATTTATGATGGAGTAGATCCATTTGCATATAAGTACATTGTCATTTGTCCTTTCCTCAGCGTGGTAAATTTGGGAACCCTGAATTTGAGAGAGTGCCCAATAACTTATGATAGAACGGGTCTATTTGTACATAGCAACATTGCCACTTGTCCTTTTCTCAGCGTGGTAGATTATTTCTTGGAAGTCTGAATTTGTTCGAATGGATCGCTTTATTATGAATTGTTGGGGAACACCGTTAGGTTGTCCCCAACAATTTATGATGGAGTAGATCCATTTGCATATAAGTACGTTGTCATTTGTCCTTTCCTCGGCGTGGTAAATTTGGGAACTCTGAATTTGAGAGAGTGCCCAATAACTTATGATAGAACGGGTCTATTTGTACATAGCAACATTGCCCCCAACAATTTATGATGGAGTAGATCCATTTGCATATAAGTACATTGTCATTTGTCCTCTCCTCAGCGTGGTAAATTTGGGAACTCTGAATTTGAGAGAGTGCCCAATAACTTATGATAGAACGGGTCTATTTGTACACAGCAACATTGCCACTCGTCCTTTTCTCAGCGTGGTAGATTATTTCTTGGAAGTCTGAATTTCCTCGATTGCATTGCTTAATAACGAATTGTTGGGGAACGCCCATGGGTTGTCCCCAACAGTTTATGATAGAGTGGATCTATTTGCATATAAGTACATTGTCATTTGTCCTTTCCTCAGCGTGGTAATTTGGGAACTCCGAATCTGATAGAGTGCCTCTTGGTAGTCCTCGATGGTTTGTGACAGAACAGATCTACGGACAGCCCTCTACAACAACTTAGGATGGAGCAGATATATTCGCACATAAGTATCCTGTCATTTGTCCTCTTCCAGCGTGGTAGATTATATTTTGGAATTTTATTCATAGGGATTGTTTTGTTATGAATTGTTGGAGAGTGGCAAGGGGAAGTCTCCAATAACTTATGACGGGACGGATCTATTTGAACAGAACTCTATTTGTATATAACTACAAATAGAACTGCTCCATTGTCTTGGAAGTCTGTCCTTCTTCAGTATGATGGTTTATTTTTTCTTCATTAAGTCATGATAGTACAGGTCTATTTGTATATAGCTACATTGCCACTTGTCCTTTTCCCAGTGTGGTAGATTATATCCTGGAAGTCTGAATTTGTTCGAAAGGATTGCTTTATTATGAATTGATGAAGAACACCTATGGGTTACGATTGAACAGGTCTATTTGTACATGGCTATGGTAGATTATTTCTTGGAAGTCTGACTTTGCTCGAAAGGATTGATTTAATATGAATTGTTGGAGAACACCTGTGGGTTGTCCCCGACAATTTATGATGGAGCAGATCTATATGCATACAAGTACATTGTGACTTGTCCTTTCCTCAAAGTGGTAGATCATTTTTTTTGGAAGTCAGAAATTGGTTCAAAAGGATTGTTTTGTTGTGAATTGTCGGAGAGTGCCTATGGGTACTCTCCATCAAATTATAACCGAGCAGATTTAGTTGAAAATAATCACATTGTCATTCGTCCGTCCTTCTGCGTGGCAGATTATTATTTCTTTGAAAGTTTGAATTGGTTCTGAAAGACTGTCTTGTTATATACTGCTGGGGATGCTTGTGGGTTGTCTCCACTGAGTTATGATAGAACAGGTCTATTTGTACATAGCTACATTGCAATTTGTCCTTTTCTCAGCGCGGTAGATTATTTCTTGGAAGTCTGATTTTGTTTGAAAGGATTGCTTTATTATGAATTGTTGGGGAACGCTTATGGGTTGTCTCCAACAATTTATGATGGAGTAGATCCATTTCCATATAAGTACAATTTTGGAACTCATAATTGGAGAGTGTGCCCATGGGTAGTCCTCGTTGGGTTATGTCAGAATATATCTAATTGCACTTGTCCTTCCCACAGCGTGGTAGATTATTCCTTTGGAAGTCTGAATTTTGTTCTCAAGAATTGTCTTGTTATGAATTGTTGGAGAGTGCCTATGGGTACTCTCCAGTAATTTATAACCGATCATATTTATTTGCACATAAGTACACTGATATTCGACCGTCCTTCAGCGTGACAGGTTATTTCTTAATAGTTTGAATTTGTCCTGAAGGACTGTTTTGTTATGAACTGGTGGGGAGTGCCTGTAGGTTGTCTACACTAAGTTATAATAGAACAGGCCTATATGTAATAGCTGCTTTACACTTGTCCTTTTCTCAGCGTGGTAGATTATTTCTTGGAAGTCTTAATTTGTTTGAAAGGATTACTTTATTATAAATTGCTGGGGAACGTCTATGAGTTGTCCCCAACGATTTATGATAGAGTAGATCCAATTGTATATAAGTACATTGTCATTTGTCCTTTCCTCAGCGTGGTAACTTTTTGGAACTCTGAATTTGAGAGAGTGCCTTAAGAGTGCTTAAAATGACTGTCCTGTTGTGAACTGGTGGGGAGTGTCTATGAGTAGTCCCGGATAATTTATGGTAGCACAGATATGTTGGCACATAACTACACTATCGCCTACGGATAGTCTCCAATGACTTATGATAGAGCAGATCTACTTGAAGATAAGTACATTGTCATTTGTCCTCTCCCCAGAGTGGTAGATTTTTTTTTCTTTTGCAAGCTTGAATTCTGTGCAAAAAGATTGAGTGATCTTCAACAATTTATGACAGAGCAAATCTACTTGCACATAACTACATCATCATTTGTCCTCTCCTCAGTCTTCAATCATTTGTAATAGAATAGAGTAGATCTACGTTGCCACTTGACTTCTCGGTGTTGTATATAACCTTCAACTTCTATGTGTATATAGGTATATATGTGTTGTGCATTTTTACACATATCGATAGTATTTCAATCGAAGCCGTCCAGCCTATCGTTCTTCTTAGTTGTGATTCCTAGTCTGGATCGATGCCCACGAGTCCCATGTATTGTACATTACCTCATACGCTCGTACCGACATACCCTAGTCGAAACCTGAGCGAAACTGGTTATACAGTCATGATTTATGATCTATTACCCTCTCACAGGATTTCCTGACCGATGTATATGGTCCCTACACACTTTATATTACTTTTTTTCTTTCTCACTTATCTTTCTCCACATCTCTGTAATATCTCTTTTCTCGCAACTGAAAATATACCCGGCTTGCAACGTACAGTTTATGAGTTCTAAAACATGGATTATACTTATGTTCTTGCACATTCTAGAGATCTCTTCAATTACTATTACCCATGGCTAACAAACTCACACTAAATGAGATCCAGAGACAAAATAGGTATAACTTCCCAAAGCTTCTCAATGAACATACCGCGAGTGACCCCGAATATGAGTCTGATTCACCCTTCAACATAACTGCCCACAATTGTAATTATTACACACCACAAGACTTTAAGGCGATCGCTACATTAAAGCATAAAACCTTCTCACTCTTTAATTTAAAGTGTCGCAGTTTAAATGCACATTGGGAACCTCTAAAGGATCTCTTGTGCAACCTACAAAGTGACTCCAATCAGTTTGACATAATAAGTCTGACAGAAACTTTTACCGTTAATGAAAACATCTCATTCAAATTAGAGGGATACCACCCATTAGTTGCACGAACACGACCTGGTAATGACGATGGGAGGGGCGGTGTAGGCTTATTCATAAAGGAAACATTACCGTTCAACATTCGCAGTGACCTATCAATTTTTATCCCACATGTCTTCGAATCCGTTTTTATTGAACTCCAATTATATAAAAAAATCTTGGTTGGTGTAATTTATCGGCCGAACACAGTCCCGAAAGTAGATATAGATTCCTTTTTGAATAACTTGTCCGATTTACTTGGTAAGATTAACAACGAACATAAATCAACTTACCTGATGGGTGACTTTAACCTTGATTTATTAAACTTCCATAACCACCCCAAAACTAACCAGTACGTTAATAATGTATTCAGTGCAGGATTTCTCCCGGTAATCACAAAACCGACGAGAGTAACAGACCATTCGGCCGCGCTAATAGATCACATTTTATGCAATACTACTGGAAAAGTATTACAATCGGGGATTATAATCACAGATATAAGCGATCACTTTGCTACTTTTCTGATCGATGAAAATAGGATGTTACCCAGTTCCACATTGCCCCACCATCCAACAAGGTCCTTCAAAACTGTAAATGTTAATCACTTTAAAAGATTGCTTTCAGCCTCCGATTTTTCTAGCGTGGTAAATGAAACATCGCCCATTGTTGCATATTCGAATCTTCAGACCATTTATCAAAGAGCGTTTGAAGAAGCGTTCCCCCTCATAATCATTAACACTAGCAAGAAAAAAATTAGGAGAGAACCCTGGATGACAACAGGACTTCTGAATTCATCACTCCAGAAACACAAATTATATATGAAGAAACTCCGGTCTCCGACAGACGACAATGTCAGAATATATAAATCCTACTGTCGAGAGTTTAATAAGCTAAAAAGAACATGTAAAGTCAATTACTATAATACAGCTTTAACACAGAATATATATGACATAAAAAAAAACATGGGAGATTATAAAGTGTGCTATTATCAATCCAAAACGTGTACCTTGTGCACCATCATCTTTCATTGACGGCGATAACCAGTTAACCGATAACAAATCAATTGCAAATAAATTCAATTCATTCTTCTCCAACATCGGTAAAGTCACTAGTGAACTGATACCTCCCTCAACCAAACACTTTATGGACTTCTTGAAGGATAATAACACTAACAACGCCAACCTAACTAACAACAACAACAACAATATCCGTAGTGACAATAATTCTCACGGCGACAATAACAACGACAATAATAATAATAATAACAATAACAATGATAATAATATTAATAATAATAATTATAATAATAATAATAATAATAATAATAATAATAATAATAATAATAATAATAATAATAATTCGTCGTCCTTTTTCGCCTATCCAACAGATCTACAGGAAGTTATCTCAACAGTAAAGAATTTCCGTACTAAAACAAGTAAAGATTGCACTAATATATCCACAAAGTTACTTAAAGAAACTATATCAGAGATAGCTGGACCTCTAACACACATAATAAATCTTACATTTTCATCTGGTGTAATACCCGACGGACTGAAAATATCGAAGGTGATTCCTATCCACAAAGGGGGAGATTCCAGTATTTTTAACAACTAGAGGCCAATCAGCATACTTCCAGCATTCTCAAAAGTTATGGAAAAGATAATGTATAATCGCCTGTTAAATTTTTTTATCGGCTCATGATAGTTTATATCAGTTTCAGTTTGGATTCAGAAAAAAACATTCTACAATACATGCTATATTACAACTCATCCACAACGTTGCCCTGAACAATGACAAGCCTACAAAGGACCGAACTTTATCAGTTTTCCTTGACTTTTCTAAAGCTTTTGATACTATAGACCATTCTATACTCTTACATAAACTCGAATACTATGGAATAAGGGGGATACCTAATTCATGGTTTAGAAGTTATTTGTCAGGTCGAAAACAGTATGTACAGTATAAAGAGTGTTCATCGACTTTTGAAAATATATCATGTGGAGTTCCCCGGGGCTCAATCCTGGGGCCACTTCTCTTTCTGATATATGTCAATGACATCAGTAAATCAACACTTCTAAACCTTTTGTCTTTTGCCGACGACACCACGATATCAACGGCCGACAACAACCTTGACATATTGACAGAAACAACAAATAAGGAACTTGACAAAATTGCAGACTGGTGCTCCGCGAATAAACTGTCACTCAATGCCACCAAAACAAGATGCATGCTACTACATCCCCCACATGACACATGGGACTTAGTTGCCACTCCCATAACTATAAACAATAAACATGTAATACAAGTAGGGAACAAAAACGAAGTCCAAACAGTAAAATTCCTCGGTGTTGATTTAGACGAAAACTTAAATTTCAAGCACCACATCTCTCATCTGAGCTCAAAGATAGCCAAATCCATCTGGGCTATTAATAGAGTAAAAAAGTTTTTACCATTCGATACCCTGAAAATTCTGTATTTTACGCTAGTGCAAAGTCATTTGATGTATGCGATACACATCTGGGGACACGTGCCGGTTATAAAGAAATTAAGTATCCTTCAAAAACGTGCCATTCGAATAATAAACAATAAAAAGTACAACACACATACTGAGCCCCTATTCAAGAAAAATAAAATCCTGAAACTGGACGATCTGTATAAGCTAAATATCCTATTATTTATGCATGATTGGACCCACAACAACTTACCACTATCGTTATATAGTCTATATAATCTTAACAAGAACGAAACCGACAGGATTACCAGACACAGAGGTGAGATTAAACAACTCAAGCCCCGAACACAGTTCACGGCAAATCTCCCCTTACACACATTTCCAAAAAAAGTGGAATGACATTGACCCACTGGTTCGAAATTTACCACGAGCACAGTTTAAAAAAAAGATGACCAACACGTTTCTAGGTTCGTATGAAGCCTCTGTCAAATGTAGTAACAGATCATGCCACGAATGCCGGGAAGTACCGACTCCCGCGACACTACATACTCACTGAATAAGTCCGAAAAATCCTTATTAATTAGGGCTGGTTCCTGAAAACTCCAGAACACAAACTGCCAACGAGGAACTCAAATCTCTCAGCTGGCTCTGGGCAAAATATCACATTCCCATGTATGCCCCCCTTCTCAGTGCAAGAATGAAACCAAATTCCACTTATCACCAGGACTGCAGAGTTCATTCCTTACATATGTATATTTTACTTCATTTTTTCTACTGCACATGTTATTTTCAGTTGCAGCCGATTCTCCTCTCTCTCTCTCTCTCTCTCTCTCTTCCTCTCCCTCCCTCTTTCTCTCTCTCTCTCTTCACTTTTTTTCCCTCATTCGTTGCTTTTTTATCTCCCACTTTTTTGTCTTCTCATACTCTACATTTTCCCTTTCCCTGAGGTGGGTGACAGTAATACAGCCAGCTGGCTATGTCACCTCCCTGCAGAAGACAAATATGTAGCTTCATAAATCCTAGATGTGATATATTATTATTACTATTTGTTGTTTCTTGGGCAATTATGTTATAAACATGTATTATAATGTCTTTTGCAAATAAAGTTATAAAGGTATAAAGGTAGAGCAATTACTCTCTTGGCTCTTTGGCTTATTTGGGAGAAGCCCTACTTACGGAATCCTTTTTAGGCCCTAGAATCCCTTTTTCGGACATGAGTCGAAGAGTCGTTCGAGGAGTCACTCGAACGAGCAATTACTCGTTAGCTTATTTGCTCGATGGACTTTGAGTCGTTCGAGTAGTATGTGGAGTCACTCGATCGAGCAATTGTTCTAAGGCTCATTTGCTCGATGGGTTTCGAGTCGTTCAAGCAATTGCTCATGGAGCAATTACTCTCTTGGCTCTTTAACTTATAAGGGGAATTTGGAATAGGTATGCCTTGGGGTGGCCCAGAAGGCTGGGCCAAACAAGTAATAGTATCCTTAGATAAGTATCCTACTTACAGAATCCCTTTTTTGGGAAACATCGGGGTTTAGAACAATCCTTTTTTTCCGAAATGAGTCGAAGAGTCGTTCGAGGAGTCACTCGAATGAGCAATTACTCGTTAGCTCATTTGCTCGATGGACTTCGAGTCGTTCGAGCAATAACTTTTCAGTAACTGCTCGATAGCTTATTGGCTTTGGAAATGTTTTTGAGATAACTCAAGCATAGAGATTATGGGAAATCAAGCCATCTGATTGGTTAGTTATAATCTATATAAATGATCTAGATAAATGAAACAAGAGCGTCAGAACTAACAAGAATAGACCAGAAAAGCTAAATATAGTAATAATAAGCAAAGCTGTTCCAGCTGATAGGCTCTTCTATGCTACTGGGGTATACTCCAGGGCAAAGGAACTTCGTCAGATAGACGAAAACTATTGCATATATCGATAGAAGCAGAGAATTCTGAACGAATTCGAAACAGTAAAACTTGTCGGGTTTATTTGGGTAATTCTACGAATCAGGAAATTACTCCTGTTCAATCGAACATACCCTCCGAACATATCCCTGTCTTGTTGTAAACCTTTGGGTAACATAGCAACCACGTGCTACCATAGAAACCAAGATGGCGGCCTCCAGTATACAAAATGGACGACGGAAACACGTATCACCCTAACACGCGCTGCGCATGCGCACTAACACCACGTATCACTATGGAGATGATGTCACAAGATGGCCGCTCACGCGGGTTACCATGACAACACAACATGGCGCCACTGGGTCACGTGACATGACGTCACATATGAGATCCCCCAATATGGCACGATCTCCACATCTCTAACTACTGAAAGCTCTTCCTGGTAGAAGGTTAGTAGTGAGTAGAGCTCACATGCTCAGTTTTATACCACGCATTTGCTGAAAATAATTACAGCATTATAACCACATTAGTGTGAACATTTTGACATACTGTTACACGTAGGCCTACTAATGATTTATACTCCTCATACTATACTATATACTCGTCTGGTGGGAAGTGTGAAATAGAAAAATGAAACGGAAAAATGAAATGAATTTTAACGACTTTGTTGTCTTTGGGAGACAGCTTAACATAAGCTTATAGCTTACTGCTGAATCCCACCCATACAACTGGTATATCAACTATGTTGAACTACATTTATGCATACACCTGTATTACAAATCTCCATGAACATTATGCAATTATCATTTACCTGTATGTATAATATTATAATTCATGAATAAATATTGTTTAAACTAAATAAAAAAATGAAACGGAAACATGAAATGAATTTTAACGACTTTGTTACTTAACACCATCCCTATATAGGCTAATCATAACCCTTATATAAACTTAAATGTCTTAACTGTGCTGTAACAGCAATGTCAATTAACAATGATTACAATTCATAATTTCTATATAAACAAAGAACGATTAATCGCCATAGAGTGCGATTCTTGTCCCCGATGGCAGCATTTATGGAGAATTAGACATTAACTTCTTGTGTAGTGACTGTAAGAGCAAACCCAACGAGACTGCAGATGAACCAGACCGTGATGTAACAATGAATGATGCACTTGACGAACTTGAGGCTTCATTAGGACCAGTACCAGGACCAATATCACCGTCTTCACAGACTTCAACAATAAATAATGCACTTGATGAACTTGAGGCTTCATTTAGGACCAGCTAAGCTAAAAGCTAAAAGAATGGTTTTAGCGCGCCGAAGGCGCGCTGGGACGTTCTGGGGCAAGCCCCTTTCGACCCTCGTTTAAGGTATGTTATAATTTCGTTAATTTGAGACAGCGTCATTAGCATCATGTCTGGGCGGTGTAAAGGTGGAAGAGGATTGGGGGTGATGTTTCTTGTTGTTATTCTTCAGGCAAGTATA
Organism: Pictodentalium vernedei; assembly: GCA_031216915.1. Taxonomy (NCBI): domain Eukaryota; kingdom Metazoa; phylum Mollusca; class Scaphopoda; order Dentaliida; family Dentaliidae; genus Pictodentalium; species Pictodentalium vernedei. The sequence goes on along the minus strand of CM062296.1, from coordinate 272,033,101 downwards.
GTCTGCCGCTTGTGATTTTGTGGTGAAGATAGGCCTTCATCGGCAAGTATAGTCTGCCTTGGGCTCTTGGCTGGCGTGTATGGTTTCGACGATTTTGACAAGTGAAAGAAAACGGACCTTAACAAGGTGCCACCCAACGGTTCCTGAACATTCCTGGTTCAGGTAACAGGCCTGCTATTATCATTGAGTCGGGGCATCCTGTGCGCTAAATGAGCGTTTTACAAAAAAGAGGCCAAGAAATCGGGGCGCAGGACCAACGCTCGCCTCCCAGGGGGTGGATGCCCACCTCCAAGGATGGAGTGAAGGGTGTGCTGAAGCCATAACGGTTATTGAGTTGCCATAGCGGTTATTGATATCCATACCGGTTATTGGGGAGAAAGGTAGAGTTTGAGAGATAGTAAAAAAAACTTAGAGTTAAAGCGGCAAAAGATATATGTATATGTATTGGTGTTTAAGGTCACATATTTTTGCACAATGGCTAACCTGTGTCGCTTCTGTGACATAAATGTGACGTTTTTCCTGACGTTGTAATAGAGCTAGTTTTTGTTTACAACAAAATCAATATCAACTGTCAGTTTACTTATTTACTGATGTTTAAGGTCACATATTTATGCACAATGGCTAATCATGATCGTGACAGTTTTACGGGCGGAGGAAGCCGGAGTACCCGGAGAGAACCACCGAGCAACGGCGAGCAACTGTCAGCTCCCCAACATACCAACTCCACACAAGCATGGTTAGCATTGGTTGAAGACAGGTACACCATCGACGTGCAGTACGCCTTAGTACACAGCGTCACCGTGCCCCCACGTGGGCAATGGGGTGAAGTGTCTTGCTCAAGGACACAACGTGGTTGCCGCAGGTGGGATTCGAACCGAGGACCTCTCGGCTCGCAGCCTGCACCTCTACCAACTGAGCCACCGCGCCCCCAAGCGGCAAAAGATAAGATAGAGTAGAGTAAGGAAGTATGTGCATTTGTAAGGTCTTTTCTGGATGTATTTCTGTTGAGTGTGATTTTCAGGCAAGTATAGTCTGCCGCTTAAACGAGTGTTGGAGCTATCACTGGCAAGTATAGTCTGCCTCGAGCTCTTCTGTTGTTGTTTGTTTTGGCTGTTGTGATGTTGCTTTGTTGGTTGCTGGGGAGTCTTTCTTTCTGCGGTGTCTGGTCTGGTGCGTTTGTGGTGCTAAGTCCTATGTCTCTGCCGTGGCTGAAATTAAAAAGTATAGGATGATTAGAGCCCACCCCTCCCCTTCCTGTCTTCTGTTCTCTTGTCGCGTGGCTTGGCTGTTCTGTCTGGTGTTTTCGTGGTTGATTATCTCTTGTGTCTTGTGTGTTTCTTCGGGCAAGTATAGTCTGCCACTGGATAAGTGTTGGAGCTATCATTGGCTCAAGCTCTTCTGTTGGTGGTCGATGGGTGGACCCGAGTGGTGTTGGTTGGTCGGATGTCTGATTCTGTTGGTGAGTTTGGTTTTCGTTGGGATGTCTGTGCTATGTCTCTGGGTGTTGCTGAAATTAGAAATGATGAGAGATTAGTGAGCCCCCCCCCCCCCCCCCCCCCCCACACACACACACACGGGTCCGGGTCTTTTCGGCCTCGGGAACATTCGGCCCCAGGTATTTTTTCGGGAACATTCGGCCTCAGTCGAGGCCGAATGTTCCCACTTTTGAGGCCGAATGTTCCCACTTTTGGTAAAAATTTTCGGAGTTTGGGAGTTGAAAAATAACTTTAAAAAATAATTTTTTAGTTCATTTCGTTAGTTTTTTTTATATTAGGAGGTTTTCTAGAATATTTTTAAAGAATAATATATACGGCGTACCTACCTTTATTCCTAAAGTCGAAATATATGCACAACAAGACCAATCCATAATGAATAATGAAATATAAAATCCATTGTATAAAATCCACTGAACTGAATAACAGAATGACAATATATGTGTCCCAATGTCGACATGCAAACCCGAAATGATATACTTCTTCTTGGATGTTGTTTGGCACAACTCATCTTGAAAATTTTGTTTTCATAAGTCCTTCTGCGTGAAGTAGTGAGCAAAGTTCTGGCCTCTGATGAGATACAGAGTTTTTACAGGGCGGCTGAATCTTGATTGATTTAATAACACTTGATTAGGAGATCAAATACTGTTTTTACAGTATACGGACCCTTATACCTTTTATGTGGACTGTAATTGTCCTTGATGAGATAACCTTATACTGTTTTTCATGGTTTCTTTGAACATTTATTTGAACGCTTCTGGCGTAAAAACAATTACTCACATATATTTTTGAGGTTGTGTGCCGGTATATATAAAGTGTAATTGTCAATATATATGTCTTTTTTCTAAAATAACTACCAAACTGCGGTTTCAGTATTACCATAAATTTGCTCACTTCTCATAGCAAACACGGAGCAGAAATCTTGAAATTATGCAAATTCCTAGCCATTTTCCAGCTCAAGGTTCTCGGGGATCTGAACCCACTATCCTACTGCCATTCACACACTCAAACTTAATAAGATTATTGGCTCTCGCTTCCTACTCTCGTGGATTTATAAGCAAATAAAGCTATACGGCAAATAAAGTTATTAGGGTCGCAAGGGATTTCATTCCCACATCGTCCCTGTGCGCCTTCGGCGCGCAGAAACGTTTCATTAATTCATATATGTCAATGTATTTTATATGTATATATTGTACATTACGCTGTATTTATTTTTGGTTTTTATTTGTAATAAAGATGTTTAAACTCATCTTAACCTGTGTCTCTCTTAGTCTCCCTAGTTTAAAACGGAGGCCGAATGTTCCCGGGGCCGAATGTTCCCGAGGCCGAATGTTCCCGAGGCCGAAAAGACCTGCTCCCACACGCACTACCTGGCTATCTTCCCGTGTCAGATCTGTGGTTCTCACCAAAGTGGCTGAGCTTCCGAGGCTGGGTGAGGTTGCCCTAGGTTTGAACGGGTAACAGGTTTAACACACTAAACCACACCCAAGGGTGTTTCTTTCCTATTGTATCCTTCGGTGGTTGCGACCTTACTTAGGTTAGTTTAGGTTTATTTGAAGGTGCCGGGCATCGCGGGCGTCAGTTGCTGAGCTTCCTAGGCTGAGAGTGAGGTTGCAACGGGGGAGGGGGGGGGGGGGGTAACAGGTTTAACACACTAAACCACACCCGAGAGTATTTCTTTCCTGTTGTACCCTTCGCTGGTTGCGACCTTATTTGGGTTGGTTTAAGTTTATTTGGAGGTGCCGGGGACCAGTATCAACGACGGCACTTTTAAAGTGATCAACGACCCATTCCTTCAGTTGTTCACCATCCATGCCTTCATTCTGTTTTGTTTTTTTTTAACCCAAAATCAATACATGTCACAACTGATGAATTGTGCATGGGGCCGGATGGTCTAGAGACGATCGATTGGGACGGATCGTCTGGGGTGTGGAAACATCTGAGGTCAGATTACTCTCTGATATCTATGGGCCGGACCGACCTGTTACGGGCTCAGCTCCTTGGCCTGGAATATTTTCAGAACACTTCTACTTTGTGACCAAAATAAATATTGGATTTCCCAACATTCGAGAACTCATGTATGCGTGAATTGGATGGGGTTTTTTTTTTTATCGTGGAGTGTTTTTTTTTTTTCATCTGAACTTTGAATAAGATGCTGTCACATTAAAATCAGGATTATGAGTATGACGCGAGGAAAGGGAAGAGCGTTCCGAAAACGGAGAAGAAAAATTGAAAAACAATTTATAACACTTGCAAGCACACCAGAACTTTGTTCAGTGAGGAGGTGGCTGAAACGATTTGACTTTGTTGATAACCTGAAACCTTGCTTATTCAAAGGTGACATTCCAAAGAGTAACCCGATAAGTCGGTTCGACAATTTATTCAAAGCGCCCCATGGGCCACACAATGGCATACATGTGGATGATCTGTGGACAACGCCCCCAGAGACAAGTCGACATGGACAAGTCGCCCCAAGTGAGACATCTACAAACTTCCGTTTCAAGCTCCGAATAGAATCTCCATCTTCTCGATCACAGTTTTCTTCATCAAAACATTCTCTCATCAATAGGTCATCATCATTTATTAAAATTAAATTGAGAAATTCCACTTCAGTCTATTATATCCATGGCTGTTGAGTAATGACTCTCGCAACTGACAGTTGACGGGAGCGCGGTGGCTCAGTAGGTAGAGGTGCAGGTAGTTCAGCGATCCGAACATAGTGGCTACCCCTCTACGTTCAGATTCTTCCCATTCAATCCTTTAGAAAAAGTTCCCATCAAGTTTTTATGGGAACTCAAAACTCGAAATCTGGGATATATATCAAGCTTTCGCCCTTATTACCGGCTGCAATCGATAGTACACGTATTTCCTTACATTTGGGCAGAGTTTATTAATCCAAACTAGGTTTTATCCTTTAATTGTCGTCATTTGTGTCCTCGTGAGGCGGCAACGGAGATTCCAAATCGGCCATGTTTTTGTTTAAATATAAAACAGTAAACACAATAACCCGGTAATGGCGCCGAAACGAATAGACCTTTTCATCGGTGCAGAATCGGAATCTCGATCACATTCGTGCAGAGGAGGTCATCAAACTCAGTCGGATTCGCACAGAGCAGATTATCAAACCCATTCTGCGCAATTGCGATCGAATTTCCTATTCCGGTTCGAATCCCACCTGCGGCAACCACATTGTGTCCTTGGGCAAGACACTTCATCTCCATTGCCCGCGTGGGGGCACGATGACTCTGTGTACCCAAGGCGGACTGCACGTATATGGTATGCATGTCTTCAACCAATCTAACCCTGCCTATGCTGCAGTGCAGAGTTACGATGTTGGGGAGCTGACAGCTGCACATCGTTGCTCGGTGGTTCTCTCCGGGTACTCCGGCTTTCTTCACCCGTAAAACTGTCACGGTCATGATTAGCCATTGTGCATAAATATGTGACCTTAAACATCAGTAAATAAGTAAACTGACAGTTGATATTGATTTTGTTGTAAACAAAAACTCGCTCTATTACAACGTCAGGAAAAACGTCACATTTATGTCACAGAAGCGACAACTCTATCAATGCTTGTTCAATTAACCCATATCAGCATAACCCATATCAGCAGAGTTATCAGCCGAGTTCAGAGCCATATGAGCCAAGATATCTAATTAATAATATATATTATGTTATCGATCAGAAAGCAGTGAATGCTAGAAGTAATGCCATAACCTGCAACAACTGAGTGCCAAAAGTGTTACCACAATAACCAGATACGTTGTGGCACTCAGATTATACACTATTTATACAAGAGAACCCTAAATGAAAAATATAAGATCTCTCTCAGTAAGTCAAACTAAGTCAAAGGGTAACAATTTTCCTACATCAGTATCAACGCAAAGTTCTTTGATGCTCTTTGCCTTTTTTGTCAATAAAAACAAATGCAGGTGTGATAGTATTGATGTGCTTGACAGTCATAAATCTGATTTTTAGGCAAAGCTGTAGTTATTAAGTTATGTTGAGATTAATTTTTGCGATGAAGCTCTCAGGCTCCTCACTGTACATTTTGTTGATTCACTTTTCACAAATTGTTACAAAAACACTTAAACATGAGTGTCAAATACAGTCTTAGATACCTTATGTTTATACAGTGATTATCATCCACATGAAATATATTTTCATTGGAACTTAATTAGGTAACATAATTCTAATGATATGGACGTTCATCTACATGCAACATGTATATGTGAAGGTAATTATCTCCGTGTATACAGTGATAATCACCCACATAGATCTTGAAATCTAATTTGGTGACAAAATTCATACACTGTGTAATAAGGAATCATCATTTGTTTCTTATACAATTTGAACTTGCTATCACCATTAAAAAAACACTAAAAACTGTGGAGTCTAATGTAAGTTTGTTTGTAAAGATGTCTAAAGTGACCAAGGTTCAAAATGCCACATTTTGCATGCAGTCTACTGTGGTTTATCCACAGCAACATACACATTTTTTTTCATACACATTTTTTTTATTTGGGGCAAAATATCCTAGACAAATTATCCTAGGATGAATTTTGACTTGGGATGAAATGCCCTCGGATGACCTGGTTTTGGGATGAAACATCCCTGAACCAAAGAACATATAAAAAACACTATCATTATACCATATGCAAAGACATCAGAAGCAATGTGAAATTATTTAAATCTGTATTTAATAAATTTTAATGCAGAAAACTTTTCATAAAATGTGACATTTCCAAAGATATAAATGAAGTTGCCTGAAAGTGATCCAAAGCAAACACAACAGCATGATGTAATTTCTGAATGCACATGGAAATAATTTGAGCTTTCCTGCTGTCTGAATGAATGACTACCACAAACGGAATCTGTGCATTGGTTTAGCAATAACTGGGCATTATTTGAACAACTTTCTATTATTTTAAATAAGGTAAACATTAGTGACACATACAGTACAGCCACCACGGACTGGTCACTTTCCACAGGTGGGCAATATTTCCACGGACGCAATAATATTAGATTCCAGACCCTAATTATGGAAATAATCATCAATAATTTAAATTATTTAATTAATGGGCATTGGGTACAACCTGGTGCTTCGTGAATTAAAATCTTGCTGATGATGATTTTTGTTATCTGGTAAATGCATGCCTGGACATCACTGCCCAAGCATGGATTTTGACCAGTCCATGGAAACTGCACTGTACATATAAGATAATAAGAACACATCACCTCTAGCATTAGTGACCCAAATATATGTGGAAATAAGAGCACAATGTTATTGACACATATGTCTTTTATTCGGGTACAATTTGTTTATGTGACTGTTTTGATAGGTATTTATCCAGATACATTTATGTGTTTGGGCCACTGTTTTTGAATTTTTTATGAAAATATTTATGAAACCTCAGTGAAAGAAATGTTACATATATTCTTATGCATATTAAAAATCCATAACTGAAATTATTTGGACAAATACTGCTATACTTTCGTAACAGATTGAGAGAGAAGTGCGAGGCTCAAACCCTCAACCTCTAGCACACAAAGTGACTGATTTATCACATAACTAACTTAAGAGATCCAGGCCAACCAGGCTGATTGTAAATGGTCCTTATATCTTGACCGCTACACTACTCTCACGTTCTTTGAGATTCACCTACCATGAATTTCACCCCATATTCCACCTCCGAGCAGTTGAAACTATACTGTGGTCCACCGCAGCACCCACAATACCACCAACTTCTAAGGGCTGGTCAGCGGCACCATTGTAACAGATCGAGAGACAAGTGCAGGTCCCGAGGCTCAAACTGCCAACCTCTAGCACACAAAGTGACAGATTTACCACAAGACTGAGATCTGGACCAAACAGACTGGTTGGTAAATGGCCCTTATACCGCGACTGCTATACTCTCATAGACTTGGTGATCTAAGCAATGAAGAAAATGTGGCCCTTATACTTTGTGGACATTGCAGTAAATTTATGAAAATATGGTGGCAAAGAAAGACAAATTAGTAGACACATGAGGTAGATAATGGAGGGGGCACCCAACCATCCTATTCCCTACCTATGATGTTTTTGTTCTACTGGTATTTAAATATGAGGTAAATCCAATTTGGATATCTAACCTGTATAATATTATCATGAGTTGAGATTATTAAAATGGGGGACTCTTCATCAGGTAAGGTCCAACAGTCTTCTTTTGGGGTTCTGTAGGATACCTGTGATGTTCTATTGGGTGTCTGTCTGTGGGGGAAATTGTTCAACTGGATAAGTATGCCTGGTCCTTAAATTTCTCATAAAGTCAGGTCATGAGCCCATGATTCGACATAGAGGCAAATATAGGTGCTGTTATCCTGTCCTCATCCTGTATTTTAAATTTTTCAAGGAACAAATAATATTTAGTAAATTCATGTTTGTTTTGTTACAATTGAATGGACAGTATGCAAACACTTTTCAATCAATTTTAACAAAATTTTTTACAAACAAGCTCCTTCTTTTAATAGTCTAGTAATCTGGTCGTTAATAATTGTTTTGGAGCAGGCTCTTATGAGAAAAAAATCCAGAAGTGATTACAAATCAGGTTTGATATAAGAATTTTCATTCAAGGGAAATGTTTTCAATTAAAACCAAATTCCTGTCTTGAACTAAGCCGTCCAGATCAACTTTGATTTTACTCTCATTTCATCTAAATTTGGGAGAATCCATATGGATTCCTGCAAAAATGGTTGCAAGAATCCATACCGGCTATGAGTGTTCCAGGATCCCATGGTTCAACCCCTGTGGTATATTGATAACACAGGTTAACCTTTTAACCAACACAGATTTTTAATTTTTAAAATGGTTCTCATCAGATCACCGCAGTAAAGCAACATCAAGCCTGGCTAGTCCTTGGATGGGTGAGCATCTGGGAGATCGATTCAGGTTTCTGTGCTGTGTCCTTGGGCAAGGTACTTAACTCTGATTGTCCACACAGGGACACATCGGTGCTGTGTACTAAGGCGTACTGCACGTCGATTGTGCGCATGTCTTCAACCAATCTAACCCTGCCTGTGCTGCAGCGTGGAGTTGCGATGTTGGGGAGCTGGCAGCTGCTCATCATTGCTTGGTGGTTCTCTCCGGGTACTCCTGCTTTCACCACCCATAAAACTGTCACTGACACGATATGACCTTGGCTGTTAAAGTGTTGTTAAACCTTAATAAATAAATAAGTAAATAATTTTTAAAACATAAACTGAATTTGATAATATTTAAAAAAACAAACAATATTTACCAATAAAACCTTACAAATTTGGAAGTCAGTGGACCGGCTCATTGAGTTGGTTCCAATGACAGCCATATTGGTACAATTTTATTGACAAAGTGTCAGGATATTTCAGGTCACGTTAGCATTGTCTTGGTTAATTTGCTAGCGCTTCAGTACAGCCACCATGGACTGGTCGTAATCCACGCGTGGGAAGTGATGTCCACGCATGCATTTACCAGGTAACAAAAATAATCATCAGCAAAATTTTAATTATTGAAGCACCAGGTTTTACCCATGGAAAGTGACCAGTCCATGGCGGCTGTACTGTATGTTAGGTAAAGGGTTGAATTGACTCAATTCTTTTCATGCGAATCCTGGAAGAGGTGCAGTGAGAATCTACATGGATTCCCGCTGGTTTTGTTGCACAAATCCTTACGTGAATCTATTCTTCATCGAAACATAAGCCCTGCGTATGTAAACTCACATAACTAAACTAAGTAGGCTTTTTTCCAAGTTCACTCCATTAATTAATTAATTCAGTATGAAGGCTGTTGAAGAGAAACACCATACAATTGAAGTTGTGTACCAGCTATTTTTGAAAAGGAAGTTAATTAGTACCAGTAGGAAATGAAAGAAAATTGAACAGATATTAATCATTTTATTTATAGCTGTTTCACCAAATGCTTGAGAGGTGATAACAATAGAAGTAATAACCTGGTAATTTTCATTTATTTTCCTCAGTAACAATCTAAATCACTTGATTTCTGTAGAATTTTCTATTGCCAACAAGACACATATTCCCAAAAAGATATTTCATATATATTTAGACGTGAGAACTGGAAAATTACGTGATTACTAGAAATAAGTATTACTCGTCTGGGTTCCATGACTGAAAATATCATGGATCTATATTCAGATGAATGGACACACAGACATGAAAAAGACTAGCTGATTAGAAATTGACTTGAAACTTTTCTTGATCTTCCTGTCGATATAAAAAATGATTACTATCTTCTGGAAAACATAGCATCAAAATTATTCCTGATATTTCTATTTTGTCCACAAGCTGATACCACTTATAAATTAGTGTCATTTTAAGAAAAAATTATGTCTGATATTTTTTAAAAATTAAAGAAGTCAGATATAGATATGATAAAAGTTTGGCAGGCAGAAAGAAACCAGGCTAGGAAGTGTTGCGGACATAAAGTTGCCTTTGTCGCCACCCAAGTTTCTCAACTCAGGCTTAATTCAACCCAAGTTACTTTCTTTATTCTTAATGTTGATATGCATATTGCTTGATTTTCCTCTCAGTAGGTGACATTCTGTGAGCTGAAAATGGCTTTCAAATTTGCCAACCATTTGTCAGTGACATCATAAGGCTAAAAATAGAAAAGAGAGCAAAAATTAAAAATTTTGGGATTTCACAAAAAATTTATAGTAAACTGATTTCCAAAATGTTTTTCAGTAGTGTGTTCAGGTGTGTTTTGAATTTTTGTCAAGTTTTTTTTAAAAAAATCAACCTTGATGAAGTAAGTGCATGGATGGGCGGGTGGGCACTTGTACGTATGGGTATATTGGTGGGGATATGGATGGATGGGTGGGCAGGCATCAGCTTTCTTGGCACGATAACTTTAACAAATATCAATGGATTTGGTCCATATTTGGTATGTGAGACTTTCTTAACAATGTATTGAATGAGTTTTGAAAACTGGTACTGAGTGGAGTTATGGTCCTTAATTACTTAATTTTTGCCTGATTTTAGCTTGTTAGCACAGTAACTTGAACAAATGACAGTGGAATTGATTTTCTTATAATGACAAGCCTTACAAGTGTGAAAAAACTTGACCCTGCATCAGCGATCATGCATACTCCTTATTAAGATATATTCTACCATTTTCAGGTTATTAAAATTTTGGGATTAACTTCCTTCAAAAATATATCCCATTTCCCCCCCCCCCCCCCCCCCCCCCCCCCCCCCCTCTGAAAAGCAAGTTTTCCAGGGACCGATTCTCATGACAATTTGAACATGGATAGCTCTGTAAATTCCATGGGTGCATGTTTTTGAATCGGCACAATATGTTAATATGTTTCTACATGTAAGTTACTTACATCTGAAATGTCTGAGTTGCTTCTCTTTACGCTTATAATGTACGCACCCTGAAATGATGCTTTCTGTGATCAGATCTTTATGAAATTTTACATTACATCACATTTTTTAATTCTCATTATAACTGACACTTGAGGTATGGGGATTGCAAGTTTGAGAATAATCTCATTCCCAGAAAAATGTTCTATATTTCACTATCTCTAAAAGGTGCCTCCCAGCATGTTTTCCATGAAATTTTTCACACGGACAGATGTGATTCTAAGAGGTTTTTGAAGTATTGTACTATATCTCACTGTGTTTGAATTATCTGCTCCTGTATTAAGGACAAAGTTTTGTGGATTTTCTATTTTTCCTGCAAGAGTAATCAAACATAATTAGCACAAGTAATGCTTGTCAATCAATATCAGCATCTAATGAACTTGAGAGAATGTTTTAAACACAGTTGCCTGCCCTGAATGGCCCTGATGGCTTCAAATTTTTTTAAAAATACAAGTACATTGTACTTCTGTCATAACTGCTTTGTAGTTAGGATCTTTACAGATGGGACAGTAATGTATCTCTGACCCTTTTCCTAACATGAAAAGCATTTTTTGAGACAAAAATTGAAAAAAATAATGAAAATTGAATGGCAATTTTTGTGAATAGTGCTGACCTGTTTCTTTACATTGGGTAAAGCCATCTAATTCCAAGAGGTACATGTTTTTGAAGAATTTTAGCTACGTTTTGCCAGCAAAGATCTGTAAAAATGTTTTTTTATTTAGGATGATTTAGGAAGAAATATTGTTATTGTGTTCCCCTAGTTACGTAGGTAATGGGATAACACGATTTTGAGAATTATGTTATGGAGATTTACACTCATAATTTGTTGAATGTGCAAATAAAAAAATAATAGTAGATAATGCACTCAAAATACCCGAACTGTAAACTGTTCAGCATACAGTGGTGAATCTAGGGTATAATCTGCTTATTATTTTTATTTTCAAATTTTTCCTCTAAAACATACATGTAGCTTATGATCTTTCATTGGAACAAGCTCGTTGAGATAGGTCATAAGATATGGTTTTGAAGCAAAAAATGAAAGTTTTCATTTTTAAGACAAAATGTAATTTGTCATCTGCTATTCACATTAGGTGAAGGGTTGAAATAAATTATAAATCTGCTCTCCAATGGAGGACCTGTTCCCACCTCCACAAAAATCTGATGCCTCCCTTGAAAATAAATTGCATGAAAATAGATGCAGCTATACTCTTCCTAAACTGGAGCAGCCCCTCCCCCCCACCCCCCATCTCCACACCCCCTGGATCTGCCATTGTTCATATAGAAATGCGAAGAACTAGTGTACTCTGTTGTTACTGCTGCATCAGTAAAAAATTATTTGATAAATAAGGATTGTTGAAAAATGTAAGCACATTTGAAGTCTTTTAACTGGATACTTTTTTATAAAATAAAAACTGCAGTCACAAAACAATGCCATGTGACCCATCATGGGAATGAGATTGAATATTTTTTTGGAAATTTGAGAAAAATAACAAATTTTGATACTGTGTGCATTGGGTAAAGGATTAGTTGGCTTGCTTTGATGAGTGCCATGAACTATGCTTTTGACTTGCGTGGGAATCCTGAGATGTGAAGCAGTGCTTGTTTACTGTGATAAATAATCTCTCTTTTACTCATAAAATAGGACCCATTAACCAATGCCTGGGGTGGAAGTCCTCTAAAATGAGCAACATGGGTATAAACGATTGGATGGACTTGACTTTATGTTCATGTTGTGGTCGCAATTAGCCATTGTGCAGAAATATGTGACCTTCACCCTTAAGGGCCTGTAGATTTTTTATACATTTTTGCTATATTTTGAAAGTCTACCTCCGGTGACTTTGCAGTTGTTTCTTGTCAAGTCTTGGCTGCCTGTAGAGGCAGCTAAGACATGCCTAGAAACAACTGACAAGGTACTTAGAAAACAAGTTTTGAGTTTACCCAAACAATGTATGTTGGGTCTCTTGTTCCTTTGCATTAAACAGTTATCAAAGTCAGAATTAGGCCCTTAAGGGTTAAACACCAATAAATAAATAATTAAAATAAATAGCGATGTTTTGCAAACAAAAATATTTCAACTTTTTTTTTTTTAGGCTGATTTAGGAAGAAACATTGTTATTGTCTCCCCCTAGTTACGATAGGTAAAAAGGTTAATACGTTTTCCAGAATTATGTTATGGAGAATTATCACTTTGTTTCAGTTCAGAGTACTGATTGTAATTCATTCTCAAGTTTGAAGATTAATTATTCTTATTTCAGACGCAGGAAGAGGGTTGATTGCCACCAAAAATTTATTTCCTGATGATCTTATCATCTCTATACCCTACCATGTCATTATAAGTACAGAGAAAGTTATGCAGAATGAAGATCTGTTTAAACGATTGAAAAAGTGAGTATTAGGGCCCTGCGAAGCTTTGAGATTCAATTTGCTTTTGAATCTTAATTTGTTATTCGGTTTGATTCGAAATCGGCTGCTCGATTTGTTTTCTCTTGAATCTTCTTCAAATGATTATAGCTTGGTATCAGTCCTCTTCATCGTCTCACCAAATGTATAGTTCAGATGGAAATTGTACATTAATAATGTTGAAATACAAGACTGAGTGTAACTTACGTTACATTAACATAAATAACATCTGAACTCATGCCACCAACGATGCTAATTCCAGTATCACTAGTCCCTACAACTGTTAAATACAAATTTAAAGTTTAGAAGCATTTTCAATGGTGAACTATAATCCTGACAGTGTAATATTCCAACTACATCATCAAGGCATGCCTTCGACAGAGGCATGCCTTGATGATGTAGTTTAATTATTTTATCAGTCAGGGCTTAAGCCACCACAGTCAGAACAAATCATGTTTATAGCATCCCCAGCCCTCATCAGTCATCTTCAAGAAGCCTATTATTTGATTCAAGGTTTGATTCTATTTTGAATAACAGATGTGATTCGATTTGAGATTTGATTCAAATTGAAAATGTGTGATTCACAGGGCCCTAGTGAGTATGCATGTAAATCTTGTAGAAGGTGTTATATAGACCCATATTATATTGAGATTGATATAACCTTAGTGGATAATAATCTTTGAATTTGATATTTTTCTGCATTTTCTGACTGGTCTGACTCATTTGTACCGAGTGACCTTTGTTTACATCTTTGTTACACTTATATATTGTACATATAGCTGTTGATTGTTTAAGTAGGTCAAGGACCTTGTTTATTTGAACTATGACAGAATCACCTAGAAACTGATAGAACATTGTAGAATTTTCATCTTCTGGAACATTCTATCTGGTTTCAATATAAAGGTTTGTCAACAGAATTCAAAAACTCATTTTTAGAAAGCCATTTCAGAAAGACTCACTTCAGTTGTTTCCATTGGAGATTATTATTGTTTAAGAACAGTGCATTTATTATAGAAGCAGTGCTTCTTTGTGAATTTTGGAAGATTGATTCCAAAAGAGAATTTTGAAGAGAATTTGTTTTTGTCTTGGAAAAGAGAATTTATACTTTCTGTGAAACAGAATATTATTTTGTGAAAAGCCAGGATTCTACTGGATTATTTGGAAATTACCTGTGGCACCAATACTTCTTGGATTTTTACTCCATTTGAATTTTGCAGAGCATTTTATTATATTTTATTGGAGACTGCTGAAATTTCTAAGTGAAAATTTTATTACAAATCTACGGGATACTGTTTCTGAAGAGACATTCTTGGATTTAATACTACCAGCTGGTAACTTCCTTCACAAGATTCTTCACCACTGGATTACTGGATTCTGTCAAACTGTACTTTGGACTAATTCATTAATTGATAAGTATCACTGTTTTTATTTTCTGTAAACCAATTAGTGTAAAAGATCTTTGTATCATTTTTTTTTATATTAATTTTTTTTTAATTAAATTTCAGAATAATTGAATTCATAGTTATTGTTGCTGATTCTCAGATTTGTTTCTGTTACCAATATCAATAATATTTCCATACCGTAACAAAGGGGATGGACCTTTTTTTAATTTTGATTGATACGAAATGATAGCTTTTTGTAGTACAGTGGAACCCTGTTAATTGAATAGCCACTTTACCAATGAAAATTATTCAATTAACAGGAATATTCAATTAACAGGGATTGTGCCACTTTCCTGTATTGTAGAGATAAACTTAGCATTTATTCTATTATATCTTGTTTGGCAGGGCTCCATGAGCTGTGTCAAACAAGATATAATAGATTAAATGCCTGTATTGGATGTACTGATGCCAAATAGATCTATAAATCAAGAAAAACTAGGGAAAGTCAGGGTAATTTCTCGATAGGTTACAAGATTTTTTTATTCAATTAACAGGTGTTTACTCTATAACCTATATTCAATTAACAGGTCAAATTTGTATTGGAGGTATAGTAAATGGTTTTGTGTTGGGAAAATACATTCAATTAACAGGGTTATTCAGTTAAGAGATATCCAATTAAGTGGGCTCCACTGTATATGTATCAGGTGACAATGTACTCATATACCAATAGTCAGTATCTACACATACAGTACCACAGAGAATTTTGACTACATGGCAACAGTCGAGATTTGGACAAAATTTTCTCTCCACTGTTTCCTCCACAGTACTATTGAATCTCATAAAAGAAATGGGACAACATGGATTCTGAGATGCTAGTTTTTCTTGATTCAGTCTTGATTTTGCAATATTCTAATTATGAAATCACGACTCCTGGTGCGAAAGTGCATTGTGATTCGATCCCAGTTTGATCAAGAAAAATACCATAGTATTGTGGTTTTGTTCTCATCCTGGAAAAAGACAGGTTTTAGTCAGTTAACCTTTGTCATCATTAGCGAAACTGGCCAGGACTATTCACAAAAAATGCCATTCAATTTTCAATTTTTGCCTCAAAAACGTAGCTTATGATCTCTCATTGAAATGAGCTTGTTGTTCCAATGGGGAAGGGGGTAAAACTATTATTTTGAAGACATTAGTTATTCAAGAACTTTTTTTTGCAAGTGTTGTCTGCTATTTAGGTGAGATTATTATTATCCCTGATGGGTGAAGGAGTGAGATGGGGAAATCTCACCCGAGGGAAACATATTTGGGCCAGACACGAGGCTTGCTGAGTGTCTGGACCAAATATCTTTTCCCAAGGGTGAGATTTCCCCATCTCACACCCACCCACCCCCCATCAGGGATAATTTTTCTTCCCGATCAAAACACTCTGACGTCATCAAAAGTAATCCATGGGCATGTGCAGCTATATCGAACAATTTTTTCATGTCCATTTCTAAAAAAAACCCCAATCTACTTATCGGAAAGATCACTCAAAAGTTCTGTATATACATGTACCTCAGGTATATACCTCAAAATTACATCCCAATGCCGGCAAGACGGGTTAAAGAATTGTAGTGAAAGGGAGCAACGATGAACCCGGTTAGTCCTTGGATGGATGACCGTCTGAGCTATCGATTCGAACTCTCACGTTGTGTCCTTGGGCAAGGCACTTCACCCCGATTGTCCACATGTGGGCACGATGACGCCGTGTACTAAGGCATACTGCATGTCAGTGGTGTGCATGTCTTCAACCAATCTAACCCTGCCTGTGCTGCAGTGCAGAGTTACAATGCTGGGGAGCTGGCAGCTGCACGGCGTTGCTTGGTGGTTCTCTCCGGGTACTCCGGCTTCCTCCACCCATAAAACTGTCACCGACACGATGTGACCATGGCTGTTAATGCGACGTTAAACCCTAATAAATATAAATAAATTGTAGTGAAAATGAACATTGACACATTCCGATGACGTCATATTAATTTTGCAATGCATTCTCATAACTTTTCTACAGGAATTTCAGGCAACTCTCTCCACTCCTAATGGCTTTCACCCAAAAATTCATATCCAAAGAGTAAAGCGTCCTTTGGTTTTGCGGTCTATGTTTTTATTTCTATTTTCTTCAACAAACGTTCCTCTGGTAATATTTCCCAAACTTGATGCCATGTTGTTTGTTTACAGAAGAACGTGCAATGATTGAATTGTCCTGCACTCATTAAATATGCTAATAAGCTGGTTATATGGATCATGTGAGATAGATATCTATCTTCTCACATGAGACACACGTATCTTGCATAGGAAGTTGGGGGAGCAAAAAGGGTTATCCCTATACTTAATAGGAATAGCATACAGCATTTGCAAACATATTTCACGAATAACTAAAAATGTTAATTTTTTGCTTCAAAAACATAGCTTATGACCCCTCATTGGAACAAGGTAATTTCTCTTGTTCCAGTGAGGAGTTATAAACTATGTTTTTGAGGTAAAAATTAAAAAAAAAAAGAAATGGTGATTCAGGGTTCCTGTGGGGCCTTGGAATCAAGGAACAGCCCTGAATTTGAATAAGGGCCATTTAGCCCTTGAAATCCTGGAAAATGGAGTAGGAGGCCTTGAAAAGCCTTGAATATTCGCAACATAAAAATGCTGACAAAGTGCATAATCTTAACCCTTTACCCAACGAATCGCCCGCATCCGCCCACTTAATATGCAAATTCAGCAGCTAAAAAAATATTATTTTTCGAAAAGTTTCAATAAAACCATATCATGTGACCCCTCTTTGGAACGAGCTCGTCGAGCTCATTCCAAAGAGGGGTCACATGATATGGTTTTGTTGAAATTTTTTGAAACTTTTTAAAAAATGATATTTAAAATAATAAATTTTGAAATCATCTGCATTGGGTAAAGGGTTAACTACCCCCGTGGTATAGATAGAGTCTTATATGTCAGTTTGTGAAGGCGTAGTAGTAACTAAGACCCTCTGGTCATTACCCTTTCTCAACTTCCATTTGAGGGAAATGCGAGGAAGGGGTAATAACCAGTGGGTCCTAGTTTGAACTAGTGAAGGTGTAGGGGCCTTGAAAATCCTTGAGATTGGCTATTAATGTAGTCTTGAAAAATGCTGCCAAATGTCAAGAAATGGCCTTGAATAGCCTTGGAATTTTATCAGTCCTTGCTTGCAGGAACCCTTTGATTAATGTGAATAGCACTGTCAATTTATGACTGTTACCGTATACCATATTAATGTTGGCAGTAAATATTTGCATTGAGGAGTCATTATGTTTTTATTGGTTTCATTATTTTTGGCTCAACTTGACAACATCAAGTATGAGCTGTTGGGTTGGATTCTGATTCGTTGTCTATCCGTATGTCCGTCTGTCCATACATCCGTACATTCCTCTGTCCATCCACAATTCCTTTAGCACACCATACAGGATGCAGCTCTCACCCATCAGTTCCAAATTTCATACATGGCTTTGGGGCAATATCTAGATGGGAGCTATCAAATTCTTCTGAATTTCATTGAAAAACATGGCTGACAGTGGTCATCTTAGATTCATTATTTGGCATATAAATTGTCAACAATTCTGTTAGCACACTCTGCAGGCCGCATCACTTACTCGATCTTTTTCAAATTTCATATGTAGTTTTGGTGTGATGTCTAGATGGGAGCTATCAAATTTTTCTGAAATTTGTTGAAAAACATGGCTGCCAGCAGCCATCTTAGATTTGGATATAAATTGTCAACAATTCCATTAGCACACCCTACAGGCTGCATCTCTCACCTGATCTTTTTTGAATTTCATATATAGCTTTGGTGTGATGTCTAGATGGGAGCTATCAAATTTTTCTGAATTTTGTTGAAAATCATGGCTGCCAGTGGCCATCTTGGATTTCGCATATGAATTGTCAACAATTCCATTAGCACACCCTACAGACTGCACCGCTTACCCAATCTTTTTCAGATTTTATTTGTAGCTTTGGTGTGATGTCTAGATGGGAGCTTTCAAATTTTTCTGAATTTTGTTGAAAAACATGGCTGCCAGCAGCCATCTTGAATTTGGCACATAAATTGTCAACAATTCCATTGGCACACCATACAGGTCTCATCTCTCACATAATCAATTTCAGATTTCATATGTGGCTTTGGGGAAATGTCTAGATGGGAGCTATTGAATTTTTTTGAATTTCCTTGAGAAACATGGCCACCAGCGGCCATCTTAGATTTGGCATATAAATTGGCAACAATTCCATTGGCCCAAACCGTACATGCCGAATCTCTCACCTGATCTTTTTCAAATTTCATATGTAGCTTTCTTTCCGGATCTTTTTCAAATTTCATATGTAGCTTTGGTGTCATATCGAGATGGGAGCTACCAAATTTTTCTGAATTTTGTTGAAAAACATGGCTGCCAGCAGCCATCTTGGATTTGTCAACAATTCCATTAATAGCACACCCTACAGGTCTCATCCCACACCCGATCTTTTTCAGATTTCATATGTAGCTTTGATATGATGTCTTTTCTGTAGAAACTTGATTAAATGACTTGGCATTACTGGAGCTTTCTATTTAGTTTAGTTTAGAAATCTAGAAAAATGATGCAGTTTGCACATCACTCCTTTGATAAAATAATTGCAAAATGGGCAACCTCATTTCAAATAGTTTGTGTGGTGACGTCAAATGGTAACATACGTTACTGGAGCTGTAAATGCGTGACTATCTGAGCGATCATTTCGGACTCCCACGTTGTGTCCATGGGCAAGGCACTTAACCTCGATTGTTCACGTGGGGGCACGATGACGCCGTGTACAAAGGCATACTGCACGTCGATGGTGTGCATGTCTTCAACCAATCTAACCCTGCCTGTGCTGCAGTGCAGAGTTACGATGTTGGAGAGCTGGCAGCTGCTCGTCGTTGCTCGGTGGTTCTCTCCGGGTACTCCGGCTTCCTCCACCTGTAAAACTGTCATGGTCATGATTAGCCAATGTGCATAACACCAATAAAACACCAATAAATAAATAAATAAATAGCTGTAAACACTTAAAAAATCTTTGGAACCTCTCATCGAATTAGAAGGCGAAATTTTAGTCTTATTGGAACATAAGGATGTGGGTGGATGATTGTCAGGTGTTATTTTGTTATGTCAGGTCAGTGATAAAAAATAATGTTCATAATCTAAATGCACAGTGTGCTGAAAGGTGAAATAAACCACCTACACACCAGAAAATACATGTGTTTGATTGAACCAGGCAACAAAATATTTTTCTTTTAACCCTTCACCTAATGCACACGATATCAAGATTTATTATTTTAATTTTTTTTTTTTTCAAATTTTAAAAATTTTCCAACAAAGCCATATCATGTGACAATGAGAGGTCACATAATATGATTTTGTTGAAATGTTTTGAAAAATAGTATTTTTTCACTGAAGTTGAAAATTACGTGGTGACTTTGGCCGATTAGTATTTTTTCACTCAAGATGAAAATTACATGGTGAATGTTCCCAATTTATTGGGTAAAGGGTTAAATCAGCATGTAACAATTTTTATCAGTTCACCTGACTGAAATTCTGGGCCTATGTGAATGAAATTCGGCATAGAATATGAATAAGTGATATGTTCTTGATTTAGGCAAAAACAAATTGCCCAAACATCCGTTGGAACTCAAAGAAAGCAATTTAAGAAAGAGGAAAATAAGAATGATAAAAAAATTCTAATCAGTTTTATTAAGGCTGTCCACATGGGGACAATTTATTTTAACACTGTGGGTAAAGGGAAGTGTATTAAAAAACTTCTTTCCAACTATCACTCCAAAAACTTTTGGTGTTTTATGTTTGATGTGTAACATCTCCGAAAGAATGGTTCACAGGTTCAAGCAAGCCCTTCCGGCCATATTTTTTATTACATGCCTGTTCTATGTAATCTCCATCTACAGCAACACTAAACCATGCGGAAAATGAAAATCTGCTCCGCACAACTATGTGGAACGGAAATCGGTGACAGACTATTTTATAAGGAAGCGAAATTTCACTGGAATTTTCCACAAATCGTGCATTGCATTTACAATTTGAATCGCTAGCGATAGCCAAAAAACATCCCCTGAGTGTTCCAGTGTGTTCTGTGTGCCAGTAGGCACATAGAATATATTGGAACTCAGGGGACAAAATAATAAAACGGCCTCCCCTCGCAAATTTTGGTTGGCGATAAAATGTGTTCTTGTTAGCTCACCTGACTAAAAGTCAGGGTGGGTTTTTTTTGTCTGTTGTCTGTTGTACGTCGTGAAGGTGGTGTTTGGGTCATTTTCTCCCAAGTCACTGGCTGCAGTTCAATGAAAATTCACATGAGTAGCGGTTATATGGGGGCATTTGTGTTTTTCTTCAAATTGGGTTTCTGCTCATATTGAGGAGGGGGTGGGGCCAAAATGCACAAAATTTTTTAAAATCTTCTTCTCATGAACCAGCCGTAGCAGAGACTTGATATTTGCTGTGCAGCTTCCATTTGAGGTGTGGAGTCAAATTTGTTCAAGAGAAATTTGACGGCCAATATTTGCCTTTGTTCTGGGAGGGGCAAGAATTTTCACCAAACCCAAAATTTATATTTTCCAAACCGAGAGGCAGATTTGAAACAAATTTGATATGAAGGCTTATTGGGTCATAAGTAATTAATTTATGCCCCAACTTTTTTTCCCGTCACCCCATGGGAGCTCAGGAGCTAAAAATAGAAAAAAATTAAAACCCCCATATCTCCAAAACTACAAGGCACTGAGAATTCTTGTTTGGGGTGAAGCTTTCTTCTTGTTGTTGCTGCAGATACTGTTGAACAACACGAGCTGCGTGGGGTCGGGCATTGTCCTGCTGTAGAATGACGCCGGGGCCGTGACGTTGCAGAAATGGGACAACAACAGGTGTAAGCACTTCATCACGATATCTGGCTGCATTGAGATTGCCATCAATAATGACCAGCTCAGTTCTGTTACGGGCAGTGATGACACCCCACACCATGAGAGACCCTCCCCCATAACAGTTTCGCTCCACGACACATGGATCTGCGTAGCGTTCGTTTCGACGTCTGTACTCTCTCTGGTGGCCATCTGATGATGAAAGATGGAAACGACATTCATCTGTGAATAAAACACGTCGCCACCAGTGTAAGGGATGCCTGAGATGTTGTCTACTCCACTGCAGTCGAGCACGACGATGGCGTAATGTCAAAATCGGACGAATTGCAGGTCTTCGAGGACGTAAGCCGTATTCTCTCAGCCGGTTGATTACTGTTTGAGGATGTATCCGTCTCAGGTTAGGGATGTTCCTGGCTGTCGTCGTTGCCGTTTGTTGCCGGTTCCAGAGATGGACGACATGGATATACTGATCTTGTGCAGGGGTGGTAACTCGGGGTCTCCCGGAGCGGGGTCGGTCTCGAACGTCATCATGTTGTGCATGTCGATGGACTAGCCTGTCTACAGTGTTACAGTGGCAGTTCAAATGCTGGGCAACCTCTCTGTGTGTTCTGCCAGCTCTAATCATACCCAGGGCAAGGAGACGTTGATTCATTGTCAATCTTGGCATGCTAATGTGGAGTCGTTTTAACAGCAGCGCAAGTTTGAATGTGAACGATAGGAGGGCCTTACTTTAGTGTTTAAATACCCAAGGATTCACACTGCTGCATGAATTTTCAGACTCTCCACGTGCAGAACATGCCTTTTCACAAACGTGCAGCACGTCATTTAACGTTAATGCAATTTTAACGGGGAAAGCTGTTTTTGTGTTCAATATAACTTATTCATGAACAGGTTAACACTCTTTACACCTATGAAATTATTTTTGTGGAGTTTGATCAATTTCTGCAATGCACACTTTCTTTTTTGGGCGAGTATAGAAGCATTGCTTCTTTGTGAATTTGAAGATTGATTCCAAAAGAGAATTTTGAAGAGAATCTATTCGTCTTGGAAAAGAGAATTTATACTTTCTGTGAAACAGAATATTATTTTTGTGAAAAGCCAGGATTCTACTGGATTATTTGGAAAATACCTGTGACGCCAATACTTCTAGGATTTTTACTCCATTTGAATTTTGCAGAGCATTTTATTATATTTTATTGGAGACTGCTGAAATTTCTAAGTGAAAATTTTATTACAAATCGACGGGATACTGTTTCTGAAGAGACATTCTTGGATTTACTACCAGCTGGTAACTTTCTTCACAAGATTTTTCACCACTGGATTACTGGATTCTGTCAAACTGTACTTTGGACTAATTCAATAATTGATAAGTACCACTGTTTTTATTTTCTGTAAACCAATTAGTGTAAAAGATCTTTGTATCATTTTTTTTATATATTAATTTTTTTTAATTAAATTTCAGAATAGTTAAATTCATAGTTATTGTTGCTGATTCTCAGATTTCTTTCTGTTACTAATATCAATAATATTTCCACACCGTAACAAATGCCTAGATGATGACATCCCCTTTTGGACGTGATTGGTCAACTGTGATGGCTACAGGTGCCCGAAGCCCGAAAATCTTGAGCACAGTCTTCAGGTCATATTTATGAAGAGATTTCATTGTAACTTCGTAGGATCACTCCAGATGATGCCCAGATGAGAATGTCCCCTTTTGGTTGCGATCATTCAATCATTATGGCTTCCCAAGCCCGAAGCATGAAGAATACCTTTAGCACAGTCTACAGGTAATATTTATGAAGGGATTTCATTGTAACTTGGTAGGTTTGACTTCATATAATGTCTAGATGAGAACGTCCCCGTTTGGACACGATTGAGCAACTGTGACAGCTACAGGGGCCCGAAGCCCAAAAACCTTTAGAACAGTCTACAGGTCATAATTGTGAAGGGATTTCATTGTACCTTGGTAGGATGACTCCAAATAATGTCTAGATGAGAACGTCCCCTTTTGGTCGCGATCATTCAGCCTTGATGGCTGCCCGAGCCCAAAAACCTTTAGCATAGTCTATAGGTCGTATTTATGGAAGGATTTGATTGTAACTTGTTAGGTTGACTCCATATGATGCCTAGATGATGACATCCCCTTTTGGTTGTGATTGGTCAACTGTGATGGCTACAGGGGCCCGAAGCCCGAAAACCTTGAGCCCAGTCTACAGGTCATATTTATGAAGGGGTTTCATTGTAACTTCGTAGGATCACTCCAGATGATGCCCAGATGAGAATGTCCCCTTTTGGTCGCGATCATTCAACCATGATGGCTGCCTGAGCCCAAAGCCCAAAAACCTTTAGCATAGTCTACAGGTCATATTTATGAAGGGATTTCATTTTAACTTGGTAGGTTGACTTCATATAATGTCTAGATGAGAACGTCTCCTTTGGACGCAATTGGGAAACTGACGGATACAGGGGCCTGAAGCCCGAAAACCTTTAGCACAGTCTACAAGCCATATTTATGAAGGGATTTCAATGTAACTTGATAGGATGACTTGTTTTGGAATAATTTCACTGTAGCTTGGTAAGTTTCGTTGATATACGTTAACTGTGAGGGCCACATACATTAACTGTAAGGTCATATTAACCCACCCCTCAGCTCTTTAGTACAGTGTACACCTCATATTATTTTTATCTAAAACCCTAGCTTACAGGGAACAGAAATGAACATATTCCCAATTATCACAATTCTTGTCTTATTTCATAATCCTTTTATAAACATTGAACATTATCCTTTTCTTCAAACACAACACACAAGTTAAGCTACAGTGTCACTGACACTTTCATTGGTATATGCTTTTCTTATGAGGGGTGTATGCAGCTTATTCAAGTCAAGTCCCTGGTTATATATTTAGACTACCATGTCAGGTGAGCGCCCTAAGGCCCCCTGGGGCCTCTTGTTGTTAATAGTTGTCAAATGAATTGCTGAGTGTCCTTCAAATAATGTTTTTTTTAGACATGAAGGCATGTAATAAATGCAGAATGACACGCGTGTGTGAATGTGTTAATCGATATGGAACTTTGCATTTTTTGTTCACATTTTGGTGCTGTGGGTGGGGGTTGGATGTGTTCTTTTTCTGCAAGTTCACCATTTACTGCACAGCATTTTGCATTGATGACTGCATTCAGCCTTAGTATAATCCTATCAAATATATCATTAATTGGTTGAGTGCTAAATTATTTTTGGCCTTCAAAATTTGTTCACATATCTTTGCCTTGTTACAGTTTATGGGAGAGTGCCTGTGGGCACTCTCCCATAAATTGTAACAAGACAAGTCGTTATAGACTAAATAATATCACTTTAAAGATAATACGGAGCTCATCTATTGAGTATGAAGCCTTCAAGTTGTAGTACCTTCACCTCAGAATAAAGCCCAAATATGGGCTTCCAGCACTTTACCAGTTAAAGATTGGCTCACATTCAGCTATCAATGAGTGTCATTAGCTTTTGTTTATGGTCTATAAGTAGTGCAGGAAAGGATATGATAAAAGAATGTGAATTAACAGATTTGACATTAAAGCTGAAATGATGTAAAGCAAAAAGTAAATCTGATGAAAAAGTGTCATGAGTGCATTCTAACTTTACAGATAGTTATTAACTGCTCAAAAGATCAGTTGCCATCATATATGACACTCCCATGACATCTGCTTGAATAATTATTCATAACCAAAGATCATTTTTCTCATTAACATTTTCATGACTTGACATTTGTGAAAAATTTAGTGTATTGCCTGCTGTTTAATTTCATGTTGACAGTGTTTTCCTGAATGAGTTTGAATATACATGTATTACATGGTTGATTCATAATTTGTAAGGTGTTATCAGAAGATGAGACACAATTCTACCTGATGCATTTTATTTTGCCTTGCTGAAAAATTGAAAATAACTATATGCACACTGTGCCTGCCCATGACATCAACTACTTGAATACAAAAAATACTACTTGCATTTCACAGTTGGTTATCCCAAAGTTTGAACACTATAGGTAAAGGGCTATCTGTCTCAGCAATGATTAATCATTTTAACATCATAGAAACAGTCTATTCACCTCCCGATGTTGTTTAACTGGTAGAGTGCTGGAAGCCCATATTTGGGCTTTTTGAAATACCACAGGTTGTGACAATAATATCTACACTCTGTTAAGGGAGATTTCTTATTGACCCTGGAAAGAATCACATTTTGTTAATGACACATTGCTCAGTCTCATTTGATTGGATAGTGCCTACTGGCACTATCCAATCAAATGTAACAGAGCAATGTATAATGAAATAAAATCTGTGGTAAAAAAAATGAAGCACTCGACTAGTTAAAAGGTGCTTTGTCATAAACTGTTCAGATACATCATCATTTCTCATCATCATTCATAACTTGGAATCCAGAGTGTAAACATCTAAACAATGGACCTCCCACTTGTTATCCAAGAAACACTGCTCAGAGTGAAGGCTACCCTTGCCACCACCTGGAGTATCCGGGTGCTCAAGGGGAATATTCACCTGACAGTGGATTTTGAGAAAGAAGCTGAACCAAAGTGCTTGGAGAGATGTAGTACCTTTCGTGGGGGGGGGGGGGGGGGGGGGGGGATTTCCTCACACACTGGTCAACATCCAAGTGACTTGGACTTGCTGGGTAAAGATCTAACTGCCAGAATCCAAGAACCACAGAAGGCAAAAAGAATGAGAAGAAAGGGACCAGCTGCCAGATGCCGTGATGCCCATCGACTGGCAGAGTTTATAGTCAGAGAAGAAAGAGAAGGAGGAAGAGAAGGACTTCATAAGGGCCACACCTTGCACCCCTGAATGGTCTATGACCTGCCCAACACTCTCCTCGCAAGGGGAGCAGTTGGAGGATGCCGGATCAGCAGGGGCTAGGTCAATCTCCAGCCCAACTCACCTACGAAAATTCGAAATTCGATTCGAAAATCAATATTCGATTCGATTTAATTCAAAAATGGAAATTTGAATATTTTTGAATATACTTCGGTCATAACCGTGAATGTTTACAGATTGTAATTGATCACATTATTTTATATTGAGTATTGTTCTGAGTAGAAAGATAACTGACTTGTAGCGTTATCAGTGTTTGGAACAATGTAGCTACAACTGTACAACAGTTGTAACTACATTGCTACAAACACTATTACCACAACAACTGTTCATTTCAACTTATTGTGCATTATGGCCAGCGACTATTTATAAAATATTTTGAACTTTGAAAAGTTATTCAGCTGTTCAACTTCAATAAATGATTTGTTCCACAACATGATCACATTATTTTATATTGAGTATTGTTCTGTTCCATCACAGTTACTGAACACATCACCAAAAGCATCAGTTTTCTAAAAGAATACCCCTGATTATTATATAAACAGATGTAGTGCAGGCCTTATTTTACAAGCAGGTCAGCTCCATTTGGCATTGAATTATCGTTTCATTTTAGTCATTCCACATTTTTAGCTCAACTTTGACGTCAAATTTGAGGTTTTGTCATGGCCTGTGGACCATCTGGACATCTGTCCCTCCATCAACAATTCAATATGGCTCGGGCTAAAGGCTGTATTTATGAACCGATCTTTACGAAACTTCTTGGGTACCTTTGTTATCACCATGGGACGAGAACGAGTGTTTTAGGGTCATGTTCATGTCCACCAGCAGCCATTTTGTACCGAAATTAGTGCAATCAGTTTTTTGTGCAGAACTTCTGTATGAAAGTTCTGATTTGAATAAATTTTTGTATGAATGTTTAGTAATATGAAATACATCACATATAATACAGGTTTCCTTCTTGTGCAGAAATTATTCAAATTAGATGAACTTTGGTTTATTCAGTGCTACTTATACATAGTAAGTACACATGTCAATACGGCTCGGGCTAGGGGCTGTATTTATGAACCGATCTTCACAAAACTACTTGGGTACCTTTGTTATCACCTTGGGATGAGAACGAGTGTTTTTGGGTGAGGTCTGAAATTCAAGATGGCTGCCAGCAGCCATTTTGTACCGAAATTAGATACAATCAGTTTTTTGTACAGAACTTCTATATGGAGGTTCTCATTTGAATAAATTTTCGAATGAATGTTTAGTAACATGGAATATACATCGTATATAATACGGGTTTTTTTCTCATGCAGAAATTATGCAAATTAGATCACCTGTAATTTATTCAGTGCCACTAATACATAGTAAGTGCACATGTCAATACGGCTCGGGCTAGAGGCTGTATTTATGAACTGATTTTCACGAAACTTCTTGGGTACCTTTGTTATCACTTTGGGATGAGAATGAATGTTTTTGGGTGCAATCAGTTTTTTGTATAGAACTTCTATATGAAGGTTCTGATTTGAATAAATTTTTGTATGAATGTTTAGTAACTTGGAATACATCACATATAATATGGGTTAAATTATGCAAATTAGATGAACTTTGATTTATTCGCTGCTACTTATACACATTTAGTACACATGTCAATACAACTCGGGCTAGAGGCTGTATTTATGAAACGATCTTCACAAAACTTCTTGGGTACCTTTGTTATCACCTTGGGACGAGAACGAATGTTTTTGGGTGCGTTCCAAAATTCAAAATGCCTGTCGGCAGTCATATTTACAAGAATTGTGTGTATTATTATTATGGTGTGAAATTTCAAGATGGCCACCGGCAGCGGCCAATTAGACAAACTTTGATGTATTCAGTGCTACTTACATACACAGTAAGTGCACATTTCAATACAGCTCTGGCTAGAGGCCGTATTTATGAACTGATCTTCACAAAACATCTTGGGTACCTTTGTTGTCACCGTGGGACAAGAACAAGTGTTTTGGGGTTCGGTCCAAAATTCAAAATGCCTATCGGCAATCATATTTACAGGAATTGTGTGTATTACATTTTTATACCCCCGCAAACAAAGTTTGGGGGCGGTATATAGGAATCACCCTGTCTGTCCGTCTGTCTGTCTGTCCATCCATCGTAAGCGCAACTCCTCCTAAACCGTGTGAAGAATTTTCCTGAAACTTTACACAATGGAAGAACTCCATATGGGGATGTGCATGAAGCAATATAATTCCGTTCTGACATTTTCAAGGGGAGATAATCTGTCCGTCTGACCATCCTTGTAAGCGCAACTCCTCCTAAACCGTTTGAACAATTTTCATGAAACTTTACACAATGGAAGAACTCCATATGAAGATATGCATGAAGCAATATAATTCTGTTCTGACATTTCCAAGGGGAGATAATCTAACGTATACCGTCTGTCCATCCTTGTAAGCGCAACTCCTCCTAAACCATGTGAAGAATTTTCATGAAACTTTACACAATGAAAGAACTCCATATGAAGATGTGCATGAAGCAATATAATTCCGTTCTGACATTTTCAAGGGGAGATAATCTAACTTATACATTTCAGGTGCAGGGGGTATCACTTTGTGAGTTTGCTCACAGTACCTCTAGTTTGTACAAAACCCGTAAAGAAGATTTTTTATGTCAGTACATGTAATGTTTCCTATAAATTTATTGGGTGCCTTGTATGAGAACAAATATTTTGGGGTTCAGTCAGACCCACTCGGCGAGTCAAAAAGGGAGATAAATAAAAATCTTTTCCAAAAACACAAGACAAAATAATGTTTCTTGAATTCAGCATCCCTAGGATGTGTATATTCAAATGTTTTGAAGCCAAGTTCCTTTGTTAATATTTGGTGTCGTTTGGGGAGGGTAAACATATTTAGCACAACCCAATTTTCTATTTCCAATGAGAAAAGAATAAAACCTCCTCACCCGTGGGAACCCTATGAGCTGAAGATAAAAAATTCAAATACCTATATTTTAAGAAGGACTGGACAAATATTTATTAATTAGTATAAATCAACCTTAGAAAGGTTAGAATCAAACAGGCCAAAACAATCCCCAGTAGGGGATGCTCTTCCCTTAGTCCAATTCCATGACTTGCATTAACCAGTGCGCAGTGCAGTCATCAATTAATCATTCTCTTTTTGTCCGCGGCACGTGAAGGATGTGTCGTCGCCGCCATTTGCATGACGAAACAGTGATAATTCAACTAGTCGATAATGGTTTTCCTGTGACTGGAATTATGGATCTGAAGATCGTATAATAACAGGACTGTGTTTTATATATTCTCGTTAATATTTTCAACCACATTTTCATTGCATTTTATTTATATTTTCTGATTTTGCACATGATTTTCGAAATCGTTTCTGCGCGGTTTGGACATAAAATGTTTCGGTTCATACATTTTAATATTATTATTGGAGTTAGGTGTCAATTAAGGACTGTATGGACAGGGTTTCTTCACTCTGTTGACGGCTGAATTTCTGTTTTTTAGGTCCCTGTCGGCCGTCTGGGTTCTGTTGTGTTCCCACCGGTTATTTTTTCTGCCACCTTCTCTCATAGTTGGAGGTGTTCTTCTACTTTCTGTATCTGTTGAGTTCACCTTTTTATGTGTACCCATACTATGTATGGTACACATAATGCCGCCATCTGGGGTGACCATCCTTCGTTCGTCCATCCTTTGTCCGTCCGTCTGTCCGTCTGTCCATCCGTCTGTCCGTCCAGCGTCCATATCCATTTCTTTGGCATTCGATAACTTGAAAAATATTGCTTGGATTGTCAAGTTACTTTAAATTTGTGTTCAGGTTACTGATGTGCCGAGCTGTATAGTTTTTGGTGTAAAACTGTTATTTTGATCCAGAGATATTAACCCTTTATCCTTCAAATTGAAAATTTCTCCAATCCCTTTGTCATTCGATAACTTGAAAAATATTGCTTGGATTGTCAAGTTACTTTATATTTGTGTTCAGGTTACTGATGTGCCGAGCTGTATAGTTTTTGGTGTAAATCTGATAATTTAATCCTGAGATATTAACCCTTTATCCTTCAAATTGAAAATTCCTCCAATCCCTTTGGCATTCGATAACTTGAAAAATATTGCTTGGATGGTCAAGTTACTTTATATTTGTATTCAGGTTACTGATGTGCCGAGCTGTATAGTTTTTGATGTAAATCGGATAATTTGATCCTGAGATATTAACCCTTTATCCTTCAAATTGAAAATTCCTCCAATCCCTTTGGCATTCGATAACTTGAAAAATATTGCTTGGATGGTCAAGTTACTTTATATTTGTGTTCAGGTTACTGATGTGCCGAGCTGTATAGTTTTTGGTGTAAATCTGTTATTTTGATCCAGAGATATTAACCCTTTATCCTTCAAATTGAAAATTCCTCCAATCCCTTTGGCATTTGATAACTTGAAACATATTGCTTGGATTGTCAAGTTACTTTATAATTGTGTTCAGGTTACTGATGTGCTGAGCTGTATAGTTTTTGGTGTAAATCTGATAATTTGATCCGGAGATATTAACCCCCTTTATCCTTCAAATTGAAAATTCCTCCAATCCCTTTGGCATGAGATAACTCAAAAAATATCAATCCGATTGTCATGTTACTTTATATATTTATTCAGGTTACTAATGTGCTGTGCTATATAGTTTTTTATGTAAATCTGATAATTTGCTCTGGAGATATTAACCGTTTATCCATCAAATTAGACTCTCCTCCAATCAATTTCTATATGTACCCATACCTTGTATGGTGTACATAGTGTCGGAATCCGTGGTGACCCTCTGTCATACAGCTTTCTACTAGTTGCGCGTGTGGGTACACATCTGACGATTTCATCGGCCTATTTTTTTCTGCTACTGCTCTCACCTCTGTTATTTCCAGTTCGGTTCCTTTAGGGCAATTCCTTTTGCCCTCACTTTTGGTGCGTTCTCGTGGCTGTTCCTCCCGCACCCTCGGGGAGGGGGGGGGGGGCACTGTTGTTTCAGGGCCTCCCAACACGACCACATCAGGTGAGAGTTATACCCCCTCTCCGTGGGGGATGTTCAGCTCCTCCTGCACCTGCAGTGGGGGGGGGGGGGGGGGGGGGGAGGGGGGATGCTGTCGTTTCGGGGCTTCCCGACATGACCACTTCTGGTGAGAGTTATACCCCCTCCGTGGGGAATGTGCAGCTCCTCCTGTACCCGCAGGGGGGAGGAGAATGCTGTCGTTTCGGGGCCTCCCGACATGACCACGTCTGGTGAGAGTTATTCCCCCTCCGTGGGGGATGTGCATTTTTTTACCGTGGTGGATACTGCGGGAGCTGTTGGATGTCTGGTGAAGAGATGCCTGGTTCCTGGACTATCTGCCCTCTCCATTCGACATCTGAGGCTGTCACTAGGGTTGTGACTCCTCCTTTGGAGGCCGAGCTAGGTTGCTCTCTCCCCTTTTCCGCCAGTTTCAACAGCTCCTGTCGTATATGCTGCTACTGCTGTTCCGTCTACAATGTCATCAGTCACTGTTTTAGCCGGCCTCGGCTTATCCCTGCAGGGGTCTGCAGTGATGTCTGTAGTGTGGTTGGGGGTATCGGCCCCAGCCTTCCCTGACTTCATCTCGGCGGAGTCGGAAGTGGCTGCCGACCGAACACATGCTGTGTCCTCTCAGCCGTTGAGCACAGTGGTTTTATCCCTGCAGGGGTCTGCAGAGGTGTCTGGTAGTGTTGACATGGGGTATCAGCCTTAGCCTTCCCTGACTTCAACTCGGCGAAGTCGGAAGTGGCAGCAGTTTTATCCCTGCAGGAGTCTGCAGAGGTGTCTGGTAGTGTAGACGTGGGGTATCGGCCTCAGCCTTCCCTGACTTCAACTTGGCGAAGTCGGAAGTGGCTGCCGACCGAACCCCCATGCTGTGTCCTCTCAGTCGTTGAACACAGCAGTTTTATCCCTGCAGGGGTCCTCATGGATGTCTGGTAGTGTAGACGTGGGGTATTGGCCGCAGCCTTCCCTGACTTCAACTTGGCGAAGTTGGAAGGGGCTGCCGCCGAACCCTCTACTGTGGTCTCTCAGCCGTCGAGTACCTCAGTTTTTCTCATTGGATTCGGATGTTCATGGTGGGGTCACCATGAGCTCCATGGCGTTACTGTCCACGCACTCTGGTCCCATGGCCAGTTTTGTGTGACCAATGCTTTTTGTGCAGCCTGGACCTTCTGTCACGCAGAGGTCCACGGCGACTCTCCTGAGTTTCCGCTCTGTTGATTCTCGGGGTTTGTGATACCCCAATACACATCTGCCTTCAGATGTTTTTGGCTGCAGCCCGTCGCCCCACGTCAGGTGTATTTGAGGATCGTGACCCTTCGCTGGTAAATGGGTCGGGAGTGAAGCCACTTTGTCGGTTCGTTCCCACGTTGTACCGTTCCGACAGTCAATGAGGCTCAGAGCTCAGGGAAGCCCTCTCCTTGCTCACTTATGTTCTGTCCAAGAGCCTTTTCCGTTGCTTCCAGCGAGGCTATGAGTGGTTTCCGGGTGCCCCCTTTGGCGCCGCCTCCCGGGATTGGAAACAAGCCGCTTTCTGATCCCCCTGGTGTGCCTACATCATGGGAGGCGTTGGCTGGTTTGCCCATGATGGGTCCCCATCGTCCCCACATCGATCTCTTGGTGACTCATTGGAACCATCAGGCGGACACTTTCGTGTCCCTGTTTCCAGATGCTCTGGCTTTCGCCGTGGACACTCTGTCCATCCTTTGGAATGGTCTTGTTGGCTACGCCTTCCTGTTGGTTCCGATTCTGCCTCAGGTTCTAGCCCAGATACGAACATGCAGTTGTCGAATCATTTTAATCGCACCCCTGTCGCCTCAGTGGGTGTGGATCATTCTGCTCCGCTTTCTGTTAGCGGCGGTTCCGGCATGTCTCCCTCTACGTCGTGACTTTCTTTGCCAAGGTCACCTGAGGAGGTTTCAAATCGACCCCGACTTCATTGTGCCTTTGCGCATGTATTTTATTGGGTCCTGTCTCCGTAGTAGTAGTTTTTTCGAGACGAGGAGTGGAGTTGCTTTTCTTCTTCAAGGAGGCACTCACTCCACTAGTTTAGCCTCTGCGGCTAAGTGGAAGGTTCTTCTGTCGATGGTGTGCAATGACTCTGTTGCTTCTGTCACTCCTTCGATCACACCACTGGTGGAATTCTGGTATATGTTTGATTCTGGGGGGTCTCCAGCAATGGGTACAAGTCCATGCTTTTTTCATATGTGGGACAGCGTCATATAGGCACTCATCCTTGCCTCTCCAAGCTTATTCTGCACTTTTCCTTGAAAAGGCGTAGGACTTTGCAGTTTATTCCAAGATGGACACCTTCTTGGGTGCTGCTGGGGAGGGGGGCATTCGCACCTTTATCCGGGGTGGATATGCGTTTTCTCACATGCCAGATCTCTCCTGAATCCATTTCTCGATGGATTTGTCTTGCTATTCGCGCAGCTTCCGCTCATCTAGGGACTGGCGAAGTGCGTGCATTGTCTACCTCTCGGGGCTTGTACTAACTCCATCATGTTGTCGGATGTTATGCTGGCAGCCTACTGGAGAAATGCTACCTTCTCCACTTATCTGCGACAGTTGCAGGAGCAGGCAGAGGACCTTTGTTCTACGGACCCTTTTTCTTCTGCTCAGGCGGTTGTCTATCCCAACCATTCAGCTTCTTACAAGGTCAGTTCCAGCTCTGTGCTATTAATACCCTTTCTGTCCGTGCATCACACATCACCATACGCCTCATCTCTCATTGTCTTTTACTAATGTTTGTGATGCTATGGTTTGATAGGACTAGGAATCTCTTCCTCTGTCCATGGTTCCAGTGCAGTTGAGTTATGTGTGGGTTGGTTATGTGATTCCCTCCATCCTTTTGTCTATTCAGCCTGTAGTAAACAGTTGTAAGGTAGGTTGATAAGAAATATAAATTTTATAGTAAATTTCCTTTCTTATTATATCTACTGCAATTGTTTACATGGAGGCCCTCCCGTCTTCTTATTTGAGTAAGAATCCTTCCTCTCCGCTGATCACATAACTCCTATGTTGGTGAACTCAAAAGAATGATTAATTGATGACTGCACTGCGCACTGGTTAACGGAAGTCGTGGAATTGTACTAAGGGAAGAGCGACCCCTACTCAGTGTGTGCCGATGGCGCTCGGCCCAGTTTTCTTTCGTGGTGTTTTTTACACCCCGTTTCTTTCCCAAATCTCTTGGGAAAGATTAAAATAGAGAGTATTTTATCCAAGTTAGGGTCTTTCACTGTAGTGCAAGCCTGTAGTAAACAATTGCGGTAGGTATAATAAGAAAGGAAATTTACTATAAAATTTATATTTCTTTTTTAGTTTATCATCTAACTGTCACCCACCTTTACAATACTTTACCTGTACGTTTGTTACAGGCTATGGTCAGTATTTATGTACAGACCTTTACAATACTTTACCTTTGTTATCAGGTCAGTACCTAGATGTATGTCATTGCTGTGTCACATACTATACATGTACATGTCTTACACAAGTTGAGCTACAGTGTCATTGACACTTTCATTATTTAAATCAAATGGCTGCACGGCCGAATAGAGTCGATCTGATTTGAAACAAGTTTTTTTCAAGAAAACGTGATATAAGCGAGGTATCAGCCAGTTTCGTTTAAAAATGTTTATTGCTGCAGTTTTTAGGCTACAAAGCCAACAATTCAAATAGTTTCAATCAATAGCTAGTATACTGGTTTATATCTTAATTTATAGTGTGGGAAGTGGTGAGGCGAAAAATGCATTCTACATAACTGTGTGTCTTTTAGTAACCCGGGTTATTATTTGAAAAAAAAACCTTTGCTTTTGATGAAGTATCCATTAAGTGTGATTCGATTCAAAGTTTGATTTGAAATTCGATTTGAAATTCGATTTGTTTTCAATTTGATTTGATATTCGATTCGATCAAAATCGGCAATTCGCAGGTCCCTAAGGGGGATTTTGCCTTGATACAGGAAGTGGTTCCAGAAGCAGTCCCTCAGATGCCTCCAACTCGTACTGAGCCGTCTTTAACCAGAACACTTCCCAGGAGACAACCGAGGAGAGAAGAGAAAGACTGGAAAGGAAACATGAAGAACTCATGGCAATGTCAATGAAACAAAAAGGGCGGCTACAGAACCAAAATAGCAATGGAGCTCTTTGAACTCCTTGAAAAACAAAAACAACAAAGGCCTGATGATGCAGCAAGGACCCGACCATACCATCCAGCCAGATCCTACAGCAGTCCTACAACTCCAATCACTTTTAAGATCTCTTCATCACAGTCACCTCCTCTAAAGAAAAATCGAAAGAAACACAGATGCCGCTAACTAACTCCCTTCTCCTTTCCTCCTTTAACATGCTCAGACATGGTGCAGAAAACAATAGAAACTAATAATAATTATACAGCAAGAGAGGTTTGAAAGGGGCTTATCCGACACTGTCCCTGTGCACCTTTGGTGCACAAACCATTTGATCATCACTGTTCAGATAATGATAAAGAGAAAAGAATTTGAAGAGACATTTTCTAATTTAACTTGTCAGACAGTCCTTTTAATAGCTATCTGTATGTAAATAAATTCTTGTCTTGTCACCACAGTAACATCCAAATGCCATACTTAGGGCAATGAAACTTAATCACTATATATACAGCCATGATCTAATAACCAGCTATCCTAGCCTTGGAACAGCATGACATGCTATATAATATCACATTACAAAAAAGGAAATGAAATTTTGTTTTGTCATTTACTTTACTCTACCTTCTGGATTTTTTTTTATCTCATTTAGTCCAAGAAGCTCTCATCTATGCTTGTGTTGTAAATTCACAAGGTAACAATAAACAAATGTTGTCTGATCAAATTCTCCAATATAAGTGTGCCATTTTATAGTTCTAAGTTTATGACACCACCTTCCTGGAAATGGAATGTGATGCATTTCCGGTTGGTCCACTGAAGATCAGGTGGTACCACACTTGCCATTGTTATGTTGGGCAGACACTTTTATACACCACATCAGAAGATGTTTGTTCTGTCTCTAATTGAAAAAGTTCAAATAAGTGTTAATTGAAACTTCCAAATCAAATTACCTGAGCTTTTTGAATGTTATTAGTTATTGTACATTGTAAATTGTATTGTAAAATAGTTGTTAATTTTAAATGTGTTCCAAGATAATAAAAATAAGATATATGCTGCTATAGGTCTTATAATTACCTTGAAAAAATGTCCAAAAAATAAATGTAAGATATAGTCAACATGCATAAGTGACAATCCTTAGATCTGCAAGTTTATTCACACCCACTGACCATACCTCTTTGTTAATATTGCCAAATAACAGTGTTATCAAGTGGAAATTCCAGAGCAAGTTCAAAATATGTTGCTATAGACATAGCAATACATGTTTCTGTAACCCTTTACCCAGTCCACACAATATCAATTTATTACTTATTTTTTCAAATTAAAATTGTTTTTTTAACAAAACCATATCAAGTGACCCCCGCACCCCCCCCCCCCCCCCCCCCCCCCTTTGGAACAAGCTTGACAAGCTTGTTGCAATGGGGGAGGAGGAGGGGGGATGTCACATGATATAGTTTGGTTGAAATTTTTTGAAAAATAATTGTTATTCCAAAAGCTTGTTTTGTAATTATGCAGGTGGATATGGCCGATTCATTAGGTAAAAGGTTAACCCTTTAATAGTTTAACACTATTTGGCTACTCAGTGCATCCATCTCTTTATCAACATTTACTATTCACTGAAAAGTATTAATTGATGTGCAGACACTACAATTGTTCATTACGCAGTACAGATGAATTATGATTATAGTGAAAGCTCCAATATCAAGTGTGAAATGGTGCAGTGGCGGCATCAGGATTTTGATTTATGGGGGACCTAAGTAAGATATGGGGTCCAAGGTTGAGACGCCAAAGGCATCTCCCAAAGGCCTGAGCTGGGGGAGGGTATGGAAGAGGGTGTCCCCTTTCCATCGGTGGGGGTCTGGGGTATTTCCCCCAGGAAATATTTTCACATTTGTACGACCCGAGAGCAATATCTGAGTGTTTCTACAACACCTGATATGGTCTTCAAAGGCCCCCATATTGTATCTATAGCAATTTGAAGTTTGATTTGGGTGGCATGGGGAGGAGCAAGGGAAAAGGGTGGGGTGGGGGGGGGGCTAGCTACCCCCACCAGCACACTCCCTATGGTGCTACCACTGGCAGGGCTATATGCAAAGTTTGCACAAATGGAAACAAAGTGAAGCCACAGGAACTCTGCTTGAATGTTGCACAAAGGAAATGATCATTTGTATGATTTTTAAAGGCCTGATACTTATTCATATTAAGAAATAAATTTTCATTGTTACATTCTTTTTCAGATGCAAAGAAAAGTTCTCAGCACAAGAAGCTATTGCTCTTTACTTAATCTTAGAGAAACAGAAAGGTGACAAGTCAGAGTGGTCCCATTATTTTGCTACATTACCAGAGGCCTTCAGTACATCCTCGTATTTCAGTGAAGAGGAAATGTCTCTTTTACCAGAATCTGTGCAGTGTTTAGCAAAAGATGAACAGAAAAGGTTTTTTAGATTCATTGACAAAATTTCTGATTTCTACCATATACATTTTGATGAAAAACCCAATAGGGATGTTTGTAAGTGGGCATGGTATGTTGTCAATACCAGATGTGTGTTTTTTAAGAGATCCTATAGATGTGATTACTTTACAGATATGAATGATAACCTGGCTCTTGCACCTTATTTAGATTTGTTGAATCATTCTCCATTTGCAAAGGTATTGTATATTATGAGCTATCTCATTATATAGAGGTCTATGGTTCCAGCTTTAAAACACAGGAATCTCAATAAATGGAAGACTAGGGGTTGCCGTTAGCTCAGTTGGTACGGTGATAGATCATTTAGGATCAACTTCCGTCAGGGCCACCTTCCCGAAAAACTTTTCAGTTTTCAGTCCAGTGGCTCAATCCCAAAACTGTGCCCGGTTGAATTCCTGCTTGACATAGGCGGTGAATATATATATATATCTCTCATGTGGCTTTCCCTTCCTCTGATTGGCTGAGATATACTATACTATTTATGATAGTTTTACCTATCAAGGACTCTAAAAATAATCACACACTATTCCCGAGCATAGGGTCTTGCAAAACTATGATATTCGATTCAGTTTCAAATCTTAAGTAGATATTTGGTTCGATTCAAGATCGTTTGCCCGATTCATTTCCTCTCGAATCTTTTTCATAGGAATATAGCTTGGTATCAGTCATCTGCATCATCTCACAAAATGTCTAGTTCAGATGGAAATTGAACATAAATAAATAACATCTGTACTTATACCACCAGCCATGCTAATTCCAACATCACTAGTCCCTGCCACTGTTAAAAGCAAATTTGAGGTTTCCATGCAATGTCCACTATGAACTATAATCCTTACATGGTAATATTCCAACTACATCATCAAGACATGCCTTCAATGAAGGCATACCTTGATGATGTAGTTGGATTATTTTATCAGTCGGGACTTGAGCCATTACTGTCAGAACAAATCAGGTTTATAGCACCCCAAACCCCCATCGTCATCTTCAAGATGCCACTGCTTCGATTCAAGGTTCGATTCGACTTCGAATAATAAACATGATTTGATTCAAGATTTGATTCAAATCAAAAATATGTGATCTGCAGGGACCCACCCATGCACTATACACTTTCTTATCAACCTACCTCAATTGTTTACAACAGGCTTGCACTACAGTGGAAGAACCTAACTCGGATAAAATACTCTCTATTTTAATCTTTCCCAAGATTTGGGAAAGAAAAGTGGTGTAAAAACACCACGAAAAAATAAGCCAAAACTGGGCCGAGCGCCATCGGCGCACACCTAGTATGGGACGCTCTTCCATAGTACAAATCCATGACTTCCGAAACAGTGCGCAATGCATCAATTCGCCATTCTTTTTCTATCCGAAGCACGAGCAGGATGTGTTTCCGCCATATGCATTATGAAACAGTGATAATTCAACTCATGGATAATGGTTTTCCTGTGACTGGAATTATGAATCTGAAGATCGTATAATAACAGGACTGTGTTTTTTTTATTCTCGTTTATATTTTCAACCACATTCTCATTGTTTATTAATTACTATCCGTTTTCGCGAATGTTTTGCGACATCGTGTCATCGCGATTCGACAATGAATTTTTTCGGTTGATAAAATTTTTTTATTGGAGTAGGTGTCGGCCTTCTGGGTTCTGCCACCTTCTCTCGTAGTTGAGGGTGTTCTTCTACTTTCTGTTTCTGTTGAGTTCACCTTTTTCTTCTACTGCTCTCACCTCTGTTCTTTCCAGTTCGGTTCCTTTCAGGCAATTCCTTTTGCCCTCGCCATTGGTGCGTTCTCGTGTCCGTTTCGTCCGCACCCGCGGGTGATGTGGAATGCAGTCGTTTCGGGAGCCTCCCGACTCGACCACGTCTGATGTGAGTTTACCCCCTGCGTGAGGGATGTGCAGCTCCTGCCGCACCCGGGTGGGGGGAGGGGGGCACTGTTTCGGGGCCCCCCGACTCGACCACGTCTGGTGTGAGTTTGACCCCTCCGTGGGGGATGTGCAGCTCCTCCTGCTCCTGCGGTGGGTGGGGGTGGGGGGGTGGGGGGGTGAACGCTTTTGTTTCGGGTCGCCCGATTCGACCACGTCTGATCAGAATTGCTCCTCCTCCGTGGGGGGTGTGCAGCTCCTCCCACACCAGCAGGGGGTGGGGACCGCTGTCGTTTCGGGGCTTCCCGATTCGACCATGTCTGGTGAGAGTTATTCCCCTTCCGTGCAGTGTTTTACCACGGTGGATACTGCGGGAGCTGTTGGTTTTCTGGTGTAGAGATGCCTGGTTCCGGGACTATGCGCCCTCTCCAGTCGACATCTGAGGCTGTCACTAGGGTTGTGACTCCTCCTTTGGAGGCCGAGCTTGGTGGCTCTCTCCGCTTTTCCGCCAGTTCCAACAGCTCGGCGAAGTCAAATGGGGCTGCCGACTGAACCCCATACTGTGACCTCTCAGCCATTGAGCACAGTAGTTTATACCTGCAGTGGTCTGCTGCGGTGTCTGGTTGTGTAGACGTGGGGGTATCGGCCTCAGCCTTCCCTGACTTCAACTCGGCGAAGTTGGAAGTGGCTGCCGGCCGGACCCTCTCCTGTGGTCTCTGCGCCGTCGAGCACCACAGTTGTCATTGGATTCGGTTGTTCTTAGTGGGACACTATGAAATCTGTGGCGTTTCTGTCCACTCATTCTGGCCACACAACCAGTTTTGGGGGTCCAATGTCTTTTGTGCAGCCTCGACCTTTTGCCCTGCAGAGGTCAGCGGTGACTCTCATGAGTTCCTGCTATGTTGATCCTCGGGGTGTGTCACACCCCTATACACGTCTGCCTTCAGACGTTTTCGGCTGCCGCCCGTTGTCCCACGTCGGGTCTTTTGGAGGATCGTGACCCTTCGCTGGTTCAGAGGGTCAGAGGTGAAGCCACTTTGCCGGTTCGTTCCCCTGTCAAACCGGCCAGTACGGGCAGTGAGCTTAGGGAGGCCCTCTCCTTATCAGGTTCTGTCAACGAGCCTTCCTGTTGCTTCCAGCGAGGCAGCGAGTGGTTTCCAGGCACCTCCTATAGCGCCGCCTCCCGGGATTGGAAACAGGCCGCTTTCTGATCCCCTGGTGTTCCGACACCATGGGAGGCTTCGGCTGGTTTGCCGACGATGGGCTATGTGTCTTCCGACTCAGGGGAAGAGTCAGACATGCTTGATGTCGAGAGCCAGCAGTCTTCGGACTTGGGGGCAGCTCTTGATTTCGTGTTTGGGTTCCTTCCGGATCTCAAACCATCTAACCAGTCGACAGTGTCAGCCAGGCCGCGATCATCGGTCGCGCGCCAACAGTCTATGGAGCAACCTGCTTCTGGGCGTCTTCGACCGTGCCCTTCGGTACAGTTGGTTGAAGCATTTTCAGCCTTGGACTCCAAGCTAAGTTCCAAGGCTATGAAGGCTCCGTTCTTCACCAGGGTTGACACCTTTTTGCCTCCGGCGCGTTATCGTTCCTACAATTCCGCCAATCCGTCGGTCTACCAGTCTTTGACGGTTTGGGATCAGGACTCCAATTCCCTCAGGCTTTCCAAGTCCAAGTCTGCCGTCATTCTGATGACGACTCTGGAGTCCACATTGGGCTTATCGGGAGAGATGCTTGGTATGCTTTCTCTCTCCGATCACGTTGTCTCAGCTTTTGCTGCTTATCTGCCTTCAGATAAGTTTGACGAGGTACAGGCTCCTTTGCGTGTGCTGTCCAAGGCGCTCATGCATCTTACTCACACGCATGCCTGTAACACGGCTAACCTGGAATTAGTTCGAAGGGACTCTGTGTGGGACACAGGCCGATCCCTTCCTGAGGAGCAGTACGCTACTCTTCGATCTGCTTTTTTGGCAGGTCCGCAACTTTTCCATGATTCTGTGTTGACGGTCCGGGATGATGTCCTACGTCATTCCAACGATCAGCTGCTGTTTCTTCAGCTTGATCAGCCTTGTAGGATAGGCACGGGCCATTCCAAGCCTAACAAGTACCCTCAGCTTCCTCTGCGAAGCAAAAGGGGCTGATCCTTCTGCCACCGCTTCTACTTCTTACTCAAGGGGTAAGGGTAAGCGTCGGCAGTCTTGAGGGAACTCCCAGGATTCTTCATTCAGTAGAGGTGTTTCCTCCTCTCGCGAGCCTCGTCGGGGTTCGCAATGAAGGTCCTCACCTCGACTCGTCCCAGGTTGGAGGAAGGATAGCAGAGTTCGCAGACCGTGGGCCACCATCACATCCGATCCTTGGATGTTAGATGTTGTTTGGTCCGGGCTGCGAATATTCTTCCGACGGCACTCCAGTCTGTCCGGGGTGCCTTTTCCAACCACAGTTCCTTCAGCCATTTTACGTCGGGAACTTTTGTCCACGGAGATAGACAATCTCCTGACAAAGGGGGCGATTGAGGTCATCAAGAACATTAGGTCAGTGGGTTTCTATTCCCGCCTGTTCTTTGTGCCGAAGAAGGACGGCCGACTCCGACCGGTTCTCGATCTGAGTTTCCTGAACCAGTCTATCATTGCTCCCAAGTTCAGCATGGAGACTTTCAGGTCGGTCCTCCGTTCAATTCACCAGGGAGATTTCGCTTCCAGCTTCGAGACGCTTTCTTTCACGTTCCGTTTCATTGGGCGTTACAGAAGTATCTCAGGTTCATTTTTCTGGGGCGAGTTTACCAGTTCAAGGCCATGCCTTTCGGCCTCAACCTGGTTCCTTGGTCCTTCACCAGACTGATGTCGCATGTGATAGCTTTCCATCGCACACAGTCCAGGGTGACTACTTCAGCATATCTGGACGATATCCTCCAGGGGCATTCCAATGCTGCCTTCCTGGAGTCGGATGTCGCCACTCTGTTGAGCTTGCTCACGTCGCTACGTTTCAGAGTCAATGAGGAGAAGTCGGACCTGGTCCCTTCTCAGTCGTTTTATCATCTGGGGATGGCTTTCCGCACACAATTCAATTTGGTGGCGGTTCCCCAGGCCAAGGCTGTGATTCTCTCAGCTTTTGCTCCGACTCTGTCCCAGTCCACATCCGCGATGGCTCGGAGTTTTCTCCGGCTAATCGGTCTCTGCTGTTCGGTGACGGATCTCGTTCCTCTAGGTCGGCTGCGTGTCAGACCTCTCCAACACTTTCTGCTCAGTCGTTGGA
Source organism: Pictodentalium vernedei (assembly GCA_031216915.1). Lineage (NCBI taxonomy): Eukaryota > Metazoa > Mollusca > Scaphopoda > Dentaliida > Dentaliidae > Pictodentalium > Pictodentalium vernedei. Next base: position 271,989,881 of record CM062296.1, on the reverse strand, counting down.
GGCCGAATGTAGATTTTCTGGATCTGGTGCTTCAGTTTCCAGACTATCTTTATCCTCATCTTCTCCTCTGGGCGGATGTCCAGTGGCTTTCGTAGGGTGTTCCGTTGGACTTACCCACGTCCGATCGCGTTCTGACGGCAGATGCCAGCGATCTCGGATGGGGTGCGACGTTGGATCCTCTAGGTCTTTCCATTCACGGGTTGGTGGACCAGGATCATGCAGCTCTACACATCAACCAGAAGGAGCTTCTTGCTCTTCTTCTGCGTTTTCAGGCAGTGGATCCCTCACCTGTCAAATCGCCAGGTCTTTCTGTTGTCCGACCATTCGACGGTGGTTGCTTACATTCGGAACCAGGGCGGCACGCACTCTGTTCCAATGTTCGAATTGGCTTGGGATCTTATACTGCTCGCTCAGGATGTCCACGCCGGGGTGGCTGTTCGTCACATTCCCGGTCGCCTGAACGTCCTAGCCGACTCCCTGTCCCGTCGGGGCAGGGTCATTTCCACCAGGTGGATGCTCCACATGGCGGGTTCCATCGATCTCTTGTGACTAGTTGGAACCATCCGTTGGACACTTTCATGTCCCCGTGCCCAGATGCTCTGGCTTTTGCCGTGGACGCTCTGGCCCTCCTTTGGGATGGTCTTGTCGGCTACGCCTTCCTACCGGTTCCGATTCCGCCTCAGGTTCTCATCCAAATATGAACCTGCAGTCGTCGAATCCTTTCGATCACACCTGTCGCTACGGTAGGTGTGGATCAATCTGCTCCGCTCTCTGTTAGCGGTGGTTCCGGCAGGTCTCCCTCTACCTCGCGACTTTCTTTGCCAAAGTCGCCCGGGAGGTTTTCAAGTTGACCCGACTTCATTGTGCCTTCGCACATGTCTTTTATGGGGTCCTGCCTCCTCCGTAGTGGTTTTTCGAGACACGCAGTGGAGTTGCTTTTCTTCAAGGAGGCACTCACTCCACTGGTTTAGCCTCTGGGGCTAAGTGGAAGGTTCTTCTGTCGATGGTGTGCGATCACTCTGTTGCTTCTGTCACTCCTTCAATCACACTGCTTGCGGAGTTTTCTGGTACATGTTTGTTTCTGGGGGTCTCCAGCAATGGGTACTTGTCCATGCTTCGGAGACATTTTTTCCTATGTGATACCGCATTGTTTCGACACTCATCCTTGCCTCTCCAAGCTTGTTCAGCTCTTTTCCTTGAAAAGGCCTGGGACTTTGCAGTTTACTCCAAGATGGTCACTTTCTTGGGCGCTGCTCTGCTTGGGGGTGGGGGGCGTTCACGCCTTTATCCTGGATGAATATGCGTTTTCCCACATGCCAGATCTCTCCTGCATCCATTTCTTGATGGACTTGTCTTGCTATTCGTGTAGCTTCCGCTCGTCTAGCTACTGGTGATTGTATTACCAATTGTTTTTTCTGCCACGAGGTGCGTGCATTGTCTTCCTCTTTTAATAACTCTGTCATGTTGTCGGATGACTGATGTTATACTGGCAGCCTTCTGGAGAAATGCTACATTCTCCTTTTCTCTGCGACAGTTGCAGGAGCCGACAGAGACCCTTGGGGCCCTCTTTCTTCGGCTCAGGATGTTGTCTATCCAAGCTTTTCAGCTTTTTTCAGAGTTGGTTCCAGCTTTGTGCTGTTACTGCCCTTTCCGTCTGTGCGTCGCACTTCACCATACGCCTCATCTTTTATTGGCTTTTCTAATGTTTGTGATGCTATGGTTTGATAGGCCTAGGGATCTCTTCCTCTGTTCACGGTCCCAGTGCTATTGAGTTATGTGTGGGTTGGTTATGTGATTCCCTCCAGCCTTTTGTCTATTCAGCCTGTTGTAAACAATTGAGGTAGGTTGATAAGAAGTATAAATTTTATAGTAAATTTCCTTTCTTATTATACCTACCGAAATTGTTTACATGGAGGCCCTCCCGTCTTCTTATTCGGATAAGAATCCTTCCTCCTCGCTGATCACATAACTCCTGTGTTGTTCGGAATCAAAAGAATGACGAATTGATGCATTGCGCACTGTTTCGGAAGTCATGGATTTGTACTATGGAAAAGCGTCCCATACTGGGTGTGCGCCGATGGCGCTCGGCCCAGTTTTGGCTTATTTTTTCGTGGTGTTTTTACACCACTTTTCTTTCCCAAATCTTGGGAAAGATTAAAATGGAGAGTATTTTATCCGAGTTAGGTTCTTCCACTGTAGTGCAAGCCTGTTGTAAACAATTTCGGTAGGTATAATAAGAAAGGAAATTTACTATAAAATTTATACGTCTAAAAATAGCCATGGAATATTCTAGGACGTTCAACTGAAAGAACTTTTCTAATTTTAAGAATTAAAATGCTTGTCTTGGGCAAGGTCCATGACAATAGGCAGTGCACTTAGGATTGGAATCTGGATGAGTAGCAAGATTCTTCCTCAGTTTGTGCAATATAACATTATATACATGTACACAGAACGACACATGTAGGGCCTCTCGTTTTATCTTTCTATGCTGGCACTTGTGCCATATCGATTAACCTATTCACACAAATGTGTCATTCTGTGTTTATTCCCCCCCCCCCCCCATCCAAGCATCTTGGATGAGCAGGATGAGGGGAATTCTGTGAAGCATAAAACGAACATGTCAGAGGGATGAAATTGCATTGTCACCGATAGGGGGCGCGCCAATCTCTATTAAAAGAGGTGAAAATGAGTGCTATGCACGAATGATTTTATGATCAGTTATTGTTGCCTGAGTATAAAACGCTGGTTCATGATGAACAGAATGTCGATTTAAAGCCTATTGGAGGTTGGCAGCATGAAAAAATGGGTGGGTTCTTGCGACCCAAGCCTGGGGGGGAAGGCATCCCTCTGACATGTTCGTTTTATGCTTCACAGAATTCCCCTCATCCTGCTCATCCAAGATGCTTGGATGAGGGGGGGAATTCTGTTACACATAAAACTCACAGTCATTCGGGATGAAATTGTATAGTTTAAAGATGATGCCAACCAACAAATAATTTATGGAGTATTTTTTACTACAGCGTTAGCAAACGTTTTGTCAGGGTTAGCTAATGGAATATCTGATCTAAAATAAAATTTATAAAATGTTTCAGCAGAAGTCCAATTTGCTGTGGACAGAACGTTATTTTGTGAGATTCCAGCATGAATGGCGGCTGAGGTAGATGAACCTCTCACTGAGTGAGCCTTGTAAACTGAAATGTCGATGCCAGCATTTTTGAGAATATCACAAATCCATCTAGAGAGGGTGCAGGTGCAAATTGCAGAAAAAGTTTTGAAAGAAATAAACAATTTTGAACTTTTCCTTTTGTCTTTAGTTCTGTGGAGATATTCAGAAAGAACAGCAAGGACACAAAGGTTCCTTTTCATATTTATAAAGATTTATTGAATTTTTATGACGTGATGGTTTGGTTGTTTTGAGATGATCAGTAATAAGAAAAATAACTTCGGAGTTTGTGATTCGAATATTTTTTATATCAAGATTATTTGAACTCTGAGCAGTGCATAAAGCAATAAGGACTGCCAATTTCTTGGTCAGTAATTTTAAGGACAGCGTTCCATGAGGATAAAGTGATTCTAGATATTGGAGTAACGTAGAGACATCCCAAAGTGTCGAATAACGAGGCTTTGGAGGGTGTTTGTTGAAAATTCCTTTTACAGTTCTGTTAACTAATTTGGAATCTGAAAAACTAATATTTGATAATAAGCTAAGAGTTTGATTTAACATTGATCGGTGAGAATTAATCACACTGTAAGATTTTCCTGAATAATCAAGGAAGGCTAGATAATTAGCTAAATGTGTTTCAGATGGGTAAAGTGGATTAACCTTCCTTTCCTTACACCAAACAATCCATTTCCCCCAGGCATAATTATATGTTTTTTGAGTGGCTGGTTTCCATGAATGTAGGATGAGGTTGGCAGCTGATTTTGAAATGCCTCCTGATAGGAATTGATTCCAGAGACAAGACATCCGGCAAGTTGGAGTTTCCCTGCAAGGGGATGAATGCAGTCGCTGTGTGGTAGTCTGAGAAGATGTTCTGTTTTTGGAAGGAAAATAGGGTAATGACTGAGAATTTCGAGCAGTAGAGGATACCATGGTTGTGTACTCCAGACAGGAATTATGAGAAGAGCCAACCTTACTTTGTCTTCCTTTATTTTCATAATGATCTTCATGAGCAAACTGAAAGGAGGGAAAATATATGGAATTAGGTTTCCCCAATTTATAGTAAAAGCATCAACAAATTTTGCATAAGGATCATAATGCCAAGAAACATAATCTTGTAATTGACAATTCAATCTGGAAGCAAAGAGATCGATACAAGGAGAAATTTCCAATTGTTCACATAAAGTTTGAAATATTTCTGAGTCAATCATCCATTCTGTATTATCACTGAATTGTCTAGATAATTTGTCAGCAACAATATTTTCTTCCCCTGGGAGGTGAACAGCTGAAAGTTGGATTTCCCTGTCAAAACACCAAAGAAAAATTTCCTTAGTAACAAGATACAAATTCATAACAGGGCCTCCCTTATTATTGATATAAGCTACTGCTGTGGAATTATCGTTTCTAACACATATATGAATTGAAGAAAAATTGTGACATAAACTTCGGAGACCTAAGAAGATTGCCTTAAGCTCCAACAAATTAATATGCAAAGGAGATTCTGAAGAGGACCATCTGCCATTCGCATAACTGTTTTCAAGTGATGCACCCCATCCAAGATGTGAGGCATCAGTCACCAAATATAGAGATATATCTTTTGGCCGACAATCTTTTCCATTCTTTATTTTAATATTCTTAGTCCACCAGACTCTTCCCTGGCTGCTGAAGACAGAAGAATTTCAGCATCAAAGTTACCTTGTGAGACTTGAAGCCCCTCAGTTTTTTCTTTATCCAAAAAACGATAAAATAATTCTCCCAAATTGATTGCCTTTAAAGCTGAAGTATAAAGGCCTATTACCCGAGCTAAAGTTCTGAGAGTAACCGGGCCTAAGAGTAGTTTTTTAGAATGAGTTATAATTTTTTTGATTTTTTCTTCTGAAAGAAAAATTTGGAATTTTCCAGAATCTATAATAAACCCAAGATATTGGATTTTTTGAGTGGGTGTGAGGCATGATTTTCCAAGGTTGATATTAAACCCTAGTCTTTCAAACATAGTCTTTAAGAACATGGTATTTTCCCTGCAAGTCTCTGGAGACTTGTGACAAATGAGGGAGTCGTCAATATAAAAGAAAGACTTTACACCTCTAGATCGGACAAATGAAAAAATCAGTTTCATCAATTTTGTAAAAATCCTTGGCGACGACGCCAAACCAAAAGGGAGACAGCAAAACTCATATAAGGTATTATTCCAGAGGAACCTCAAATATTTTCTGTCATGTTCATGAATAGGGACACTGAAATAAGCATCTTTCAGATCAAGTGAAGTGAAAAATTCATTTTTCTCCAAAGATTTTAAGACAACATCAAGAGTCTCTTGTTTGAAATGATGATATTCAATAAACAAATTGAGTTTTTTCAGATTTATGATAGGCCGAAAACCACCGGTTTTCTTTTCCCTGAGGAATAAATTGGAAATAAATACCCCAGGGGAGTGAGAACAGGAAACAATAGCCCCCTTTTTAATCATTTCATCAATTTCTTGTTGAATAATAGATTTTTCACAGGAGGTATTAAAATGGCAGACAGTTGGGTGCTTTAAGTTGAAAGGGCCTGGAAATAAATTCCAATTTATGACCACAGACATTATTCAGAACCCATGAGTCCGAAGTAATAAATTTCCAATTTGACAGAAAATATTTGAGGGAGGCAGCCGAAGGATAGCTAATTATCTTTACTTGTCTGAAGGTTGGTGTTTGTCAAAGCGTTTTGGATTCCAGTTCTTTTTTGGTTGCCTGTTTTGGTAGCTGTTGTTGTGATTCTGATAATTTTGGTAATTGTGCCGTTTCTGAAATTGTGGTTTTTGGCTTTGCCCTAAAAAAGGCTTGCGACCAGTAAAAGAATCTTTGAAATTTTTGTTTGACGTTCGTTGCACATCGCCAAGCTCTTTAATCTTTTTGCATATATCTTCTCCAAATAAAAAATTTGAGACCAGATTATCAGTAGAAAAAATTCCCTTGAAGGATGTGTGCCTGATCGGTCTGAGTAAGTTGTGTCTAAACATGGACGACTCAAACATGGCATTACCAGAAAGTGTCAGGTTATCAACAAGAGCTTTCCTAACAATGATTCGATCTGGGTTTTTCTTTCTGAGCTCTTTGGTAGCCTTTAAAGTGCAGCTGATTGCTGAGGCTGAAAGACGTTGAATTTTTTGTAATGTGCAATCTCTTGTGCGAAATTGACTGCTATGGATTTGAGCCCAAATCTCTGGGTTAACTTTTGGAGGATAACATTTCTCAGCATTTCTTGGAATAAGGTTATTCTCAAGTAATTTGTCGATGTGACCTTTATCAGATGGTGTAGTGCAAGTATTTGACATGAAAGAAGCAAACTTATCGCTGATGTTTGGGCCAAGTTTGTACGAGGAAACTTGGGAAATTGAAGGAATAACAAAACCATCTTCATCTAACAAATCAGAAATGTCTGCAATGCTATTGTTAAAAAGCTCGTCGGCATGTGGGCCGGACCGCTGAGGGTTGGATTTACCAAGAACGTCATGACTTTCCTCAGTTTCATCGAGGTCAGAATTTTCATTGTCAACTGTGACTATGAGATTAGGACCCAGAGATTGTCTCTGAAGCGATTCCCTTGTAACTGTGTGTGGTTTATCGAAACCCTCATCGGGTTTCCCCAAAGCTAATTTTTCTTGAGAAGTCTTAGACTTGGATGACTTTGAATAAGTCAAAATTGGGTGACTTTTCGAGCTTGCGCTCTTATTTTCAATTACATTGAGTCTATTATTAATATGATTCACAGAATCGAGGAGTGTTGCGAGAATATCATTATTTCCTACCCCAGATATGTCCGAAGTGACTTTGTCACGGTGGACTTTGGATTTCTTTGCTTTAGATTTTTTCCCGTTGTCATGGGAAAGAGAATGCTTCCGGGAGGAAAGAAAAGCAGAATCCTTCTTCCGGTTGTCAAATGAAGAGTGCACAACTGCAGGAACGATAATTTTAGACTCTACTTTCGATTTCGATACATAAGGATTTTTCCTTGAAGTTGTATGAAATGTCGAACCATCTTGTACATAGCCAGAAAAACTACTATCTTCTGCATCCGAGGCGAAAATATTAAGAACGTCATCATTCAGGTTTAAAGGATCTTTAGGATTTGAACTAACACTGGCTAATTCTTCCCGATCAGAGGAGTCATGATGCCTGTGGAGTGAGTCTGCAGATGGACTTTTGTCCGGAGCAGAATCGAAATCACTCTGAAGATCTGACATTACAAAACCAACTGGAAAATTAACTGAAGTAACTCTGGCGCGCTCTCGATGACAAAAGACATTCTGTTCATCATGAACCAGCGTTTTATACTCAGGCAACAATAACTGATCATAAAATCATTCGTGCATAGCACTCATTTTCACCTCTTTTAATAGAGATTGGCACGCCCCCTATCGGTGACGATGCAATTTCATCCCGAATGACTGAGTTTTATGTGTAACGGAATTACATTCCTTCATGTCTATAAAAGCAATTATTAGAAGGACACTTGGCAATTCATTTGACAACTGTCAACAAGTTATTTTGCAATCGGTTCAGTTTTGGGTGATCAATTGTCTGGTAATATTTACAAACATATGTGCGATTTGGGGCAAATTCCTGTGGGCAGATTTATAAATAGGCCACACATGTGGTGTATGTAGGTTTGTACTATTGTAGTACATGCATATTTGAGCTAGTTCTATTTAATTTGTTAGCTCACCAGACTGCAAGTCAGTGTGTGCTATTACCATCACTCGGCCTCCGTTGTCTGTTAACTTTTGCAAACTTGGCTTCTACTTCACAGCCATTCAGCCAAATTCAAACATATATTGCACAAACCACCCCTTTCTATTTTGTTCAAATGTAGCGGTTGCCTTCTTCGGGCTCTAGTCAATGATGACAAAACCTAAAAATCTTTAAAAATCTTCTTCCGATGAACCATCAGAGAGATTGCCTTGATATAATGTATGGAACACTCTTTGGTGTTGAAGATTAAAGTTTGTTCAAGGGAAGTTGGTAGATCAATATTTGGGCTCTCTGTGGACACATACCCATTTTGGGCTCTGCCTTTCAAGAACAGATACGCCGATTTGAACCAAATTTGGCATGTAGTATAAGTGGGTCCAAAGTACTTGATTGATGCCCCAAATATTTTTTTTTTGTAGCCCCGTGGGTTCCTCAGGGGCTAAAAATAGAAAAAAATTCAAATGCCCATATTTCCCAAACTACATGGAACAGAGAACTGTTATTTGGTATGAAACATCCTTTTGACCAGTAGAATGGATTAAAAAAAATGGCCATCAGTTTTGTTAGGTTATTCTGTAGGGGGCATTTGAAAAAAATGCTGAGCCAGCATATTTGCAAAAATTGAAGAAAAATAATTTCTTCACAACCACTGATCAGAATCTTTTGATATTTGGTATACAGCATCCATAGAATGGTCAAATACAAATGTGTTCACATTGAGCCCCTTGGTTGATATTTGGGCTCAACACAGGAGCCCAAATAATTAACTTGGGGTGCTATGGGGAATAAGATTTAAAAATCTTCTTCTTCAGATCAAACAGTCAGATTCTTTTGATACTTGATATACAACATCTCTACAGGGGTCAGATTGAAGTTTGTTCAAATTGAGACCCTGGGTTAATATTTGGGCTTGCTATGGGAGCCTGAATATTAACTTTGTGCACTATGGGCAATAATCTTTAAAAATCTTCTTCAGATCCACCAGTTCGATTCCTTTGATATTTGGTATGCAGCATCTCTAGGGGGTTAGATTCAAGTTTGTTCAAATGGGATCCCTGGATGAATATTTGGGCTCTTTATTGGAGCCCAAATTTCAGCTTAGTGCAATATAAGAAAATTTCTTAAAAATCTTCTTTTTCAGACCCACTGGTGAGAATCCTTTCATATTTGGTATGTGTGACATCTCTAGAGGTGTAAGATTTGAATTTGTTCAAATCGAGTCCTTGGATTAATATTTGGGCTTCCTATGGGAGCCTGATTATTAACTTGGTGCAATATGGGGGTATTCTTTAAAAATCTTCTTCTTCAGATCCACCAGGCAGGGGGGGGGGGGGGGGGGGTAGATTTAAGTTTGTTCAAATGGGATCCCTGGATGAATATTTGGGCTCTTTATTGTAGCCCAAATGTTAACTTAGTGCAATATAAGAAAATTTCTTAAAAAATCTTCTTTTTCAGACCTGCTTGTGAGAATCCTTTCTTATTTAGTATGTGACCTCTCTAGAGGTGAAAGGTTCAAATTTGTTCAAATTGAGTTCCTGGGTTAATATTTGGTTTCCCCAAGGGAGCCCAAATATTTACTTCGTGCAATATGGGGAATTATCGTTTATAATCATCTCCTTCAGATCCAGCAGTCCGATTCTTTTGATATTTGGTGTACAACACCTCTAGGAGGGTTAGATTGAAGGTTGTTCAAATCAGGTCCCTGGGTTAATATTTGGGTTTTTTATTGAAGCCCAAAGTTTAACTTAGTGCAATATGAGAAAATTTCTTGAAAATTCTTCTTCTTCAGGTCCACCAGTGAGAACCCTTTCATATTTGGTATTTAACATCTCTAGAGGTGTCAAATTCAAGTTTTGTTCAAATCGAGTCACTTGTTTTTTCTTGTCCATTTTTATATTTTAAAATTTTTTTTTTCTGTTGAGAGAACCACAGTAGTTGAAAACAAAACAAAAATTTTGTTCGGTTGTTGTTTTTTTTAATACTTCACAGAACAGAGCTTGCTGGGAAGCTTTCCTAGGACCAGCAGAAATGAATGGCCAAAAAAGTTGCCTTAGCAAATCAAAAAATTGCTCTTGCTGCTGATCACTTACTGATACACTCATCTCTTTTGACAATTTGAGACAGCTGAGCATTTTAGGCCCACTTGAGCCTCTGGTTATCATTATACAGCTAATAATGATTGGTTTGAACTCTCCCTTCTAAACTTTAGAACTAATTCTATACACAAAGATGTTTTTATTTAGTTTATCGTCTTTGTGATAGATTATTAGAATGCAATCGCTTTGTTTAAACTGCACGGCTTCCATGATTGTAGGTCAAACAGAAATTCCAAGTAGGCATGGTTATGTTAAGTTTTGACAGATGACGTGATTGTCCAAAAATAGTCTGTCAATGATTTCCGTTCGGCACATGTGAACAGGCATGTAATAAAATATAACTATTGCACAGTATGTCAGTTTCTATGCCAAAATAGTGGTACTTGGGGAAGAATAGTCCACACATCTCCAGCAAATGGAGTATTCTAACTCGATGACTACTGTTTTGGCATAGTCAACTCAAAAGTGTGTAATATTTATAATATATAATACAATGAAACTCTGTTAAACAAATAGCCACTTTGCCAGTGAAAATTATTCAGTTAACAAGAGTATCCAATTAACAGGGAATTGGGCACTTTCCTGTAATCTGAAAATAAACAAAGCAGTTATTCTATTTTATCATGTATGACAGAGCTTGTGGAACTCTGTCAAACAACATATCAGATTAAATGCCTGTATTGGATACATGTACAAATGCCAAGTAGGTCTATAAAATAGGGGAGTTTGTCGAGTGTCAGGGTTATTTCTCAATATACTACAAGATTTTTCATTCAATTATTTATTTATTGATGCTTTATGACACATCAGCAGGTAAGGCTATACTGTGGTGATGAAAAGTATGCATTTAAAAAGGTGTTTATCTTCCACGAAGTAAATAAAAACGAGTCTATGAAATATGAGAGAGAAAAAATAAGGTGCAAACACAGTAATGAGAAAATGAAACCAGTTGTTTGAAGAATGCTATGAAAGTAAACCTGTCAAATAGATGATTTCTTATCAACCCACCTTACAATTGTTTACAGCAGGCTTGCATTACAGTGGAAGTTCTTAACTCGGAAAAATACTCTCTATTTTCTTCTTTTCCAAGCGATTTGGGAAAGAGAAAGTGGTGCAAAAGTTCCAAGAAGAACTAAGCCAAAACTGAGTCGTATACGACCGGCGCACACCCAGTAGGGGACACTTTTTTCCTAGTACTAATCCACGGCTTCTGGAACCAGTGTGCAGACTTATAACCAACGTGTCATTCTATTTTTTTTCCACCATCTGTCAAGATGCGGATCATTTTGCTCATCAACAGTGATACCTATTGACTCTGATGTTGACAAAGTTCCTGTTCTGCTGTTCTGAATTGTAGATTCATAGCTGTTTCTCACTATCCAGCCATACAGGGCTGTGTTTTTTATTTATTCTCTTGATTATTAACTGTATTTTTCGTGATAAATCTCTATACCGATTTTGCACGCGATTTTCGCGTACTGTGCTGTTTCGTTCTTTTGTTCATTAATGCTAACCCTTTGGGTTCTGCTTTTATCTGAGTTGTGTCAGCTGGGGACTGTTGTGGCAGCTTTTCTCCCCTCTGTTGAGGGTAGAATTTTCTGCAGTTCCCTTTTTGGCTGTTGATGTACTTTTCTGTTCCCGTCGGGCCTTTTTTTCCTGCCACCTTACTCTGGAAGCTGGGGGTGTCCTGATTTATTTTTTTGGGGGGTTCACCTCTTCCTTCTACATTGCTCTCACCAGATATACCTCGGACGATGCCTTGCGGGCCATTTTTGTTGTCTTAACCTGTTGAAGTTTCCGATTATTCATGCTCCACTTAATTGGGGTGGTCTATTGTAAGACCCCGTGAGCGGGGTGGTCTTCCACCTTTTGGGCTTCAGTCTATTGTGTAGTTCAGGCATGAGCTGTTTCCTCCCATGCCCGAGGGAAGGGGAACGCAGTCATTTGGGGCCTCCCGATTCGACTGTGTCTGGAGAGACTTCTACCCCCTCGGTGGGGGTTTTGCAGTCTTTTTGTGGCATGGATACCATGGTAGCTGCTGACTTTCTGGCGAAGAGATGTCTGGTTCCAGGACTGATGTCGCACTCCAGTCAACATCTGAGGCTGTCAGTAGGGTTGTGACTCCTCATTTGGAGCCGAGCTCAGTTGCTCTCTCTCCTTTTCCACCTTTGTGAAAAGCTACTGATGTATCTGCTCCTGCTGCTGCTCCGTCAGTGACGTCAACGATCTCCATTTCAGCCGGTCTCGGTTTATCCCTGCAGGGGTCTGCAGGGATTTCTGTTTCTTTGGACGTGACATATTGGCCTCAACCTTCCCTGGCTTCAACTCGGCAAAGTCGGAAGTGGCTGCCGGCTGATCCCTCTGCTGTGGTCTCTTACCGTCGAGCCCAGCAGGTTTTGATTTGGATTCAGATGTCCATGATGGGGTCACCGTGGACTCCGTTGTGCTTCCATCCACGCACTCTGGTCTTTCGGCCAGTTTTGCATGACCTGTGCTTTTTGTGCAGCCTGAACCTTCTGTCTCTCAGAGGTCCATGGCGACTCTCCTGAGTTCCCACACTTCAGATCCTCGGGTATTTCATACCCCTATAAGCATCTGTATTCAGATGTTTCGGCTGCCACGTGTCACCCCGCATCGGTGTTCTAGAGGATCTTCGCTGGTTTAGATACGAAGCCACTTTGCTGGGCCATTCCCGCGTCGAATCGGCAGATATGGATCATCAGCTGGGGAGGCCCCCTCCTTGCTCAAACAGGTTCTTTCCAAGAGCCTTTCTGTTGCCTCTAGCTAGGCTTCTAGTGGCTTTGAGACGCCCTCTGTGGTGCTGCCTCCCGGGATTGGAAGCAGGCTGCTTTCTGATCCCTCTGGTGTTCCTACACCATGGGAGGCATCGCCTGGTATGCCCCACATGGGCCATGTTCTTCAGTTTCCGGCGATGGGTCAGACACACCTGACGTTGAGAGCCATCAGTCTTCTGACTTGGGTGCGGGTCTTGACTTTGTGTTTGAGTTCCTTCAAACTGTCAGACCAGCCAGAGGTTGTCAGCCAGGCTGCGTTCATCGCGGTCGTGTTCCTACAGCCTATGGAGCAACCTGCTTCTGGGCATCTTCGACCGTACCAGTTGGTACAAGTGGTTGAAGCTTTTGCAGCATTGGACTCAAGCTGAGTTTCATGGCTATGAAGACTTTGTTCTTCACTAGGCTGATACCTTTTTTGCCTCCAGTGCGTTATCGTTCCTACGATTTCGCCAATCCGTCGGTCTGCCAGACTTTGACAGTCTTGGATCAGGAGTTCTCCTCCCTCGGGCTTTCCAAGCCCAAGTTGACCGTTATTCCTATGGCGACTTTGGAGTCCATGTTGGGCTTATCCAGAGAGATGCTAGGCTTGCTTTCTCTCTCGGATCGTGTCGTCTCTGCCTTGGCTGCTTATCTGCCTGCAGATAAATTTGACGACATACAGGCTCCTTTGCTCATGCATCTTACTCACATGCATACCTGTAACACTGCTAATTTGGAATTAGTTCGCTGGGCTGCTGTGTTGGACACAAGCTGTTCCCTTCCTGAAGGGCAGCACACTGCTCTTCGATCCGCTTCTTTGGTGGGTCCACGACTATTCCATGATTCCGTGGCGATGGTCCGGGATGACGTCCTACGTCATTCCAAGATCAGCTGCTGCTTTGCCAGCTTGATCTGCCTTCTGTTGGAGGTCGGGGCCGTTCCAAGCCTAACAAACACCCTTCTGCTTCCTCTGTGAAGCCAGGGGCTGATCCTCCTGCTTCCGAGGGAGGTCTCAGGATCCTTCATCTAGCAGAGGAGGTGGTTTCTCCTCTCACGTGCCTCGCTGGGACTCGAAATGAAGGTCCTCACCTCGATTCATTCCAGGTTGGAGGAGGGATATCCAAGTTTGCAGACTGTTTGGCCTCTATCACATCTGATCCTTGTGTGTTAGATGTTGTTCAGTCCGGTCTGCGGATGTCCTTTTCGGAGGCACCCCACTCTGTCGAGAATGCCTTTTCCAAACCAAGTTCCTTTAGACATTTCTCGTCAAAAACTTTTGATCACGGAGATAGACAATCTCCTGTCAAATGGGTGATTGAGGTCATCAAAAACATTCAGTGGGATTTTTATTCCCGCCTCTTCTTGGTGCTGAAGAAAGAAGGCCAACTCCGACCGGTTTTTGATCTGAGTATCCTGAACCAGTCTATCATTGCTCCCAAGTTCAGCATGGAGACTTTCAGGTCGGTTCGCCTCTTCATTCACCAAGGAGATTTTGCTTCCAGCATCGACTTGCTAGACACTTACTTTCACATTCTGATTCATCGGACATCACAAAAGTATCTCAGGTTCGCTTTTTCTGGGGCGAGTTTACCAGTTCGGCCTCAACCTTGCTCCTTGGGCCTTCGTCCGACTGATGTCGCATGTGATAGCCTTCCATCGCACTAAGTCCAGGATGACTACTATGGCGTATCTGGACGATATCCTCCAGAGGCACTCTAATGCTGCTCTTCTGGAGTCAGATGTTGACACACTTGAGCCTGCTCACATCGCTAGGATCCAGAGTCAATGACCTGGTATCTTCTCCGTCGTTTTGTCATCTGGGGATGGACTTCCGTACTCAGCTGAATACAGTGGCGGTTCATTAGACGAGGGCTGTGATTCTCTGACTTCGTCCATTCTCCATCTGCTTGGTCTCTGCGGTTCTGTAGCGGATCTCATTCTTCGAGGTCTGCTGCATGTCCGACCTCTCCAACAGTTTCTCAGTTGTTGGAGGCTGAATGTCGATCCTCTGGATCTTATGCTTCAGTTACCAGCATCTCTTCATCACCTTCTTCCCTAGGTGGATGTTCAGTGGATTATGGAGGGAGTTCCATTGGACTTGCCTCGGATCGTGCATGACTTCAACCAGAAGGAGCTTCTTGCTCTTTGGGAGTTTCCGGCAGTGGATCTTCCACCTTTCGAATATTCAGGTCCTGCTGTTGTCCGACAATTCGACAGTGGTCACTTACATTCAGAACCAGGGCGACACGCATTCAGTTCCCATGTATGAATTGGCTCGGGACTTTCTACTGCTCACTCAGAATGTCAACCCTGGGGTGGTGGTTCGTCACATTCCCGATCCTCTGACCGTCCTTGCTGACTCCCTGTCCCGATGGGGCAGGGTCATTTCCTCCGAGTGGATGCTTCACAGGGCGGTGTTCCAGTCACTTTGTGATCTCTGGAGTCGCCCCCCACATCGATCTCTTTGCAACCTATTGGAGCCCTCAGGTGTACACTTTAGTGTTCCTGTGTCTAGATCCTCTGGCTTTCGCCATGGAAGCCCTGTCACACGATTAGAATGGTCTAGTCAGCTACGCCTTCCCACCGGTCCCGATTCTTCCTCAGGTTCTAGCCAAGATATGAACCTGCAGTTGTTGAATCATTCTGATCGCTCCCCTGTCACCTCAGCGGGTGTGGATCAATCATCTCCGCTCTCTGTAAGCAGCAGTTCTGGCACGTCTCCCTCTACATCACAACCTTCTTTGCCAAGGTCACCTGAGGAGGTTTCACATCGACCTGACTTCATTGTGCCTTCATGCATATCTTTTGTCAGGTCCTGTCTCCTCCATAGAGGTTTTTCGAGATGAGCTGTGGAGTTCATTTATTCTTCAAGGCGGCACTCCACTGGTTTAGCCTCTGTGGCTAAGTGGAAGGTCTTCTGTCGATGGTATGCTGATCACTCTGTTGATTATGCCGATCCTTTGATAACACAGATTGCGGAACTTTCCGATATATCTGTTTGATTCTCGGGGTCTACACCTGTTACTATCATGGGTACAGGTCCATGCTTTTGGAGACCTCTTCGTATGTGGGACAGCATCGTATCGGCACTAATTTGTGCCTCTCCAAGTTTATTCGGCACTTTTTTTTGAAAAGTCTAGGTTTCTGCAGCTTACTCCAAGATGGTATCTTTCTTTGCTTGAGGATGGGGGGGGGGGGGGGGGGGGGGGGCTGGGTGCATTCGAACCTTTAGCCCAGGTGGATATGCATTTTCTCACATACAAGATGGCTGTTGTGATGACTTTTGCCTCAGCCAGAAGGGTTAGTAATCTTCACTCCCTCTCTGCTGATCCGGTCTTTTTCAGGAACAGTGTTACTTTACCACTGATTGCTCCTTTCTGGTCAAGAATCAGATGCCAGAAACTACTCCACCTCCAATCTGTATCAGGGCTCTTCCTTCTGCTGAGGGTAATCGCCCTTTGCTCTGTCCAGTTAGTGCAATTCGCATTTACCTCAACTGGATGCAGTTCATGAGGAATGGCAGAGAAAGATATTTTTCTGTCTCTTATCCCTGGTCAACAGAAGATCTCTCCTCAATCCATTTCTAGGTGGATTTGTCTTGCTATTCATGCGTCATACGCTCGTCTAGCGACTGACAATTGTATTACCAATCACTTATCTGCCCACAAGGTGCATGCATTGTCTACCTCCTGGGCTTATGCTAACTCTGTTAGTTGTCGGATGTTATGCAGGCAGCCTACTGGAGAAATGCTTCTACTTTCTCCACCTATCTGTGTCAGTTGCAGGAGCAGTCTGAGGACCTTTTTTCTTTAGGCCCTCTTCCTTCTGCTCAGGCTGTCATCAACCCTAGCCATTAGGGTTCTTGGAAGGTCAGTTCCAGCCCTGTTCTTGGTACTGTCCTTTCTGTCTGTGTGTCACACAGGGCCATACGCCTCATCTCCCATTGTCGTTTACTAATGGTTGTGATGCTATGGTTTTATAGGCCTTGAGAACTCTTCTTCTGTCCATGGTTCCAGCGCAGTCGGGTTATGTGGGGGTTGGTTATGTGATTCCCTCCTCCTCTTGTCTATTCCGCCTGTTGTAAACAGTTGTAAGGTAGGTTGATAAGAAATTTAAATTTTATGGTAAATTTCCTGTCCTATTATATCTACCGCAATTGTTTCCATGGAGGCCCTCCAGTCTTTTTATTCGGGTAAGAATCCTTCCTCCCTGCTGATTACATAACTCCAATGTTGGCGGATTCAAATAGAATGACACGTTGGTTATACGTCTGTGCACTGGTTCTGGAAGCCGTGGATTAGTACTAGAAGAGTGTCCCCTACTGGGTGTGTGCCGGTCGCACTTGACCCAGTTTTGGCTTATTACACCCCCCCCCCGCAAACAAAGTTTGAGGTGGTATATAGGAATCACCCTGTCCGTCCATCCGTCTGTCCGTCCGTCTGGTCTGTCCTTATAAGCGCAACTCCTCCTAAACCGTTTGAAGAATTTTCATGAAACTTTACACAATGGAAGAATTTCATATGAAGATGTGCATGAAGCAATATAATTCCATTCTGACGTTTCCAAGGGGAGATAATCTAACTTATACATTTCAGGCATGGGGGGTATCACTTTGTGAGCTTGCTCACAGTACCTCTAGTTTTTTCTTGGTGCTTTTGCACCACTTTTCTTTCCCAAATCGTGGGAAAGAAGAAAATAGAGAGTATTTTTCCGAGTTAGGGACTTCCACTGTAATGCAAGCCTGTTGTAAACAATTGCGGTAGGTATAATAAGAAAGGGAATTTACTATAAAATTTAAATTTTCATTCAATCAACAGGACTTTTCGGTGTAAGGTAAATGTATTTAACAGGTCAGATTTATACTGAAGATATGGAAACTGTTTTTTGTTTGAAAATTATATTCAATTACCAGGCATATTCAGTTAAGAGATATACAATTAACCCTTTACGTAATGAATTGGCCACACCCACCTGAGTAATAAAAACACAAAATCAACAAAATCATATCATGTGACCCCCTCATTCTAATTGAGAGGTCACATGATATGGTTTTGTTGAAATGTTTTGGAAAATTTGAAAAAATAATTCTGTACAGCCGCCGTGAACTGGTCCACGGGTGAGCAATATTTCCACGGTTGCAATAATATTTGATTCAAAACACTATAGGAATAATTATCAAAAATTTAATTAATGAAGCACTGGGTACAACCCAGTGCTTCATTACATTAAAATTTTGCTGATGATGAGTTTTACTAGCTGGTAAATGCATTGCGTGGACATCACTGCCCATGCATGGATTACGACTAATCCACGGTGGCTGTACTGTATTTAAAATAAGGAATTTTGATATCATCTGCATTGGGAAGAGTGTTAAGTTGGTTCTACTGTGCAGCAAAAATTTTAATTACTGTTATATACATGTAACAGTATATTATCAACCACATTTATAGAATATATAATTAAAAAACACTCACCCAAGAAATTAAGCATGAAACATCAGCCCATGTGTCTTACATTATTTTTAGCCCTTTATTCACACCACTTGGAATTGAAAATAGCAATGCTTCATTTTTACTACTGCTCCGTGACCAAACCATCATTGGAAGGTGACTTTTGAGTTTTGTGTGTTGGGGGATGGGATGGATAACAGAAGTATAACATGTCTTGGAAATATAACATGTAAGTCTGGCATTTTCAAGGTGTGCAATCATGCTGCATGCCTAATCCCATCTCCACCCTCTTGAAATTTTTCAAGATGAACAATTTTTATCACGCCTGTAAATCAAGCATTATTTGACTATGATGTCTAGGACCTTAAATTGCTAAATGACACAATCTCATCCGTAAGTTAAATCATTATCAAAAGTGAAACGAAACAGAGAAGATATATTTTAAAATGTAACTGAAATAAATATTGCGCCGAGTTACTTAATATTAGTTTGAAAGTCTGTTCATGTAGCTCAATACAGAAAATATCGTTCACAACATGTCTAATATGGGAATGACATCAGAAGTCAACATCGACATGGTAACGTTGTGAATGAGTTGGTTTCATAAATAGAATTGAATTAATCTTCACCTATATTTCATTAACTGCTTACCTAATACACACAGCCATACCTGGAAATAAGCAGGCTGTCATCTGCAGAATGAGGTCCCCAGAGGGTGAATTTGGTGATGCTCCCTCTGGGAACCCCATGAAATGAAGCAGTGCCTGTTCACTGTGGTAAACAGGCTCTGTTTTACTGGTAAAATAGGACCCAGTCACCAATGCTTGGGAGGTGCAAACCCTCTCTAAAATGGGCAACATGGCTTATTAATGCTCACCCCTGGTCTTGAGGTGATACTCATGTTGTGGTCATGATTAGCCATTGTGCAAAAATATATGACCTTAAACACCAATAAATAATAATAATAATAATTTGGTGAAGCAACCCTGCACAACAAGGTAGCATTACTAAATTCACATCTGTGAGCCTCAATCTAAATCAGGATCCCAGTCTTAACAGAAAGAGATGCCCCGAGGTTAAATAATTTAATACTCTACCTGTTAACAGTAGTTTGAAAGTCTGTTCATATAGGAATGGAAAATCGTTCATTTTTTCATTTACTATTCTCAGAAAAAAAAACTTTGACTGTGATTGTATGAAATAACAAAAAAACTTTATTCTATTTTCCAATTTGTTGTCATAAAGCTCATGCATAGAACTAATCAAATATTTCAATCTATAAAAGTAGTGGGAATTCCATATATATTCAATATTTTATGGAATGAGGGTCTTTTGCCATGACTTCTGACTCAATAAATAAAACACATGCATTGTTGCTAATTTAATAATGGTCTGTCGTCCCAGCTTTTAATACAGGAATCACAATTAATGGAAGATCTGTGAAGATGTCACTAACTTATATTCTGTTTGAAAAGTAATTTTTAACTCTTCAAGATATTTTACATCATCTCTAGTCATGGCTGCTCTAAAGCAGTCATTACTAGATTTGAAGAAAAAATGCTCTAAATTTAACTTGACAAATCATTGGTAAAACAACCCATTCAGTTTACCAGAAGAAAATTTGATTAAATATACCCAAATTATCCTTATTTCATTGACGAGAAATTCTGTCTGGGGCAGGAATATCTGTTAAAAGTTAAAAGCGAACTACATGTACAGAGCCATTGACCACATAGTGTTTACTCTTGCATTAGAGAACAAGACTTTTTGTATGTGTCCATTTTGTTTCACAATACATTCTACATTTCTACTGTTTGTTTGTGTTTTGCAGAAATAATATCATTCATACGAGTATTATGTTTCTTGGTATTTGATCTAAAAAATACCTTCCACATCCTGTTCATATGTGTGCAAATTATTATCCCCGCATTTTCAAAAATGCAGGGATATTGTCGTGATCACCGTCCGTATGTCCGTCTGTACGTCCATCTGTCCATATGTCACACCCTGAAAGGCTCCTAGGGTATTCAATTCAAAATGTTTAAACTATGCTAATGTGTTCAGGTAACATCTCTAGATTTGCATGAAGGTTTCAGAATTTTGATTCGGCCCCCGGTGGTTCCAGTGGAACGACTTTTATTGTTAGAAAATCAGTTTTCATCGAAAGGCTCCTAGGGTATTCAATTCGAAATGTTTAAACTATGCTAATGTGTACAGATAACACCTCTAGATGTGCATGAAGGTTTCAGAATTTTGATTTTGCCCCCGGTGGTTCCAATGGAACCACTTTTATCGTTAGAAAATCAGTTTTCATCAAAAGGCTCCTAGGGTATTTAATTCGAAACGTTTAAACTATGCTAATGCATTCAGGTAACATCTCTAGATGTGTACGAAGGTTTGGGAATTTTGATTTTGCCCCCGGTGGTTCCAGTGGAACCACTTTTATCATTAGAAAATCAGTTTTCATCGAAAGGCTCCTAGGGTATTCAATTCGAAACATTTAAACTATGCTAATGTGTTCAGGTAGCAACTCTGGATGTGCATGAAGGTTTCGGAATTTTGATTCGGCCCCCGATGGTTCCAGTGGAACCACTTTTATTGTTAGAAAATCAGTTTTCATTGAAAGGCTCCTAGAGTATTCAATTTGAAATGTTTAAACTATTTTTTCGGCATTTTGATTCGGCCCCCGGTGGTTCCAGTGGAACCACTTTTATCGTTAGAAAATCAGTTTTCTTCGAAAGGCTCCTAGGGTATTCAATTTGAAATGTTTAAACTATGCTAATGTGTTCAGGTAGCAATTCTAGATGTGCGTGAAGGTTTCGGAATTTTGATTCGGCCCCCGGTGGTACAAGTAGAACCACTTTTATTGTTAGAAAATCAGTTTTCATCGAAAGGCTTCTAGGGTATTCAATTCGAAATGTTTAAACTATGCTAATGTGTTCAGGTAACATTGATGTGCATGAAGGTTTCAGAATTTTGATTTTGCCCCCGGTGGTTCCATTGGAACCACTTCTATCGTTAGAAAATCAGTTTTCATCGAAAGGCTCCTTGGGTATTTAATTCGAAACGTTTAAACTATGCTAATGTGTTCAGGTAACATCTCTAGATGTGTATGAAGGTTTCGGAATTTTGATTCAGCCCCGGTGGTTCCAGTGGAACCACTTTTATCGTTAGAAAATCAGTTTTCATTGAAAAGCTCCTAGGGTATTCAATTCGAAACGTTTAAACTATGCTAATGTGTTCAGGTAACATCTCTAGATGTGCATGAAGGTTTCAGAATTTTGATTTATCGTTAGAAAATCAGTTTTCATTGAAAGGCTCCTAGGGTATTTAATTTGAATCGTTTAAACTATGCTGATGTGTTCAGGTAACATCTCTAGATGTGCATGAAGGTTTCGGAATTTTTATTTTGCCCCTGGTTGTTCCAGTGGAACCACTTTCATCGTTAGAAAATCAGTTTTCATCGAAAGGCTCCTAGGGTATTCAATTTGTAATGTTTAAACTATGCTAATGTGTCCAGGTAACATCTCTAGATGTGCATGAAGGTTTCGGAATTTTGATTTATCGTTAGAAAATCAGGTTTCATCGAAAGGCTCCTAGGGTATTTAATTCTAAATGTCTAAACTATGCTAATGTGTTCAGGTAACATCTCTAGATGTGTATGAAGGTTTCGGAATTTTGATTTTGCCCCAGGTGGTTCCAGTGGAACCACTTTTATCATTAGAAAATCAGTTTTCATCGAAAGGCTCCTAGGGTATTCAATTCGAAACGTTTAAACTATTCTAATGTGTTCAGGTAACATCTCTAGTTGTGCATGAAGGTTTCGGAATTTTGATTTTGCCCCCGGTGGTTCCAGTGAAACCACTTTTATCGTTAGAAAATCAATTTTCATTGAAAGGCTCCTAGGGTATTTAATTCGAAACGTTTAAACTATGCTAATGTGTTCAGGTAACATCTCTAGATGTGCATGAAGGTTTCGGAATTTTGATTTTTTTCCAGTGGAACCACTTTTATCGTTAGAAAATCAGTTTTCATCGAAAGGCTCCTAGGGTATTCAATTCGAAACGTTTAAACTATGCTAGTGTGTTCAGGTAACATCTCTAGATGTGCTTGAAGGTTTCAGAATTTTGATATTTTTATACTGTACCAATGACCCAGACTTAGCTGGTGCTAACTCTTAAATTCTAGGGCCAAACACAAATTTTACCCCCCAATCCCCAAAATTTGCATCTAAAACCGAAAATTACATGTCCTATATGGTCCTCCATACCTTTCCTCCACTGCGCATGCGCAGTGTCAAGGAGGTCTCGAAATTGGCGCAAAAAGTCATTCTTTGTTTGGCCCTTCATCAGTTCACATCTAACTGATATTTGTGCTTGTAAATCTCAGTTTAAATGATGCCAGACACATAAATATGAGAGAAATGGTGGATCTAAAGAAGGATGAGAGGAAAATTCAGTGGCAGGAAATAATCAGGGCTGTAACTTAAAATTTTTTATGAAATTATGTTATGTTCCCTAATTTCGAGGCATGAGCCTGTTGTTATCATTCTTGCTATGAAAGTTCCACTGCTTGATCAGTGTTGCCTCTCTCCCTTTCCTTTATTCCCCCCTGGCTATTCTCCCATGCTTTTGGCATATTTTCTGTAATAATTATTACTAAAATTTCTTGGGAGTTTTGGCTTCGTAACAGAATGAATTTCTGTTCTTTTCCCCATGTTGACGTCTTCACCCTTAGGTGTTTAGGCGATGTGATCTGCATCTACCATCTGATGTTCTGCAGTTTCTTCTATGGAAATCTCTGTTTTGCATCAGATAGTGTTTAAATTGGTAACTGATTTCGGGCCATGTTTATCAGTGCCTGGAGTCATGTTTCCGGTTTTTGTACAACTTCTTGTTTACATTGACAACGGTTACTGCTGATAGTGATTTCTTGTCTTGACATTAGTTTAGACATAGCAAGGTACATTAATATTGTATGTAAGTGTTGCATTAATTTTTTGAAATGTTTTAAAAAATTTTGTCCACACTTAGGCTTTTTTGGGATCCATTTGGGCTTGGTGTTCCCATTGGGAACTTGGGCTTTTCTGAAAAAAATTTTCAAAAAAATTTTTTTTTTGAAAATTATTTTCTTTCAAAGATTATAATGGATTATGTTATATTATTTATCTTTATTTCAAGGGATAGTGCGACTAATATGACTGTGTATTTTTTATTGATGAAAAATTTTTTTTTTATTTATAATGCGAGGATATCTTCCTCTAATTCTCAGGTTCAATGTATTCGCACTAATTCCTGCTCTGTGTGTGTTGATTGAAATGACAACGTTGGAGGCGTGTGTCACGATATTGTGTTTGCGGGGAGGGGTCCATACCGGTCCTCTTTTCGTAGGGTCACTCTATATTATCATTTTATTTTTCAGAGTTCAGAGTGATGTTTTCGTGATGTCTTCAACAAGTGTGTCTCTGTCGTTGCAGTGTTAGGGCTAGTGGCTAAGTGCTCAGGGTAATACGACAATTGCCAAAGAGGTCCCTAGTAGGATCGAAGGCGTTGATCGTCCGCTAGTCCGCCCGGTGTAGCGACCATTCATCGAATGGCTCGGCAGCCGGGTTTGTTACGGTTCTGGGAAGCAGTGTGGATGATGCAAGCACTATAAACTTGGAACGTGCACACCCAGCAACGACAGATCCGAGGATAGTACGGATGAAGCCTGTCAGTCTAGTAGCTAGCTCGTCCAGGTCTATCCGGACCGCGAGCGAGAGAGGCCCCCTCTCTCTTACAGCTACATTTGAGCCGCAATGTTGTTGTATGTTTGTTTGTTAGTCAGAACATACGTCCAATCCTCCTGTTCGGGACGTTCCGTCACATACACAGTCCGAACTGGCTGTGTTATGGGCTTCCTCATCCTCATGTCAACACACACCACCGCACCTTGGCTTGTGACCACAGTGTTTCAGGGGACGTTCGCATATTATATAAATGCAGGAATGAACGTTCCTAGAGCTCCTGCTTTGCCGACCAGGGAATATTGTCGACCAGGTTACTTCATCTGTTAGCCAAGGATATGAGGTCTTTCCTGATGGGACGTTCGCATATTATATAAATGCAGGAATGAACGTCCCTGGAGCTGCCAGTGGATATTATGTAAGTCACGGCTCCACAGGCCTCAGGCTCATTCAGGAATAAGAATGCGGTGATTTTCTGTGATGTCTTCAAAAAGTGTGCTTCCGTCGTCACAGTCAAATGAAGAACTAGCGGATAAGTGCTCATGATATTACGTCAATTGCCTAAGAGGTCCCAAGTAGGATCGACGGCTTTGGCGTCCGCTAGCTTGCCTGGTGTAGCCTCCATTCATTGAATGGTTCGGTAACCGGGTTCGTCCGTTGCGGTCCAGGAAGGAGATTTGGGTGATGCGAGCACTATAAAATATACTATGGGCACACCCAGTGACGATGGATAAGAGGAGGGTATGGAGGAAGCCTTTAAGTCCGGTTCCTAACTCGTCCAGGTCCACCCGGGCTGCGAGTGAGAGAGGTCCCTCTCTCGTACAACAACATCTGAGAACAGATGTTGTGGTACAAATGTTTCTCATTTGGAGCATACGTCCACCGCTCGGGACGCTCCGTTATATAGACAGTCCGGAGAGACTGCCACTGTTATCTAGCCAGTCTCGCCGACCAAGGATTTCACGGCGACCAGGTCACGCCATCCGGTAGTCAGGAATATGAGGCCTATAGATTCCGAACGTTCGCATAAGAAATATGCAGGAGTTAACGTCCAGGGAGCTTTCAGCGGCTAAGTAACGTAAGACCGCTGCTCCACAGGTCTCTGTAACGGACGTGCTATTACAAATAGCACAAATTATCGCAGCATCCCAGCAGATGACAGAATCTCTGTCGGATCAGGATTTATCCGCCGACGCTGGGTCGGTACGCTCCGCTGAAGCATCAGGTACGGACGACCGAGAATTTCAAGTGGTCCGACAGGATGGCAAAGGGATACCGAGGAGTTGTTTTTTTCCCTTTCGTAACAACATAAAGTTGCCGTAGATATCATCCGGCATTATCTTTCAGAAGTTGTTCTGTCGTCCCAAAAGGCTGCGATGCCGGATAAGAAACTGTTAGCGTCACTGGACACGGAATAATTTTATCGGTTTAGGGACATCGTCCCTGAGTTTCTGACACAGTCCAATAATGTCACAAGAACATTTGAACTATTGTAGGACGCTATATATAAGCTTGCTACCAAAATGAGCAAGTTAGGTTTCTTATCGGCGAATGCTCTACATCTGCCTTTCATCAATTCAAGGAATAATTTCGAAACGGCAGGACAGGGCATACCGAGAGTTCCTCTGCGTCTAGACGAACAAGCCGAAGATCTAGAATGATCTATACCGTCGTCTATGTCAATTTCAACCGCGATGTTGGAAATGACAGTAATGTCTAACAGAGTTATCTTAGACGCATTATCGTACGCAGATCACCTTACTAAAGCGTTTTCATTACGCCTTGAAGGGGAAAGAATTCCAGGATGTACTATCTTTCTTAAGAGTTCTTTCAAGGGCTTATTCCACGTATAACTCCGCCCTTTCAGTGGCAAACCTGGAGTTGGTTAGACGTGACGCGGCCCTAGCTACATCCACGCGCGTGGATGGTAAGGTGAAAAACTCTCTCAGAGAGAGTCGCTTCGGTCTCCGGAGAGTTCTCTTCGACGGCAAGCTTTCAGCAATCTGTGATCAGATAACTAAGAAAGCTTCGGATTCTCTGCTATTCAAATCCGCTTCTAAAAAGTCGGATACAGCAGAAAAGAGTAAGACAGGCACTTCTGGGACAAGTACGCCCAAGAGAAGTTCCTATAGAGGTTCCTATGCATCCTCTAGGTCTTATTCTAGAGACCGTCAAGGCAGCGACTCACGTGGGGGACGTTATTCGGGCCGAGATAACCGGTCAGACGTCCCTAGGTTGACGGGGTGAGGTGCAGGTCGTGGAGGATGTAGTTTCTCCTTCCGCAAGCCTCGCAGGTCCAGGAGGTGATGGTATGAACCTCTATCGTGTTCCGGTAGGCGGAAGATTGTCGAGTTTTATAAACAATTGGGCGTCAATTACGGACGAACCCTGGGTTCGAGGGGTAATTTCGGATGGACTAAGAATATCCTTCAAACGAAAGCCTCCATTCACTCGAAGTCCAAAATGGACTCAGCTTCCGTCAAATCCGCAGAAAAGAGACGCTCTTCTATCAGAAGTACAGTCTCTTCTGGAGAAGAACGCGGTAGAGGTCGTAGAAGACCAGGAATCACCAGGTTTCTACAGCCATCTGTTTCTGGTTCCGAAACCAGACGGCTCGTTCTGTCCAGTCATAGATCTGAGCTGGATAAACAAGCTGATCGTCGCTCCGAAGTTCTATATGGAGACAATTCGATCAGTCAGAGCGAGTATTCGGGTGAACGATTATGCTACAAGCATAGATCTCAACGATGCGTACTTTCACGTCATGGTACATCCAACATTCAGAAAGTAACTACGCTTCACAGTCCTAGGAGTTGTATATCAGTTCCGAGCGATGTGCTTCGGTTTGAACCTAGCGCCCTGGGCTTTCACTCGAATAATGAACTCGGTAATGATACATTTCCGAGCTCATTCGTCTGCGGTAATGTCGGCCTACCTGGACGACATTCTTCAGAGGTACGGCAACGAGTTAACGCTTCAGAACGATGTGCAGAATCTGTTTCTATTACTCCAACGTCTCGGTTTTATAATAAACGAGGAGAAGTCGGATCTGGTGCCGTCCAAGTCATTCACCCACTTGGGAATGAGCTTCGAGACGCACAACAATCTCGTTCGTCTGCCATTAACCAGAGCGAAATTAATCAGTTGTTATGCTCGCTATTGTCTTCACTCAGACAAAGTTACAGCAGAGAATTCATCAGACTGATAGGGTTGTGTGGAGCTGCCGCAGATTTTATTCCAATGGGGCGGCTACGCACTTGTCCTCTCCAAATCTTTTTGACTCAAAAAGAACAGAGTTGGAGGGTGAAGATTCTTTCGCTCGTTACATACATCCTCTTGTAAGTCAAGTGAAACAGATTCAGACTTGGGCAGATATTCGGTGGTTTATTCAGGGAAATAACTTCCACTGCAATTGCCGGATCCGAGTTTTACAGTTTTGATGGATGCCAGTTAAATAGGTTGGGACCCAACATTGAGCCCAACGGTTTTTAAGTGCCAGGGTCCTTGGGATCCGTAGTTCCTAATCAAGCACATAAACATCAGGAATTGATGTTATTTTGGCTTGCGTTACGTCATTGCATGAATGTTATCCAGAATGTCCACAGGCAATTCTGTTCGACAATTTGACGGTATAAGCGTATTTTCGGAACTAGGGAGGTACTCATTCCATTCTGTTATTCCCTGTAATGGAATGAATCCTTCTGGTGGTACTAGAACATCAAGTTCTTCTATCGGTCCGTTGTATTCCGGGTCGTCTGAACGTATTAGCGGACTCCCTTTCACGAAAGGGCCGCTTGTTGCAGTCAGTGGACTTTTAACAACGAGTATTTATATCAGATTTGCTACCTATGAGAGCGACCAATGATGGACTTTTTTGCGACGCATCTCAACAATCAGTTGCAAGTGTATGTGTCAACATGTTCGGATCCTCGAGCGTTTGCATTTGACGCTCTATCCATCTCGTGAGACGGGATAATAGGATATGGGTATCCTGCTGCGCCGTTGATTCAGCAGATATTGCTTAAGTTAAATAATCTCAATGCAATTCTGTTGGTAGCACCTCTGTCTCCACAAAGACCGTGCTTTAATCTATTCAGGTGTCTGTTGTGGCTTATGCTGTGGAAGCTTCCTCCACATTTAGGTCCATTCTATAGCTTGATGGATTCTATTAGCTTTCAGTACTGCTTATGATAATATTTTCAACACAGCAGTCTGCGATTAAGATTTTAGCTCTTGAAGTAAGAGTTCTTTCTACTTCAGAGGCTTATGATAATAGCGTTGCTATTACAGTTCTAATGATGGCTGCATATTGGTTTTAGCCTTTCACTTGCACGAATTTATACCTCAGAAATATTGAGTCCATTTCTAGAGACCGGCATTGTTTAGGTTCGTTATCTGTTGTCAGAATGTCGTCCACTAAACAGTTGCAACTATAGTTGTGTAGGCTTTTGGTTCCGGCAGTGACTCTGTGCTGCCGCCCTCTTTGCTCTGGGGTATTTGACCCAGGGCAAGGGGAAGGGGGGGGGGGGGGGCGGGTGTTCCCTTAGGTCACCTGCTTTATAGTGAAAAGCAAGGGAATACCTCCCCTAGTGTCAGTAATTCTAGTCGGTACCGGGATGATTTTTAAAGTGTAAAGATAATTTTTTTACTCATCCATGTATTATTTTTAAGTGTACCTCGGTGTGTAGTATTTGTATATGTCACATATCATGCAGACGTTAATATACAATTATCGGTCACTTTTAATGAATTTAAGAGTCTCATTTATCTGGACTACTTTATTTATCGGCTTTCCTTTAAAAATAATTACCATAATGGATTATACTGGAGGTTAATAGACATCAGTGATGTTATTATGCTCAAGTACAGAATGGTGTTGTGTCTTTCTCGTTTTGATGCAGAATAGAAAGATACATGTAAAGCCTATTTCTCCTTTCTCCTTGAGGGGATAATTCTGTATATATATAGTTTAGTTATTGGATTGCTTTATGTCCTAGGCCCTCCAACCTTTTTACTATTCAGCTAAGTCTGGGTCATTGGTACAGTATAAAAATGTTAAAAAATTTATGGTAATTTATATATTTTTTATACTTACCAATGACCCAGACGGGGATGGCCCTCCCATGAGTTAGGAACTCATACCTCCCTGCTGAGTACATAACGCTTTTCTAGGCACTGCTTGTAAGAATGACTTTTGGCGCCAGTTTCGAGACCTCCTTGACACTGCGCATGCGCAGTGGAGGAAAGGTATGGAGGACCATATAGGACATATAATTTTCGGTTTTAGATGCAAATTTTGGGGATTGGGGGGTAAAATTTGTGTTTGGCCCTAGAATTTAAGAGTTAGCACCAGCTATGTCTGGGTCATTGGTAAGTATAAAAAATATATAAATTACTATAAATTTTTTAACTTTTGGAAAAGTTAAAAAATTTATAGTAATTTATATATTTTTTATACTTAGCATAGTTTAAACATTTTGAATTGAATACCCAAGGAGCCTTTCGATGAAAACTGATTTTCTAACGATAAAAGTGGTTCCACTGGAACCACCTGGGAAAAAATCAAAATTGCGAAACCTTCATGCACATCTAGAGATGTTACCTGAACACATTAGCATAGTTTAAACGTTTCGAATTAAATATCCTAGGAGCCTTTCGATGAAAACTGACTTTTATCGTTAGAAAATCAGTTTCCATCGAAAGGCTCCTAGGGTATTTAATTCGAAACTCTTAAACTATGCTAATGTGTTCAGGTAACATCTCTGGATGTGCATGAAGGTTTCGGAATTTTGATTTTGCCCCCGGTGGTTCCAGTGGAACCACTTTTATCATTAGAAAATCAGTTTTCATCGAAAGGCTCCTAGCGTATTTAATTCGAAATGCTTAAACTATGCTTATGTGTTCAGGTAGCAACTTGAGATGTGCATGAAGGTTTCGAAATTTTGATTTGGGCTTTTATCGTTAGAAAATCAGTTTTCATCGAAAGGCTCCTAGGGTATTTAATTCTAAATGTCTATCTATGCTAATGTGTTCAGGTAACATCTCTAGATGTGTATGAAGGTTTCGGAATTTTGATTTTGGTGGAACCACTTTTATCGTTAGAAAATCAGTTTTCATCGAAAGGCTCCTAGGGTATTTAATGTCTTCAGGTAACATCTCTAGATGTGTATGAAGGTTTCGGAATTTTTATTTTGCCCCCGGTTGTTCCAGTGGAACCACTTTTATCGTTAGAAAATCAGTTTTCATCGAAAGGCTCCTAGGATATTTAATTCGAAACATTTAAACTATACTAATGTGTTCAGGTAACATCTCTAGATGTGCATGAAGGTTTCGCAATTTTGATTTTTCCCCAGGTGGTTCCAGTGGAACCACTTTTATCGTTAGAAAATCAGTTTTCATCGAAAGGCTCCTTGGGTATTCAATTCAAAATGTTTAAACTATGCTAATGTGTTCAGGTAATATCTCTAGATGTGCATGAAGGTTTCGGAATTTTGATTTTGCCCCTTGTGGTTCCAGTGGAACCACTTTTATCGTTAGAAAATCAGTTTTCATCAAAAGGCTCCTAGGGTATTCAATTTGAAACGTTAAAACTATGCTAATGTGTTCAGGTAACATCTCTAGATGTGCATGAAGGTTTCGAGATTTTGATTTTGCCTCCGGTGGTTACAGTGGAACCACTTTTATCGTTAGAAAATCAGTTTTCATCGAAAGGCTCTTAGGGTATTTAATTCAAATCGCTTAAACTATGCTAATGTGTTCAGGTAACATCTCTAAATGTGCATGAAGGTTTCAGAATTTTGATTTTGCCCCCGGTGGTTCCAGTGGAACCACTTTTATCGTTAGAAAATCAGTTTTCATCGAAAGGCTCCTAGGGTATTTAATTCAAAATGCTTAAACTATGTTAATGTGTTCAGGTAGCAACTCTAGATGTGCATGAAGGTTTCGGAATTTTGATTTGGCCCCCGGTGGTTCCAATGGAACCACTTTTATCGTTAGAAAATCAGTTTTCATCGAAAGGCTCCTAGGGTATTCAATTCGAAATGCTTAAACTATGCTAAGGTGTTCAGGTAACATCTCTAGATGTGCATGAAGGTTTCGGAATTTTTATTTGGCCCCAGGTGGTTCCAGTATTACCACTTTTATCATTGGAAAATCAGTTTTCATCGAAAGTCTTCTAGAATATTTAATTTGAATCGTATAAACTACGCTAATGTGTTCATGTAGCATCACTGGATGTGTATGAAGGTTTCGGAATTTTGATTTTGCCCCAGGTGATTCCAGTGGAACCACTTTTATTGTTAGAAAATCAGTTTTCATCAAAAGGCTCTTAGGGTATTTAATTCGAAACATTTAACCTATGCTAATGTGTTCAGGTAACATTTCTAGATTTGCATGAAGGTTTTGGTATTTTGATTTTGCCCCTGGTGGTTCCAGTGGAATCACTTTTATCGTTAGAAAATCAGTTTTCATCGAAAGGCTCCTTGGGTATTAATCCAAAACGTTAAGACTATGCTAAGGTGTTGCTAAGGAAATGCAGGGATATACCATTGTGTGCTTTGAACACAAATAACTCGATCTAGTTTCAGTTTTCATTGCATAATACATTAACATATTAGTCATAAAATCTATAGCCATTTTCATTATTATTATTTATTGGTGTTTAAGGTCACATACTTATGCACAGTGGCTAATCGTGACCATGACAGTTTTATGGGTAGAGGAAGCTAGAGTACCCGGAGAGAACCACCAAGCATCAACGAGCAACTGTCAGCTCCTCAACATTCTAACTCTGTTCAAGCTCTGCTCAAGCAGGGTTACAGCGGTTGAAGACATGTGCACCATCGACGTACAGTATGCCATAGTACACGGCGTCATCGTGTCCCCATGCAGGCAACCAGGATAAAGTGCCTTGCCCAAGGACACAACGCGGGTCGTCCCGGACGGGGATCGAGCTCGTGACCTCTAGCATAGCAGTCCAACAGTCTACCGCTGAGCCACCATGCTCCCACCCATTTTCATTAATACATGTATACATTTATACTGTCTTTCAAGGAATATATGCATTGTTTCATGTAAAGTGCTTTATCACTATCAAATAACTCGTTATGGAAAATATCATTCACAACACATTTAATATGGGAATTACATCAGAAGCCAACATCAACATGGTAACATTGTGAGTGAATTGGTTTCGGAAGTAGAATTGAATTAATCTTCTCTTATATTTCATTAACCCTGAAAATAAGCAGACTGTCATCTGCAGAATGAGGTCCACAGAGGGTGAATTTGGTGATGATACCCTGCACAGCAGGGTAGCATTACTAAATTTACCTCCTGTGAACGTCAATCAGAATGAAGATCTCAGGCTTAACAAAAAGAGATACCTAAAGGATAAATTAGGGGATTCTAGCCCTCTGTATGGGATAGCATCATCAAATTCAACCTCTTGGGACCTCATTCTACAAATGACAGATTGCTTATTTCCAGACTTGCACATAGCAGACGGCACTTGCAGAAAACATATCTGAATAACTAAATATTTTCATTTTTTGTATCGAAAACATAGCTTATAACCCCTCATTGGAATGATCTTGTTCCTACGAGGGGTTATAAGCTATATTTTTTATGCCAAAATGGAAAAAATGACTGGCAGTTTTTGTGAACAGTGCTGGCCAGCTTTAGTCATTATGTTATCTAAAAGCTTAAATTACATATTTACTATGTGATAGAAAGTTATTTTTTTATTGATGTTTAAGGTCTCATATTTATGCACAATGGCTAATCATGACCATGACAGTTTTACGGGTGGAGGAAGCCGGAGTACCCGGAGAGAACCACCGAGCAACGACGAGTCTCTGCCAGCTCCCCAACATCGTAACTCCGCACTGCAGCACAGGCAGGGTCAGATTGGTTGAAGACATGCGTACCATCGACGTGCAGTACGCCTTAGTACATGGCGTCATCGTGCCCCCACGCGTGCAATGGAGATGAAGTGTCTTGCCCAAGGACACAACGCGGTTGCCGCAGGTGGGTTTCGAATCGAGGACCTCTCGGCTTGCAGCCTGCACCTCTACCTACTGAGCCACTGCGCTCCCTGTGATAGAAAGAATTTCAAATTCATCACCATTGGACATGAAATTTCAGAACCACGTTCACTAAAATTAATCTGAGCCTTGATGAACCTCAGCTCAGATCACTTTTAATTAACTCCATACAGAAATTTCACATGAAACTGCGACTCATTAGAGATCCACTATTTATTATCTTTTCAAATACATGTAGCGAGTACTGTAAACTCTTTAAATTTTCTGATTACATTTTACAATTTCTAATGAGGCTACTTTATCATTAATATATACATCACATCCTATTCAGTGGAGTGACCAGCCTGTGGATGAATTGAGGGTGAAACCAAGTCTTCCTCTGCAGACTTCGGGGTGAAGTCAAATGAAAACAGGCAGCAGTGAGCCGGAAAGAGAGGCAAGAATGCGGTTTTGCATTATTGTTCCACCATTGAAGAATTCAAGGTTTATTTACCTCATTGCAACCGATTCACTGTTTTTTTGAGCAAGTACACATGTCAACAGACTGGTTATTTTTTCTGATTACGCACTTCACACTTCAAAAGAGAATTGGAGTGAAAATTTCACCCAAGAGTGTTGTTTTCTCGAAAAGTACTCTCTATAAGGGTTCTAACTCTGATTAAATGGTTGTTTTGAAGAAATGTTTGAACACAAAATCAGTCTGTACAAGTTGTCACCAATTTTCACTGTAACTAAGTGTAAGCAAAAATATGTTGGGTTTGAATTATTATCTTTGACTTTGATTATTAGCTCAACTTTGACGAAGTCAAATTTGAGCTATTGTCATGGCCCGTCATCCGTCTGTCCGTCCATCCATCTGTCCGTCTGTCTGTCCGTCCATCCGTCCGTCTGTCCGTACGTCAACAATTGGCTATGGCTCGGGCTAGAGGTCGTATTTATGAACCGATCTTTACGAAACTTCTTGGGTACCTTTGTTATGACCGTGGGACGAGAACGAGTGTTTTTGGGTGCGGTCTAAAATTCAAGATGGCTGCCAGCCGCCATTTTGTACCGATGATGCAGAAATCTGTTTTTTGTACAGAACTTCCATATGAAAGCTCTGATTTGAATAATTTTTTGTATGAATGTTTAGTACCATGGGGTACATCACATATAATACGGGTTTTTTTCTCGTGCGTAAATTGTGCAAATTAGACTAATTTTGATGTTTTTTGGGGTTAATTTCAGCACTGTAAGTGCAAATGCCAATACGGCTCGGGCTAGAGGCCATATTTATGAACCGATCTTTACGAAACTTCTTGGGTACCTTTGGTATCACCGTGGGACGAGAACGAGTGTTTTTGGGTCCGGTCCGAAATTCCAGATGGCCGATGGCAGCCATTTTGTACAAAATTAGGTGCAATCAGATTTTTGCACAGAACTTCCATATGAAAGCGCTGATTTGAATAATTTTTTGTGTGAATGTTTAGTACCATGGGATACATCACATATAATACGGGTTTTTTTCTCGTGCAGAAATTATGCAAATTAGATGAACTTTGATATTTCAGTGCGACTTACACACATTAAGGACACATGTCAATACGGCTCAGACTTGAGTCTGTATTTATGAACTGATCTTCACAAAATGTCTTGGGTACCTTTGTTATCACCTTGGGACGAGAATGAGTGTTTCTGGGTGCGGTCTAAAATTCAAGATGGCTGCCAGTGGCCATTTTGTTCCGAAATTAGGTCTAATCAGTTTTTTGTACACAACTTCTATACAGCTCAGACTAGAGGCCATATTTATGAACCAATCTTTACGAACCTTGTTGGGTACCTTTGTTATCACCGTGGGATGAGAGCGAGTGTTTTTAGGTGTGGTCCGAAATTCAAGATGGCCACCAGCAGCCATTTTGTACCAAAATTAGTGCAATCAGTCTTTTGTACAGAACTTCTGTATGAAAGTTCTGATTTGAATAAATTTTTGTATGAATGTTTAGTAACATGGAATACATCACATATTCTAAGGGGGTTTTTTTCATGCAGAAATTATGCAAATTAGATGAACTTTGACTTATTCAGTGCTACTTGCACAATGTGAGCACACATGTCAATACGGCTCAGGGTAGAGGCTGTATTTATGAACCGATCTTCACAAAACTTCTTGGGTACCTTTGTTATCACCTTGGGACGAGAATGAGTGTTTCTGGGTACGGTCCAAAATTCAAGATGGCTGCCAGTGGCTATTTTGTACCAAAATTAGGTCCAATCAGTTTTTTGTCACAAGTTCTATACAGCTCGTATTTATGAATTGATCTTCACAAAACTTCTTGGGTACCTTTGTTTTCACCTTGGGACAGGAACGAGTGTGTTTTGGGGCACCTTTGTTATCACTGTGCTATGAGAACAAATATTTTGGGGTTCAGTCAGACCCACTCTGGGACTCAAAGTTTTCTTTTCTAGTTTAGCATCTGACTGTCACCCACCTTTACAATACTTTACCTATACATTTGTTACAGGCAACGGTCAGTATTTATGTACAGACCATTACAATACTTTATATGTACCTTTGTTATCAGGTCATTACCTAGATGTTTGTCATTGCTGTGTCACATACTATACATGTGCATGTCTTTTTCTTGACAAGTTGAGCTACAGTGTCATTGACACATTCATTTTTATCTTATTTTTTATAATTTCTTTTACCCAGTTGCCTGGTCGACAGGTCTTTTATCATGTGGCCTGGATAACTTTTTATCATGTGCTACCTATAAGACTGCGAAAAATGTTTAACTAGAGGGGTGTCATTTGTGTGCAAAGCACACTATAGTATATCCCCGCATTCGCATTTGTGATTATTGTCGGGGCCGAATCAAAAATCCAAAACCTTTATGCACATCTACAGACGCTATTGATTAACATGAACACACTTTTAGTGTTTCAAATTGAAACCCCTAGGAGTTTTTCTCTGGAACCCATTCCTCTAACGACAAAAATGGTGCCCCTTGCACCCCTCGGGGCCAGATCAAAAATCCAAAACCTTTATGCACATCTACAGGCCCTATTGATTAACATGAACACACTTTCAGTGTTTCAGATTGAAACCCCTAGGAGTTTTTCTCCAGAAACCATTCCTCTAACGACAAAAATGGTGCCCCTTGTGCCCCTCGGGGCCGAATCAAAAATCCAAAACCTTTATGCACATCTACAGACCCTATTCATTAACATGAACACATTTTTAGTGTTTTGAATTGAAACCCCTAGGAGTTTTTCTCTGGAAACCATTCCTCTAACGTCAAAAATGGAGCCCCTTGTGCCCCTCAGGGCCGAATCAAAAATCCAAAACCTTTATGCACATCTACAGACCCTACTAATGAACATGTACACACTTTCAGTGTTTCGAATTGAAACTCCTAGCAGTTTTTCGCTGGAAGCCATTCCTCTAACCACAAAAATGGTGCCCCTTGCGTCCCTCGGGGCCAAATCAAAAATCCCAAACCTTAAGGTACATCTACAGACCCTATGAATGAACATGAACACACTTTCAATGTTTTGAATTGAAACCCCTAGGAGTTTTTCGCCGGAAACCATTCCTCTAACGACAAAAGTGGTGCCCCTTGCGCCCCTCAGGGCCGAATCAAAAATCCAAAACCTTTATGCACATCTACAGACTCTATTGATTAACATGAACACACTTTTAGTGTTTCGAATTGAAACCCCTAGGAGTTTTTCTCCGGAAACCATTCCTCTAACGACAAAAATGGTGCCCCTTTCGCCCCTCGGGGCCGAATCAAAAATCCAAAACCTTTATGCACATCTACAGACCCTACTAATGAACATGAACACACTTTCAGTGTTTTGGATTGAAACTCCTAGCAGTTTTTCGCCGGAAATCATTCCTCTAACGACAAAAATGGTGCCCCTTGTGCCCCTCGGGGCCGAATCAAAAATCCAAAACCTTTATGCACATCTACAGACCCTACGAATGAACATGAACACACTTTCAATGTTTCGAATTGAAACCCCTAGGAGTTTTTCGCCGGAAACCATTCCTCTAACGACAAAAGTGGTGCCCCTTATGCCCCCGAGGGCCGAATAAAAAATCCAAAACCTTTATGCACATCTACAAACCCTATTGATTAACATGAACACACTTTTAATGTTTCAAATTGAAACCCCTAGGAGTTTTTCTCCGGAAACCATTCCTCTAACGACAAAAATGGTGCCCCTTGCACCCCTCGGGGCCAAATCAAAAATCCAAAACCTTTATGCACATCTACAGACCCTATGAATGAACATGAACACACTTTCAATGTTTTGAATTGAAACCCCTAGGAGTTTCTTGCCGGAAACCATTCCTGTAACGACAAAAGTGGTGCCCCTTACACTCCCGAGGGCCGAATCAAAAATCCAAAACCTTCATGCACATCTACAGACCCTATGAATGAACATGAACACACTTTCAATGTTTCGAATTGAAACCCCTAGGAGTTTTTTGCCGGAAACCATTCCTCTGACGACAAAAGTGGTGCCCCTTATGCCCCCAAGGGCCGAATCAAAAATCCAAAACCTTTATGCAAATCTACAGACCCTATGAATGAACATGAACACACTTTCAATGTTTTGAATTGAAACCCCTAGGAGTTTTTCGCCGGAAACCATTCCTGGACGCACGGACGGACGGAGACAACCAATATATCCCCGCAATTTTTCAAATGCGGGGATAATAAAGAATTTTTTTTTTAATATCTTTTGACACCATAGAATAAGAGAATCTTATGTATTTTTACCACTATAGTAGGCATTCTCTGGCAAATAACAGAACATTTCAAGGCGTTCCAATTTTGGTATTTCCAATCAGTACTGGGCAGTAATGAAACAAGTCTTTAATTATTCGCCTGTGAGCCTCCTTCTATTTCTGGTAAATACTGATTTTTTTCCACTGAGTTTATGAATTTCAACACACCAAACTATATCGATTTTTGAAAAAGAGTTCTGTGCCAGAAAATACTTCATTAGTATTAGTAATGTTCTCCCATCCTTCAAATCTATTGTGGCATGACTTGATTGTTTCTCTGTAGTTAGCGGTAATAATAGTACTAACTTGACTTTGTTGGACATTGTGGTTCTATTAATGGCCACCCAGAATGATTAACAGCCCTCTGACTCATTACACCCATAAGACATTGAGCTGTATATCATTTCTGTTGGGCTGCTAATGAATCATAAGGCCATTGAAAATTATCTTACTGTTATAATAAATATTTCCCTGTAAACGTTTTTTCTTTACCATACCTGCCTTATTCATAGAGGTATTTCTAATCAAATGACATCAGGGGTGGTGCCAAGATTTTCCCATTGCAGAGGGCTATGATCCCTAACAGAGTGGGCTAGAGAGTCCCCCAGACCCATCAAACCAATCATGGCTTGGCCTGGTGAAGAATCTTGTGTTTTAATTGGGGAAAAAGTCGCAAAATATTCTTGACTCTAGAGGCTTTGAGAGAGCCAAAATGAAACACAAAAAACAATTTGTGGCTTGTGGAACTTGGGTGTCAAAAACAGGTGTCATGGCGATTTGCCATAACTCCTGTTTTTGATACCCCAGTTCCATAAGGCATAAATTTAATAAGTATGATACAACTCACAGCAGAGACTAGATTGTGTCGACCAGTGATTGTGTAAAAAGTTTCTGGTACATGTATTGGACTAAAATAGTACTCCCACAATGTAATTAACTCTGCCTTTGCCACAATGATTATATGCCCATCTGGTTATTCCTATTGTGCATGTGTATAGGGTCTTCAGGAGTATTATCTATATGTTCTTTGCATAAGTTTATTTCCTGGACATATTTGGTCGATGTCCCTGATGGGTTGGGGGAGTGGGGGTGGGGGGGCTAGGCTATAGCCCCCCCAAACATCCACCTCCACCCCCCTCTACCCCCAACCCTTGTCACCTCTTCTGAAAGATATATATAGACAACCTCCCTGCTGCACATATATCATTTCAGTTAGCAAAATTACATTTAATGCTGTACGTAGTCCAGATGTCTAATCAGGTCTTATATCCTTAATAAATACTGCTAGGAGACATTTGGTAGGTTCTTTCTTTCTGCTATTTCACTGTATAAATAATATCTCAAGCTAGCATTGACATGGAAATTGGGTGAACATTACCGACAAAGTAAACAAAACAGATTTTTCTGAAAAAAATTCAATTTCTGTTTAGGTAATTCAGTAACGCATGGGAAAGGCACACGATCGCTCTCGTGCATCATTGCTCATGCAAAAATTGTCCAAGGTGCGTAAATAATTGCTCGCCTCCATTCCTGGGTGTGTTTTCATCCTTTTGAGTTGCATCAACAGACACATTCAATTAGGTTTTGATGTTGGGAAATTTTTAAGAATCACTCACAATTTTGAATTCCAAACAATTTCCGCCACAAAACGAACCCGCATGTTCAGATAAAAAAAAAAATGGTGGCCATTCTGCGATCTGAGAAATTTTTTAATACTTCCGTATTTTTTTTTATCAAAGACATGCAGAATGTTGCCCTGTTCCTTATTTTCTTTTATACATGTGACACCTGTCGCTCCAATTCACCAGTGGCATGAATTAATGTGCCAGATTTGGAACTTACGCATCCATTTTCCATGATTTTAATAATCAGCCATTTAAAATCCAGGACTAATTTTAGTGGGTTATATATATTTTCACCTTCAAAATTTCCATCCGTGTTCAGTTGTATTCATACATTCGTTTCGAAGGACACTTGTCAATGGAAACTGTGAAATAAATTTTTGTACATGCCATAATATATAGTTCACTTCAGATTATCTAGATCTTACAAGTTAAAAGTTCATTTCAGGAATTCTGGTAATAAATTTAATAAATAAACACTAGATTTCAAGCTTGCAGTTTTATTCTGAAATACAGGCAAACAATAACATTAACTTAACTTAATTTAGAAAAAAATACACTTTGAATGTACATTTCAACAGAAATAAAAAAAATGAAGTTAAACATTGAAATGTACACTCTCAATCAAAATCACTCTCCTCACATTTTTCACTCTCGCAAACTTTATTTGGGGTGAGCGATTTTCCACTCGCCTCCATTTTGCTCCCATTCATTACTGGTAATGTCCTGTACCTTCAAAAGATGACATACACTTTTCAGATTTTCTTGCTGTTCTGTTACAATTGCAACATTTGTGTTACTTAAAAGTTGTGGCTCATGAATATTCCCATGTCACACTTTTGGTTGACAGCTGGGACATCAGCAGAAGTCACAATTCTTACTGTTTTGACAGCCCTTAATGATTTAATATGTTATTTTATTATTTTCAGTTTGTCATCCATTTTCAAGTTGGCATTTTAAATGCACAATGTACACAGAAAGCTATGAAGATTCAAAGCTGTACCTCTTGGAATCATTTTGAATACTTTTAGAATGCATAACTGGATATCAACATAATTATTTTTGTAATGTAATTTTTTTAGATTGAGGCTGGATTCAACGAGGAAACAAGAACATTTGACATTAAAACTTTGGAGAAAATCAAGAAATACGAGCAAGTGTTTATATGCTATGGTGCCCATGATAATAGGAAATTATTTGTAGAGTATGGATTTACATTACCAGTTAATCCAAATAATGCCATAGAGTTTTATTTAGGTGAATACCTTTTTTATACACCTGCTTTAGTGTGGATATATAGGAATCCATTTGTCTTTCCCAAACTTTTATCTGCAACTAGTCTCACACTTTCTATCGGATACTTTACATATTCTGTACGATGAATAACCATGATATGAACTTGTGCATATCATTATGTCATGTTGCTACACCTTATTTTTCAAGAGTTATTGCCCTTTAGGTCATCTCAAACTTGTATCTGCATCTAGTCTCACACTTTCCTTCAGATTTTTTTTTTATTTTGTATGATGAATAGCCATGGTGTGAACTTGCACATATCTTTATGTCATGGAGCTCTACCTTATTTTTCAAGAGTTATTGCCCTTTTTCTCTTAGATTATTGAATAAGTCAATCTTGAACTTTCATCTATAACTAGTCTCACACTTCCCATTGGATATTTTTGATATTTCGTTTGGTAAATAACGAGAATTAATTTTATGATGACAGTGGTGTGACAAATAAATTAATTTAAGTTGCATGTAAAAGTTCAATTTTTTTTTGAAGCGTTTGGAAAATTAAATATAAATAAATATATAACTGTATGATTATGATTTAAAAAAAAAAATGCTCCCAAGTCACCTGTTTAAATGCACATAATTGCATGACAAATGTCAGTAACTCAAACATCTGTTCCACTTTCACAATATCAATCATCTAATCTGCTGTAATAAGAAAACAACAGTTGAGCTTTTCACTTGTTTGCTGTTATGGGACTGATTCTCAGTTAGGTTTCACTCAGGTGTTCAAGAGGGTATTCGGTTTATAGAGGGTTTGTTTAGTAATTTTATATAGGCTTACATTCGGTACCTTTGGAATCATTTGGTTTAGTGGGAGATTTGGTTTATAGAGAGTTTGGTTTGGAGAGATTTTACTGTACATGCATGTGCATTTTGTCGTAACCACCTCTCGGGAGAGGTCTGGACAGAGGTTTTGTGAAATATGATTACTTTCGGTTCAATACAGATGACTGCATTAACCCTTTACCAAAGAGGGGTCATAACCTATGTTTTTGAGACAAAAAATGAAAAAATAATAAAAATTAATTGGCGATTTTTGTGAATAGTGCTTGCCGGTTTTGACGTTACGTTGGGTAAAGGGTTAAAAAGAAATCTGTGTATCATAGGAATATTCATTGTGAGTTTTTTATACCATGACAATATTTACAAGAATTCTGTCTATTTTTATACCACAACCAATGGCCCAGACTAGCTGGTGCTAACTCAATTTAATTCATGGCCAAACACAAATTTTGCCACCCTATCCCCCAAATTTGCATACAAAACCGAAAAAAATCAGTCCTATCAGGTCCTCCATGCTTTTGTTATCCATGCATGCGCAGTTTCCAGGAAGGTACCGAAATTGGCGCCAAACATCATTCTTTGTTTGGCCCTAAAGTCAGTAACAATGATCTGACATCTGTGCTTTAAAATCTCCTTTTTTGAGGATGACAGACACAAATCAATGAAAGAATTGGTGGATCCAAGGCTGTAAATGGATGATGGAAGTGAACAATGGTGGTTTCAAACTTTCAGGGCTGTAACTTTATAATAATTATAAAAATTATTTCATGTTTCCCAATTTCGGGACATATGCCTGATGTCATCATTCTTGCTAATGATTAATCCACTGTTTGTTAAGTGTTCCTTCCCTATCCTTCCTTGAAACCCTCCTGTTAAATTCCTAAGCTTTTTGGCTATTTTTTATTGAAATTTAAAAAAAAATTTCTTGGGAGTTCAACGTGTATTACAGAATGTTTATTCTGTTTATCCCCATGGTTACGTCCTCACCCCAGGGGTGTTAGGTCATTTTGGTCTTGCATCTTCTATCCGATGTATCGTTTTTATACACCCGTTTTGAAAAAAACGGTCGTATTATGGTATACTGCTGTCCATCTGTCCGTCCGTCTGCCAGTCCGTCCATCCCATCCATCTGTCCGTCTGTCCATCCACACGTCGTACAATAACTCGAAAACTCTTCAAGCAATTTTTGTGATTTTTTGGTGGAAAGTTTATGTTGATGGAAGGAAGCTCCCTTTCGAGTTGTGCCACTGTCTGATTTGTCATTGCAGAGTTATGGGACTTTATTCGTCAAAATATAGGCAATTTTCCACATGTCGGACAATAACTTGAAAATGCTTTGAGCAATTTTCCTGATTTTTTGGTGGTAAGTATTTGTTGATGGAAGGAATATCCTTTTATATTTGTGTCGCGGTCTGATATGTCATTCCAGAGTTATGGGACTTTATGCATCAAAATATAAGCAATTTTCCACATGTCGAACAATAACTTGAAAATGCTTAGAACAATTTTCATGATTTTTTCATTGTTTCCACACTGTTATTCTATTTCTCTTCTGTTATTTCTGGTAATGATTATCAAATTATTTTATTAGCTCACCTGAGCAAAGCGCAAGGTGAGCTTTACTAATCACTTTCCGACCGTCATCCGTCCGGCGTTTGTCGTCCGTCCGGTGTCCGGCGCCCGGCGCCGTCCGGCGTAAACTTTACAAAACCAACTTCTCCGAAGAAACCACTGGCCCAATATTTTTCAAATGTTGGGTAAATATTTATTACCTAATGTCAATTCAGATTTATTCAAATGAAGTTGCCTCTCCTCCTGGGTGGGGCCACGGCCCCAAGGGGCACCAAAATCTTTGAAAATCTTCTTCTCATGAACCAGCAGTAGCAGAGACTTGATATTTGGTATGCAGCTTCCTTTTGAGGTGTAGAATCAAGTTTGTTCAAGAAAAGTTTGTCGGGCATTATTTGCCTTCGTTATGGGAAGGGCAAAAATTTTGGCCACGCCTAAAATTTCTATTTTCTGAACCGTGAGGTCGATTTGAACCAAATTTGATATGAGATGATAATGGGTCATAAGTAGTTGATTGATGCAAAAATTTTTTTTCTCATTGCCCCGTGGAAACCTTGTGAGCTAAAAATAGGAAAAACCTTAAAACTGCCATATCTCCAAAACTTCATGGCACAGAGAATTATTATTTTGTATAAAGCTTACTTTTATCCAGTAGAATAGAATGGTTAAAAAAAATCCCTATCGGTTTGATCACAAGGTACTTTTTTCAGGACTTTGAAAAAGTGCTGAGTCAGCACTTTTTAAGACTGTAGGCAATGGGGAAAAGATTAAAAAATCTTCTTCTCCAGAT
Organism: Pictodentalium vernedei; assembly: GCA_031216915.1. Classification (NCBI taxonomy): domain Eukaryota; kingdom Metazoa; phylum Mollusca; class Scaphopoda; order Dentaliida; family Dentaliidae; genus Pictodentalium; species Pictodentalium vernedei. Next base: position 271,946,059 of record CM062296.1, on the reverse strand, counting down.
CCAGCAGGCAGAATCTTTTGATATTTGGTATGCAACATTGTAGGGTGGATCTGATTCAAGTTTGTTCAAATCGGACCCCTGGGTTCATATTTGGGCTCCGTATAGGAGCCCAATTTCGAACTTAGTGCATTTCAGGCAAATTTCTTAAAAAATCTTCTTCTCCAGATCCAACAGGCAGAATCTTTGATATTTAGTATGCAACATTGTGAGGTGGATCTGATTCAAGTTTGTTCAAATCGGCTCCCTAGATTCATATTTGGGCTCACTATAGAAGCTCGAATTCGAACTTAGTGCATTTCAGGCAAATTTCTTCAAAAATCTTCTTCTCCGGATCCAGCAGGCAGAATCTTTTCATATTTGGTATGCAACATTGCGGGGTGGATCTGATTCAAGTTTGTTCAAATCGGCCCCCTGGATTCATATTTGGGCTTACTATATGGCAAATTTATTAAAAAATCTTCTTCTCCAGATCCAGCAGGCAGAATCTTTTAATATTTGGTATGCAACATTGTGGGGTGGATCTGATTCAAGCTTGTTCAAAGCGGCCCCCTGGGTTTATATTTGGGCTCTGTATAGGAGCCCAAATTTGAACTTAGTGCATTTCAGGCAAATTTCTTTGAAAATCTTCTTCTCAAGATCCAGCAGGCAGAATCTTTTGATATTGGGTATGCACCATGCTTAGGGGGTGAGATTCAAGTTTGTTCAAGCCAAGTCCCTGGGTTCATATTTGGGCTCAATGTGGTAGCCTGAATTATAACTTAGTTCAAAATGAGGAATTTTCTTTAAAAATCTTCTTCAGATCCATCAGTCGGAATGTTTTGATATTTGGTATGCAGCATCCTTAGGGGTGAGATTCAAGTTTGTTCAAGCCATGTCCCTAGGTCCATATTTGGACTCACTATGGGAGCTCGAATTGTAACTTAGTTCAAAATGAGGAATTTTCTTCAAAAATCTTCTTCTTCAGATCCAGCAGTCGGAATGTTTTGATATTTGGTGTGCTGCATCCTTAGGGTGGGGGGGGGGGGGGGGGGGGGGGGGGGGGAGGTGGTGAGATTCAAGTTTGTTAAAGCCAAGTCCCTGGGTTCATATATGGGCTCCCTGTGGGAATCTTTGGATATTTGGTATAAGCTTTTCTTAAGAGGAGCAGATGCAACTTGTTGAAATCAATTCTCTAGGTTGATATTTAGGCTACCATGTCAGGTGAGCGTCCTCAGGCCCCTTGGGGCCTCTTGTTATATAAACTACTTAAAAGATCAGATGTTGAACAATGTATCCAATACATTTACCATTTTTTCTTGAAGTTATAATCTCTATAGACATAAGATATATACATGAAATTCAGATAATTTATTTCCAAATTAATGAACACAACATGTTGTTGGTTATGATTATTGTACAAGAATATAAAAAAAACTTGACAAGTACACATATATACTCATAATGTGTGCTTCCCTCTTGCAATTAATAACGGGCGTATCATGCACTCATGGCGCAGCTGTTTATTTCTTTGTATGAAGATCTAGATTTGCATCTGGTAGCATTTAAATCGGTTACTGACTTTGGGCCATTTTGTGTGCCTGATGTCTTGGTTCCATTTTTTTCCTTTGACGTTGTTTACATTGGCAACGTCCTGAAATATATTATAAGTTATCTCCGCCAACATGTATGGTATATGGAGATTTAATACCTGGATGTCGGTTTTTAAACACCGAGCCACAGGCGAGATGTTTAAATGAGACATCCAGGTATTAAATCTCCATATACCATACATGTTGGCAGAGATAACGTTTTTGTCCCATTTGAAACACAATACATAGTGGAAATAAATTTGTGGACGCATTTCTCAGCTACACAATCACTTGAACCAAATTCGTGATAATTATTTTGTTTTTATAATCGCAGAAGACAACAGATAGAGTTACATTCCTTTTGTTCTTAAGGAAACAAGTAAACAGTATTTTGTTGACATATCGTCCCCTGAGTTCCAATGTGTTCTATGTGCCTACTGGCACATAGAACACATTGGTACTCAGGGGAGAATTATTTGCTCTCATTTTATTTTTATGATTGAAATGTCGGAAATCTGATGATATTTGTGACTATTTTTGGGTTTTTTAGTTCGATTTTTATTTTAAGGCAAGCAAAAGCGGGAAGCTTTCGTTTAAACCATATACCCCCAATGTTTCGCGTGCGCTTATACCCTGGATGTTGCACGCTCTCATATACCTTGGATGTTGGGTGCATCCTTTGCCATGGCTATTTGTCCAATGAATTCCGACCAATCAAAAGACCAAATTTATCGGGATATAGAGACAAGTAGTATTTAATATTATATTACTGTAGGATACATTGATTATGTAGTGTAGCTCAAAAAATTGTATTTTGTCCACTCTTTGGCTCTATCGGGATGACGTTGGGCTCATCATGTTCCCTTCGGGAACTTAGGCAGTTTTTAAATATTTTTCGAAAATTTGAGTGGACGACTATGCAGCAAGCAGAGTCATGTCCTGGAACATCCGGCATTCAGAAAGTACCTGTGTTTTGCCATGCAAGGAGAGGTTTATCAGTTCAGAGCAATGTGCTTCGGTCTGAACCTAGCTCCTTGGGCTTTCACTCAAATAATGAACTCGGTAATGTCATACTTCCGAGCTCATTCTCTGTGGTAACATCAGCTTACTTGGATGAAATTCTTCAGAGATACGGCAACAGAATTATTCTTCAGAACAATGTTCAGAATCTGCTTCAATTGTTCCGACGTCTCGGTTTCATAGTAAACAAGAAAAAGTCAGATCTAGCTCCATCCAAGTTGTTCATTCACTTGGGAATGAGCTTCGAGACTCACAACAATCTAGTTCGTCTGCTGTTACCCAGAGCGAAATTAGTCAGTTGTTATGCTCGGTTTTGTCTAAACTTTCCCGCAGTAACAGCGAGGGAGTTTATGCGACTAAAGGGGCTGTGTGGAGTGGCTGCAGATCTTATTCCGATGGGCTGCCTGTGCACGCGTCCCCTCCAGATATTCTTTACTCAGAATTGGAGTGTGAAGACGCATTCCCTCGAAACCAGTATTGTTTTAACAGACCTAGTAAAACAAAAGGTTCAGATTTGGGCGGATCTTCAGTGGTTGACTCAGGGAGTTCAGCTTCACCTGCCAGATTCAGCTTTCATGATTATGACGGATGCGAGTCAGACGGGCTGGGGTGCATCTCTAAGTCCCACAGATTTGAAGTGTCAGGGTCTTTGGGACTCTCGGTTCCTAGAGAAGCACATAAACATCAAGGAGATGATGTCAGTCTGGCTAGCACTACAACATTGGATTCATCAAATAGCGAATGTCCATGTTCAAATTCTGTGGGACAACTCAACAGTAGTAGCTTACCCCAGGAACCAAGGTGGCACTCATTCGAATTCCGTTATGCGAATTAACGGAGATGATTCTCCTATTCGTTCTGAATCATTAGGTTCATCTCTCAGTCTGTCATATACTGGGTCGTCTGAACGTACTAGCAGACTCGCTCTCTCGAAAAGGTCGCCTGTTACCATTGGAGTGGACTCTCAACAAGCGAATATTCAGTCAGATCTGCTCCCAGTGGGATCATCCCATGATAGATCTTTTTACGACACACCTAAACGATCAGTTACTGACATTCGTGTCGCCATGTCCAGATCATTGAGCGTACGCAGTAGTTGCTCTATCGATCTCATGGGACGGAATGATAGGATATGCATATCCTCCTGCTCCATTGATTCAGCAGATTCTGTTAAAGATCAAACAGTCTCACTGAAAAATTCTGCTAGTAGCACCTCTGTTGTCACAGAAACATTTTTTCAATCTTCTCAGGTATCTGTTATGGGACATTCCCCAGAAGCTTCTGCCCCGAAAGGATCTTCTATTTCAGAAGTCACTCGCAGTGCATCACATCCCGGAAGGTTTCAACCTTCACATATTTCCATTGTGCGGTCCTTCTTGCACTAAAAACATTTTACAGGACGAGCAGTGGATGCAATTTCTAACTGTAGGAGGGCCTCCTCTTCCTTGAATTATGCAGCGAAGTGGAGGGTTTTCTTCTGTTGGTGGATGGATCATTCGATAGACATATATGATCCGTCCATTTCACAGATTGCCAATTTCCTGGTCTACATGTTTGACGAACTCAAACTGTAGCCCGTCACTATTAAGGGCTATAGGTCTATGTTATCAGACACTTACTCTCATCATGATAAGTTGGCTATTGGATCAGATACTTCTTTATCCAAGCTAGTTAGAAATTTCTCTATAATAGACCTAGAACCCTCAGATTAATTCCTAAGACGAAACTGGCTTGGGTTCTGTTGAAGCTTCAAGAAGCTCCTTTTGAGCTGTTAGACGATGTAGAGTTCAAATTCATGACCTATAAAATGGCTTTTCTCTTAGCCTTTGCATCTGCCAGAAGAAGATTGAGTGAACTTCATGCATTATCTGTTGATGATTCCCATTACCGTAGTGTGGGTAATACTGTTACCCACACTACAGAAGTGGGATTCTTGGCTAAGAATCAGATTCCAGATAAGTGGCCGGAGACTGTTGTCATTAAGGCATTACTGCCCTTGGATAACTGTAGACCCTTGCTGTGTCCAGTTAGAACAATGTGCATTTATAAACATTGATTGGATTTTATTAGAAAAGGAAGAAAAAGATTCTTTCTTTCTCTAATTCCTAACAGAAAAGATATATCTGTGTATTCTATCGCTAGATGGATTCAGTTGGCAATACGTATTTGCCTATGAAAGTCTATCTTCGGATCAACGTTCTGTCAACTTATTCTAACAGTATAGCCATTATTGATCTTATGAAGGCTGCATACTGGACACAGCCCTCTTCATTTACCAAGTTTTACCTTAGAAATTTAGAGTCCATCTCCGATGATCTTAGATCTTTGGATCCTCTTTCTGTTGCTCAGAATGTCGTCCATTAATATTACATCTACAAGGTCTTTAGGCAGTCTGCTCGAGCACTGATGCCGTTCCGCTGCCCTCTTCGTTCTCAGGAATTTTACCTCAGGACAAGAGGAAGGGCTGGCGGGACGGTTTTTCCCTTATGTTATCTGGCTTTCTAGTGAAAAGCAAGGGAATACTTCCTCCAGAGACAGTAGTCCAGCATCGGTGCTGGGTGGTTTTAATGTGTAGCTCGGTGTGAAGCAATAACTATGTCTCATTTATGTACTGTTTTTAAAGTGTAGCTCACTGTGAAGCATTTGTATATGTTACGTGTCATACGAGCGTTAATATACAATCTTCGGACACTTTTAAATGAGTATAAAGCGTCTCATTGTTTGGACTATCTTTATATATTGGTTTCCTTCACTGCATTAGCATACAGGTTATGCTGGCATTAAATGGAGAAATTATGTAATTCTCAATTACATTGTTGGTGTTATGGCATTCTCTTTTCTTGTAAAAGAGAAGGACATATGTAATTCCTATGTCTTCTCCTGTTCTCCTGTAGGAGCTATCCTTTATCGAAGTAATTGAGAGATTGGATTTTCCTTTAAGTCCTAGGCCCTTCAGCCTTTTTACAATTCAGCTAGTCTGGGCCATTGGTTCTGGTATAAAAATGTGATAAATTTTAAGTAATTTGTATATTTTTTAAACTTACCAATGGCTCAGATGGGTATGAGTGGGCACTCATACCTCCCTGATGATTATAACATTCAGCAGGCACTGCAGAAAGAATGATGGTTGGCGCCAATTTCAGTACCTTCCTGGGTACTCCGCATGCGCGGATAACAAAAGTATGGAGGACCAGATGGGACTTATTTTTTTTAGTTTTCTATGCAAATTTTGGGGATTGGGGGGCAAAATTTGTGTTTGGCTCTGAATTAAATTGAGTTAGCACCAGCTAGCCTGGGCCATTGGTAAGTACAAAAAATATACAAATTACTTAAAATTTATCATTTTTGAGGTTTTGAATGGCTGAAAAATGTAATTTTCACTATATAAATTTTGAAAGAGTCAGAAGAATAAAAATTGTATTTCAAACAGAATAATACAGTGAAAATTAATCAAATTTTGGTGGCAATCTTTTCATGAATAGTTAACCAGATTTGGCAAGTCTGTTGGTAATCAGATTTGCCAAGTCTATAATTGATTTATTTTTATTTGCAGATGATCTGAGAATTTTAGAGAAGGAATTCCATATTCAGCATACTGAGCAGAAGTGTATAATATTGCGGCAAACAGATTTTCTAAAGTACATTTTATATTTTAACTATTTTCTCACTAACCCACATTTATTCAGTCTGCTGTATCCATGCACTGTTTTTCATAAGTATTTGTGGATTATTGCTTCAGTATCAGTTGATTATATCCTGAGTTCTATTTGAGCATCAATCCAGTGGTAGATCGAGTGCCAGTGGGGTGAGGGTTGGGTGATTCCCCCCTCTAAAAATTGTCTTTACTACTTTCAGTTATATTTTTTCCAATATTCTTGAACCAATGTTAATCAATTTTGACAATTTTGTTGCGTGTTGGTGCAGTTTGTCTGGTTTGTTGATTTATAATATGGGTATATATTGCTTGATTATAAAGTGTCTCAGTTGAACTACTAACCTGTTTGTGAACTCTGATCAGTGTAGTGTAATAATTCACTTTACTTGTGCTTTTCAGTAATCTGCCTACCGTGAATGAGTTTACATGTAACCCATATGCAATTAGCAGTTATTTTCAATTGTAATTCATCAGTTAAATTCAACCTCGTTCTTTCTGAACCCGTGGTTTGATTGGCTGAGAGCCGGTCAGCTCCATGCATAATTAAATCTTACCGTGCTCTAACCATGCATGTCAATTAGAACATATCTGTATCCACGCTATGCACAGTCAACTGCGCTAAACCACTCCTATCACTGATCAAACACTCCCTGGAGTTGTTTTCTATGGCAACGGTTGTTAGCATTCGTGCTTTGAAGTTCACCTTTTAAATTCATTTTGGCAAATAGACGGAGATTGAAAATGCCATTTTTTTCAATTATTTTTCTTCAAATAAAACAGGTTTGGAGAATTTTTTCACTTCTAGTGTTGACAGGAATTAAAATGAAGATAAACATCTCTTGTTGTTTTCCATAGTCAAATTCCCGAATGTCTAACTCGACTCTACAAGAGACATTTATCTCCTAATTAACAGGGTTATCCAATTAAGAAATATCCAATCCAATGTACTTTGTATTCAACCAGAAGCAAATATATGTGGATGCTGTCCAGTGCAATGTAATGAAACAAGCAGTCTTGGACAAAGGAGAATCTGGTGATTGTCAGGGTAATATCTCAATATATCACATTATTTTTTTTATTCAATTAACAGGAGTTTACTCTCTTATCCATATGCAGTTAACTGGTCAAATCTATGAAGAAGGTATGGTAAATAGTTTTGTTTTTGGAAGTTGTATTCATTTAACAGCAATATACAATAAAGAGGTATCCAAATAAGTGGGCTCCACAGTTCTTTTAGTATATTAGCATAGTTGTATATCTTCCCTTTCTAAAAATCTGGATATCATCCTATAATATCTTAACCCTTCCCACTCCCATTCTGGATATCTTTCCCACCTGAATTTATGTGACATAACTGTGGAATTTCTCTTTTAAATATTATTTTAAGGTATTTTGCATTATGAAATTAAACTTTACTCAGAACACTTGGCCAGAAGTAGAATAAGTAGAGACAGATTGTTTGAATGACTTTTGGACAGTATTGTTCAGTCATCTTCGCATCCCTCTCTCACCTTCATATAATCTAGTCCAGACAGTTCGTCCCCTGAGTTCCAAAGTGTTCTATGTGCCAGTAGGCACATAGAACACATTGGAACTCAGGGGACGAGTTGCTTGAAAGGATCTTGAAGATCATATATTTCTAATTCAGTGTTTGATTTTCAACAGCATTGCATCCAGTGAAACCATTTTTTAGGTGGAGATATCCCCCCTCCATCTCATCTTGTCAAAGACCAGTTTTAGGATTGTCAGTTTCTAATGCACTGGCTGATATTTAACAGTAATGCATCAGATGAAAGCTGCTCCTTTTATTTCTTCACACTGTCTACATATTTTGATGAGGGTGGGTGGGGGAGGATAACCTAGACTGGACATCCCCTCAATGTTGAAGTTGTAAAATTGCTGCAGATGTTTGAATATTGTCTTATCTACTCACTGATTGAGCTTAAATAGTAAAGCATATGATGAAACCTATTTCCTTCTTTTCACATTTGCTATATACATAGTATGTCATGGGTGAGAGGGGAGATAACCCGGTCTGGTCATCTTTCCCCTCACCATGTCAAAGTTTATAACATGTACTTCAAACATTTTGAAGACTCTTTTCAATTTAGAGGTCAGTATTTAATGATGAAAGCTTTTTCATTAAAGTCATATTTTCACAATTTAATGTACAAAAATCATACATGTAAGAACAGAGATAAAGACGGAGAAAAGAAGAAGAGAAAGAAAAAGAGAAGGATTTTGGCATAGATTTTCAAATATAGCAGATGTATGATGGAGCCAAACACATAAAACTGCTTATAGTGCTTTGATGTAAGGCCTATATGATACACATGCACGACACACAAACACATATGAACACAAACATACATACATACATATATAAATCATCTTTGACGACTATTTTATGTTAAGCATATATATATATATATATATATATAAAACAGAATTCTTTGGCACAAGCTACACCCCATAGTTCTTGTCTGATCATCACAAAATTCCATATGCAGGTTCGAGGTCATGTCTAGGTGGTACGAGGTCATGTCTAGGTGAAAACATCCCCTTTTGTTCGTGCTGCGGGAGCCTGAAATCTGAAAAACTTTACCACAGTTGTATTTATGAAGGGATTTCATTGTAACTTGGTAGGATGACTCTGTATAATGTCTAGATGAGAACATCCTATTTTGGCCGTGATCGGTCAACTGTGACAGCTGCATTGGCACGTGACCTAGATTTGTTTAGCACAGTCTACAGTTCATATTTGAAGCAATTTCATTGTAACTTGGAAGGATAACGTGGTATGATGTTTAGATGAGACTGTCATATTTTGGTTATGATTGGTCAGCCGTTAAGGCCTCCTGGTCACTTGACCTAGATTCCTTTAGCATGGCTCACAGGTGTTTTTATGAAGGGATTTCTTTGTAACTTGGTTGGATAACTTGGTATGATATCTGGATGAGACTCTCCAATTTGGTCATGATTGATCAACCATGGCCGATGATCCGTCACGTGACCTACATTCCTTTAACAAAGTCTACGAGTTACATTTATGAAGGGATTTCATTATAACTTGGTAGGATGGCTCGTTTTGGGATGATTTTACCGTAACCTGGTGACTTTGGTAACTTTGGTTGACATACATTAATTGTTTTGGCCACATCGACCCAGATCTTAATTCTTTTGTACAGTCTGCTCTCAAATTATTCTTTTTGAAAACATAGCATACAGGGAACAGAAATTAACATGTTCTCAATTATCACAATTCTTGTCTTATTTCATAATCTTTTCATAAACATTGAACATTGTCCTTTCATCAAACACTACTCACAGTCAAGCTACATTTGGATATTTTTACATAAATGTGGAGGGAGATTATATCTTGACCTGATCATTTTCCACTCACCACCATGCCACTATTTATAAAATATGCTTCAAAAGTCTTAAGGCAGTGTATATTCAAGTTAGAGGTCGATACTTAAATGGTATAGCATTTAATGAAACCTATTCAATTGCAGGCACATTTTGTAAATATTTTTATATGGGTAAGGGGGGAGATATCCCAGCATCAAGCTTGGAAATAAGCAGACTGTAATCTCCAGAGTGAGGTCCCCAGAGGGTGAATTTGGTGATGCAACCCTGCACAGCAGGGTAGTATCACTACATTTACCTTCTGTGAACCTCAGTCTGAATCAAGGTCTCAAGCCGAAACAAAAAGAGATACCCAGAGGATAAATTATCACACTGTATGAGGTAGCATCAGCAAATTCATCCTCTGGGGACCTCATTCTGCAAATGACAGATTGCTTATATCCAGGCTTGCAATTCTAAGACTGAGACTGTCTATTTTCAAATTAATGGTTGCTATTTAACCCTTAAGTCCTCAAATTAATTTTACAATAATAACTGCCGTATATGAATGTACACAGAGGCAAATGACTTAAAGGTGTTTCTGTATCATTGTTAGCTGTCAGTACAGGCAGCCAACAATGATGTAAAAAATAGTCAAGATAAATGAAGTCCAGTGGTAGAATTCTCAAGGAACAATACTACTGTGGGCCTCTTTTTCAAAGTGATATGAGAGGGGCAGTTTGTGGGACTGTTATGGGGACTTAACCCTTTAACCAACATAGCAGGCAAAAGCGGCCAGAAAATTAACCAGAATAAGCCTTCCACAACCTAAAATATCTTAGAAGTTTCTCTGCAAAGCCATACAAATATGGATATCATTAGAACCTGCTCATTGAGCTGGTTCTAATGATATCCATATTTGTATGGTTTTATTGAAAAATTGTGAAATTTGTTTTCGAAAAATGTGAAAATTAATTTATTTTTTAAAAATACTGTGTTAGGTTAAGGGTTAAGGGTTAAGAGTGTAGTATTCAAAGAAGCTTATTTGACTCATTGAAGTTTCATATTTTAGATATTTTATGCCATGGAGAAAGATATATATTCTGGCCTGGTTATCTCACCCGCCACCATGTCAAAGGGTGTTTCAGATGTTTTAAGACTATTTTCAGTTTAAAGGTTACTATTTAAGCATAGCAATTGAATGAAACTTACATTTTTCACATTTTCCGTAGTTTTTGTTATTCAAATAGGGGTGGGAGGATATCCAGGCTTGGAGGAGATATTCTAGTATATCTTCCCCTCTGGGGGAAGAGTACATAAGACACCTTGCCCCTGGGGCAAGATATCTGGTGGAGGGGGATATCCTTTCACATCAGTATGTTGTGTCAGGGTTTAGCCTGAGAAAGTCTGATATTGGTCATATCATGTTGAATAGTATTGTAAGTGGAGAAGCTGGAAGACCTGAAGTGAACTACTCAGCAACAGCAAGTAACTGTTGGGAAAAATGCAGTCTTGTTTTGGCTATGAATACAAATAGATTAGCTCACCCCACTGTAAATTATATTCTTTAAAACTCTGGCATTCGGGAGCTAAGTGTTGAAAGGGCTAAAAGTGGTAACCATATGTGGCCCCTCATTTACGTGCTTGTTCCATTAAGGGGCCATATGATATGCTTTTGTTGAAATTGTTTGAATTTTTTTTTCAGCAACTTAATTTGTAAATTACGCAAGCAGATGTGACCAAGTTGTTAGGTAAAGGATTATCTCCTAGAAATCAGAAAAGAGATAGTGAATTTATGGCAAGCAAAAAATTACTACCAGTATCTAGGGTTAATCAGTTATTTGTGGTAAAGAATCATTTGCCAAATCGTATAGATGGCATTTGATGAGAAGCTGTCAGGCCATATGACTTGATCTTCTCACCATAATAGGAGCATGTGAATGTACTTGACTTTAGGCTTCAAAATGTTCACCTAAAACCCTCTGATAAAACCAAACTATCTTTTCAATAGCACTTTCAAGTGATAACTTAGCTTTCAAGTTCACTGTGATGCCAAATGAAATTTATGAACCTCTCAGGAAATTCGATCCAAGTTAGTAAACTCCATTCATAAATTTTGAATACAATGGAGAACACTTAGTTGTATATCTTTTAATTGAATAACCCTGTTAATTGATTATAACTTTCAAATACAAAACCATATGCCATACCTTCAGAACAAATTTCACCTGTTAATTGCATATGGGTATAGAATAAACTCATGTTAATTGAATAAAAAAGTCTTGTAATATGTTGAGAAATTACTCTGACAGTCACCAAACCAATTTCTTTTGATTAAAGACTGAGTTGGCTTCAGTACACCCACTACAGACACTTACTCTTTCACATCTTGTTTGAGAGAGCTCAATAAGCTCTTTTGAACAAGATATAATAGAATAAATGCTCAGGAAAGTGACCAAATCCATGTTAAATGAATACTCCATGTAAAGTCATGACTCATCAGAGATTCTCCATTTCTCAAACAAAAACAAAAACAATTATTGATGCTCAAATTCTGTCAACCATTGTTACTGTAGACAGTGTCACATGTATATGCCATCATGCAGAAATCCGAAAAATACTTTCAAGGCAGTGAGAAGCTACTAGGTTCAAACAGTAAACTTACATTTTCCATAATTTTATAATGTTACGTATTGTGTTTTCAGAAACAAACCATTAACAGTGAGTGAAGATGGCCTCTCCTGGCAGTTACACAGAAGCTTGAAAATTTTGTGTATGACTTGGGAGGAATTGTAAGTTTGTTAATCATGTTAACTATATTGAGTATTGAGTATCTTGCAGCCATTCCAAATTGAATTTGTCAATTTTAGGCATAACTGTGTGCATACTTATATGCCTTAAATATGGGAGCACAATAGCTCAGTGGGTGCGGTGGCTCAGTTGTTTTGGCATTGGACTTTAAACTGATTCATCCATGGTTCGATCCCCACCAGGGGTAACTGAATCGTGTTGTGTCCTTGGGCAAGGCACTTAATCCTGATTGCCCATCTGGGGGCATGGTGGCACAGTGTAGTAAGGCATACTGCACATCAATGGTGCACTTGTCTTCAACCAGTGGTAACCCTGCATGTGCAGAGTTAGTATGGTGGGGAATCTGACAGTTGTTTGCTGCCACTTGGTGGTTCTCTTCAGGTACTCTGGCTTCCTCCACGTGTGAAACTGTCTGACACAAGATGACTCTGGCTGTCAAAAGTGCCATTAAACCCCAATAAGAAAAAAAAAGACCTTAAATATACCATTCTTTATTTAAATTAACTTCTGCTGAGTACTTTCTTGAATTTCTCATAAAATCAGGTCATGGCTGCTGTTAAACATTTGAGTCTTGAATAAAAGATTATTGGTAAAAGGATAATTCCTATTTGAAGAGGTATACTGGAATCACCTTGTCCATCCACATTTTTATGGATCAATCTGCTTGAAATTTGGTGTGAATGATCATGAGTAGTATAGCTCGCACGTTTGGGGCCCTATTGGCAGGACCCCGGTGCAGGACCCCGGAAGTGATGTCATGTCATGTGAGTTGATGGTGCCATGTTGTGTTGTCATGGTAACCCACATGAGCGGCCATGTTGTGACGTCCTCTCCATAGTGATACGTGGTGTTAGTGCGCATGCGCAGTGCATGTTGTTAGGGTGATATGTGTTTCCGTTGTCCATTGTGTGTACTGGAGGCCGCCATCTTGGTTTCTGTGGTAGCACGTGATTGCTATGTTACCCAATTTTTCTGCAATAAGATGGGGTATGTTCGGAGGGTATGTTCGATTGTAGAAGAGTAAATCTAATTACCACAAACAACCCGACAATCTCTCCAAATCACCAAAATCCACCCAAGTTTTACTATTTCGAATTCTTTCAGAATTCTCTGCTTCTATCTATATATGCATTAGTTTTCCTCTTCCTGGCCATGTTCCTTTGTTCTGGAGTATACTCCAGTAGCGTAGAAGAGCCTATTAGTTGGAACAGTTTACCTTATTATTACTATAATTAGCTATTCTGGTCTATTCTTGTTAGTTCTGACCCGATTCCGTGTACTTTTGTTGTTTCACATATCTAGATCATTTATAACCAATCAGATTGCTTCATCCCCCCATAATATGTATGCAGAGTTATCTCCCCTTATTACAACGAAGTCGTCACCTCTATATCCAATGGCCATATCCCATGGAATCCCATTTTGGGGAAACACCCGTGGCTATGGAATCCCTTTTTTGTCGTATGAGGCCATGAGGGCTATGTAAAAGCCCTCAATGAGTCCTCATTTATTATCCCTCATAGCCTCATTGAATTTTGAGGTTATGAGGACCATTAAAAATCTCTCAATGAGGTATAATTTACTATGACTCTTAGCCTCATTTCAGTATTTGAGGATACCTATGGCCTGGTATTGTATTATTCGAGGATACCTATCGAGGATACCTTTAGGAGAATCCCTTTTTTGTCGTATGAGGCCATGAGGGCTATGTAAAAGCCCTCAATGAGTCCTCATTTATTATCCCTCATAGCCTCATTGAATTTTGAGGTTATGAGGACCATTAAAAATCCCTCAATGAGGTATAATTTACTACAACTCTTAGCCTCATTTCAGTATTTGAGGATACCTATGGCCTGGTATTGTATTATTTGAGGATACCTATTGAGGATACCTATCGAGGATACCTTTTGGACAATCCCTTTTTTTGTCGCATTAGGCTATGTAAAAGCCCTCAATGGGTCTAATGTAGTCTTACCAACCGCTTCCATCTTGTCGCCAAAGATCCAAGGCCATTACAGGTCTATGGTCTATCTGTCCTATCATTAGCTTCTACAGCAGTCTTGTTCCATTGCGGCCTTGTACCAGTACTATTGGCTTCTGTTATTCTGCCCCATATCTCATCCATTACTTCCTAGCTATACCTATCTCAGTCTCGACTATAACATTGATCAAGGTTGAATCAGATTTCCCCTGTTTCCATATAAGGCATTCCGTTATTGAGATTCCTAGCCGAGTCCGTAAAATTTGGATTCCGTGTTTATAGTAATAATAAGGTAAACTGTTCCAACTAATAGGCTCTTCTACACTACTGGAGTATACTCCAGAACAAAGGAACATGGCCAGGTAGAGGAAAACTATTGCATATATAGATAGAAGCAGAGAATTCTGAAAGAATTCGAAATAGTAAAAGTTGGGTGGATTTTGGTGATTTGGAGAGATTGTCGGGTTGTTTGTGGTAATTAGATTTACTCTTCTACAATCGAACATACCCTCCGAACATACCCCGTCTTATTGCAGAAAAATTGGGTAACATAGCAATCAAGTGCTACCATAGAAACCAAGATGGCGGCCTCCAGTACACAAAATGGACGACGGAAACACGTATCACCCTAACAACACGCGATGCGCATGCGCACTAACACCACGTATCACTATGGAGATGACGTCACAACATGACCGGTCATGCGGGTTACCATGGCAACACAACATGGCACCACCAAGTCACGTGACATGACATCACTTCTGGGGTCCTGCACCGGGGGCCTGCCAATAGGGCCCCAAACGTGCGAGCTATATATACTACTATCATGACCATGGGAACCTGTGCACCTGCGATTATAGTTCCAGTCGAATTATTTTTGCCAGAATTGTGCTCCTTTTCGACTTAAAAAAGCAGACTTAAAATTTTGTCAGGAGGTTTTCTCAGATGTTTATGGGTTGATTCCTTTGAAACTTGGTATGGTTGTTTACTGTTACAGGAACTGGTGCATCTGTGATTATAGTTTTGATCAGACAATTTTTGCCGGAGTTATGCCCTTTTCGTCTTAGAATGTCTGAATATTGTCCGGAGATTTTCTCAGATGTTTATAAGTCGATTCCATTGAAACCTGGTATGGATGTTCACTACAATGGGATCCTGTGCACATGCGATTATAGTTTTAATCGGACTTTTTATGCCAGAGTTATGCCCCTTTTCATCTTAGAATGTCTGAATTGCCTGGAATTTTGTCCGGAGATTTTTTCAGATGTTTATTGGTCAGTTTTGTTGAAACTTGGTAAGAATGTTCACTACCATGGGAACCTGTGCACCTGCGATTATAGTTTTGATAGAACTTTTTTCCCCAGAGTTAAGCCCCTTTAGAGGTCTAGATGAGAACGTCCCCTTTTGGTCATGATCTGTCAACCGTGAGGCTCCCCAACCCCGAAACCCAAAAACTTTTAGCACAGTCTACAGGTCATATTTAATATGGAGGGATTTCTTTTCAACCTACTCACAATTGTTTACAATTGGCTGTAACATAAGTGCAAGCCCTACTTCGGAACTAACTCAAGCTTTTAGAAACTTTTCCAAATGAGTTGGAAAAGTACTAGAATACAAAGGCACGAAAAAGATCGAAAAAAGGGTCGAGCGAGACCAGCGCTCAAAATTACAGGTACTCTCTCTGCACACCTCTTGCGTTTACCGAGCGCATGCGCAACAACCATGATGTCAATTCCTTTTATTTCCGCCATTTGTACATGGTCGAAAATTTTTGTGACTCGTGCTATTTTGCTGTTTTTTCTTCGCGAACAACTTATTAAATGTATTTTCTACATTATTAGTGTGCAAGTGGATTGTATCCTTTTGTCAAGCTATCAAAATTATTATTGATTCATGATAATTTTTATCATTATTGCTTGTTTCTTCACACTTCATCTTGTTTTTCCCCCACGTGTGAACACGACCTTTGTGCTGTTTTCCGTCGACGGGAAGCTTGATTACATTATTTTCATTAATATAATGCTATTCCTTGTACCTCTTGCTTGCAAGTGAAGCATGTGGACGACTCTCATTCCACATGTGTCACTTGCAACAATTGCACTCAGGCCCAATCATGTGGTATTTGTGGGGTTTTGTCCTCTAAATTCTGGGCTTCTGTTAACAAGGTGGTTCTGACCAGAGCTAGAACCTTTCGTTCTCGGGGTAAGGGTAGCCATGCCGTAGCAGACTTTTCTGCCGGTGCACGTGGTGACTCTGTCACACAGGATTCTGGTGTGTCTTCTGTGGCAAGTTCCTCTGCAACTGTTGACGGTGCTAGTTCAGTGACACCTGACGGGGAGACCGTGGTCTCTTTGTCTTCTGATGTCACTCTTGAGGCGTCTGTTTTCGTAGAGAGCTTCTCCAAGGTCAGCTCGGTGACTCTCTCCGATCTGCCTCCTACACCGTCGACTGTTGCTTAGGAAGTTGTTACTCCAGATCCTATTCTGTCTGATGGTGGCTCTTCCATCTCCTCTGGGGATGGTCTACAGTCTCGGGGGACCGAGGCTGTATCTGCTGGTGTGTCTATGTGCTCTCAGCCTCCCCTAGCCTTGCGGCGGGGCTGTGCGGGTTTGCTGTCTGCTCCGTCTCATCTGGCTAGGTTTGCTCCTAGTCGGTTGAGCCGTTCGGTCGCTTTGAGTGAATCGTTTATTGTTCCTCCTTCCCCTGCTAGTGTGCCGCCTAGCAGGATGGTGTTGGGACGTTGGCATCCAGGTCCTGCTGTTTGGCAGCGGTCAGTGACAGCCCCTGTTAGCTGTCACTCTCGGAACCTTCCTCTGGTGATTCGTCACTGTGTTCCGAGTCTGGGTGTCGATCGATGCTTGCTGTCGGCCTCAGAGGATGGGCAGTTGGGGCCGTCAGCCGAGCAGAGGCCAATGACAGGTTCCTGTCATTCTTGGGACAATCCTCCGGTGTCTTCTCACCGTGTCCTAGGTCCAGCTACCGATCGACGTGCGCCGTCGGTCTCTTTAGAGGATTTGTAGGCAGGACCTTCTGTTTCGCAGAGGTCAGTGATGGCCCCTGGCGTCACAATTGGGACTACCCTCCGGTGTCTTCTCACCGTATCCCTATTCTGTCTGCCGATTGACGTTCAATGTCGGTCTCTTCTGAGGATTTCGGTTCTTCTACCAGAAGGGTCCATTGGGAGGACACTCCGTCGGGCGATGCTGCTGCGACGGATTCTCAGGGTGACCTGTGTCAGGCCATTTTGGCGCTCACCCGGTTGCTTTCTGGCAACCCTCAAGTTGGCCTCCCTGTGCCTCCTGAGGCATAACCTCCTTTGGTCGGTCGCCGAGATGTCTCATCTGGCCCCTTGGATACTGCACAGTATTCACAGGAGGTTTCTGCTGGTCAGCCCGAGTTGGGCTACGTCTCCTCTGCTACGGAGGATGACGAGTATCTTGAAGGTGATGGGGCCCCCCCCCCCCCCCCCCCTCGTCAGTCTTGGGGCAGGCTTTGGATTTCGTCTTTGGCTTATTGCCGGACGTTCAACCTTCCCACCAGCCTTCTGTGACCGTCTGGCCACGGTCCACTGTGGAGTTCCGTAACCCTGTTGAGCCTTCTAGCTCCGGGGCTTTGCGTCCTCTGCAATCGGCTCAGGTTGTTGAGTCCTACCAGGGCTTAGACGCCAAAATGCATTCTAAGGCGCTCCAGGGTTCCTTCTTTTCTAGAGCTGATGCCTTTCTGCCTCCATCGCGGTTTCATGTTTACGATTCCGTCCGTCCACCAGTCTTCCAAGGGATGACTACTGTGGATGAGGATTCTTCTTCCCTCGGGTTAACTAAGCTTAAGTCGGCAGTTCTCCCGATGTCGGTAGTTGAATCTATGGTGGGCCTGTCCTGAGAGATGCTGGGTATGTTATCTCTCGCAGACCATGTTGTCGCTGCCCTGGCTGAATATTTTCCACCAGGGGAGTTTGATGACGCTCAGGTGCCTTTTCGTGTTTTGTCACAGGCTCTTATGAACTTGACACACGCTCATGCCTGTAACACGGCTAATTTGGAGCTGGCACGCCGGGATGCGGTGTTGGATTCTTCTTCATCCCTTCCTTCTGAGCAACGTGCTGTTCTGAGGTCTGCCTCTTTGGTGGGACCTCAGTTGTTCCATGGTTCCGTGGAAGCTGTTCGTGGCGAAGTTCTTCGTCATTCGAAGGACCAGCTTTTGCTGCGACAGCTTGACCAACCTGCTGCTGCGGGTGGTGGTCGTTCCAGGCCCGCCAAGCGTGCTGCCTCGTCGGCGACGTCGGCTACGCCTTCGGCTCCGTCTGTGCCTTCTGCACATAAGAAGCGTCGACGTGGCCAGGCTCGCTGGCAGCCTCAGGGGGAAAGTCTCAGGACTCTGTCACTTCCCGAGGTGGTTTCTCCTCTCGGGGCCTCGTCGAGGCCGCAAGTGAAGGTTCTCACCTCGATTTGCCTCCAGTCGTGGGAAGGCTGTCGCTTTTTTACAACCGTTGGACAGATGTAATGTCTGATCCTTGGGTCCTCGACATCATTCATTCCGGTCTGCGACTGTCCTTCCATCGGCACCCCAGTTTATCTCGGTTGCTCCTCCCAACTCAGGTCCCTTCCGATTCTCTGCGTCGGGACCTTCTGGTGCAGGAGATCGACAATCTCCTCTCCAAAGGGGCGATCGAGGTGGTCAGGAACACCCTTTCACCGGGGTTTTACTCGAGACTTTTCTTGGTGCCGAAGAAAAACGGCCAATATCGTCCTGTCATCAATTTGAGTATCCTGAACGAGTACATAATAGCTCCTCGTTTCAGTATGGAGACTTTCCGGTCGGTTCGACGTTCAGTTCATCAGGGCGATTTTGCTGCCAGTATCGACCTGAAGGATGCCTACTTCCATGTACCCATTCATCTGGCGTCATGGAAATACCTTCGGTTCTTGTTTCGGGATCGAGTTTATCAATTCAGAGCTCTCCTGTTCGGTTTGAACCTGGCTCCTTGGGCCTTCACCCGACTGATGTCACATGTGCTTGCTTTCCACCACACTCAGTCGGCTGTGACTTCGTCAGCCTACCTAGACGACATCCTCCAACGGCACCACGATGCTGCTGTTCTGGAGTTCGATGTCTGGCAGTTTCTTTGCCTGCTAGCGTCGCTGGGTTTCAGAGTCAATCGCGAGAAGTCAGATCTCCTTCCTCCTCAGCAATTCCGTCATTTGGGGATGGATTTCGACGCTCTTCACAATGTAGTGTCGGTCCCCCAGGCTTGGGCGACGATTTCTTTCCGCCTTGACTCGGAACCTGCTTCAATCTTCCTCGGTCTCGGCCAGGACTTTCCTTCGGATGCTGGGCCTTTGGGTCCGGTGACAGATCTCATTCCGCTCGGTCGCTTATTTGTCCGACCTCTCCAACACTTCCTGTTGGATCATTGGCGTCCGAATGTAGATCCGCTGGACCTGGAACTCACTATTCCTTGGTCTCTGCTTTGTCACCTGCACCCTTGGGCCGATATTCCCTGGTTGACACAGGGTGTTCCATTGGATCTTCCTTTGGCCGATCGCATCCTTACTGCGGGTGCCAGCGATTGGGGCTGGGGTGCGACGTTGGATCCTCTCGGTCTGTCTACTCACGGCGAGTGGGACAGCGAGCAGGTGGGCCTTCATATCAACCAGAAGGAGCTCCTTGCTCTTCTGTTGAGTTTTCGGCTTTGGATCCCTCATCTGTCGGACCATATTGTCCTACTTCTTTCAGACAATTTGATAGTAGTGGCCTACATACGGAATCAAGGAGGCACACATTTGATTCCCATATATCGGCTGTCTCGGGATCTTCTTCTGTTGGCGTGGGATGTGAATGCTCGGGTGTCCTTTTAACACATTCCCGGGCGTCTCAACGTCCTAGCAGACTCCCTGTCCCGAAGCGACAGTGTCCTTCCAACCGAATGGATGCTACATCGGTCAGTGTTTCAGGTGATTTGCGAGCAGTGGGGCCGTCCTCAGGTCAACCTTTTGGCTACTCGCTGGAATCATCAGGTAGAGACCTTTGTCTCCCCTTGTCCAGATCCTCTGGCATTTGCAGTAGACGCTCTGTCTCTGGACTGGACAGGTTGGATCGGCTATGCCTTTCCTCCTGCACCGATTCTTCCTCAGGTATTAGCGAAGATTCGTGCTTGCAGTTGCAGGATCATTCTGATCGCACCCCTGTCTCCACAGAGGGTGTGGATCAATCTGCTGCGGCCTCTATTGGCCGATCGACCGTTTCGTCCACCTCTACGTTGCAATCTTCTTTCCCAGGGTCGTCCCAGGAAGTATCGCAACAGCCTGGCGAGCCTGTCCCTTCACGCTCAAATTGCGGATTTTCTGGTTTTTCTTTTTGACTCCAAGGGCCTCCAGCCTATTACGATTAAGGGCTATCGGTCTATGCTGTCTGATACTTTCTCTTATGTGGGAAAGCGGTGCATCTGTCATAATCTTTTTCTCTCCAAACTCATTCGGCACTTTTCTTTGAAGAGGCCTCGAGTTTTGCGTCTTACACCCAAGTGGAAATGCATGGGTGTTGCACTGTTTGGAGGGGGCGCCATTCGAGCCTTTATCTGAGACCGATATGCGTTTTCTCACCTATAAGACGGCTTTTCTTTTTGCTTCTGCTCGACGAGTCAGTGAGCTTCATACGCTATTTGTTGATTCTGCCTTCTTCCGAAATGAGGCTAACAGTGTCACCTTCACTACTGATTGCTCTTTTCTGGCTAAGAATCAACTTCCTGATTCAGTACCTCCTCCCATCTGCATTCGGGCTCTCCCTGCTGTCGATGGCCGGAGGTCTCTTCTTTGTCCTGTTCGTGCGATCAAGACATACATCCCTCGCACTCAGTTCATTAGGAGGGGTCGGAAGAGATTCTTTCTGTCTCTCATTCCAAAGAGGCAGTCTATCTCTTCCCATTCTATTTCCAGGTGGATCTGTCTTGCAATCAAGCTGGCTTATTCCCGCTTGTCTGCGTCGGATCTTGTTTTGAACCGTTTTAATGCTCTTGAAGTTTGTGCCATTTCCTCATCCTGGGCGTTCTCCAATTCTGTTTTGCTCCGGGATGTAATGAATGCGGCTTACTGGAGGAATGCTTCTACCTTCTCCTCCTTTTATCTCAGCCACCTTCAGCAGCAATCTGAGGACCTTTATTCTTTAGGCCCTTTCGTTGCAGCTCAGACTGTTGTGCACCCTCGTTAAAATTGTTTTTATCGAGGTTGTGCTTCGCTCAGCCTTGTTCTTTTCAGGTGCCTTCTATCTATCTTCATTACAGGTTTCGCTATTGTTCTCTGCCCTCTTTGCTTTTCTTTCCGCTACTCTTGTTGGTATTGGTTATGTGATTCACCTCCTCCTATTGTTTATTCAGCCAATTGTAAACAATTGTGAGTAGGTTGAAAAGAAATAAAAATTTTTTAGTAAATTTTGTTTCTTAACATACCTACCACAGTTGTTTACCGGAGGCCCACCCTCCTTGGGGATATCTTTGATATCGATGCCTCCCCGCTAAATCACAAACTTCTCGTTGGCGGAAATACGGAATTGACATCACGGTTGTTGCACATGCGCTCGATAAATGCAAGAGGTGTGCAGAGAGAGTACCTGTAATTTCGAGCGCTGGTCTCGCTCGACCCTTTTTTCGATCTTTTTCGTGCTTTTGTACTCTAGTACTTTTCCAACTCGTTTGGAAAAGTTTCTAAAAGCTTGAGTTAGTTCCGAAGTAGGGCTTGCACTTATGTTACAGCCAATTGTAAACAATTGTGGTAGGTATGTTAAGAAACAAAATTTACTGAAAAATTTTAATTTCATTGTAAGTTGGTAGGATGACTCCGTATGATGTCTAGATGAGAACTTCCCCATTTTGTCACGATATGTCAACAGTGACAACTGCCCGAGCCCAAAACCTGAAAACCTTTAGCATAGTCTACAGTTCATATTTATGAAGGGATTTCATTGTAACTTGGTAGGTTGACTTCATATAATGTCTACATGAGAACATCCCCTTTTGGATGCGATTAGGCAACTGTGATGGTTACAGGGGCCCAAAGCCCAAAAACCTTTAGCACAGTCTACAGATCATATTTATGAAGGGATTTCATTGTAACTTGGTAGGTTGACTTCATATAATGTCTACATGACAACATCCCCTTTTGGACGCGATTAGGCAACTGTGATGGTTACAGGGGCCCAAAGCCCAAAAACCTTTAGCACAGTCTACAGATCATATTTATGAAGGGATTTCATTGTGACTTGGTAGGATGACTCCAAATAATTTCTAGATGAGAACGTCCCCTTTTCTTCGTAATCATTCAGCCTTGATGGCTGCCCAGCCCAAAACCCCAAAACCTTTAGCATAGTCTATAGGTCGTATTTATGGAAGGATTTCATTGTAACTTGTTAGGTTGACTCCATATAATGCCTAGATGATGACATCCTCTTTTGGTTGTGATTGGTCAACTGTGACAGGTATAGGGGCCCAGAGCCCAAAAACCTTGAGCACAGTCTGCAGGTCATATTTATGAAGGGATTTCATTGTAACTTCGTAGGATCACCCCAGATAATGCCCAGATGAGAACGTCCCCTTTTTGTCATGATCATTCAACCATGATGGCTGCCCGGGCCCAAAACCCGAAACACTTTAGTACAGACTACAGGTCGTATTTGTGAAGGGATTTCATTGTAGCTTGGGAGAATGACTCAGTATAATATCGAGATGAGGACATCCCCTTTTAATTGCAATCGGTCAACCGTGATGGTTACACAGGCCTGAAGCCCGAAAACCTTTAGCACAGTCTACAGGCCATATTTATCAAAGGATTTCAATGTAACTTGATAGGATGACTCGTTTTGGAATAATTTCACTGTAGATTGGTAACTTTCGTTGACATACGTTAACTGTGAGGGCCACATACATTAACTGTGAGGGCCACATTAACCCACACCTCAGTTCTTTAGTACAGTCCACACCTCATATTATTTTTATTAAAAACATAGCAAACAGGGAACAGAAATTAACATATTCCTAATTATCACAATTTTTGTCTTATTTTATAATCCTTTCATAAACATTGAACATTATCCTTTTCATCAAACACAACACACAGACAAGTTAAGCTGCAGCATCATTGACACTTTCATTTGTAAAATTATATGTGGGCGGGCATTTTTATTATTTTATTATTTATTTTTATAATTATTTCTTTTCCATCAAAAGTTCATGTTTTTGGTTTGTTTAATGTTTTAGGCCGCATAATCTACAGAACGACATGGGTGCTAAAGCTTTGCACACCACTATTGCACTCCCGGGAAAAATTTAATAATTTTATTAACTTGGGTAAAATATCACACATAAACCATTTAATTTTTATTTTTTAAGTTTGCATTGGTTATAAAAAGAGAGCATGCAGCAACCAAAAGGACCATGTGGGAGGGCTGAGAAATAGATTTTTAACTTTTTAGGCCTTAATCAAGTGTCCTTGCTAGTATAGAAAAGTGAAAGGTTTGATGAAGTCTTGCCTAATAGAAATATTCTGTTTGGACGAAAAAGATTTGAATTGTCACTTAATCAAATTAATCTTAAAACCATTGATCTCCCGTTACAGTTTTTTATTTCTATACTATAATTTGTAACACATTTGTGTTCAGACTCGGCATGTGTTCAATGCTTAACTCTTAACCTGCTGGGTATTTTTAAGATATTTTTCTTCATATCTGGTCATGACTGCTGTGAAGAAGCCATGGCTAGATTCGATGAAAAGGGACCACGTTGGCTCTGTGGTTACGGCATTGAACTTCAAACCGAAAGGTCCACAGTTTGATCCCTGCCAGGGGTAACTGCGTCGTCAGGGGTAACTGCACATCAATCGTGCACTTGTCTTCAATGTCTTCAACCAATACTAACCATGGTTGTGTGGAATTAGCACGTTGGGGAGTCTGATAGTTGCTTGCCATTGCACAGTGGTTCTCACTGGGTAATAAGGCTTCCTCCACCCATTAAATTATGTGACACAAGATGACTATGGCTGTCGAAAGTTGAATCCAAATAAATAAATTTTATGAAAAATTTATCTAAATTTAAATCAAGAAATCATTGGTGGAAAAATCCATTCAATTTACAGGGTGACAATTGGATTAAATATACCCAAATTATGCATATTTCAGAAGCAAGAGGAATCCTGTCCTGGACGGGAATATCCACCACAGGCATGCAAGGAGTCAATCCTGAGAGTGTCACTGGGAAGTTTGGGTTTTTGTATGCAGAGGGTGGAATTCATGGAATGGGTGTAAGATAGGATGAAAAATTTCAATATTCTGTTTGTTCTGTAGCTTTTACATATTGGATTAAATCACACCAAACTAAGCATGTGTACTCACTCGTTTTGGTTCAGAGAAGTGTCACTGGAGGCTTGAGATTTTCATATATGTGTGCCAAAGAGATGGAATGGGGTGACAAGAGCTTTGATCATATCTCATGATTTGCAATGGACTTGGGACAAGTGTGCCAGCTGATGTTTAGAATTCAAGCACTGTCAAGAACCGTAAGAATCCTGTGGTTTCATATTTCACAGTTATGTACAGTTAACGTGTGCTATTTCTACTTATTTGAAAGTACTTACCACAAGGATTAAAATAAATATTCTAAGAAAGATTACTTTCATGTTCAGCTATAAAGGAAGAAAAAAGTCATGTTTTATATTTTCAGAAAAACTTGGCGAAGAATATTGCATGAAGATTTGTTCTGTGAATATTATAACAGTCAAGTCTGTGATATGGCTATTTTTATCATTAATAACTTTAAAAAAAGAAATATGTGTCCGGTAAGTGACATAGATGGGTCATATTCAGATTTATTAATGTTATATTAACAATTGTGAGTACCTGCTCTTTAATACCACCATGAAGTGCAATTAATTCTATTTTTGACAAGAAACCCATATAAACGCAGTTGATAAGTATAGGAAGACCATATATGGGCTTTACTTGCATTTCTTAACTGGTAGAGTGCTGGAA
The DNA here is from genome assembly GCA_031216915.1 of Pictodentalium vernedei. Classification (NCBI taxonomy): domain Eukaryota; kingdom Metazoa; phylum Mollusca; class Scaphopoda; order Dentaliida; family Dentaliidae; genus Pictodentalium; species Pictodentalium vernedei. The sequence goes on along the minus strand of CM062296.1, from coordinate 271,920,666 downwards.
GCCCATATTTGGGCTTTATTCTGAAGCACAGGTACTGTAGCTTAACACATTCATATTCAGTTGATGTGCTTCATATTATCTTTAAAGTGAAATTATTTAGTCTTTGAGAATTTGCTACATTTTATAAGAGACTGTCTGCAGGCACTCTCCCATAAAATGTAACAAGGCAAAGACATTTGAAGAAATTCTGTTGACTAAAAATTATTTATTCCTCTGCCAGTTAACTGGTAGAGTGTTGGAAACCCATATTTTGACTTTATTCTGAATTGCAGGAGCCAAAACTTGAGGTTTCATATGCTGTGGATGTGCCTCATATTATCTTTGAAGTGAAATTATTTAGTCTGTATGGATTTACCTTGTTACAATTGATGGGAGTATGCCTAAAAGCACTCTTCCATAAATTGTAACAAACCAAATATATGTAAAGAACTTTTGCCGACAAAATATAATATAGCACTCGACCAGTTAACTGGCTCAGTCGTAGAAGTCCTTTTTCAAGCTTTTTTTTAAATTTTGAGGTGTCACAATAACATTTTCATTTTCTTATCGTGTGCTTCATATTCAGCAGTAAACAAATGGTATTTTGTTATTATAGACTTGTTTTTTCCCAATTTATTCGGAGAGTGTCCATTTTGTGACAAAACAATTGTTGATAAACAGATCCTGATTACCAACATAAAATTAGCACTCAACTAGTTAGGATTCCATTTTTGACTTTTACAAACTGACACTGCATGCAGTGTTGAGGGAATTTTCTGAAACAGATTAAACTCACACTGGCACTGGTTTACAGTCAAGTCTTGGCAGGCAAAACTTGATTTAAAATCTCTGCAGTGTCACCAAATTGAAAAATTTCATTATACTAGAATTTCTCAATGAGATCATTCCAATAAGGGTTTCACATGATATGGTTTTGTTGAAATTTTTTTTTAAATTTATTTTTCTGTTGCTTAATTTGTAAATTACTTGGGTAGAATGTGTCAGGCTTTTAAGTGGCCCCGGTTTTCTTAATTTTTCTCCTTTTTTTAAGCACCCCTTATTTTCTTTATAAAAACTTTAAAATCCTAAAAAACCCTTATTTTTTTTAAGAAATTCCTACATTTTAAAATGGGATTGGAAAATAAATGAGTAGGCTAGTCTGTAAAACTAAAAAATAAAAAATGTTAGCCTTACTGCTTATATTTACATGATGAAATATTTTGTTTTCAATCTAGTCTTAGTTTTATCCTATACTGCCGTTCAATTGCTACATATGACCTGTTGATGGCCATTGAACTGATCTTTTTGGTTGGTAACAACACTTTTCATACCACCCACTTTTTATATAGTGTTCACTAGATCCATCCGTACATCTGTACGTCCATCCATCTGTCCGTCCGCACACACACATGACTACTTATGTGGCTACGAGTTAGTAAAACAGGATACTTAGGTGGTTAAAGTCTGTTGATACGTAACAGAATCTCTTATTGTGTGCGTGGGGGGGGGGGGGGGGGGGGGGATTAAATGTAGAGTAGGGTTAGGGCATTCTGGGATGGGGTTTAGGAGTGGGGTGGGGGTGGAGGTCAGTGAAGAGGTGTTAGAGTTTTTTGGGTAGGGTTAGGGTTAGGGTTAGCTTAGGGTTAGGGGTTAGGGTTAGGGTCAGTAAAGGTTAGGGTTAGCTGCCCCCCCCCCCAAATTTCCCCCCAAAAAACTTGTTTTATTATGTTGGACATGTGTTTTAGGTTAGCCACCTAACATGTCCATAAAATATCCACGTAAGTAGCCATTTGTAAGAACATCCATCTGTCCATCCGTTACGCTTTTGGGGGGTACACATCTGCCATCCACAACTCCTCTTAAACCAGTGAACGGATTCCATTGAAACTCTTAGACATTCTTTTACATACATTGAAGATGTGTACCTCCTATTTTCTTTTCAGATATTTTCATTTTTATCTTAACTTGACATAGTCAAGATAAGCTATTGTCATCACACGTGCGGAAGTCTGTCAGTCTGTGAGTCTGTTCACATTTTCCTTTAGCACGGGCTACACCCCGCAGTTCTTGTCTGATTGTCACAAAATTTCATATGCAGGTTTGGGGTCATGTCTAGATGAGAACATCCCCTTTTGGTCGTGATTGGTCAACCGGTATGGCTGCCCAAGCCCAAAACCCGAAAACCATTAGCACAGTCTACAGGTCGTATTTATGAAGGCATTTCATTGTAACTTGATAGGATGCCCCTGTATAATGCGTAGATGAGAACGTCCCCTTTTGGGCATGATCTGTCAACCGTGATGGCTGCCCAAGCCTGAAACCCCACAACTTTTAGCACAGTCTGCAGGTTATGTTTAATAAGGAGGGATTTCATTGTAACTTGGTAGGATGACTCCTTATGATGTCCAGATGAGAATTTCCCCATTTGGGCGTGATCTGCCAACCGTGACGACTGCCCAAGCCCAAAACCCGAAAACCTTTAGCACAGTCTACAGGTCATATTTATTGAGATATTTCATTGTAACTTGGTGGGTTGACTTCATATAATGTCTAGATGAGAAAGTCCCCTTTTGGTCCTGATTGGGCAACTGTGACGACTACAGGGGCCCGGAGCCCAAAAACCTTTAGCAAAGTCTACAGGTCATATTTATGAAGGGATTTCATTGTAACTTGGTAGGATGACTCCAAATAATGTCTAGATGAGAACTTCCCATTTTGATGGCGATCATTTAGCCTTGATGGGTGCCTGAGCCCCAAAACCTTTAGCATAAGCAAAATGGCATATTTATGGAAAGATTTCATTGTAACATGTTAGGTTGACTCCATATAATGCCTAGATGCTGACATCCCCTTTTGGTCGTGATTGGTCAACTGTGATGGCTACAGGTGCCCGAAAACCTTGAGCACAGTCTACAGGTCATATTTATAAAGGGATTTCAGTGCAACTTCATAGGATCACTCCAGATGATGCCCAGATTAGATTGTCCCCTTTGGTTGCGATCATTCAACCATGATGGCTGCCCGAGCCCGAAGCCCAAAAACCTTTACCACAGTTTACAGGTCATATTTATTGAGGAATATCATTGTAACTTGGTGGGTTGACTTCATATAATGTCTAGATGAGAAAGTCCCCTTTTGGTCCTTATTGGGCAACTGTGATGGCTACAGGGCCTGAAGCCCGAAAACCTTTAGAACAGTCTACAGATCATATTTATAAAGGGATTTCATTGTAACTTGGTAGGATGACTCCAAATTATGTCTAGATAAGAAGGTCCCATTTTGCGTGGAGGGTGTTGTTGACATTTGCTATCCACGACCTCTTTTAAACTAGCTAATGGATTTCAATGAAACCTTAAAACATTCTTTTACTTACAGTGAAGATATGTACCTTCTATTTTGTTTTCAGATATTTTCATTTTTACAGTTTCACATATTGAAAAATGGACTTTGTCAATTCAAGCTTTGGGGTGGAGGTGTGTGGGGGAGAGGGGGTGTCAGTGTTTGTGCTCTCTACATTAAACACACTTTTACTGCTGTAAAATGTTTCTTGGTAGGAGTGAGTGGTATCATTTAGTGAGCAGTGCTCACAGTTTTTCTAGTTTTATTTGTTCTCAAAGGTGAGAACTTTACCTATTTTGATGCTTATTTTAAAGTTTTATCCCTATTTTTGATCCAAATAGCCCTATAAATTCCTAAAATAACCCCTTATTTTTTGTGAAATATGACCCTAAAATGTCCCTTATTTTTCCCAAAAAGTTGCTTGAAAGCCTGATGTGTTGATTTGCTAGGTAAAGGGTTTAACTGCTGTGACTGGAAGGGATCTTTAGCTGGAATGGAATGTGTCTCTCTCTGCACAGGATACAGCCATTTTATGACCCCATCCAATAGGGCAGTATGCTAGAACAGCAGGGACACGAGGAGAGAGGGTGGGGATTAGAGAGGAGTCGTACCACCCCAACCCAGCCCAAATTTTCAATAGCTAGAAACTTTAAGTCTCAATCCACCAACAGTTGAAAATTGCTCATCCTTCAGTAGCAGATTTCATGTCATTTTATATGTGACTGTGACTGTTTTTAACATTTCAACTAGAGTGAATATTTTGTCCCTTGAGTGCAACAGTGCACCATTTGCAATGCTATCGCAGTAATACAGTAGATGCTTTGACACTGACAGTCCAGATAATGGTGATTAGAGGGTCTTAAAATAAACTAAACCATGCGGAAAATGAAAATCACACATGTGCGGAACAGAAATCGTTGACAGACTATTTTTAAATAGAAGTGAAATTTCACTGGAATTTTTACAAATCGTGCACCGCAATTACAATTAGAATCCCTAGTGATAGCTAAATATTGTCCTCTGAGTTCCAGTGTGTTCTATGTGCCAGTAGACACATAGAACATATTGGAACTCAGGGGACGAAATAGTAACGCGGGTTCCCCTCACAAATTTGGTTGGCGGTAAAATGTGTTCTTGTGCTGATAGTTGTCAAATGTATTACTGAATTTCCTTCTAGTAATTGTTTTTATAGATGTGAAGGCATGTAATAAACACAGAACGACACGTGCATGTGAATGGGTTAATCGATATGGCACTTGTGCCATCGCAGAAGGATAAACCTCAAGGCCTGTGGCCTCTTGTTTTATCCTTCTGCACTGGCACTACTCGTGCCATATATCGATTAACCCTTTCAAATGCACATGTCGTTCTGTGTATTCCCTCTTATTTCCCAGGCTTGCAAATGAGTTAAGAGTAAATAAATGAGTTAAGAGTTAATTTAACTGACAACACATCTCACATGTGTTTCTGCAGTCTATTGACACTGACAGTATTTTTATCTTTTTTTTTTTTATTGAAGCTTAAAGAAGAAGATGCCGATACAAAAAATGACCACTCTATTATAATTCAATCATTATGGAATGACCAGGACAAGATTATTGATTGTTGTTTGAAACTGTTAAAAGCAGGTCATCTTACAAACAGTTAACAAACTATATTTATTACATAGTCAGCATCAAATAACCCATTACAGATATATCAACAACAACACAGCTAATAATTATGTGATGTTTACAGTCAGAGCTAAAGACATGACTTTTGTCTGTCCATCTGTCCTTCCATCTGTCCATCTGTTAACATTTAGAGTTTGGGTTAAAGTTAGTTAACATTTTTTAGTGAAGGTTAAAGTTTTTTTTTCTTCTTAATTATCATTCTCATTATATTTCATGTTATTTTCTGAAATATTTAACCCTTTCCTGGAGTCAATTTAACTTAGAACTTCCAGGTTAAAGTTTTTGGTTAAAGTTTTTTTTGTTGGTTTACAAAGTTAAACCTTCAATTCCTCAAAGAGTTTAGTGCAATGTCACTGTTTCTCATTTGGGACAATGTCTGCTGTCTACTGAAGCTTTCTACAGTGATTTTAATTAATATTGGCATGATTTTAACCCCTTTTAAACATTTTCAGACTTACTTTCTTTGTATTTGAAATTAGGCTTTTACCACATACAGTTAAAACTAGAAGTCCTGTCATGAAATGCACACAAATAGCATGTCGCTATGTGCATTAATCCACGCGTTATGACCATAGTAAGGCTATCAAATTCTGTACATATGGCCCGAGCATAAGCAATGTTTCAGCTAATAGACCTCCGAGTAACCCGGAGGTCCATTGGCAGAAACATTGCCTGGGTTTGCTATGAGTAACCAGGAGAACCTGCCATGCTCTGGATGCCATTCGATATGGCAATTGTTCATTCCTATACGCAGTTAAGGCTAGATAAGCGCACAGTTCGTGACAGGACTTCTAGTTTTAACTGTACTTTGTTACTTTAATTCTTGCATGCTCAATACAACTTAATGATTGCATTTACATCAATGATTTCTTGTATTGCTTTTAGGAAATATTTAACCCTTTTTTTGCAGTTAATTTTATTTAGTATTCCCAGCTTAAAGTTTCAGATAAAAGTTTTGCTTTTCAAGGTTGTACCTTTCATTCTTCAAACACTGTTACAACGTCATTGTTTTTTTCATTTGGGGCAAGGTCTACTGAACCTGTATACACTGGTTTCAAATAATATTGGCATTAATTTACCCTTTTCAAAACGGTTTTCGAACTTAGTTTTTTTAAATTTGAAATTAGGCTTCTACCACATACTTTGTTTCTTTTTATCCCCCTGCAAGGGAGGGATATTGCGTAGAGCTCTGTCTGTCTGTCTGTCTGTCTGTCTGTCTGTCTGTCTGTCTGTCTGTCTGTCTGTCTGTCTGTCTGTCTGTCTGTCTGTCTGTCTGTCTGTCTGTCTGTCTGTCTGTCTTAGCATCCGTCCGTCCATCCGTCCGTCCATCCATCCTTCCGTCCGAACTTTGTTTATGGCATAAAGTGTTTAATTAGCAGTTTTTTTTTCTTTCCTCCAAAATGTATTTTGAAGGATTTAGAGTGACTACATCCGGATTAAAAATTTGACTCCTATACTACCATACCTTCAGCACACATTTGACCTGTTCACTACATGTAACCTCCTTAATACAAAACTTTGTAATCTATCGAAATACTCAGACAATTACTGAACTGCCTATATGTTTTTAGTCGCATTTGGCCTCAACACATACATTATAGGTATATGCTCTATTTATTTTGTTTGACAAAGCTCTGTCATACGGGATTTGATAATATAATCAGTTTTTAAACCTAGAATACCGAAGAAAAAACTCAGACTCCTGATAATTTAATACTTCTATTAATTGAATATTTCTCACTGGCAAAGTGGGTATTTACTTAAGACGCTTCTAGATAACAGATGTGTTGTTCAGGAAAATTTGCCAGCATGTGAGCAGTTAAGCAATTATAACTAATTACAAATGAAGTCTTTCATCTAAAGAATTTCCCACAGCTCCTTGAATATCTGGCATTGAAATTCCTGAAATTTCTAAATCTCTTGCTAAGGACCTGGAAATTAAGCCCTTCAGTATTGGAACTTTCCTTGAAAATCCTTGAAATATGATAGGCAATCAGAAAATATCCATTTCAGCAATATTTAGCTTGTTGTGAATAAGACAAAACACAATGGGGTAGAGTACAGGGGGGAGGGTGTCAGGAATCAGCAAACAGAGTTTGAGTTTTTCAAATATTTCCAGACCACTGCCAGTGCCTGTTAACCCTTTACCCAACGTAATGGCCAAAACTGGCCAGCGCTATTCTAAAAAATTGCCAACTAATTTTCATAATTTTTTGTCTCAAAAACATAGGTTATGACACTTCATTGGAACGAGCTTGTCATGTTAGGTAAAGGGTTAAATATAGGAAAGACTCCAACAAGGGTCGTTGATTCCTGTTCTTTGTACTCTACCAGAGTTGTGTTCTGTATTTATATCATTATTAACTTATTGAGGACTAGATTATTTTTGATGGTCTCAATTTGTTCTCAAAATTTGTTTTATTTCAACTTATTGGAGAGTGCCAAACAAATTTATATAAACTAAATATTATTAGCATTTGACTGAACATGAAACATGAGCAAGGAAAATGTTGGTTTCTGATCTCATACACTCATTTTTTGAAAGCCCCGATAGTGGCTTCTAGCACTTAACCAGTTAAAGTTTAATGATGCTGAGATTAAAAAAAAATCTCCTTCGGCAGTCTATTGACTTTCTTGCATGACATTGTTTTGTTCATTCACGTCATGATGTCTATCAGATGCACAACAACCAATCTGATGCATTCTTGCATGATGTTCTAACATGTAGGTCAAATTACACATATGGTTTATCTAGCACATTTCTCAGACTGTATTCCATCAGGTAATGTTGAATACAAACAACAATCGTTGTATAATAAGCAAGCCTGAATATAAGCAACCTGTCATTTGCAAAATGGGGTCCCCAGAGCGTGAATTTCCTGATGCTATCCCATACAGTGGGCCAATTTATCCTCCAAGTACATCTTTCTGTTTTGGCTTGAGATTTTGGTTCAGACTGAGGTTCACAGAGGGTAACTTTTGTGATGCTACCCTGCTGTGCAGGGTAGCATCACCAAATTCACCCTCTGGGGACCCCATTTTGCAGATGACAGTCTGCTTATTTTCAGGCTTGATAATGAGTAAGAATTATGTATTAGATTGTGGATATGATTGGGATACAAAATTAAAATTGGCAATCTTGAGAAAAAACTCCCTCATCTAACAGTGAAGTCGCCGTAGACTGGTCACTTTCCACGGTTGTAGTCCGGCCGCCAAACGCCATTTTTTCACCAAACCATGTTTTGTTGTATTAAGTTTTTTTTCTCACCGGTTTTTATTAGTTCAGACACCCCTCTTACTAATTTTTCTTACTGGACAGCTGATAGCATTGAGCATTTTTTTTAATTGGGCCTTAAAGTGAGGTACTGTTGAAGGGGTCGAAAATTAATGTGGAAATTACAGATCCGAATGATTATTTCATCTTAACTCACTATATAAGCACAAAACGTTATGTAATTGTGTTTCGATGCAGTAACTACATCCGCATTGGGTATTTGGTAGAAATTGAATGGATATTACACCGCTATTTATATCTATCAACGCTATTTATATCTAACAACGCTCTTTATATGTGAACGCGTTTGGAGATTACATCATATAACTGTTCTTTCTTCTTGATTTCTTAGAGCGAGGACGCATTATTGCAACTGCGCAATTGTGTCTCACTACACACCTCATAAACTTACAATTTTGTCTCGCCTTTTATCACTAGCGTTTCTATTTCTTCAGCTTCACTTGATATAGCATCAGGTTCGAGCGACCTTTGCTTTGAAACGACATAGACTAACTCCGTCATGTCAGATGCTTGTTTTTTCTCAACCACGTTCTGTTGTGCTGAATCAAGGAGCAAAGATCCTCTAATGAACGTGAAAGCAAAGCGAATTGAGAATATACTCAGGTGTAGTAGGATTTATAATGATGACTTACATACAGCTTTACAACATGGGTACGATGCAGACCCAGATTTGACTCTTGAGTTGCCATAAATACTGTGTTGAGAAGTATTTGCACCTGAAGAATGTGAAGCAAGCAAGCATTGCTCATAGCACATCCCTAGATTCTGATGCTCCGCCCGAAAAACGACCCAAACGTTCACATGATGAATTTACTTTCAGGCGTCATTGCCTATTTTGTGGTGATGATTGCATAGTTGACCGGGATACGAAGAATCGTTCAAGGTGGAGGCCCACCTACCTGTTTCACCAAATAGGCACACATACATCGCATATGTCAGTTAGTGATGAAATAATTGGCATTTGTTGTCGTAGGAATGATAAATAGTCCGAAGAAGTAAAGCTTAGAGTGTGTGGTGCTGTTAGCGACTTACATGCTGCCGATACCATATTGACTGTAGGTCGAAATTTACGAATCCAAAATCGGTAGAATCAGCTGCAAAACAGAAAATTGATCTTTCGTCACCACATAGTCAGGCCATACAATCTGCCATATCTTACATGAAAAATGACACATCACCCACGTGGAGTTCTGTTGAATTATTTGATCTTTATCTGCAATCTGGTGGGACTTACAATTCCCGTCGATCATTTGTGCCTGATCTAGTCGATAGCTGTGGAGATGACATTTTGGTGTTGTCTTCCCCGGGAATCGCCACCGTTTTGGCAGACAAATCCAGAGCTGGCACCTTACTTAGGCACATTAAAGACTCGGATGATGACAATATTGACAGTTCCATAAAGATTCTCAGTAAAGCAATTGGCAAAGAAATCAAAGATATGGATCATGACAAGATAACTACACCACTGATGTTAACAGTGAGAGCGTATCCTCGTTTGTAAGTGGTACACTTCTCACATTACTAAGTCGTTTAGCTCCACAGTTGAACCACACATTACCTGCTCTGATGATAGGAAACATAGTGACATCAGCATTGTGTGGAAAATACACATCGCTTCAAATTTCATTGGCAAAGCTGTTAAGAGATTCTAAAGAGTTGGTAAAAACCATGCATGATTTTGGTGTTACATGCTCATATGACAAGCTATTGAGATTCAAAAAATCTGCGGCAGCGCTGTCTGCAAAGAATGCAAATGATACACCGATTTTGGATGCCAACAATGGCCTCATACAAGTGGTTGTTGACAGCTTTGATGCTGAAATTGCTTCTCAAAATGGAAAGCTAAGCACCCATTCATTGGCAATCGTGATGGCTCAAAAGGACAATAATGATTCCGTTGAGTCTCAGACGATCCCAAGATTGAAAAAGTCAGATATGACAAAACCAACAGAGTATGAATTGGATGTTGTGTGTTTCAATGGACCCAAACGACCCGACATGCCCGCATCACATGTATGAAACACTGTTCCCCCTCTTTCAACATTGTGACGCAGTGCAATGTCATTACGCAGAGCAATAGAACTTGACTTCGCATTTTTGAAAGATATGGTCAGTGACCAGAACTGTCCGGAGTTCAATGGGTATAATACCCGCATGACGAGAGACTCGGGTCAAGCAACGAATCCAAAAACGAATGCAGCATACCTCCCTCTAATAGACATGACACCTGCTGATCCAGACACTATCATGACAGCTATGGAAAAGGCAGAGAAACTATCGTCAGATGCAGGACAGCCGTTCACTATATTTACTGCCGATCAGTTCAGGTGTTATGGTCTTATCCAGACAAATTTGCGGCATTTTTTCCTCGATTGGGTGGTATGCATTTGCTCATGAGTTTCATTGGTTCAGTTGGAACGCTCATGGCTAATACTGGACTTTCAGATATACTTGAGTCAGTATTCGGTGGGGTTGAAAAGATGTTGACTGGGAAAAAGTTTCCAATGAACATGAGAGCCATGCGTGTTTGTTATCAGAAGAACTTTTGCAAACAGCTTTCGAGAATAATGATTTGCAATGTGCAGAAGATTTATTTGCATTGCTAGAAGAGAATGCGTGCAAAAGTCGTACGACAAAAATGTGGGTTGATGCTTTTTTGAAACCATGCTTCCTCATGATGTTGTACGTACCAGCGGAGAGAGAAGGTGACTGGCTTTTGCACATCGAAGCTATGAAAAGCATGCTTCCTTATTTCTTTGCTTCTGGTCATGCAAATTATGCAAGATGTGGGCTTTACTATCTGCGGCAGATGCAAAATATGCCACCGGATATTTTATCTCATTTCTTGAAGGGTGAACATGTGATGAGACACATACCTGGTCTATGGAATGGCATATGGAGCGATATGTATATCAAAACTACCTTCATGAGATATGGCCATGGCAAATCCGGTATAATAGGGATCACATTAAAGCCAGAAACACTAAAAACCTGGGCATTAAGTTTGCATGCATGTGGGAAGTTAGCTACCGGTATATCAAATTTGCGAGAAGATTGAGATAGTGACAAATTACAGATCGCACATAAGGAAGAGGCCAAGTCTAGAATTGCAAGTGATTCTGTCGACTGTATGGGTCTGAGAACTAAACTAGGAATGTGTATCGACCTATTGGATCCAAACGGACACCCTGAGGCCATAATTAACATCGCAACTGGTAGGATATGTCCAACGTCTGTCAATGTCGATAAGATTGTCAGCCTCGGAGTTCAGAAAATGACGGAATTTGAAGAGGCCTTCCCGAGTGGATTTTATGAGTCAATTTCGAAACCAGTACAAACTATGGCAATCTTGAAAAAGTCGCTGAAGGTTGGGGAGGTCAAAATATATGACACTAATCTCATTTATTCCAGAGTTATCGGACATTTATGTAGTTCACGTGAATTAGATATCAAACATATCCTTTCCTTTGAACTGTCACCACTACCAACTGCCATATTTGATGAATCCGGGGATATGCGCGTGTGCACATCAAAATCAGTATTGAAAAATAAAACAGTTGTTAAGAAACCAAAAAGAATGTCTGGTGTGGATAAGAAATCTGCAATTGTTATCAATGGCTGTGCACTGCTCTGGATACCTCATTGGCCTGTGTCTACCAAAACCAGACCGGCAACTGTTCTAGACTTCATTACAGCATTTAAAGACAACATCAAACAGAAGTTGCGATCGAGTGATGTGTATTTGGTATTTGACAGATATGTTGACTACAGCATCAAGTGCGTGACAAGGGCACACAGAAAGGCCGATAGCTGCCGAGTGTTTCAACTTGTACCCACCTCCCTGCTACCACCACAAAAACATGTGCTGAATCTACTCACCACGGACAAAAGTTTTACTGAGCAAAACACACGAACTCACAAACTTGTAATTACTGGCCAGCATGATGTTCCGGTTGAGGTTGGTTGTGGATCGGTGACAGATAGAGTAGATATGGCAACTAGTCACGAGGAAGCTGACAACATTATCGTTCAATAGGCAATATTGTTTGCTGCAGCTGAATGTAATAACGTTGTGGTTGTTGCTGACGACACTGACGTCTATTTGTTGTTGCTGCATCACTACCTTGAACAACACTTGATGGTTGCAATGACTATGGAGTCAGCAATCCATGGACGGGTGGTGATAGATATACCTGCCGCAGTTGATACACACAAGAAAATTGTTCCTCAATTGCTTGCTGCTCATGCACCATCCGGGTGCGATACTCTAGGGGGATACTGTGGTATCGCAAAGGGCATGTACTGAAGGTTCTGCAAACTGGTGGGACACTGGAATCACTTGGTGAGAATAACGTGGAGATATCGGATGTTCTAGAACAAGCTACCAAGTTCATAGCATTATGCTATAGATCTCCTAAATCAACATCAATGTCCGATGCTCGCTTGTGCATATGGAGAACACGAATTGGGAATCCGACTGCAACATCTGCTTCTAAATTGTGCAGCCTACCACCCACAACAGAGGCTTTTACTGAGAATGTCAAACGGGCCCACTTGCAAACTTGTATATGGAAGCATGCCCTTCAACCTAACCCACCGCAGATAGACCCAACTGTATTTGGATTCAAGAAAGATGTGAATACAAAATCTTTGAACCCTGTGACAGTCATGTCCAATGTCAAGCTAGCACGTGATGAAATACTGAAGATGATTAGGTGCACATGTTCGAGTAAAACGCCATGCAAATATTCGAGGTGTAAGTGTAATGCAGCAAACATGGCATGTACCATTTTCTGTGCGTGCAGTGTTTCAGAGGACTGCTGCAATGAACAGACATCGCTGGCAGTAATGCGTAGTGATGAGTCGATCTAAGGAACTACACAGTCATTCAACTTGATATTCACTGCATCTTGTGTGGTCCTTATAAAGTACTTCACCAATGATATTTTGCAAACATCTCTCTTGTTACAATTTCTCACACATTTCAGTTCCCACCTTCGTTTTGGAGACTTTAACACTGCTGCTGAAAATAGCAAAATGTTACTAATTTTGGTAGCCATTTTGATTTTTTCTGGAAAATCTGGGGATAAGCTGACCCACTTTGTGACCAGCACAATCAGTTGGAAATGGCGTGCTGTACTGAATTATTTAGTAAAGATTTTTGACTTTCAATTTCAATATTTTCAATGGTATCGGTGGAAACTTGAATTTGGGGCCATCTTAGGTTTTGGGGGTTATAAGGAAATTGATCAACCCTGTCAGCTGCCCAGTAAAAGGAATCGCACGAGGAGACCATATAGTTATACGATATAGTGATACGATAATACACCGAGAAAAAGACAGGTTAAGTGTATTGGCGACTGGACTATGGGCAGATGAGTGTAGACTGCAATTGCTTTGTTACTTTTCCAATTTTGGGGGCATTTTGGACGCCATATTGGGTTTCTCAAACAATTCCTTTGATCATATATAACAAAAGAGCATCATCCTATATGGCTAATTCATATCGGTAATCATGGTTGGACATTTCAAAATAATAGCACCTAATAGCCGCCTATATTTGTAAGAAATGATGATTTTTTGCCATATTTGCAGCCATTTTGGACGTCATCTTGGGTTTTGAGAGAATATATTTCATATAACCCATGAGAGTAACAGTAGGTTCATGAAAATGTGCCGATATGTGTATATACCTTACATTGTTTATACATGTAAAATCGGTTAATTCCGACGGACATAACATAATTTGCAACTTTTTTCGTATTGACTAGGTTAAATCGGCGTTTATAAATAATGTGATACAGTGAGCAACAATCCACTTCTGGTGGATATTAGAGTACCAGTGTATGCAGAAATGGCCCCTCTGGTAAATAGAATTATATAAGCATGCATATTTGTTAACATCTTTACAACAATATGAAGGATACGTGGTGAAATCTCAAAAAAATTAGAAAAGTGTGACACATTGGCGGCCATCTTGGCTGCCATATTGGATTTTGGTAATCTTATTTTGGCCAATTAGTAACAATTATATATGTGTACAATGAATCAAGAAGAAAAATCTTCAAAATTCCATATTGTCTTACCAAAAATTCCGATTCAAGTTATATGGTGATATTGTATTTTTTCATAATGGCCACCTTGGTGGCCATCTTGGATTTTGTCAAATAAAAAAAAATTGCTCAACACTGTCAGCTGTCCAGTAAGAAAAATCTCATCAAGGAGACCCTATAGAATAATAATCCGCCGAGAAAAAAACTTAAAACAACAAAACCAAGTTCAGTGCCTCGGCAGCCAGACTATTGGGCGATATTTCCACGTCCTCAATAATATTAGATTCCAAACACTAATTATAAAACCTGGTGATTCATTAAATTAGTGATTAACTAATAAGGATTTGCGACCGCCACCTGCTTGCCATTTAGCTGAGTGCACAATCGGCCGCGATGTCAGATAGTCACAGCCAAAAGGATTAGTATGTTCAAGAATGCATAGAATAGGATTCATTTTATAGTATAGTCAGGTTGATTGTTTCATTGACCTCAAGAGCGTGTCACTGTGTGTATCAAAATGAAAATATGTCAAAGGAAACAAGTTAACAGCTAGCAAGGGGAAGATCAGACCAATCAATGAGTTTAGACCAATCATGATTCTTGCCAATCATTGTGACAACTTATTGAGTCTGCGTCTGCTTGTATGAGATCATGAATCAAACATAAATACGAACAATTTCATTCCTGTGGTGTTCCATGTAACCATCGGCATGAACTGATGTTTAAACATTTCTACTGATGGTCAACTGATGACTTAAAATTGGCTAATGTCAGATTTGATTGCCGAACATTGGTTAATCACTACATTAAATAAAATTTTGCTGATAATGATTTTTATTACCTGGTAAATGCATGCATGAACATCACTGCCCATGCGTGGATTACGACCAGTCCATGGTGGCTGTACTGTACAATATTTGCATGCAACTATGTGTAACTCTTGAGGTGGGGGCTCCCTTGAGTTTGCTTGCCCTGGAACATCCTTGAAATTCTTTGAATTTCTCATCTCTACCTCTTGAAAATATACCAGGAAGGTCTTAGAAACAACTACTGTTCAACCGATTACCAAAAATGGCTGCTGACCGATTACAGGTTATTTCAGCTCACAATTGGCTGTTTCTGATTACGATTTTAATACCGTGCACTACTGGACAAGTCAAGGCTCGAAAGAACTACATTAAATTGAACTTAGTTTACAGGTTTACAGTCCGTTCACTACAAGATAAGTCGAGACTCGAAAGAACTACATTAAATTCAACATATTTCACAGTGTTGAACTCAGTTGACTCCGGTCCAGTAAAATTACCAGTTGTGCACACTTGGGCAGTAAACGTGGTTCTCAGAGCCACATTTACCACCCAAGTGCGTGCAACTGGTAATTTTTACTGTGATCTGAGTCAATGGAGTGCAACCTTCACTTTTCCGGTATGAACTGGCAATTGCCGCAACTACGCTCAATTGTAAGCTTTACATGTCGTTTAACTTGTATATCCCGTAAAGTGGCGTCTAGAGAGATTAAGAATACACATTGTGGTGGTTTTTCAACTTTATTGAATGGTATCATTGACATCATTTTACATTAACAATTGAACAATTGCAGAAGATAATAAAATGTGGTTAATGAATTATCACAAAAATTGCTTTGTCAACAATTGGTTGAACCAATGTTCCAGGAGCCATTGCTGTTGTCATTCGATTGCCAACAATTGACCGATTGGGGTGGCCGATTCCGATCATTGGTTGAACACTAGAAACAACTTAAATTGACTACTTATTCAAGTGCAGGAACTTGGCCAAAATGTTAACTGAAGGGAGTTTTAAAGAAGTGGACTACCATAGTTCATATGAATCAGATTATTATATGACAGCAAACATCGGGTCATTTAATCGGCTAAAATACCCTTGGAGAGTTTTAATATATCCCACTGTTACCAGTCAACTCTATTTTTAGTGCAAACAAAATTATATTATATTTTGCATGGGTTGTTCTCAGTTAGTATTGCAGATAAATTGACACCGTGTGTCCAAAACCTATTTGTGCCAAAACCAGAAATCTTATTTCTGAGTAATAGATGCCGTAGAGGGTATGATGTTACGAGATGACATTGATGTTGAATAAACTGTAATCCAGTGAGCCTGGCACTGTTGATGAAAAATTAAATTTGGAGGATTATGATAGAAAAAAGATCTGGTAAATCAATTCTGTTTTACTGGTATAGTTGGACCTGGTAGCCAACACCTGGGATACAAGTCCTCCAAAAGATTGTGATTGGGGGTTTTAAAGCATATTCCTCATATTAAACCAAGTTAAATTTCGGGCTTCCACAGAGAGCCTAATTATACAACAATGAGATTGATTTGGTCCAACGTGAATCTGACTGGCCCCTGTAAGGATTATGTGTATCATATATCAAAAGATTCTCACCAGTGGTTCTGGAGAAAAAGAGTTTTGAAGATTATTCCTCATACTGGATGAAGTTGAAATTCTGGCTCCAATAGAGAGCCCAATTATTAACTGAGAGACTTAATTTGAACAAATTTGAATCTGATCCCTGTAAGAATTCTGAATACCATATATCAAAAGAATCTGACTAGTGGTTCTGGAGAAAAAGAGTTTTGAAGATTATTCCTCATACTGGACGAAGTTGAAATTCAGGCTCGAATAGAGAGCCCAATTATTAACTGATGGGTTTAATTTGAACAAACTTGAATCTTATCCCTGTAAGAATTCTGTATACCATATATCAAAAGAATCTGACTAGTGGTTCTGGAGAAAAAGAGTTTTAAAAATTATTCCTCACCTTGGACTAAGTTAAAATTCAGGATCCAATAGGAAGCCCAAATATTAACACAGGGACTTGGTTTGAACAAATTTAGATCTGATCTCCCTAAGGATTCTTTATACCAAATATCAAAATATTCATAGGGGTCTGAAGAAGATTTTTAAAGGTTATTCCTCACATTGCACTAAATAATCAAAATTCTGCTCCCACACAGTGCAATTATTAACTGATAGGCTTGATTTGAACAAGGTGAATCTGACCCCTGTAATAATGTTGCACTTCAGATATCAAAAGATTCTGACTGGTGGTTCTGTAGAAGATTATTTAAAGAGTATGTTTCTTATTGCACGAAGTTAAAATTTGGGCTCCTGTATTGATCCCAAATGTAAACTGAGGGGCTTAATTTTAACAAACTAGTATCTGGCCCCCTATGGATTCTATATACCACATATCAACAGATTGTTCTCAGTGGTTCAAGAGAAGAAGATTTTTTTAAAAATATACTGACTGCATTTTTTGGATTTTCTTGACAGTACGCTATGACAGAATCAATGACAATTTTTTTACCTGTCCATTCTAGTGGTCCTAAGGATGCTGCATACCAAATAACAGATCTCTGTTCTGTGTGGTTTGGGAAATATGGGCGTTTGAAAATATTTCTATTTTTAGCTAATAGGGTTCCCACTGGGAATATGGGAATTTTTTGTTTTTAATGCATAAAGTACTAATGGCTCAGTAATACCACATACCAAATTGGGTTCAAATCAGATCATTGGTTCTTAAAATAGAAATTTCCGATGGGACCAAAAATCTTGTCCCTTCCATTACAAAGGCAAATATTGCTTTACGGACTGCATTTCAACAAACTTGATTCTACACCTCAAAAGGAAGCTCAGAACCAAATATCAAGTCATTGTATCCACTGTTTCATGAGAAGAAATAACTTTTTAACATTTGGGAGCATTTTCCCCCACCCACTCCCTATTGGGCTGGGCAAGTTGATTTGAACAAAAATAAAATGTGATGTCAGGAAACAATCACCTCAAATTTAACTGAAATCAGTTCTGCGGTTTTGGAGGAGAAAGTGCAAATACTATTTTCACAGATGACGGACAATGAGTGATCACTACAGCTCACCCTGACTTTTCAGTTTTTACTCTGTTACAATGACACAAAGTAAATAGTATGACATCATTTTCACTTATTAACTCGACAACGCCAAGTTTGAGCTATTGGGATGGATTGCAATCCGTTGTCCATCCATATGTCCATCTGTCAATACATATGTACATCCATACAAATACATCTGGAACTTAAGCACCCCCTGAAATGTTTCATGACAGTGAAGTTGCTGTTATTGATTATTATGTTTTAGTGATTGCTATGTCTTGCAATACATTTCATCTAGTGAAACATGATGTTTCTGGTTCATAGCGTACCCCCAAACACATCCCCCTTGTCCACATCAAGCAAGCTTCCCACGAATGTCACAAAAACATCCACAATCAGTATCTGGGTATAAAACAAGAAAATTTGTCACTTCTTTTATCAATAAATGTTGACATGGAAAGGAGGAGACTGTCAGAGGCACTAAGATGGCAAATCGTTGGCATGCATGCAACAGGCAACTTGGCTATAGTCATTCTGTCATCAGCAGACTTGTCCAAAAACA